>OY997589.1:9985516-10585516 GCA_963921825.1 Erodium maritimum
ACGATAGCCCGGGGCCGGGGTCAAATAGTAGGTACTGGTCGGAAGTGTTTGCCAATTTTGTCCAAAACACACCGGCCGATACCCCACCGCGCACCAGAAGAACTACAGGGACACTGGAAGCATCTAGCCCCGAAAATCCACCGTTTTGAACTTTGCTACCGTGCAGAAGTTCAGGCTGCCCCGTTGGGACAAACCGAAAATTACTTTCGCTCTACAACGACGACCCGTTATGCTTGTAAAACCCCGCTCTTCAAAAGGGTATTAATTTGAAACTTTGGAGTAGGTTTTTGTAACAAGTATTTTGAAAGAAAAAAGGGGTTACCAAAGGAGTTGGGCTGGATCAGACCCAAACTGCAGGCCCGACCCAGCCGACTTTCGCATTGGGCCGTGCGGCCCTAAACACCTCTCAGAGGCCCGTCCAGGCCAAGGTATAAAAGAGCAGAAACAGGGTAAAAACCCTATTTTCCCTCATCGCTTCGCGCAGACCCCTCGTCCCTCGAACCCACCTCCTCCTCTCTCGGCCGCCATTGCCCAGACCTCAATCTCCTCCCATCTTCTCTTCCCAGTCGACAACGTCGACCTCTCCCGAGCTCTATCTCCGGCATTCTCTCTCGATCCCGAGCCTCGCCGTCCTCTCATCAGCTCCGGCCACGCCCGACCTCTCCCGAGGCTCGCCGACCCACTCGCCTCTCATCCCCTCCGTTCAACTAACCGCGCCGTCTCCACCGTCTCCCTTCCCACCGTCGTCGAGCCCTCCCTCTCTCAGATCTGTCCTGCCGCTCTCTCTCTTTTCCCCGTTCAACCTAGCCACCGTAGGAGTCCTCGTCCCGCGCTCCTCGCCGGCGAACTCAACGGATCTGGGACGACCCCACATCCGTCCGGATCCGAAGCGAGAAAAGAGCCGTCGTGCTCCGCCGCTCCAACGGCTGCGACCACCGCCGTCCACCGTGTCCCTACGGTGAGAATCTCGAGGTCGGTCGGATTGCAAAACCGAACCTGTCCTTTCCCCTTTCTGTTTCCCTTTTGTTCTTGGATCGAGCTATTCTTTTGGATCCCATTTCTTCTGGAACATATTTGCCGAACTGAAAAGTTAACTAATTTAAAAACGAAAATTGGTTTTGGTTAACAAAAAGGATTTATTTTTAAAAGGGGTTAAAATCAGATTTGAGTTAAAGACGGTTTTGAACTTGATCGAACCTGGAACGAACTGGTTTTGGTTTTGGAACCTCGAACGAATAACCTGGCTATTTATCGGACTTGGAACGGGACAAAGCGGAACAATGAATCGGGTCTCGGAAATCGTGCCCGAAACCCTAGTCTCGGGAATCGTGCCCGAAACCCTTGCCTCGTGTACTCCAATCCGATTCGTCGTTTATGCCCGTTTTTATCCCGCTCGAGTTTAAAGGCAACGTATTAAATTTATTGTGTACCGTGCTTGATCTGATTTTAAGTTATCTGTAAACCCAGACTCGGAGATAGACTTCGTTCGAGAGCTTGGGACTTCGCCCGAGAAGATGAAGATCACGCCGTAACCCGTGTGAAGAACGGAGTTGTGACCTCTCGAGCCTTCATCAGGGTTTTATTAGAGGAAGACCTCGAGGTAGGGAAAGTCTTAATTTCTTAATTAACGCTTAGTATGCATGATTAGGATAATAAAATCGGAAAGGTCCTAGAACTGCCTATAGGATGCGAATAACTAGAATAATCGTACTTCAATTACCAATAAACGGATGAGTCTAGTATGCATGCTTAGGATGATGACGGTTAGTGAAGGTTGCTTTCAATACTTGAGATTGATTTACTGATAGAGAGGCTGTGAAGAGCTCTCGGATTAGTTGTGTGCTAGGTTCACATGCTTGGTTGCTCGTTATTAGGACAAGTAAGGGTCTAATGAAACTAGTTAGCTTACTTGATTGAGTGTTTAATTGATCGTTCACATGATTGTTGACTGGTGGAATGTTTACTTGGTTGACTGAGTGATTGTGTTGATAAACTGTGGTTTGAACGGATGATCGAGTATGACTGGTTGTGCCAAGGGGTATAATCAGGTGATCGATGTACCGACGGTTCGTGACAGGTAAGTATACGGTAAGTATGGAATGGTGTTGGATGTCTTCGTAGTGATGAAAGTGTGTTCCGATATGTGTTGATTGATGGATGAATGATAATGCTTGTATCCTTTGTTCTTATTCGTGAATTGTATGCTTGTTCGTTTGTTTGTCTACTTGCTTGCTTGGTTCGGTACTACACCGGGGGGGGGGGGGGGGGGGGGGGTAATCCGGTGCCGTTGTGGTGGTTGGAGTTGGACAGATACCGTGGATATTGAGTGATGTGAGGAGCTACGGCTCGGCAGATCCTACGGGATATTGAGTGATGTGAGGAGCTACGGCTCGGCAGATCCTACGGGATATTGAGTGATGTGAGGAGCTACGGCTCGGCAGATCCTACGGGATATTGAGTGATGTGAGGAGCTACGGCTCGGCAGATCCTACGGGATATTGAGTGATGTGAGGAGCTACGGCTCGGCAGATCCTACGGGATATTGAGTGACGTGAGGAGCCTATGGCTCGGAAGATCCTGCGGGATATTGATTCTGGTTACTTAAGGTTTCACCCTAAGGAACTGCGTCCTAGTGGAGCACTACTTGGTTCCCTATGACATATGGTCCTTAGGTGGCAATTCCGAATTGGTTTCGGTGCCCCGATGCATGTACCTCCTCTGGACCGAGGGAAAATCTGATATGATGTGGATACTCCGGTGGATCGGATTATGGGAACCGAGGTGATCCCATAATCTATCCATAGATCGGAGGCTTGAGAAAGCAAGTGGTTGGCAAGATACTGTTATTTCCCAGTTTACTCTTATTGAGGCTTTAATTTATTTAATATGAATTTCTTTATGTTATGGTTACCTTGATACTATTGCGTAGTTGTAATCGTTTCCGTTTCCTTATTACTTCTTATTTATCTTATTGCATTGTTGTTCGAATTACATTTGTAAGCAGTTTATCTTTGATTTAAGGGTTGAGTTATTAAGGTTTTTCCTACTGAGCGTAAGCTCATCCCCTTTGGTTTCTAACTGTTTTACAGGCGTTCCGGATGTCTAGGGAGGTCGAGACTCGGGAGCTTTTGGACTTCTTTGGGTGTTACTAGAGTTATGTTGGTCTCTTGTATTTTAAACATTACTTATTTGACTCATTTTAAGTTTTGGAACTATGTATAGTTGTTGATTTCAGAGAGCTTACCTTAATATTATAAAAGTTTTAGTATTTAATTATTGCTTTTCCACTATTAATTCCGGTCACGTCTCGAGTCCGGTAAGTACCGGATTTGGGGCGTGACAATGCTAGACAACATGGCCACCAATTCATGAAGTATTCGCTTTGGGAGGTCGTTAAAGATCAACCCAAATTCCCCTAGTACGTTCACGAGCTGTAAATCATGAATATGTAATTCGCGATTCTGTTGTTCTCTATCTTGTTGTGCTAATAAAATATCGTCTTCATGTCTGTCATAATGTTTAATCCATTTACAATAATGTTTAACATTTAAAATAATGTTTAATATTAATATACTAAAATATTGTTTTTTCTCTTACCGTCGGCGGCTCCCCTCCAGCACCAAAATCACCACTGCAGCGTATGCAGGCGGTGAGCTGGCTGGGACAGAAAAAACAATTTTTTTAATCCTCTCCGTCAACTACCAGCAGGATGATTGTGGATGTTCGTTACTAGATTAGATGATAAGATTTGTGTGGCTGGCATTTTTGTTATATCATATTACATATTATTTTAAAATAAATTCAATTAATAAAAGTAACCTAACCTACAAGGACTAGGCTAGACTAAATGTGTGCCCGACTTTGAATTTACGATAGATATGTTAAACTATCTATATTATATATTAAAACAAAATAGTACTGTAGCCCACACGCCTACCTCACAGCCTTCACTCGCATGCTGACGCGCCTCACTGCTTCTCACACGCGTTTGAAATTTTGCTTTGATCCATGTATTCGGCGAGGCTCTGATTCAAATATATTAGGCTCTGATTCAAATATATTAGGGCCCGTATGGATGAAGTTGGCTTCAGAGTTATCAAAGTCGTGCCCTCCTTCTCCTTCACGATTTCTCCGATATCCTTCCGGTGACGATCTCCTCTACGACCTGCTGGCTTCCATCTCCGATCATCCCTTCTGATTTCCGTGAACCGGCTGATTTTTCCACCCGTATTTAATCTCCTCCGGATCTTTTTTCCCGATTCTGATGTTTGTGTGGTTATTATTTGATCAGAAACGCGGTAGAATCTCCTATTATGTGGTGGTCGATTTCAAAAACTCTAGCAAATCCTTCAACAAAAGAAGGGAAGCCTACTTGGAACGACGACCAATAGATTTGCTCCCTCACTCTCCGCCACTTTTGACTCTGTCTAGGTTTCATGGATCACAGGTATGTTGTTGATTCATTTTTATTCACTACTTCTGTTCCTCTCTGCGTTTTCTCATTGCCTACTCTTAGAAATTCAGAGGTTCTGTTTCAGCGAGGAAGACAATCACACCATTTTTTTAAAGTTTGATTCAATGTGATTCCCTCTATCCTCAAAAACGAGGGTTGTTGGAACTGGGCTAGGATTCTGCTAAACTTAAGAGATCGTGTAAAGTTTACAAACGAATTTAAAATTTGTGAAGTGTTTTTAATCAATTGTAGGAACCCTATTCGATTGTGAAACTAGAGTTTGTATAGAGTACATGATAACAATTGTGGGTAAGCTTTTCTTCTTGAGCTGGATTTTTCTTATATCGTGAAAGAATCATACATGATTAGTTTATGAGCATGATGACAATGCCAATTTGGTATGCAAATTTTAATTTGAGTTGATAGTGTTCGATTAGGAAGTGATTATATGTTGGTGTTTTCATTCCCACTTTCGTATTTTGTGTCTGTATTGGTTTAGATGTCGCCAAACATGGCCTCTTATGAGAAGAATCTACCACCCAATTATTGATGTAAATTTGGGGTTCTTAGTATTTATCCACTCTTGAATTTCTGGCCAATGCTTAATATATTGGATTTGCAAAGAAGTATCTTACATACAACCATAGTGATGTTTAGTTATTTTGCATATTGAGAGGGTAAATACTATGTGGTTATTGAAATAACTTTTTGTTTTGATGAATTGTGTAATCCAGTCTTTCCTTTAATTTTAGCAGCTTGCTTCTTGGTTCTGAAATTGTAATGCCTAGAAAGAGGAGGAGGAATCGATGTCCAATTTTGCACACTCGAGCAAACTTTGAAGTTTTCTAGGGTAATTCTTCATCATTATATTCCTCTAAATTTCTCAATTCTCGTGAAAATATGTTGATTTCGATTATTCAGAGTTTGGTAAAAACCTAATATTCATAAATTGACGAGATCATAAAATTGAGTTATTTATTAATTATTGTGTTTTTTTTCTTCTGGAATTGCATGGCATGGTGGGAGTTGATAATGTGTTTGTTTTGCTTTTGTTTCAATAGATAAAGGTGTAATTTGCCGCTACATCTGAAATTCATTTCCCATAACTAATGTAGGTTATTCCCAGTTTAGTTCTCCTTTTTGACTTTTAATTCCACAAAAGCTAGAAAACCAGCAATTTCAGGCAATTGCAATTATACTTCTTACATTACTTGTGAAGGCTGCCACATTTCCTTTGATAAAGAAACAGATTTGTGATGCTTGGCCTTTTTATACTCCAATTGTCATTTTAATTTATTCATTGTTATGGGGTATAGTAATGTCAATCAGGACATAAACTGGATAGAATGATTTGAGTGTAGCAATCCTTTGTTGTTGTAAAAGGAGGGTCTTTTTACTTTTCAGTGTTGTTTCACTAATCAAATACAATCTCTTCATTGCAGTTATGAGAAATTATTTTTTTGTGTTTATATAGGTTAGTTTGGGTGACTCTTTTGCATCGACTGAGTGAGGTCGACTGCTATATTTGTTATCATACATCGATCTTGGTTTATTGGTTTTTCTCTCAATTGGTTGCATATTTTTCATGGTATGGATGTTCCCTTGGTTTTTGCTATATTATATTTTTAGTATGTGGTAAATCGTTTATGATCACATGTTTATTCATTAGTTTCTCTGATTTGCTCATTAATTGGTGTATTTTTTATTTATGTTTGAAAATTGGTTCCTATGTTCTACTCCTTATGAAGGTGATTGTCTCATGCTCCTCTTTCTGTAAAGAGTGCTTGATCCATGTTCCTTTTTCTTAAATGATTTTTTTTCTATTTATTTTTACTGATTCTTATGTGTTACCTAATCTGAACTTCTATGTGTGTTATATATTTAAGGAGAAGAGCCTCTGGTTTCTTCCGGATAATACTGCCAGATCAGAATCGGTAACCACTGTCCAGGCCCACAACCGCCACAACAACATCGATTTCGTCCCCAAATCCTATGTATCAGGACAACTTAAACCTGGTATTGGATTTGAAATTTATTCTATTCTTGTCTGAGACTTATTGTTATGGCTTGGATTTGAGTAATAGAAACTAGAAACATATTTGTGTAGTCAGATTCTTTTGGATTTTAGATGAAGTCAAATATAGAATTTCATGTATATTGTAGTAAAAGAAAGATATAGTGTAACAATTTAAATAGAAATTAATCTATTGTTGGTTTGCAATTATTTCATTGTATGATGGACGACTCATGTTGATAGGAGTTTTATTCCATTTGCCTAAATTATATTTCCAAACTTGCGTCAATGTTATCAAAGAGAGACTTAAGAATCACGAGGAAAATGTGTGATTGTGTCTTAACTTTCTATTCAATTTTTAAATTTCTTTTAATCTCGGGCTCTGTGTTGTGCCTGTGACCACTCACTTTTATTTTATATTGCAGGTAGGGGCAGATATTGTTCGAAGATCTCTTAGCTATCCTCTGAATGTAAACTGTGAATAGTTTCTAAGTTAGGAAAAGTGATGATTAGGATTCAGTAGAAAACTTATCTTTGTGAATATAATCATCAGCGGTTTGAGCCACCAATATTGAGCTAGCAAGCTCTGAGATGGGAACATTAAGACTTGTGCCTCAAATAAATTAAATTCTTGGTAAAGATCAAAAGATGGAATAAAAAGATAGATATATACAAGTCCATAATAGATCACAACAAACAAAAAAACAATTCTTGTATATATGGTCATACTCAGGTGAAGACTATCATTGGAGTGTAGGTTTCTCTGTTAATTTTTTTGGGCATAGAAGATGATGCATATTTATGATGCCTTGCTTTTGGATATGCAATTGGTACTCTCTGTTAGTGGCTGGTAAGGTATACTTGGTTCTAATTCAATATCTCATTTAGAGACCACCGATAATAACTCCTCTATGACCACTATTTCATTGTATTTTTTCAGAGCTTTCGAAGTCTTTCATTTGCAGTGTTGCAGCTACAAAAAGCCCTATCATATTTATTGGAACATGAGAGCATATGGATGGGTTTGATGTGTTCGGTGCTAAACCATTTGTTAGTAGACTTTTGGACACTTATCTTAGTTTCAGTTAGGGTGTTTGGTGCTAAAGCTTTTGGGTACTTACTTCTAACAGTTGAAGGTACCTTTGATGCTAAAGCTTTTGGGAACTTACTTCACACAGTTTAAGTTATCTGCTAACTGTTAAGAATGTTAAGAGACCATTTGTTATCGTCGATTTTATCTCATGTTCAAGCATTATTAGCTACAATGCGTTTGTGTATAATGATAAAGATCTATGTATGAATAAAGTGTTACGAGTAGCACCGCTCAACGCGGGGTGCACCCACCTAGTTATTTTATTAAAATACTTTTATGTATTGTCATGGGTCAAGGTCTAATTTAAAGTGTATATAATGTTGGTCTAAGAGATTTGAAATTTTTTTTTGCTATTGGGCCTGTATTACGGCCCATCAAAAACTTATCAGATCAGACCCGATAAATACCCGTTGAACCGCTCACCCGCTCGACCCCAAAACCGGAACACCCGCATAAGATCGGATCCGGGTCCAATAGGCTTCAACTCATTTCGACTTGACCCGGACGGGTCTGGGTATTGGGATACCGGGCCGGATACCCACCCGTTGAGCACCCTAACTCTAGTTAATCTTCTGATTGGGCCTCTATTAGAATGAATCGCTTGAGTTGAGTAACCCTATTAGGTGGCTAGCCTTGGACCCAATTCTCATTTAGAGGGTCTAGTTGAAGGCTTGAACCCAGTTAGAGTTGTACGTCTATATAATTTGACTACTCATATCTTTTTCTTGCCCTATTTTTTCCATATAATGAACAAACCTCATAGTTTACTAGGTAAGGATTGCATCATAAATCGTATCGAAATCACTGTATTTATTTGAAAAGCTATAGTTAGCTTAGAACTGATAAGAACCACCCCACCTCCAATGTCCATGTCATCACATTCACGAAATGGGATAATAGTAAATAAATAAATCGAATAATGCCTTGAAGCCTTATCTGAGCTTTAGACATTTTATTAATCAAAAGCCGGACCCAATTAAACCGATTCCGACATGTGCTTAAGAACCTAAGCATAGGTCTAACCTTTGGACAAGTCCAATCAGCTTGCACTACTCACGAAGTGGTTTCACTAATCATGAGTTAAAATTAAATTAATAAAAAAATTAGTATGTGGCATTGACGTGGCGAAAGAGTGACGGTGTCGAGATAAGATGGGTCCAAAGTGGGTTTTGTGGACTCTATGACATACTTTTTGAGTGGCATACAACGAATTGAGTCCAACCCTCGTTGACTTTTGTGATCATGCGTAGCTTTAGCTTTGCCAGTGATGTAATTCATGGTGATCGGTTGTTTGCACTAGTTAGTCAGTGTCCCTTTCATTTTATTATTGTATCATTTTTGTTGATTCAATACTCACAAAACAGTTTGGCTCTACTGCATATGGAAGCTCCGTATCTTGTGGTGTAACCTAACTCTAACTTGACAATTAAGAGGTAATGTTAACACACAGATATTATGACCTGTGAGTACAAAACATGTCGACAAATAAAGTTATTCAGAAAGTCAATCATGGAGTCAATTGTTCATCGACCGACCTCACTTGCTTGGCATAGAAGAGAGCCGGGGGACAAGGAAATTATCATCCACAAAAACAAGGACAAAAAACAGTTTAAGACATGGCTGTAGATCCAAATTGTATCAAGTCAAACACTTATAATAGGTAGGGCCCCAACCTAGGAAGGTTCGACTTGTTTATTATTATTTTTTTGAAATGAGAAAGAAGTAGTGTATTACGGTAGCATATCAAACTTACAAGGGAGGGCATATCAAACGGAGACCTTCCGGCTGCAGTTGTCTCGGGTCTGTGGGTATAGGCCCCAGGCGGTCCACCCCACCCCCGCATTGGGAGATCATTCACCCCTCGAGGGGCTATAGCCCCCCCCCCCCCCCCCCCCCCCGGGTTTATTACCTGGTCCTGAGCTTGGCCGGTTGTATCCGAGGACTTCGGTTTCTCAAAGTCTCCATCAATCGCCTCTGACTCCTTTCTTGTCTTGATCTTCCGAGGACGGTGCCAATGTCAGGGTTGTACCTCAGTATACCTCGACGGACCAACGGTATCCCCCATGTGTGTAAAGATTCACCGGGGGCCTGTGGGTAGAGGAGTCCTCCCTCTGGACGATCACCGGCTGCGTCCTGGATCTTGGAGACAACGGACCATGTCGCCTTGATGACGGCGGATGTGGGCCTGGAGCCCTAAGGGGGGCCCTCGAGTCCCGAGATTTGCATGCAACCTAGGGTTTGCATGCCTCCTGAAGGGCAACGGCGGTCGAGTCGCAGTGATCGGTGGAGGGACCACCATGCATGGCGGAAGAGTAAAACGCTCCGATTGATGGATAAGGAGCATCAACGGGTGGTGGTTGCCCCGATGGAACTCAACATGACCCCAAACCAGACCCGTTCGTTGATATCGGGATCAGTCCCCCGGTTCCCGAAGAGGATCCATCGGTGGAGCTTCGATCCGATGCGGCAGGTACGGCCACGGGGGCCTGTGTGCCCGCCCCTGCATAGATCAATCGCGCCGACGGTGCATGGCCATTGGTCCCATGGCCAAGCCGAGAGGAGGGGGCAATATCCGGTGAGGATTCACCAGCGACCACGGTGGATGAGATCTGGTTCCATTGGCCTGACGGCGGTGTCCTGGCTGAGACATCAATGGCGACTGAGGGGTGGGGGGACGATAGCGTGGAGGAGGAAAAGCAGCCCGGTTGCAGCGGACGGCGTGGAGGACGGCGACGACGACGACGGTAGTGGAAGCGTGAACCCTAGTTAGGGTAGAAGAGGTAGCAGGGCGTTTTTACTTGTTTATTATTTGATGAGTATTTTGAAACATTTATCTATTTATTCATATGTTTAAGTAAATAGGTTTTAGTATTGTGTTATTCTTTGATTTATATCTCATAACCAAAAAAAATTGAACTGTCTTGTAATTACTTTTTTTAGCGGGTAACGAGAGTAATATATTAATAATAAAAGGAACTCTCCAGAGGTACAACCCCGAAACGGATCACCCAGGAGAGACAACTTACAATTGAAAACATTGCACGAAAATAAAGTACCAGATCCACACATCGTGGGACAACTACTATATTGAAAATTACTCTTTCACCGAAGTGTTTCAAAAATGTCGACAGGAGAATGTTGCGATAGCCACCGAAACAACCGGTACAACGGCCGAAGACTGTGTGGTAGGGCCGAGTAAACCGTATAATCGGATTAGGCGTAGATCGACTCTGAGTTATGCTCCAATAGAATACTGAAGCCCCAGATTGACGCCTCGGGTAGCCTTGTAACTAGGGACTGAAATGGCTCAATTGGACTTTGCATCCTCCCAAGGAACCAGCAAACGTCGTCCTCCATCTGATGATAATGAGGGCCTTTAAAAACGTAAAGTCGCTGGTTCCTGATCTGATTGAAGAATGTCGCGCCAGTACTTGGTGGAATCGATGCCACCTTACATCTAGAGGGGTGGTACAACCGGTCGTCCCCCCTCTAGACCTGTTCGAACTCATTCCGCGAGACGAGGGTGCGCCGCTACAAAAAGTGCCCCGTCAGGAATGTCGATTGTCCTTGACCCGATTGCCTTGACCCGATCCAACCCAAACTGGTTTCCCTTGTCTCGGCCCGGCCCAGACCCTTGGCCCATCACCCATCCGCAGCCTACCTCCTCTAGCCTGACCCGTAGTCCCAAAAGGTCCACTCCACCCAGACCTGTTTTGAGGGCCGAATTTCCATGGCACATCCGTTGAAACCCTAAGGGGTTCTTCCCCCAACCGCCACTCCCACTTCCCCGGCTCGCCTCTGTTCGGCCCTCCCTTCTCGGTCTCCGGCGAGATAAGTCTCGGTTGGCCCAGCATAGCCAGATGCTTTCCTCCGACCCCCACCCTGACCTCGAAGTTCCGCCCCTCCGACTCTAATTCCTTTGAGATCGTCCTCCTTCATTTGAGCACGGAGAGGATGATCCCGGTCTCGGGCAGTGTTCCTGGTTCTCCTCCCTTCCCGTTCGAGTCGCCAACCGTTCTCCCGTCTCCCTGCATGTCGAGAGGACCAACCGGTTCGCCTCTACAAGGCCCCACCGTTGTCTCCTTCGCTTCCATGATGATGATGATCAGTAGGAGAGGAAGGTTCCATCTCCGCCGCTGTTCGCAAAACCCTAGGAAGAGTTGCACCATGATGGTGGTGATCGACAGAAGAGAAAGGTTCCATCTCCACCATTATTCGTCAAGCCCCAAGGAGAGTTGCGCCATTACGTAGATTTTTTAAAACCCTTTCTTGTGCTCTCTCGTAAATCTACAGTATTCTATTATTTCACGAGTAAAATCTTATATTATATAAATTATTTGAACTTAGTGGGCATGTGTAATTATGTGTTTTATGTTTTAGGTATGAGACACAAGCATCAAGTTTATTTGATGCAGGTATGACAACTCTAGTTTTATGTTTAAGGCGCTGCGTCGCCCGTATCGAGAGCTATTCATCTCGCGGGTCGTTACTCGGATCTCGAGAACGACCAGCGGATGCAACGCTTGTTCTTCCGTTTGTTCGGTTTAGGTTGTGTTCGGTTTGTAAGGTTTGTTAATGCATTAATGAATCTTTCCTTTCAAAAAAAAAAAATGTTTATTTGAATCAATGATCTATCTACTTGAGCTTAACATAGACAAGAGCAAAAAGAGTAGATCTAACTTTCTATTTCTATAGATATTGTAGTAAAAATTACACAATTCAAGGAAGTTTACACGGTTAAAAGAAGAACCTCTCTTCGGCTGTCTATATCTCTCAAACCTCATCACACTCAGTCCTATATACAAAATCTACCAACCTGCACATGAAGCAGCTGCAAAGAACAGAATAGCCAAGCTCAACTCCACATAAAGTGTTGACTAAATGACCTATTCGGAGGATCTCATAAGTCAGCAACAAAACAAAAGCAACCCTCAAAACATAGATGATGCATAGTTGTTGTGCATACAAAGGCACAACCAAAAATATCCAAAACAGGTTACTTTTTTTCTCTCTAGAAAGATTAAAAGTTGTGGTTGGTGTTTCAGCCATGGCGAATCCCATTGAAGTGATTGAAGTCATGGTGCTGGACCCTGAGCTGCTTTAGCCATGAATCTGCTACACTTAAGAGGGAAGCAAGTCTCTCTTGGTCCCGCCCGTCCGTCCCCGATACCCACACATTTCCTTGCATCTTGTAAGTGGCCAACCCAAATGGAGGAAGGGATATGCCTTCTCCAGCTTTACGCTTCCTTTTCACACTCTCCAGATCGTCATCTAGATCCATATCTACTGAATGTGTGAACAACTTTCTAAAGGGGAAAGGGACTAGAGTATCTATTGAGGGGAGTGCTTACCTTGGAATGAAGACGAAAGAGTGTGGTATGTGAGAAAACATGTTGACAAGTCCTTTATCGTTCTTCCCATAGGGATGTGATAAATCGGGTACCTGAATATTGGCACACCAAAAATTATCATCCTTAATAACTTCTCCATCGTATAATGTCAACCTATAACAAACAAATCAAGATTCTGCACGGGTTAGTGTTTGTGCTCTAGAGCAGGAGAAGATCGTTTCAGAGTTGGTACATAAATGACAGGTTATGTGGTGTTTTTTTTCATCCAAAGTATAAGGCAATCTGCAAAAAAAGGATAGAAATACAGACTGAAACACTGCAGCAGCATCTTTAAGGTGAAGAACATGTGTTTCTCATTGTTTTCAATGATATGGTCTTTGTTCAATTCTTGGTTTGGATTGCACAATAAGTGAGAGCAAATGTCAGAGAGAGAGAGAGAGAGATACCAGGCAACTGCCATCCAACTAGCCGGTGAAAGATCTACGCTCCTCAATGACATCAAACCAGGGCATCTCTGAGCTAATTCGTTAATCTGAGAGGCAAAGTAGTAATCACCATGGAATCACACTCATCGAAAGCCAAGAACAGTAAGAATCGCAACTGTGTTCAATGAAATTTAATATTCTTTCTATACCAAAAAGTTGCATGACAAAGATGGATCAAACGGGAACAGATGCTTACGAAACAAGAAAATCACACACAACAGGAGTGGAAAAAAGAAGGATGAATCTTAATTTATTCTTGCTCGAAATGGAGAGCGAATTTAGCAACAGGGTAACTCAAATTATTGAGAAAACTTTAAAAAAGGGAAACAAAATATGTAGTTGTGTATTCAGGAGTCAAAAATTCCCCTCCTTTAGAATCGGCAAGATTCTAGTCAATAAACGTTATTGGCACTTCTTGACTTGTTCATCACATTTTACAAAGTAAGACTAAACTTAACATACAGAATGGAAGATATGATAATACAATGTTTGAATCGATCAAGCACGTGTAATTGAATTGTATTTGAGGAAAAAAGATACCTTATCCATGAGAGGAACCCTCCCATAAGGAGTTGAATTCTCAAAGTACTGACAGTAAAGATAACCCAATCTATCGCTCACATGCAAGAGGTTATCCTGCTCGGAGCCTCCCTCCTCAGATGAACAGCCATCCCATCTCCACAACTTGTCACTCTCGCTCCCATCAGTACTGCATGAATCACTGAAAGAATCCCTCATCTCACCATCTCCTGACTCCGTCTCTTCCCTGAAAAATTTCATCCCAATTTGCTTTCACATTAACACACTAACACCCACAATGTCTAACTCAGTGATGTAGGTTTTGCAGGCATCTGAGTTGCAAGCAAAATCTAAGAACACAAGTGATCACATGAATATCTAAGTCATAAAAACTAAAAAGCTATAAACCCATTCAAACAAGTACAAAAGTTCTGTTTTTCTATGTCATCCATATTACCAAACTAATTTCACAACAAAGGCAGGATGAAAAAATGAAGCATACCTAAAGCTGCTGACAGAGGAAGTGCTTGTAAATATTTGAAGGGCGGAGAGGTAAGGCACAAAGTACTGCACAAGGGTCTCGCCGTCGTCCACGGCAATCGGAACTCCGGCGCCGTAGGCACTCCATTCATCATAAGAATTCCAGAGATCACTCAACGTGAAATACTCGATCGTTTCTCTCTCCCACGGGTGCCAAAGACGATTGAGCTTTCTCATCTCAGACTGCAAAACCAAAATTTCAGACATCAAAACGAAAAAAATGATCAAATTGGATTGGACCCACGAAAATTCTAGAGTAGAAGAGGGGAAGATCATGGAAAAGAAGAAACCTTGGGAAGAAATTGAGATGGGATTAGAGGTGTGGTGCAATGGAGGAAGCAGTCAAGATTGGATTGCATTGACCCAGTATCAAAAACCATGGCCCGAGAGAGAAGAGAGGCCTCTTTTATCCGTTGCTCTCTCTAAACCCCGAAAGTGAAAATCACAGGAATAGAAACGGACAAGTGCTCGAAAGAGAGAGGATATGGAGAGAGGGAAGAGAAATTGTAGGGATTGCCCGAAAAGCTTCTATTTTTTGACACCTAATTTTAAGGAAAGAAAAAAAAAACTAGATATCTTTTTTGTTTTTGTTTTTTAGAAACAGTTTTTGCTCACAATGTTGTCAAAATCAACCCCTTTTTCCCGGCACCGGAGAGTCTCGATTCCGGTGACAGACAACGAGAAAGGAGTTCACTGAACCTTAAAGAAAACTTCTCTGCTTTCTTCAAACGTTTCTAACTGAGATTCGACGTTTGAACCTTGAAGCAAAATCAAACCAATAGAGCAGCACCGAGATTGACGGAGAGGTTTCCCAAGGAAGCTAAACTAGAGAGTGCCGAGAAAATGAGGGAAAATTGAGGCAGAAATTTCAGAAAACTTGAATCCGGCACAGACCCATATCCTTGCTTTCTGGAAGAAGACGATTGGGAGGCGAATGGCGGAAAATGGAAAGAGGAGGAATCAAGTGATCAACTGTGTGGGCAAAGAAATTGCAGAGCACAAGACACAGAGACCCGAACTAGAGGTGGGTCTTTTTAATTAAGGTTGTCATGATAAAAATATAATCAAGACATCAGATCAATTCTCCGCGTGTAAAATATAATAAATGCTTTTATTTTATTTTATGAGAATGGGTCCACGACTTGGTGAGAAAATGCATGACATTGTATTCTTCTCTATTTCGACAAAAAAAAATATTTCATTGAAAGAAACTTCTTATTTTTCTTCCATTTTCTTCTTTACAATCATATTAAATATATCTTATCCACTTGGGTTGGGAGAAGGTATTGATCGGATCACATGAATTTGGCTTCAATTGAGTAATGTCACTAATTCTAGGATTAGCTTTTGTAATATGGTAGTAATTTCTGAAGATTATATCACAAAATATTGTATCTTGTATGAAGAGATCAGGTATTAATAATGTATTATCCGGTTTTTCAAAAAAATAAAATAGTAATAATGTATCATCCGGTAAAATATTATATGTTAATTATGTTTTGTATAAGTTGATTGATTCGTAATTTACGGAGTACCTCGGCGATCTCTTCTATCAACGATCATGAGACATCGAGTGACGGATCGGAGATACGAATGAAGGGAGTTTTTCATCTGACGCCCCAATTTTCATCCCCACACACAACGTTTTTATTTCCCCGATCAACGTCCCTGATAACCGGTGGAGTTGCAACGATGGAAGGTCGAGGCCATATGTTCTCCACCATTCTGGCGGTGAAACGAGAAACCTCCACAAACTCTCAGGTGAGAGGAGGTAACCGGCTTCAAGGGACTCTCTTGGAGAAGCCAAAAGGATTGACGAGGAAAACTCCGTTGATCTGTCCTCGCCCCCGTCGGCGGCGACAACTAGCACCCTCTTCTCCGCTATATGTCCAGACTCGGGCTCCATTGTCTGCTTCACCGGATCGTCTGGTTCGGACATGAACTTTAAGGGAGTTTGGTGGTTTCAATCGGAGATGGGTGTTGGAGGAAGAGGACACAGATCTCTTCATGGCCGGTGGATCTTTACCTGAATCCGCCCTGAATCAAGTGAATAGGGAGGAGATGGGACAACGTCTCGTGGAAGAAGAATTCGAGGAAATCGGGGCTACTATTCCGCCACCGGTGATAATACCGAGATGGAGGCGATGACCGAGTAAGGTTCCCGATCCGATCGGGAGATCCACGGAGTCTTGTGACCCGATCCGTCCAGACTGAACCCATGGTGGTCGTGGGCCTAGGTTGGACCGTATGCCTATCTCGGGCCAAAGGGATTTCCTGGGCCAAACCCAAGGTCGACCTCAAGAAGGTCCAACTAGGAGGGAGAATCGGCATCGAAGCTGACCCATTTCGGACCAGGGCCACAATTCCCAAAGTCGGATGTCGGGAGTTACCAGTTACCTTGACATATGGGAGTTAGGTCCACGTATGAGCGGTCTACGTATCAAAGAAGTAGTGGTACCCCCCCCCCCCTGAAGCCTGTGGACGAGGACCGAATTTCACCTACGCCCAGAAACCAAAGTTTTGTGCACATACTTTCTTCTAGCAGACATTCGTGGACTGGTTGTGTGATGTGTCACGTGTGTCAGCTCCCCAATGTAGAAGCGAGATCGTTGGAGGATGCAACGATCGTTTTTTTTAAGGACGGCAAAGGAGAGGGAAAAAGTCCTAGCTGGGGAACCTTGGTCGTTCATAAATTCGTTGGTCTTGTTCGCAGACCTTAAACCACTAATGAGACCGAGGGACATGTTGTTCACTCACTTCTCGGTCTGGGCTCAGATATCCAACCTATTAGTGGGCACTATAATTGAGGCATTGGTTTCCGCTTGGGAGGAGCAGTTGGTGTTTTTCTGACATTAGATGATGATGCAGATGGAATGTGCTTGGGGGACTTCATGAGAATCCAGATCAGAATAGACATCAGAAGTCAACTATGGTTCAGACTCAACGAATCGTAGGTACATACACTTCTGGATGTTTCTTATGAGTGGTTGTCAGACTTTTGTTTTGGATGCAGCCGTGCTAGACATTCGGTACCGGCATGCTCATTAGATGGGGGCTTAGAGGACCGTCTCTAAGGTCTCCGATGGACCCCCGTTCAACAATCTCTTGGGCTCTTCATGGACAGCGGTACCAGGGATGAACTAGGCATACCTAAGGGACTCATCGGGCCAACCAACTCTGAACTTTACCCTAATGGCGCAAAAGGTGGGCGATAGGAAAGGAAAATGGAAGGACGAGGCTTCAAGTTCGAGCTCCAACGTCTGTTCTGTTGCTCGCGGTTTTGACGGTGGAACGTCTTTCAGGTCTTTGGAAGTGTTAAGCTCCAGCTCTGGTCGTGGTACGCGCTTCTTCATCCTACAGGGTGTGGATCGTTACGGAGCTTCTCTACCTATTTTTGGTGGTTTGTCTTGTTGCCTGATGTTTCGCTTCAGATCCGGTCGTGGGACGCGTTTCTTCATCCATCCAGGTGTTGATCGCCTTGGATCTAGCGGTTCGTCGTGGTATTGATATTGGTATATCCCTCTCTTCAACTTAAGTTTTGTGTCCCCACATTGCCCCTTTATCGATTTTTGTTTGTTATGCATCTGTTTCCTTCCACCTTGATGGTTAGGACTCGTCGGTTTAAGGTGTTGGCCGCCGGTGAGTGTTTAGGCTATTGTGCCTTTCAGATGTTTACTTTCAGATTTATTTTAGGGGTTTCTATGTCCGAGTGGGTATTACTCACCGGAACTGTCTTTGTCGCTTACGGTGTTGGTCGCCGACGTGTTAGTGTTTGTCATCCAGCCTGTGTGGCAGGTTGATGGTCCTAATGAAATAGGGTGTTCTACTTGATTAGGTTTTTGGTTGATTTTATGTTAGTATCGTTTGTGCTCAATGGTTGAAAAATCAGGGATAAGGACCTATTTCATTTTGTGCACTTCATGGTTGTAAAATCCGGGTGTTAAGACATTTTTCTTTTATTTGTTTTGTGCTTAGTGGTTGTAAAATCCGGATTTTTAGACCTTCATTGTCTGGTTTGCTCCCATGTTAGGAAGCCGAGGTTTCTTGTATATGTTTGCTCTTTCATGTTTTAAGTATCTCTCCGTGGTGGGATTGTCATGAGGCTGAACTGTCATACCAACGCTCGATTCATTCACTGGTCTATAGTTAGACCATCTTCATGTACTACTTTTCATCTTTTGAAGAGGCTTAATTTAAATTTACATTCACAAATAAAAATGACTTAATCCTTCAACATATGAGATAAAATTACTAAGAGCGGATGGATAAGTACGAATACTAGCCAGGAGATAAACGTGTTAATGGGCACCAAAGAGAACCATTCGGTAAAATATGAAATATATATAGTAAGCCTCAACCACTACAACTGAATGGATAAACAATTGAGTAAGGACAAACAATTGAGTAAGGACAATGATCTGCATGAAAAAGATCGCGTTATTGCACCAAACCCGAAGAGACCATATCCAGTGTTTATCGCAAACTCTAAACTTGTGGAAAACATTGTGGCATTGTGAATAAAACAACTACTACAGAACAAAACAAGGGATGGCCACCATTCCTTAAACTTATAAGCTCTATCCATGAACTTCATGCATGAAAAAACCGTGGCATTACCAGAATAATTTGGAATGCCGTTTAAATAGTAGACATGACTGGCTTGACAAACGTACATCCTCTGTAGATTAATTTTGACTGATATTGTAAATTTCACATCATTAGAAAAGGAACGATGTATGATCAATTTTTACACAAGTATATATCCGCATCTATTATGACTCGTCTACATCATCGTATGATATTAAAGAAAGTTTGTATTCGGATCGATATCTTTTCCGCATAGTGGCACAAGTCGTGTTCTTTAAGTGATCGTAGTCATAAATAGCATAGATAGCAATGTCATACGAACTGAAGTGTCTCACTCTCACAGATTGCCTCTCCAAGATAAGGCCTGTATTTACAATCCATCAACGGTCTCCACTCATATGTGAAAGTCCATCATGGGAGACTTTTAGAAAACAGAATGTGAAAAGAGTTATAGAAACCTATAAAAGTCAAAAGTTATGTAGTGGTTGTGAGGTGGGAGTTTGTGCAATAAATAAGAAGGTGCTTGTGTCATCAGTATTTGACGGGGTTTCAGCCAATAAGGAGAATGAATGAACTCTTTCGTGTTCATTGTAGAAGAGCATATTATGTCAAAATTATCTATAGGTTCAATTTTTATTTTCTAAGTTTATGTTGTATTTAGTCAAATTATCAATAAATTATCATTGTACTATGTCAAGCTATTACATATTATAATAAATTAGTTATAGCAACTGCAATAGTTTTCTTACAACGTTGTAAGTCGTTTGTGGTGTTGCTTTTATCGCCCTCGATCATATATGTATTATGCAACGAGTCATTTGTCTCCAACTCTGCTACATTCGTTAAGAGGATTTTCTTTAATTTATGTTCGTCTGTCTCCGATTTCATCCTCGAGATCTCGACTAAAGCATGAGATCTATCTTTGGTACTCAGGTGATGGGCGCCTTTTTGGCTTTGGGGAGGGCGAGTGGAGGGGCATGGTAACTTTCGGTGATTTCAATAATATGTTACACACAACTGTATGTTCGTCCGACGATTTAATCAAAATAATATTAACAAATATCACCTTTAAAGACACCGGTGTTTTTTTAAAAAAGCTCTGAAGAAAATTGAAAAAGAAGTTTCGGGATAATTGAGAAACTTAACTCGCTCAACTTGTTAATTCTCTCCCAAACACTAGACAAGCCTAGTAAAATAAAATCCCATTTAGTAGTTGTTAATTGCTATAAGTTTTGAATGCGGTCTTATGTTAGCACCACTAGTTTCTAATTTAATCACAGCCGCCCCTAATCACTAAGCAAAAACTAGTTGCTGAACTTGTTTATCTTGCTTAGCCAAATATATTTCGAAGAATCTTAAATCGAACTAGATGTATAACGAAGGATTTAACAGTTAAATGATCAAATATTTTTATGTGATTAACTTTTGTTACTTTTAGTAACTATCAAATTATGACCCAATAATTTCTCTTGCATGTAAAACTGAATTTCAAGTGTGACATAATTTGACAGTTAAATGATCAAATAGTTTTGACATCTATATAGTTTATAAGGAACAACAACGAGGGTGCAATGGTAATGTTCCTTATAAAATGTATAAAAGTCAAATAATTAAGGAAAACGGCATTTTACTATCCATTATATGACACTTGAGGTCATATGACTAACAGAATGGGAAAACGGCATTTTACCGTCCATTTTTCCTAACGGAATCGCGTGACCAATAGATAAGGTACCGAAAATGTGATTTTGAAAAGGAGGGTAGTATAGTGTTCGTGACCAATACATAAGGGTAAGTTTGAACATGTAACCCCATATTTTACGGAGACCACAAAACAAAGCGTAAACAGGGGGACATGTAGCATTTGAGTGTTGGTATATCAAATTTTCTTGTGCTAACTAAGAAACTGTTTCTACGCGTCCATGAGAATCGAGTTAACTGTGGCCAATCCTGACGATATTCCGGAGCCCAAAACTTTTTAGCCCTACTTTATATGGCTTATATTTTACAATAAAGCTCTTTATTAGTTACTTGTTTAAAAAAAATGACTTGTTTAAAACAATGGAGCGGACGAATTGTTAAAAAGGCCTTCTGAGGCTAATATATTGCAAAAAGACCTTGACTTGTCATATGTTTTGTAAAAAGACATCCACTTTATGTTTTCCAATATTACCCTTTTGTAATATTGGAAAAAATACCTAAATCTCAGCCCCCCTTTTCGCACCCAGAAAAAAGCCGGCCGACGACCTGAATATCCAAAAAAAATTCCGGCGTCCACCACGTTCCCCGTCGCCGTCCACCATCGTCCAAAGCCCATTGAGTCCATTGAAGCAATCCTCCAAGTAAGGTAAGCTTGATTTCATCCTAAATTTGAAGCTAGTGAATTTAAGTTTTAGGTTTGAGTAGATCTGCGAATGTAGGAGTGTAAGAACGATAAGTTATGGTTTAATGTGTGTGTAAACGTAGTGAAATAAACAAATGGTAGAATTGGGTGGAATAGATTCGTATGTCGTAGGTTTTGTGAATTTTCTGAAATGGTGAACCAGTAGGGCCGGTCGGCGTCGGATGGGGAAGACGAGGGACCGATCGGCCTCGGAAGCACGTGAATATATACAAGCCGGACGACGTATATGCAAACCGATAGGCGGGCCGATCGGAAGGGTTATGAGCGGGACGGCTAATTGCATATACTAAATCATACTCGATTAGTACAATATGTCCTTATGGGGTTGTAATTGTTACAGGAATGGGTGAAATTTTAGTCCGTGCTACTTACGGTGGTGAATATAAGCTAGTGGATGGGAAGTATGATTGGATATCAACAACAAACAATGGTTGTGTTAGCCTTATTGTGGACGATAATACAACGCTGAAGAAAGTGAAGGACCGGCTGTATTCCGAAATCGGGGTGAATGAAAAGGAGATAGAACTGAATCTTAGTTTTGTAGGTGTTATGCCCAATTTTGTAGGAGTTATCCCAATAGAGAAAGTGTACGATGATTTCACTCTTCGGGGTTTTGTACTTGAGAACAGAATTATATAGACGAGAACCGTGTTACGTGTAGAGCTGAGCAAGAAAGATACAGTTTGTGGGGAAGATGATACTGTTGAACAGGGGGGAACAATGTACCGGAAGCTGTGGCATATGAGTATGATGAACATGACAATGGGGGGCATGACGCTTATTTTGAAGTTGGTATTTGTAGTGTTGTAGGTAATCCAAATAATGTAGATAACCCAGTTATTCGGCGGAGAGAACATGATATGGAAGCACAAGCATCATCGCCTACGCCACCATCGGCAAGCTTAGACAATATCGAGGAGAACCGTGAAATGGTGGAGTATGTTCATAGAAATGAGGAGTTTCCTGCGGATTCGGTGGATCCAGAACAAAGCACTGTCGGTTTTAGGGATGGGTCAAGTTTAGTAGTTGGTAAAGAGTTTCCGAACAAGAGAGCACTAATGAGTTATCTGAAAGACATTTCAATTAAGTGTGATTTTCTGATAAAATGTGATAGATCTTCAAAGACTTTATACATTGCAAAATGTGCTGGTGCTACTTGTGGGTGGAGAGTGCGTGCATCAAAAGATCGCGGATCCCGTGAAACGTTCTCCATTAGAATGTATGAGTCTTTACATACTTGTTTGGTTAGTGAACGGAACTCCCGAAAAGGTAAATTGACTACGGAAGAGATTGCGTGTAGCTTGGTAAAAGAAAATAGTGAAGTAGAATATCTTCCCAAACCACGTGCCATTCAAAACAATTTGGAGTTGCAGAAGATGGGGTTTTATAAATACTGGCAATGTTGGAGGGCAAGAACACTGGCGATGATTAAACTTGTAGGGGACCCAGCTTCAAGTTATGGACTACTCCCTGTTTATTTGCAGCAGGTTCGGAAGATGAATGCAGGTGTAGTAACTCATTTGGAGGTGGATGCGGAGAGTAGATTTAAATATGTTTTCATAGCATATCGGTCATGCATTGAGGGATTTAACTATGCCTTGAGAAAAGTGATCTTAGTAGATGGTACGTGGTTGAAGACAAGGTATAAAGGGGTACTGATAATTGCAAGCGGGGAGGATGCTAATGGTCACCAATATCTTGTGGCTTGGGCTGTAGTTGACTCGGAGAACAACGAATCATGGAAATGGTTCTTCCAAAAGTTGAGGTCGGAGATCCCGGATGGGGAAGACTTGGTTATCCTTTCGGATAGACATGTAAGTATCAGCAATGCAGTGAAGATCGTCTACCCAGAAGCCCAACATGGGCATTGTAGGTGGCATCTGACCCAAAATGTGAGAGAGAAGGTAGGGGCTAAGGAAAAAAACAGATTGTCGAAGTTGTTTCAAGAAGTTGCTGATGCGTACACAATGGAGAGGTTCCATGACAAGTACGAGCAACTAAAAGAAACGTACCCGAAGGCGGCGGAATATCTAGAGGAGACAACCATACAACGTTGTCAATGGGCGAGATCTCACTTCGTAGGGTCGCGGTACAATATAATGACAACGAACGGGGTTGAGTCTATCAACAATGTAATAAGAGCAGCGAGAAAGCTGCCTGTTATAAAGTTGTTGAACAGGATGCAGGAAAGGGTTACCGAATGCTTCATGCAACATCTGGATGTGATGAACAAGATACCGGACTCCCATACTGTAACTCCAAAGGTAGAGAAAATCATGTCTGCAAGCAACAAGCTAGTCAAGCAGATGCAGATAACACCACTGAACACACACGGCGAGTATCAGGTGAGGGATGAACATAATGACGTATTGGTTCATTTGGGGATGAGGCAATGCAGTTGCCGGGAGTTTGACATAGACAGAATTCCTTGTGCCCATGCCCTAGCATGTTGTGAGCATGCCAATATAGATCTGTATGACTTGTGCTCGAACTATTACACGCTACAAAAATGGGCTGAAGCATATTCTGGGACTGTGTACCCAGTGTCCCGTGCAGAAGAGTGGAATATAGATGAATTTGATCGTGAAGTTCTTATCGATGTTCTTCCTCCAGACTATGAAGCGAAACGTGGGAGACTACAGGAAAGAAGAATTCCTTCAGGAGGTGAGGTTCAACGAGCGACTCAAGCGGCTCCAAAGCGTCCCAGGAAATGTGGACATTGTGCTACCGTTGGTCACAATAGACGAACATGTCCTTCGCTTCGATCTGCTTCTACTGTTTAGGGTAGGTATGTTTCCATTTATGACAGACTGTGTTTATTTATTTATTCCTGATTATGGTACTATTTGTTGAGTGTACTTTGTTTGAATTGCATGTGTTGAATGCATTTCCATTTTCATTACATTTGCGGAATGCAGTTATGTTTGGGATAGGATAGTGGTGTATATGCATGAAGCCGATCGGCAACATAGGGAGCCGAACGGCTTAACTGTGAAAAAATAAGATCTCCACTGTTGCCCGATCGGTCCAGTTTGTGGCCCAGATGGCGCCCATTGGGTTAACAAGTCATATAAAACCAAACATCGTTCAAATACCACGAGTCACATGTAGTTTGATTCAAGGAAAACGGTAAACACATTACAACCCTACTTTATTACCACAAAGACTCTCATATGGAGTTGAAAATTTGAGGTCTTTGTGTCCGATACAAACCAACCCATATTACCAAAGGGTAGTGCCCTCGTCTTGGTGAGTGAAGAACAAGACGAAGTGTCGCAGTCCTTCGAGCTGCTCCAACACGATACGAGCATTATTCTCGTCCGCATTTGTCCATCCAGTTCTATTCGCCTGTCTCAGCTCGTCCATCAGTGCATTAGCCTTCACTGAAACCCGAAGAAGACTTATCCTAATCTTCTGCAGCTTATCCAGCCTCTCCTTGTGTTTAAGTTCAACACGCTGCGCCGTAAGGGTGTGTCTTAAAGGTGAAGACATTGTGGATGAAGTGAGTGAAGAGTAGTGATGAGTGAGTAGTGAGTGAAGATGGTTGGAGTGGGTTTTATAGGCGTGGTGATGTCCATAAATGTTAGTTGGGTGGTGGGTTCCATTAATATGGGGTAGGTGGATGTTGGGAAAACAGGGTTAGTGGTTGGGATGACTTAATTTGATGGAGGAATGGCCCCAAACGGCGCCTTATGAGGTCAGTATTAGGGTTAGGGTGGAGGGATGGCCCCAGACGGCGCCGTTTGAGGTCAGTATTAGGGTTAGGGTGGAGGGATGGGGCCAGACGGCGCCGTTTGAGGTCAGTATTAGGGTTAGGGTAGTGTTGTTGTCAGACTGCGCCGGATGATGTCAGTATTAGGGTTAGGGTAGGGTTGTTCTCAGACTGCGCCGGATGATGTGTCAAACTGCGCTGGATGGTGTGAGTCGGACACTCAAACGGCGCCGTATGAGGTCAATATTAGGGCTAGGTGTAGGGTTGTTCTCAGAATGGGCCGGATGGGGAGCCAATCTACGCCGTTTGGGGACCAATTACTATTGTTTATAATTTGGAAGGTCCCATTCCATTAACATTCAACGACAAACATTACTACCCTAATGAATACCACAAAGCCTCACAGCTGGAAAATGGAATTGGTCTCCTAAGTGAAGGACCGTACAAGCTGTGAGTACAATTCAACACTAATTATTACCACAAAGCCTCACATACTACATTGGAAAATTAAGCTCTTTGTAAGTCAATACAAGCAAACTCACATTAGCAAGTGGGATCTCTTAATAGAAGGACCGTACGAAACGTAATAGGCCTTCGAGCTGGTCCATGGCCTCCTTCAACTCATGTTTGAGTTGATCTGCCTTATATTGCACCATCTGAAGAGTTTCCTTGATCTGGTGGAGATCGTCCAATATCGCAATGCATTCTTCCTCAGCAAGCCGTGGTGTATTGCTGCCCGAAATAGGTGAAGACATTATTGATGAACTTAGTAAAAACTATTGATGAGTTCATTGAAGTGAATATTAGGGTTTATAAGGGTAAGTAAAGAATGTATTCCTTCCGTAAAGTATGTCTCATCTAATCAACGTCGGAAGGAATATATTCCTTCCGTAAAGTATGTCCCATCTAATCGACGTCGGAAGGAAATTTGGGACCCAATCTGCGCAGATTGAGATCCAAACTGCGCAGATTGGGACCCAAACTACGCATATTGGGATCCAATCTACGCATATTGAGTCCCAATCTGCGCAGTTTGGGACCCAGTCTGCGCAGTTTGAGGACCATTAATGTGTTGACTGTGTTGATTGTAGTGCATGCATTGGGACGTGCATATTTTGTATAGGAAATGTATCAAATAAAAGCATAAAAGCATTGCCATTCATTGCATTAATTATACGAAACATAAACATCATTCATCCAAGTACCAAAATAATTATCCACAAAATAAAAACAAACACTAGGCAGCAAGCAGACGGTTAATGAGCCTCTGTGCAATTTCTTGGTTTCGAACCATCCACTGTCTGTACTCCCGGAACCAAGCAGGCTCCTCCCAAGAATGAAGAAGGTCATCCTCGTTCATCCGCGGTTGAATAAATGGGTTGTCACCAGGAGGGAGTGGAGGACATGGTAAATTTTTCTCGCGCATGAGGGCCTCCAGTTGGTCCAGCTGCTAGTCTGCTTCTTCAAGTAACCGGTAGTACTCTACCGACCATGCTGGTTTCGGTGCTTGATACAGTCGTTCGGGCATTCGGACTATTCTGCCGTCGGCCAACATTGTGACGTATTCTCCGGCTAGCTCCCGTCTTATCCACGCACGCTCCTCACGCTCCGCACGCTCCGCACGATTCGCTTGGTCGGGATCCATTCTGTCAGAAACATATACGTGGTTACACTACTAAAACAACAAACACATCTACAAAATTATAATGCAAAAACATTATTCGAATACCTATTCCTTGAAAGCTGAGAGTGAAGGGGGTTGGAGTACAAATAATGGGGTAGCTAAGCCCCCATTTATAGGCTGGTGACAATGAATAGGGTTGGAGTGGGTGGATGAGTGGGTGTATACCCATAAATGTGTCTTGGGTGGAGAGACATATTAATGGGAGACATTGATATGTTGCGTTTCTTGGATGTAGTGATTGAATAGGGACGTGCAGATTTTGTACAAGATATGTATCCATGAGATATGAGTCAAACCATCAAAAATATATTCGTCACTTCGCAGTCAAAAGTTTATCAGTCATCCAACATTTGTACAGTCTACAGAAGATATTCGTCATCAGTCATCACGTGAATACAATATTTGATGCGAAACTGCGGCACAAGTGTATGTCGGATGTGGTCTTTGAATTCCAGTTCCGCCATCCCCACCTCGATGAACTTTAGGGTGTAGATCCCGCTATCGGCCATCCTACAAACAAACACCAATATAATAAGCATGACATACAAGACTGTACTGCAAAGGTAAAATGAATAAGTCTGATACTTACTTCACGGCTTGCGGTATTGGTTCCACCCTCTCGAAGGTAAAATCTGCGTTGTATGCGGATAATGTCTCCGGTGTCCCGGGTAAAACCCGGAAGAACATCTTCGGGAGCATGTTCACATACGGGGTCATCAACACCTTCATCTCGAACTCTGATATCTGGGGACGGTAGCTGTCGTACACTAGGATTTTTCTTGCTTGCACGTCCACAACCAATAATATCCAGTGCTTGTTCTTGTGGTTCACTGGAAAATAAATCTTCCGCGCACACAGCCAACTGAAAGGATAGAGATCCGGCTTCTTCCCTCGAGCATAGTTCATGAGCTAAAGGTCCGGTTCTATATTCGCCTCATACTCTGCACAGCACAGCTTGTGGAACACACAATCCAGCACTACATGGCTCTGCCTGAACACATTCGGAAAATGTCGTTGTCTGCACCGTATGCCTGACAACGCATCGTCCATATGCTGCACAAAGTTGAAAACAATATAACTTATATATTGCCAGGAAAAAAATACTCATATGCTGCTTAAAATAAAATACTAACCTGTGGTGTGACCCATTGGCCAGGGGTTGCCAATGACCGGTAATATGAGGCGGGTAGGCCTTTGTAGATGACTCCGTCCTGCAAACCGGTACGCACGATGCCAGAGTAATTCCTCAACCGATGGGGAATCTTCGCTGTAGGGTTCCAACTGCGGATCAGCCTCTGATCAAGGACACCGAGCAACTGGGTCCTCTTCCTCTTTCTGGAACTGGGCGGATCAGGTTCAAATAGGTGACGGGGAAGGTTAACCACGATCGATGGTGGCTCCCGAGGCTCCGAGGGTTCCCCCGGAGCCTGAGTCTGTGCCCCCGGAGCCTGCGACTGTGCCTCATCCCCGGCACCTTCATCGGCAGTCGGTACCTCCTCCCAAGATGACAGTTCCCGCGCAGGAGTTTGACTGACCTCCTCCTCCCCTTCGACCTCCAGACCTTCCCAAAAACTCGATAGTGACACCTCCACATACTTAACCCCATCTTACCCTCCTCCAAGTACCCCTCCCGCACTACGTGTCTGAGAATCAACTACCACGATCGGTGCAAGAACCTGAACCTGTCCCTCCTCAACCCCCTGCTGAACCGGAACCTGTCTCTCCTCAACCCCTTGCTGAACCGGATCCTGTCCCTCCTCAACCCCCTGCTGAACCGGAACCTGTCCCTCCTCAACCCCCTGCTGAACCGGATCCTGTCCCTCCTCAACCCCCTGCTGAACCGTAACATGTCCCTCCTCAACCCCCTGATGTACCGCAACATGTCCCTCCTCAACCCCCTGCTGAACATCAACCTCACACCTCATCTCAACCTCATGGACCATATCCATATCCCGGGGTCCAGGGCTAGACTCTCCAACCTGTTTCCGTCTTCCTCCAACGTCACCTGATCCACGAGGCTGAGATTCATCATCCCTTTGCGATCCGGCTGCATGCGACCGATGAGACCGAGGCGGGAAATGTGATCCTCAGGAGTCGCCACCAGATGCACGGTCGTCAGGCCCGGGTAGCGGGTCACGGGCAGCGCCCTGGGTCCGGAGTAGATGAAGGATCTCATCTAGTTTTCCCCCAAACTCTCTCCGCAACGCTCCGATGGCGTCCCCAAACTCAGTCCGTACCGCTCCAATAGAGTCCGCAATGGATTGGATCTTGCCCTGCAACTCTCCTATCTCAACGCGGCGACGACGAGGGGTCTGGGGTAACTCTCATCCCCCGATGGTGGCCTCTTCCCGGCGACGAGAGCACTCAGCTCCATCCCCTACCGGATCCGACGGTGTCTGCTCTGTAGCCATCACCTCATCCCCGGACTGACTATCAGGTGTCGGCTCCCTTTCAACTGGCTCTCCTTGCTCCATACCCTCATCATCCCATTCTATCTCCCCTCCATCCTCCAAAATTTCTGCAATCCGCTCAAGCGTCCTATCCGCTACCCTGTCGGGTATGACTCCCACATTTTGATTATGCGGAAGTGCCCTCTCTATTTCTATGGGTATTAGGACACCCCGAGTCACCTGCATCTGCACACACATAACCATTACATTCAATTCATATAACCAACCTACATCTACAATTACACGTCTACACTTTTATTTTTTTACCTCTTCTTTCTGAAATTCGGTTGTCACCTCATCCGCCGACGGGGGTTTGGCCCATTTCGTCCGCCACTTCAAAAACCTCAGTAGGTCCTCATTGTACTGTGGGTCCACCGTCCCCCACTTACTTTCCAGTGCTTCCATAGACTCAAATACAAAAGGCTGTAACACAAATCAAATTATTAATAACCAATACGTACATTAATTGCTAATAATGCTCTTATTCAAATTGTATTAAATGTTTTACGTACCGTAAATAACGGGAGCAGACCGCATATGGTGTATGAGGCCCCCAGCCTCCCAGCGGCGATCGCTTAGAACTTCGCTCTCAACTCTCGAATACAATCATCCCTCAGATGCCGGAAGGAGATATACCCCCACGGTTACCGGTTGAACAAGTCTAGGTCTTCTACTAATCCCATCCACTTTGGCTCAATGGGTGTCGTCACTTTTGTGTGAGGTATCAACGCATCAGTGACGAACAACAGCTGAGCCATCTTCACAATATTGTAATCTGGCTCGGTCCTCCTGGTCCTCGGTTTCAACCGGGTAGTCACAAGGGCGCTCAACTTGTTTGCCAGGTCTAGTGGAGACACTCCACGCTGGTTCGAATCAAAATGTCTTTTCTCGAATGCTGTGGAAGTCAATTGCCTCTGAAAGTTATCATCTCCAGTTCTGGGTCTTGAGCAATTCAATCCCGTCATCAGTGTGTATTCCTTCAGGGACAACCTGATCGGTTTCCCTTTCAGCACGAACCACATTTCGGAGTCCCTTCTCACCGTGGTACTCCTGACTATTAGCATCCACGCCAGGTTGTTGGAGGGCTGGAACTTCTCCGGTAACTTGGTGAACATCCCGAATGGACCCGCTCTTAATGCTGCAGCTGTCAGCGGGTCTGCATCCTTCAGCTCATTGTACTTCTCATACAACACCTTGTACCCACACCTGGCTGTCACACGACAGTTGAAGTACTCCCCATCGTGCAGTTCTGTTTCAATTCTTCGAAACCGTTGAGGTGCTTCTGACGGAGTTGCACTCGGTATCGAAACAGAACCTTCTTCCTCTTCCACCGACTGTATTATGATTATAAGATGCATCCTAACATTATCTAGTAATCCTACTTGTAGTAGTAATATTATCATTATAAAATAACATTAACTAGTAATCAAAACTGCCATGGGCCGAACGACCTTTCACCTAATTGTCCTAGGCCGATCGGGCAACAGAGAGTTTGGTCACTTCCCCATCCGGCTCAGACTGACCCCATTCGGCGCCGTTTGGATCTTGCTCCACAAGTTCAAAACGCCGCGTTTTACTACCGATATGCGCCGTCTGGAGCCTTTGGAAGGCAAATGATTGGGGGCCAAAACGACGTCGTCATTGGTGAAGGGTGTCATTTGGGGCCCTTCACTGGGCCTCACCGAGCTTATTGGGCCGTTGACTGGGCCTCATTGGGCCCAACCTGCTCCGTTTGGTTCAACCTCATGGAGCTGGTCGGCCCCAAAACGACGTCGTTATGGGGTCTCATTCGGCTCATACTGGGCATATCAATCGGAGCGTGTTGGTGACAAAACGTTGTCGTTGTGTCCCCAACCTGCTCCGTCAGGAGCTCCGGTGACTCAGTGGGCTAAAACGCCATCGTTTTAGCCCCAATCAGCGCCGTCAAGACCCCAGTCGACGACACTGATTCCTTCTCCGGCAACTACCCTATTCCCTTCTACGCCTCCCCCATTCGCCGTAGGCTCACCGGCGATTTACAGTAACTAAACCCTAGGTTTTGCAAAAGGGAACTAAATCTAAGACAAAATTTACGAGTTCAAATCGGACGTACCTGGTTCGACATTGTTGGGGTTCAAAATGTAGGAATTTCCTCTCGCCGGCGTCGTTGCTTGCTCGGAGATGATCGGCAGAGATGAAGTCGTCGACAATCGTTTTCTGACTTTGACTCAGTGACGAAGACGAAGAGGCAAAGAAGAAGAAATGGCGAGGGTAATTCCGGCAGTTCATAATGTTTTCAATTAAAAGAAAACCATAAATTTAATTTATTTCGAATGCAAAATTATCGAGGCTATCCCGCAAATAAATTAGCGTGATAAGGCCCTTTCCAACAATTCCTACCAATGGAGCAGCCATTCAACTGTCAAGAATAATACTCTCGGAATGTTAGACCGACCAAAGGCCGAACCTGCTTGGCTCATGTGGCTACGAAAATGGGCCTGAACTTACCAGCAACGCAAATTACATGTCATAGCAGGCCCAAGTGGTCTCATGGTAGAGTGGTTTGGCGAGAACATAATTGGTTTTCAGCATAAAATTTTTGTAATCATTGCGTTAGAATTAAGAAGTTTAAAAGACTTAATTTGTTGGGTATTAGTTCTATTTGGTTGAATATTTGGATCATTTACCGGACAATGAAGATGGAGGTACATGTAAGTAATGGCAACGACATTACAAGGAACTATGAACATCGTTTGGTTATTGTTTGGCATTGGTCTGTTCTCACTTCTCAAGTGATGTTTAAATGATACAATCACGCAAAAAAAAAAGATAACAACGACAAAAAAGGACTCTATCTTCCTCGCAAGAGAGCCTTCTCGGCGGTGTCAATCTCTTCCAAGATCCTGACCTTCCGTTTGGAGGGGATGGGGGTGGTGGGCCCAAAGCTGACGTAATGGCCGGAGATGGCATTGAGCGCCGAGTACATGTCCCGGAAGGACACGCGCCCCAGCAGAGCCTTCTCTCGCCGGTACTTGGCCACCCACGAGTTGGACGTCTCCCTCAGCTCCGCCACCGCCTCCGCCACGTTCGGGTCCGTTTTCTCCATGTTTATGGTCGTCCTCACCTTGTTTATCACCTCCTCCGTCTCCTTCACGTACTCGTCGTCGGCCGCAGCCCTCGCCGGCGCCACGGAGGCCGGCAGGAGGATGGAGACGGCGGCGAGGGACATTAACTCACGGCGGCGGAGACGAGTGGTGGGTAGGGATGATGATGAGGCATTGGAGGTGGTGGAGGCGAGTTTGGGGGTGATGAGTATGGATTGGGATGTTGGGGTGATGAGTGTGGGAGAACCTGAACCTGCCATGATTGATTTAGTTGAGACTTGAGAGGGAAAAAATGAGGATGGGTTTGTGTGAGAGTGATGAATTAGGTTTGATGGGCTTATCACCTTATCCACGGTGCTACTTCTATGGATGAGAGAACAACCAATTAGATCTCACCGATGCGATGTCGGATCTCCTTCCCACCATATTATTCACTTTCAATGGATAGAGAAGAAATCAAATAGAAACCACTCATTAACGTAAAAACTGTGTGAACCAATCCAAGCCATTCATTTTAAGAATGGATGGATGAGATGCAATTGAGTGGTTGACTTGTTGACTGCAAAAAAACAGCACTTTTTATTAAGTAGTAAGGGTTTTTTTAGTAAAACAATCATATTTTTTTTTTACCAATTCACTAATTTAAATTTTCCCGCTTCGTTTGAACTCCGATTGGCTTCAAACTTGCGCCATTAGTTTTGTTTTTTCAAGGGTTTTCTATTAAGATCAGTCATGAATATATTTTGAAGCACGAAAAAAAATTATTTTCGGGGTTGATTTTTTTAAAAAAAGTTAAGTCTGGGTAATTTTTATCAACACTATACACTGGGTTTATCAACACTATACACTGGATTTATCAACACTATACACTGGATTTATCACCTCATTTTCCAAAATCGAACATGATTTTTATCACATCATCACATGTTTTTTTATGAACACTAACACTAAACACTATGTTTATCATTAAATTACATGTGTTTTTATCATCTCATCACATATTTTTTTATCAACACTAAACTCTAGGTTATCACCCTTATTTCAGGGCTGATTTAAAAAAAGTTAAGTCTGGTTAATTTTTATCAACACTATACAGTGAGTTTATCAACACTATACACTGGATTTATCAACACTATATACTGGATTTATCACCTCATTTTCCAAAATCGAACATGATTTTTATCACATCATCACATGTTTTTTTATGAACACTAACACTAAACACTATGTTTATCATTAAATTACATGTGTTTTTATCATCTCATCACATATTTTTTTTATCAACACTAAACTCTAGGTTATCACCCTTATTTCGGGGCTGGTTTAAAAAAAAATGAAGTCTGGGTAATTTTTATCAACACTATACAGTGAGTTTATCAACACTATACACTGTATTTATCAACACTATACACTGGATTTATCACCTCATTTTCCAAAATCGAACATGATTTTTATCACATCATCACATGTTTTTTTATGAACACTAACACTAAACACTATGTTTATCATTAAATTACATGTGTTTTTATCATCTCATCACATTTTTTTTATCAACACTAAACTCTAGGTTATCACCCTTATTTCGGGGCTGGTTTAAAAAAAAAGTTAAGTCTGGGTAATTTTTATCAACACTATACAGTGAGTTTATCAACACTATACACTGGGTTTATCAACACTGAACAATAGTTTTATCACCTCATTTTTCAAAATCGAACATGATTTTTATCACATCATCACATGTTTTTTTATGAACACTAACACTAAACACTATGTTTATCATTAAATTACATGTGTTTTTATCATCTCATCACATATTTTTTTTATCAACACTAAACTCTAGGTTATCACCCTTATTTCGGGGTTGGTTTAAAAAAAAGTTAAGTCTGGGTAATTTTTATCAACACTATACAGTGAGTTTATCAACACTATACACTGGGTTTATCAACACTGAACAATAGTTTTATCACCTCATTTTTCAAAATCGAACATGATTTTTATCAAATCATCACATGTTTTTTTATGAACACTAACACTAAACACTATGTTTATCATTAAATTACATGTGTTTTTATCATCTCATCACATATTTTTTTTATCAACACTAAACTCTAGGTTATCACCCTTATTTCGGGGCTGGTTTAAAAAAAAGTTAAGTCTGGGTAATTTTTATCAACACTATACAGTGAGTTTATCAACACTATACACTGGGTTTATCAACACTGAACAATAGTTTTATCACCTCATTTTTCAAAATCGAACATGATTTTTATCACATCATCACATGTTTTTTATGAACACTAAGCACTAGTTTTATCAACACTAAACACTATGTTTATCATTAAATTACATGTGTTTTTATCATCCCATCACATGTTTTTTTTATCAACACTAAACTCTAGGTCATCACCCTTATTTCGGGGCTGATTTAAAAAAAAAAGTTAAGTCTGGGTAATTTTTATCAACACTATACACTGGGTTTATCAACACTACACACTGGATTTATCATCACTGAACACTAGTTTATCACCTCATTTTCCAAAATCGAACATGATTTTTATCACATCATCACTTTTTTTTATGAACACTAAGCACTAGTTTTATCAACACTAAACACTATGTTTATCATTAAATTACATGTGTTTTTATCATCCCATCACATGTTTTTTTTATCAACACTAAACTCTAGGTTATCACCCTTATTTCGGGGATGATTTTTAAAAAATTTTAAGTCTGGGTAATTTTTATCAACACTATACACTGGGTTTATCAACACTATACACTGGATTTATCAACACTATACACTGGATTTATCACCTCATTTTCCAAAATCGAACATGATTTTTATCACATCATCACATGTTTTTTTATGAACACTAACACTAAACACTATGTTTATCATTAAATTACATGTGTTTTTATCATCTCATCACATATTTTTTTATCAACACTAAACTCTAGGTTATCACCCTTATTTCGGGGCTGATTTAAAAAAAGTTAAGTCTGGGTAATTTTTATCAACACTATACAGTGAGTTTATCAACACTATACACTGGGTTTATCAACACTGAACAATAGTTTTATCACCTCATTTTTCAAAATCGAACATGATTTTTATCACATCATCACATGTTTTTTTATGAACACTAACACTAAACACTATGTTTATCATTAAATTACATGTGTTTTTATCATCTCATCACATATTTTTTTTATCAACACTAAACTCTAGGTTATCACCCTTATTTCGGGGCTGGTTTAAAAAAAAGTTAAGTCTGGGTAATTTTTATCAACACTATACAGTGAGTTTATCAACACTATACACTGGGTTTATCAACACTGAACAATAGTTTTATCACCTCATTTTTCAAAATCGAACATGATTTTTATCACATCATCACATGTTTTTTATGAACACTAAGCACTAGTTTTATCAACACTAAACACTATGTTTATCATTAAATTACATGTGTTTTTATCATCCCATCACATGTTTTTTTTATCAACACTAAACTCTAGGTCATCACCCTTATTTCGGGGCTGATTTAAAAAAAAAAGTTAAGTCTGGGTAATTTTTATCAACACTATACACTGGGTTTATCAACACTATACACTGGATTTATCATCACTGAACACTAGTTTATCACCTCATTTTCCAAAATCGAACATGATTTTTATCACATCATCACTTTTTTTTATGAACACTAAGCACTAGTTTTATCAACACTAAACACTATGTTTATCATTAAATTACATGTGTTTTTATCATCCCATCACATGTTTTTTTTATCAACACTAAACTCTAGGTTATCACCCTTATTTCGGGGCTGATTTTTAAAAAATTTTAAGTCTGGGTAATTTTTATCAACACTATACACTGGGTTTATCAACACTATACACTGGATTTATCAACACTGAACACTAGTTTTATCACCTCATTTTCCAAAATCGAACATGATTTTTATCACATCATCACATGTTTTTTTATGAACACTAAGCACTAGTTTTATCAACACTAAACACTACTTAGCACTAGTTTGATACCCCGATATAAAAAAATTATTAGTGAAGATTTATCAACACGAAACATTGTTTTTATCACCCCAATATAAATTTTTATTTTCGTGGCTCAAAATATATTCATGACTAATCTTGATTTAAAGCCCTTGGAAAAAGAAAAATATTGGCGCAAGTTTGAAGCTAATCGGAGTTGAAACGAAGCGGGAATGATTAAATTAATGAATTGTTGAACAAAAAAATGGACACTTGTCCACATGGCACCATGCTATTACAATTATGCCCTTGCTTGTGTGAGATAGGAAGAAATTGGCGTGAGTTATGGTGGAATTGGGGTGATGATGTGGCATTATGGTGAATGTTGGATCTAAAGGGTGTGTGGCTAGGATTGGTTCACACAGTTTTTAGGATAAGAGGAGTTTCTATTAGATTTCTCCTCTCAATGGATAACTCCAATTACTTTTAACAAATTATCCTTATTTTCAAAGGGTTACATCTCATGAACTGGAACAAAAATTACATCATTACTTAATGTGTTCAAAAGATTTTTTTTGAAACGAATAACTGGGAAATTGCATTACTTCGAACAATAAACCATACAATGTAGGGCGCACAAGCCCTGGGTTTCAGATATATGTCCCGGTCGTCCGTAGGCCACCCGGCGCTCATGGACCCGTAGAAATAGTCTGCTTTTGATCGCAGACACTAACTCACGACATCCCCTTACTGACATTTCAACGATACAAAACAGGAAATGAAAAGTCCAAATGTAAACCAAACTAATACAACTCAAATAAAAACGACCTAATTCATAAAGCAGGCGGAAATAGAGTGCTCTGAATGCGGTTTTCCCGAGATCTCCCAACACCGATAGTCCCGGGTATGTGGGTATAGTCCGTAGACGGACCCTCCCACCCCCGCTGGGTCTTCTCATTTTTCCGAAGGAGGCCGAAACGCTTCCTTCTGCGGATCCTGGATTTCCTCATCGTCCCTCAGCTGCTTTGCCCCCGTCTTTGTGGACGAGGATGAAAACGCCCTTCCACTACTGCAGAAATCGACTTAGGTGACGGATAAAATGCATCCGTGGCCTAAGTTTTGGCACTTAGGTGACGGATACAGCAATCCGTCAGCCAAGTGGTGAAACTAAGGTCACGGATCTTGCATCCGTCACCCAAGTGGACCACCTGGCCGACGCATAGCTGGATCCGTCACCCAAGTGAGATAAGGTAACTAACATCCGTCACCCAAGTGAGAAAACTTTAGCCACGCATGCTGGATCCGTCACCCAAGTGAGAAAACTTTAGCCACGCATGCTGGATCCGTCTCCCAAGTGAGAAAATTTTAGCCACGCATGCTTTATCCGTCACCCAAGTGGGCTCTATCCGTCACCCAAGTGCATTGACTATTTTACAAAAAAAAATTGACCACAATATTCAAGATGAATTAACCGTTCGATGATAGTTTTTTTTACATACGTATACTAGTTTGGATAGTACATACGAGATGAGCGGTCTTGATTATATAATATGCGAGAGACCGACACGTATTGATTGAAATCGCCAATTCCACTATGTGCATGAACATATTTAGCCTTACGGTAGTATAACGTATGACGTTGTCTCGTTCATTTTTTGTATGTGATATGTATGAGTACTATACGATCTTATGTTGTATATGAGGCATGCTAAGTACTTATATCGTTCAATTATCAATACTACGATAGTCGGGAAAAATGATGGGTTTTGGGGTTTTGGTCAATATAAGTCAACTTTTGTTGGCCGACGGATGCATATATCCATCGGCCAGCTTTTTCATCGACGGATGCATATATCCATCATTCAATATATATATATATATATATATATATATATATATATAATTATTTCCACTATTTTAATTTTATCTTTGAACTTGGGCATCAAATTGAAACCCGACATTGAGCGACCGGTGTCCATAATTCACAAGTTTATACTCATTAGATTGATATTGTTGTAAAAAAAGTTATATAATGTATTTGATCACAAAAAAAACAATATTTTGTACTTCGAATCGAGAAAACGATCAAGAAAATTTGTGTTATCCTTGTCTTAGTATTATATAAAGGGTAAATTACCAACCCCTAACTTTTTTTAACTAATACCTATCCCGATGTGTAGTTATATGACAAATAGCTCATTTTTCTGTTAACTTTTTTCTAAAATGACGAAAATACCCACAACCACACTTCAATAATTGTTTTTAAAATATTATTTAAAAAATCACTTTTGTATATATATATATATACTTACTTAATCACTTCAGTTTTATTTATAAAAAAATATTTAAAAAATCACTAAGGGCGTTTTCATCATTTTAGAAAAAAGTTAACAGAGAAAAAAGGTCTATTTGTCATATAACTAAACATTTGGGTAGGTATCAGTTAAAAAAAGTTGTGGATAGGTATCAGATAAACGTGATAAGTTAAGGGTACATATTTGTAATTTATCCTTATATAAATATAAACAATGTAGCGCACATGAAAAAATTAACTTGCTATAAATAATTAGTTGACAATAGGTACTAAGTACGTTGATAACAAAAACTATTTAATTTAATTATATAAAGCTATTCAATTTAATTATATAAAGCTATATATAATCAGTTAAAAAGTGTATATATATTTTCTAATCATATATACAACACAAAAACTCCCTAGCTGAGTTGGTATAAGGCACAGCCTTTGGTGCCATGAGGTCAGGGGTTCGAACCGAACCCCATGGTGTGCGCGCGGGCTGGGCGGAGCGGTGTGGCGGGTCCGGCGGGTCTGGTTGGTGACATGGCGGTGACGTGGCGGGTGATGTGGCGGACGCTGGTTAGATTGATATTTTTTTATTAATCTATTATTACACTTGAGAGACGGATACATTTGGCTGACGGATTGGATCCGTGGCTAGAGTGACAACCTTGGGTGACGGATACACTTGGCTGACGGATTGGATCCGTGGCTAGAGTGAAAACCTTGGGTGACGGATACACTTGGGTGACGGATTGGATCCGTCACCTAAGTTTTTACCCTACCGACGGATGTACGCATCCGTCGGCCAAATACTTGGCCGACGAGACTTGGCCGACGGATGCATCCGTCACCTAAGAACTTGGGTGACGGATACGTCCTCTTAGGTGACGGATCCAATCCGTCTCCCAAGTACTTATTTGCAGTAGTGTTCGTGGATCTGCCACGACCAGCTCCAAACAGATCTGACGACTCTCCGGTATGTCGCAGGGACGCGAGGTAGTCTTCCCCGATTCAGCGTGGGACATCCGCGGGATCGGCCAGGCCGGAGATTGGGGTTGCTCTCGTGGACGAGGCTGCATCTCAGGTTGCATGACTTCCGGCGAGAGTACCCCTGACATGGTGGGACCACGAGGGGTATCAGTTGACGGAGTGACCCGGGAGTTGCCGGATCCGGGAGGAAAGTCGGAGGGGAGGAATACCTGTTCGGAAAAACGGTAGGGAAAGGTTGAGGCGGTACCTGAACAACGGTAATCGGCACTACAAGGTGGCCGGGAGCCATGGCTGCGGTGGTATTTGGCGCGGCGGAGTGATCTGTGTCCATGCCTGTGGTGGGATTCGATAATAACCAGAGTACGAACCAATACTATCGAAGAGAGGCGCGGTGGGTGGGTGGTCGAAGGAGGTGCGAACCCTGTGATAGGAGCGCAATGGCACATGTCGACCGGGGGATGATGGGCGACAGCGAGAAATCAACCCTTTGACGGTTCGAGTAGAAACCCTAAGAGGGTTCTCCGAGAGCTCTTGTTTCAAAAGATTTAATATTGTTTCAAATTCAAAGTATTACGTTTTTTAGAACAAAAAGGGAAGATAATTTATTCATAGTGCTAATAATTTGTTACAGATACGAGATCGAGGACTCTGAGTTCTAGAATATAATATGGAACTCTTGTAGGTATACCAACCCTCTTGAACTCCTAAAAATGATCTATTTTATCATCATAGACACTCGAAGGGAAAAAAGAGTTAAAAAAAATAAATAAACAAAAAACAAATACCACCTCCAAGTTGAGGTTACATGGTTAACTATTGAACCCGTTGAGATGCATCGTGGAAGGCTGCAAGGGTGACTGTTCGACCATCTTCTTGTAGACCATGTTCTCCAGAACATATGGGGATGCTCCTCCTGATAGGGAAGGGATATGATAATGCACCTCAGGGTTTTTTCGGACAATACACCATCCTACTATCCCACAGCCCATCTTCCTCGAGTTCTCCTTCGACCTTCAACCCAAATTCTCGTGTCGTTGCCATTAGATCTTACCTCCAAAAACATGATCAAATCTGGCTTGTGTACATAACGAAAACGACGACGAGAGAAGATGGGAATCGTACATGACGTTCACCGGGGAGGCTGTTGGGTCTCGAGGTAGGGTTGAAGAGGAACCAACTCACAGCGGAATAATAATCAAAACAAGAGACCATTAAAGCCATGAAACAACTACCAAATAATGGATTCACAAGATGAAAATCGAAATCACCATTTCTTACCAAAACAAGAGCACCAGTTAAGGAATGATCGGGCTTGAGTCTCCAAGACACCTACGTATCCTCATAGGAATCAAAGCCACGTAGTTCTAAGCTTAGAGGACTCAAGAACACAAAAAACGGAGGAGGTAAGCACCATGGCCGAACCTATGGGGAAGAAGAGGAAGTGTTGGTGTTTTTCCTTTTGTGTGTTGTGTTTTGTTATGTTGACAAGGATGACTTATATCATGTAATCTCATCAACATAATAAACTAATAGTAAATAGGACAAGGATGGTGTAAAGTAGTTAAAAGTTGGTAGTGAGTTGGTGGATTGAATCACCAACTTACCTAATCTAACTAATTTAGTTAGAACCATTTAGTTAAAAACTAACTAGTTGGTTCCTTGGGCCTTTAGTGGCATGGGCCTCGCGGGTGATGGCGCGTGGCCATTCCTGACGAGGTCCTGTGACGTGCTCATCGTCTCCTACGCCTTCCATCCCGGATATGTCCAACATTATCTGGCGAGATCGTTCTAAGACTCCAAGTCTTATCCCGATCAGTAAAGTCCTAATTACTTACAGGCACATGACCCTAAACTCAGTTTTGGTCATGTCCCGTGTCAACTTCCCGCTTGGTCATTCTCCATCAGTGTGTTAGTGAGTTTTATCCTCCGGTGTGACCCTTAGGTTTGTGCATGTCAGTATATCAACGTAAAATCTCATTTTACTTGATCCTACATAAATGGAAACTAACGAGACTTTAGTATTGCCTAACACTGCATAACGAATCGACCTTGTCGATTCTAACCTTTCTGTCGTCCATGTCATTATCCTTTTATCTCTGGTATCCTATTTGAGACAAGGCATAGAGCCATCATCCTTATTATTCTCAATCATTGTTCCTTGATATGTGAGATGAATGAATATATGATATCCAGTATCATGTGCATGGCCATGCTATTCTTTCAGACACTCTCAATCAAGCGTCCGTGAACCGATATCATTCTCATACCGTCGTTTGAGGGATAAATCCCTTAGCCGTCTTTCCTGTCACTCATGCAGTCTGTTCCCAAGACAATCCTAACTGTTATAGAAACCCTGTCACAAGCAACGTTGGGGTCAAGTCAAACTCATTTGTTTACTGCATAATAATTACAAAGAATCCTAGGTCTAAGGGCACATGACAAGCTACGACACTTAATATGTTCATGACTTTCTCTATGGCACATATTCATGTTAGGTCATCCAATATAATGTCCCACATAATATATATGATCATACTCTGGAATCTCATTCCAATGACTAATAGAACGTGAGTCGTAAAAAGTCATCTTTCATACTAGTCGCTTATAGTGAAACTTTATTGAATAGGGACTCATCAAGTGTAATTCCTCTCGATCTATGGTTCTACTTCGCACGGTGGACATATATCGGAACACACTTCGATATATTACTCCAACACATAAGTAATATAAGGTCGCTTTACTTTTATTATCAACGATGATATATACATTTGGACATTTACGATTGAACTACGTGTACTAAGACTAACAGAGGCGGCGCCCAAAACCTAAGCCTAAATATATGTTCTTGGCTCTCATCACAGGAAAGAAATACTTGACGACGTTGGAGATTGGGAGACCACCCATGAAAGTGAGAGGTTTATGTCCGGCCATAACAGTTCGTTTACGTCTTTGGCGTAGTCTCTTAGGCTCCCTTAGTAAAAAATATATGACACTTTTCATATTCTATTAAGATTACGGGGTTTTCTAATTGTTGACTATGATTACATCTTATGTTACTCACATATAACTATATATAACTACATTTGTATTAATTTATTTATACTCAATTATACATCTAATTATAAAGTTTGTTCAGATGGTACCCTAACTCTCAAAAGAATTTATTTAAGGGACGTCGTTAATTTTTCGTCCCAAAAAATAAGAAGAAGTCTAAAATACCCCTTCACAAAAAATCAAATTTTCAAAAGTTGTCATTGGTTCTTAAAAACCTATTTTTTTTAAATGTCAATAAAATCTTTCATTGCCCTTTGAATTTTCAAACTTTTCATCAAAATTCATATTTATTTATTTTTATATTCAAAAACTCAAAAAAAAATTATCATTTCTTTTCTCTATATTTAATTTATTATTTTTATTATTATTTTAAAATCATTAATTATTTTTATAATTATTTAAGGGATAATTTCAGCTCGCGACCTTAAAATATTTTGATTTTCAAATCACTATCTTGGTCTGCATTTATTTTCTCAGTAGCATAACGATACTTTTTTTCAACTATTCATTTTCATCCAAAAGATAGACGAAAAATGATCATGTGCAGTGCACATGACCTTAACTTTTTTAAATACCAAAATACCCTCTTGACTTTCAAACCCTAAAACCCATCTCTTTCTCCTTCATTTGTGTTACCCCTCTCCTTCTCCTCCATAATCTCCCATTTTTGCCATTGCTTCCAACATTACTATCCCCGTAGATGACAAGCACGTCGAGATGTGGCTCACAACAGACTTCGACCCAGATCTTTCTATTGTTGGGAAGATGAAGTCCGTCGAAGATGAAGGGCGATGAGTCCATGACCGATCTTCGCAACCGTGCGATTCCCAACAGAGGTTGTCGTACATATTTGTCCTCAAATTGTAATACACGTTGTCGTTCTCAGATTTGTCCCCAACACACCACCGTCGATGTTAAACTCCTTTTCGTTGTAGAAGAATACCAACACGGGTCTCATCGTTCGCAAGCTCGAGCTCTGGGTAGCGTAGACGGTGGGAATCGCAAGCAATAAAATTTATAGCTAGATGCAAATATGATTTTGAGATTTAAATTTTTCAGAGGTCCAACAAATATGCCATAGAAAAAACCTTTGTCACCGAACAGATCAGTTGTCTCCATAACTTCTCCGAACGGCGAGGAAATGGGTCGAAGCACGTCCTATAACGTGAGGATTTTGAGGTGAGTGTCATGGCCTCTAGTAGCGCCCGTGTGGTCGGCCCGCATGAAGTTCCCAACCTTATTCCCGATATATTATCCTTAAAGTTGTGGTTGACAGCTGGCTAGAAGGTGGAGGGCCCTTTATCCACACTTATTTGCAGTAGAAGAGAATCTCCTCTAGTTGAATGTTGGGGTGATGGTTTTTCAAAAGGAGCAAGACGCCCTAGAACATCCATGGTTTCCGTCCGAGCACCCAATCCATATCTACGGACGAGGAGAAGAAGAATTCAATGACCTCACCGCCGATGTATTGGATAATGAGGCCTTCGTTCTTCCATGAATTAGTGAGAAACTTGCTGAAGATGGTCATATTGCTTCTTTCAAGAGAGGAGGCGTCCGACAAACATGATTCTGTAATGAAATTCTACCGTCACCATGTCTTCAACGTTACCTAAGACGTCATGAATCTCATATCTATTCTCCCCTCAAAATGAGAATTTACCAAGAAGGTCTACCAGATCCCCCATTCACAGGGAAAATGATGAGACTGATGGTTGTACCCGGATGATGAGTTAAGGGCGGGGAAGGAAGCCCTTCTTCGACGAGATGTATACCATCGAAGTAGGGAGGTGAGGGTCTAATGGGATGGGTGGTATCCTATAGGAGAGGGAGGATATCGGGGAATGAGGGGGGGAGGAAGGGGTCCTTGCCCACCGATATGGTAAAGAGGATTGGAAATGGATTTTCTAGAAGAAAAAAAAGGAGCCCTAGCTAACGAGAGAGAAAGTACGGAGAAATACATTAATCCTTAAATTAAATTGTTTGAATTCAAAACATCTATAGTAAAAAAAAAATTATTCTAGACCTAATTATTTTTATTCGAACGAAAGTCATAGTAAAATATTAATTTGAGTCGAAATAAATAATCCACCTTATAACCAATCTAATTTGTACTAAAATAATTGCATCCTCCCCTATTTTGTTAGTTTTTTTTACTTAATTACCTTTTGTAACCCTTATGAATTGATAACACGTCTTTAGTACTCCATAGTTGTAGAATGTTCAATAAGAATTCTTACGTTTTGGTGATCGTCTTCTATTAGGAGAAACTAACAGAAGAACGTGAAATGAATAATATACCCTTTCACATTTAATTTGAATTTAGACATGTGTGACGCATCTTTTATTGCATTAATAAAATCACTCTCGATTGCTCAAAAAATGAGGGTAAAATGATCATTCCCCTATAAATTTATAGGGTTCAAAGGATTGATAAGGGAAAAATTGTCATTTCACTCTCCACTTAACAAGCACATGGTGTCACATGCTAACAAGATGAAATATTCCGTCCGTTTTTCTAACATTAGGTAGTTACCAAAACGTATAGACTGTTATAAAGCTTTGGGTACTAAATATGTGTTACTAATTCAAAAGAGTTACAATATGTAATTAAAAAAGGGAAAATTACACATTACCTATCTTATTATTGTTTTTTGGGAAATTTTCACTTTAATACCCTGCCAAACATTTAATTTGACTTTGATACCTTGGCATAAACTTTTTGCACTTTCATACCTAAACCAAACATTTAATTTTACTTTAGTACCCAACCGTTAACTTTCTGTTAGTTTGGACGGAAAAAGTTAAAAAGACCATAATACCCCTAACTATTACTCAAATTTTCAAACTCATGTCATTGGTTCAGAACTTGAAAATAAGTGAAATGACAATAATACCCTTCATTGTTAGGGTGTTAAAATGAAAAATATCTTTCAGAATTTTCAAATTTTACAATATCACTCTTTATTTTTATTAATTCCGTTTTTATTTATGAAAAATATTTTTTATTTTTAAAAATTCAAATTTCTTTAAAAAAATATATAAATTCAGATTTTAATATAAAAAATCATATTTTAATATAAAAAATCAGTTTTGTTTCAATAATTATTATAAAATATTATATTTTTATATAATTAAAAAATCAGATATATTTATTTTTTAATTCTTTTTCATTATTATTTTACCTTTTTTATTAATTCATATTTTATTGAATTCGTTTTTTTTTCAATTTACTACCCAGTTTACTAATCTAACCTATTACTCTAATCTCTAACAAACATCTCAGCGCCGTCATTCATCTTCTTCATCTCTCTCCTCCTCCTCCTCCTCCATTCACATGTCTCTCATTCTCTCCATAAACAAACATCTACAGCTTCCACAAACAAACATCTACAGCCTCCTTAATCTAAATCTAATTCAATCAGAATAAAAAAGAAATAGGAAAATGAAAAGGACATGGAAAGGTGCTTTAAAATCACAAACCCAGGAGCAATTTGAGCACAAAACACAAGGAGGCAACTTTTATGAACCTGGAAAATAAGGTTCCACAATCGCATTTGTACTTCTTCTTGCCGTGTTTCTTGGAGAAATGCTTTGGTCGGAGATGCAGTCCACAACCAGAATTACTCTCCGCCGCTGGCTAATCTCCATAGACACCACCCTCTCCCGCCGTCTCTTCGCCTTCTCTCACTACTGCTTTCCCGTATTTCTCCTCAATTCTCTCGAATACACCGCCGATTTCGCCTCCGTCGTCCTCGCCTTCCTCGCCATCATCCTCTTCATCCCATACTCAGCCTCCTTCCACCGTCCATTTCTCTTCCCCGCCCTCCTCGGCACCCTTCTCGGCCGCGTCCTCGGCCGCTTACTCCGGCGGATCCTCCCTCGCTCGCGCCCACTCTACGGCGGGAACATGACCAACGACGTTTCCGTCGACCGGAACTCGTTCCCGAGCGGCCACGCCTCGCGCGTCTGTTTCATCGTCGTCTTGTTCGAGCTCTCCGCCGAGGCAGGTGGTGTGAAAATGGTGGGTGGGGTGGTTACAGGGTGAAGATGAAGATCTGCAGATTTGGGAATTTTAGAGAGAGAAAGTAAAAAACTAAAAAAAGTTAAATTTTAGGGTATTGAATTGAAAAAAAATAAAGATATGAATTATAAGTATATTTTTTTATAAAAAATTGATTTTTATGAATTTTTAAAAATAAAATCTGATTTTTATGCATTTTTTATATTAAAATTTAATTTTTTGAAAATAAATATAATTTTTAAATAAAAACTGAAATTTTAAATTTAAAAATCGATTTTGTAAAATTTTAAAATTCTAAAGGAAATTTTCATTTTAACACCCTAACAATGAAGGGTATTATTGTCATTTCACTTATTTTTAAGTTCTGAAACAATGGCATGAGTTTGAAAATTTGAGTAATAATTAGGGGTATTATGGTCTTTTTAACTTTTTCCATCCAAACTAACAGAAAGTTAACGGTTGGGTAATAAAGTGAAATTAAATGTTTGGTTTTGGTATGAAAGTGCAAAAAATTTATGTCAGGGTATCAAAGTGAAAGTAAATGTTTGGTAGGGTATTAAAGTGAAATTAAATGTTTGGTCGAACCGTGAAATTTGGCAAGAGTAGACTTTCCGCTGGAAAAGTCAACCGATGACTCCGGGAGTCATTCGGGACCTTTCCGGGGCCCAAAAAGCTTATCCGTCGTTACTGTTAGCTTAGTTGGGTCGTTCCCTTTCAAATGACTATTTTTGCGAAAAAGTCAAATACAGGTCAAACGGGGTCAAATTAGGGGCTTTATCGGATGAAATTAAATGGGCTGAAATAATTATGGGTAGAGGTGGACCCCACATGAACACATGTCCATGGTCTTGGAGGAGAAGAAAATGGTGGAGAAAGACCCAATTGCCCTCATTTTGGGCCAAATGAAAAAGAAAGGGCGCAAGAAAGGCAAAATGGTCTTTTCTAGTTTAGGTTAAAGGGCACATTTGAGCCAAAAATCTGCGCACACCTTGCCTTGGCCGAAATTCCCTAGAGAGAGAGAGAGTGGAGCTCTATTGTTTGAAGAAGAAGAAAGTGAAGAAAAATGAGCTCTTTTGGTTGATTTTCATCACAAATCTTCTTCAAATCTACTTAGTTCTCATCCCCTTTCCATTTCCTAAGGTGAGTACCCATTAAAACCCTCTTTTGATGACGTTTGGGTTGTGGGTTTGATAGAAAAAGCATGAACTAGGCTTGGGTTTTATGGGTTTGAGGTTTTGATGGTTAAATGGAAGATTTGTGGAGAAAAAATATAAGATTTTGATGGAAATTAATTGGGTTTTTGTTATTTGGATGAAACCCAAGTTTGGGTATGAAGTTTTGGGAGTTTTGGGACTGATTTTGGAGGTTTTGGAGGTCAACAATGGAGTTTGGAGGGGTTGGATTCGTTGAGTAGAAGTTGGAGGAAGAAGAAGGAAGGGGTTGTTCCGACCCGTCACGGATCCGTGACGGAGTACGTCACGGCCACGTGACGGAGGCTGTGACGGCACACGTTACGGTTCCGTGAGGATGACCGTGACGGTGCAGGTCACGGTTCCGTGACCCGAACCGTGACGGAGCCCGTCAAGGCTCCGTGACCCACTCCGTGATGGATCAGAAATGGACTTTCCAAGTCCATTTTGGGGTGTTTTCGAGTAATTAGAAAGGTTATCTATAACCGAACGTTTTGGGGGATAAGTTAAGAGTTTTCTCTTTAAACCATCCTTGAATTATTATTAATTCTCGTATTACTTTGTGATCTTAGACGTTGTTCCCGATCACGACGGAGGAGGCTACTAGGCGACTCGTGCTTGTTCGTGTGGATAGCGGTTGAGGTAGGGAAAAGTAGCGAATACCGGTTTAATTATGGAAAGTTACTAGAATGCATAGAGGATATGAACAACCGAAATAATCGTAGAATCACATGTAGGATGTGAATAACTAGGGTAGTCTTTGAATATGGAACCACTTGCGGGCCATGTCCTTCCCGTAAGTGTGGGACTTGTTGTGCTGTAGAATCACATGTGGGCCAGGTCGTGCCTGTAGGATTGTGTGTTGGTTGCGCTTGTTTGTGATTAGTAGTTTGTAATGTTTGATATGTGATATGTTCCATTGTAAATTAAGGATCAGGATATGCTATGAGAACGTGGTGAATGTTAGTGTGAGTTATTGTCTTGTGATATGATCGGGTGAATGATAGACCGATGTGGTGTGTTCGGTAAGATTTGTTCGGTATGGTATGCTGGTATGATATGTTTGGTATGATATGTTTGAGGATGGTGTTTTGGGCCGATATCTATACCGTGGAGGATTCCGGTATAGGATATCTAGACTGAGGATGGTGTTCCGGTACGATATCTATACCGTAGAGGATTCCGGTATAGGATATCTAGGCCGATGATAGGTTCTGGTGCGATATATGTGTCGTAGAGGATTCCGGTACAAGATATCTAGAGCCGAGGATGGTGTTCCAGAGTAATGTCTATACCGTAGAGGATTCCGGTATAGGGTACTTAGGCCGATGCTGAGTTTCCGGTATGGTATGTGTGATGTGATTTGTACCCCGTGCTACGGGAAGATACCCGGCCGACGGAGGATTCCGGTCCGGTATGTTATGAGTTGCACCCCGATGCTGTGTGTTCCGGGAAGAAATCTAGGCCGAAGTCGAGTTTGGTACGATATGGTTGAGTCGGGCTATGGAATCCGACGCATTGCTCTGGGACACCTAGTGCGGAAGTGGTTGCTAATGATATTACTCTATGTGTTGATCTGTTTTGGTTTACTGTGATTACTTATGCCTGCTATGTGATCCTCTGTGATTTTGAATAAATTTATACCTGAGTTCAGTGTATTGCCGTGCGAGTTCGCACACGTGGTCAGTTGTGAGATAACTGTGATCGTCATCCAGTGGAAATTGTTTGGGTGACAGTACTAAGGGCATAGTTGAGGAAAAATGTCTAAGTGTCGGTTCAGTATCGAGTTGATTTACGGGTTGCTCCCGAGTGGGGTCAAGAGTTGTCTTTGGGTTACTTGCTTAAATGGTCTTATTATTGCCTTACTAGTATGCCATAATCGGACGGGTACCCGTGGTGATGAGCAATTGCTCACTCCCTTCATTACTTTTTTCCTACTGAGCGAAAGCTCACCCCCTTTTCTACTGTTCTACAGGTTTTGATCGCGATTTGATTTAGAGGATGTCTCGGAGCTCGGAAGCTTAGCGAGAGTCCTAGTTTGGGTGGTCCAGAGACGTACTTCCTTTTTGTACTAAACTTCTTATTACTTGGATTTCGAGCATTTGACTCTTGTTATCAGGATTTATTAGTTTGAACATAATTTTGGAGTTTGTTTCGTTTTAAAAATTGCATTTATTATTATTACTTTTAGCTCACGTCTCGAGTCCGGTCAAAACCGGATTTGGGGCGTGACACCTTTCATCTTCTTCTTAATTAATTTCTTTAACCATGAGTCGGGTTGTTTCTTTCTTGCATATCCTCTTCTGCCAAACGGATTATTTGGGTTCTCCAAGAACACAATGGTGGAGGCTTTTGATTCAGAAACAACGTTTTTGCTTCGGTTTGACTTAGTCGCCAAGGGGTCGAATTCATTTCAATTTCTAGGGAACCAAACACAATTTTTTTTCCAATTATCTCTAGTTATATTTGCTTCCAACTACGTGTTGCAGATTATTCAGGTCAAACGGGCACTTTCCATCTTAAGAGCTTGGAATCAAGGAAATGTTTTTTTTAGGGAAATATATTTCATTACTCAGAATCAGAAGCTAGTAACCCCGGAGTAGGGTCTGACAAGTGATTCAAATTCAATACAAAATGAACCCAATCAAAAGCATTGCGAGCCAATTCATGTGCTACTCTATTGGCTACTCTACGGACATGGTTAACCTTAACACCTGGTAACTGCCTTAAAATAGCCTTACAATCATCAATAATCCCTCCCAAAGGCGAAAGCAAACGAGCTGGATTATTAATATCAAGGACTACTCCAATACAGTCAGTCTCTACTGTACCTGCTAACCATTCACTATTTGTCACCCACAACAAGGCCTCCTTAACTGCACAAGCCTCCAAGATCTCATGGTCAGTGATGTGAGGGATTACAAGACATCGTACTCCCACCATCGTACCCTGACTATCTCTACAAATAAAATCGCATGCGCCCCCTGTCCTGCTACCACTGCTCCATCCGAATTAAACTTCACGGAGCCAGCCACCAGTTTGCTCCACTTATCAGGCCCGACCGGTTGCACAGCTCCAGAAGGGTACTGGTGCGTCTGAGCTGCTTTCCACTCCGTCTGTAACTTGATCGCCGCCCTGTATATAGCCTTAGCCGGAGTGGCTTTATCATTCCATACTCGGTTGTTCCGGGCCTTCCACAACTCCCAGCAAACAACTTCAATCAGCTCCGCCTCCTCTCGAGTGTAGTTTGCCCAGTTATGAGCTAACCATCCTCGGATCGAATCAACTTGGCTCAAGGACATATTTGGAACCCTGCTCCACACATCACACGCAACTGGACAAGTTATTAAAACATGGGTATCAGTCTCCTCTTCTCCACAGACCCCACAAAGCCCTGAGACATCCACCCTCCTGGATCTGAGGCAGATACCAGTTGGTAATATCCCAAAAGCTCCCCTCCATGGCATATGGGCGACCTTTGGAGGGATCTTTAAAGACCAAAGTTTCCTCCAAAACTCGTCTCTACTATTCGGCCCCCATCTACCTGCATTTGCCTGAATCACCCTGTAAACCATCTTCATTGAGTAGTCTCCATCTCTAGTACTTTTCCAGTACCAAGAATCAAAATCACAATCGAAACTGAGCGGGACTCTGAGGACTTCCTCTGCATCTCTCTCTGAAAGAACCCGCTGAACAAATTCCACATTCCATTCTCGTCTACCTGGCCATAAAAGTTTGCTCACCGGCCAGAACTCCATTGGACCGTCGACATCCTGCAGGTAGTCGGACGTCGATCCCGCCCATGGAGTCCCCATGATAAAAGTCTGGTCACCCGACCCAATTCTCTTTCTGATGACACTCCTCACCACCTCGTGAGCAGCCATAATGCTATTCCATATAGGACTGGAATTGGGTTTCCTAACAGCATGAATAAAATCAGACAATGGGTAATACTTTGCCTTCAACACTCTACTGACAAGGCTCTACGGGTTCGACATCAATCTCCAACTTTGCTTCCCCAACAAGGCTAGATTAAAATCATGCAGGTGTTCAAAACTCAAACCACCCTGCAGTTTGTGATCACATAAGCCCCCCATCTGCGCCACTTTATACCCGACCCCTTCTTGGTGTTATAAGACCACCAAAACTTGTTCATAATTACCTCAATCTCTCATATTAAAGGAAATGTTTTTCTTTAGTATAGAACACTTGTAATTTGTAGCAAAATTAGGTAAATGATTACTACTTATTAACCCAAGTTATCAGGTACTTATACTCATGACAAGACAACCAGATTTTGAATCACAGTAACAACATTAAATATTAACCTGTTAAAATATAGTTATATACATTCCGGGAACTTAGGACTAATGGTAATGTTATTATATGGAAAATGCAGCATGTCACTTTCATGTATGAACATTTATGCGTAAACAAATGGGGTCAGAAACTTGGAGATTCATGTTTCAGATATAAGGAACTATTCAACATGCCTTAAAATAATAAATACGGAGGTGAAGCTCCATCTCTCTCTCTCTCTAATCAGTCACCTACACAGGCTACACTACAGTATCAGCCGGCCAAATATTTCTCTCCCTCCCTCTGCTCTGCTCTGCCCTTCTCCGCCTCTTTCAGCTTTCAGCTTTCAGCTTTCTGCTTCACTAATTAATGCTCCACTTGTCTCCATATTAATATTCAGACCTTCCTCTTTCTCTCTTTTCACACCATTCTCTCATTCAATCTCTCACCACAACGCTCACAGACAGGTAACAATTTCCACACTTGTTTTTTCCTTTCCCACTTCAATTTCATATCAACTTGCTCTCTTGGCTCTTACTGCTAATCTCTTGAAGTGTTGTATTCATGGTACTGACTACTGGGGCAGATCTGCACATTTTGAACTTGGATCACTTGCTTTGTTGTTTGTTGCAATTTTGTGTTTGAATCCATTTGATCTACTGTTGACCCTTGTTGGGTTTGTTCCTCTTTGTTTCTGTTTTTGACAAAATCACTACTTTCGTTCGTCTTTTTCTGCTTTTTCAGTATCCTCCTTTTGCTTTTCTCCGTTTTCCCTCAAGTGGGTATTCAAAGCTTTGTACAAATTTTCTTGCTTTTTCCCCTTTTACTCTCTCTTCATAGGATTGGTGCTCACCCATTTATTTTGTGCTTGGAAATGGTTAAAAGCAAAGTAAAGGTGAGAAAAATATGACTTGTTAGTACCAGCACCTAGCAAACCCCTATCTGTCCATTGTTTCTTTTCTTAAATGACAATCTTTACTTTTATAATTATTCAAATTTCAACTATCAACTTTTGATCCTTACCTCTGCCTGCTTTAAAACCTCTCATGCTTCCCTTGCCAATCAAAATAGTGCTCTAGATTGGAGGAGATCTGTGCTTTTGGGGTCTTTGCTTCCTCTCAGATGTGGTCTTCAAGTGAAGAGGTAAGGTTTATTTGAATCAACTGAGTATTCATTATTCTTGAGTTGTTCTCTCCTCTGTGTTAGTTTATAGAGAACTGTATATGTAATATCTTGGAAAATTCAAGTCTGAAGAATCATGTTTATTTTTGGTTTCAAATTTCTTGACTTGAGCTTATACTGGTATAAGATGGGAAAACCAGAATCTTTCCCTGATGTAAATCCTGATAAAGGACAAGGGATCAAGACAGCCTTTATGTATATTCTATTCTTGATCCACATGGAATTTTTTTTAATGCCTCTTGCTCCATTGTTTGAGTGTGCAGCCATTTTTGTGTTGTAGGAAAATATAGAATAAACAATTCCATAAACTAATGTCTTCATTTGCTTGCTTCAGCTGGTTTCAGGATAAAATCACGTAACCTCCACATTTGACTAAAACAATCAAGGCACTATTTTCCAAATTTGAGACGTGAACTGGCCTGCCATTTGATTTGGAAAATCTTTCTAATTCTGTAATCCCTGCTAGCCCGGAATCTGACCTGAGATCTATACTGGCAAAAGGGAGGAACTTGGTCCCTTATTTAAATCAGATGTCTATTTTCTTGAATTGAGAAAATGGGTTCTTGTCTTTCAACTAGTAGTCAGAGTAGTTGTAGCAGCAGGAGTAATGGAGATACAGTTTCTCCATGCTGTCCAAGGATTGGATGTTGTTGGAAAAAGAGAACCAAGAGAACATTCTCTGATCATGGTGTTACTTTATCATCCATACCCAATCGGATTTTCACAAATGGGAAGAGCCGGAGTTCTTGTATATTCACTCAGCAGGGTCGAAAGGGCATAAACCAAGATGCCATGATTGTGTGGGAAGTAAGTTGTTCTTTAAACATCCAAGTCGGTATCTTCAATCTTGTAATGTTTGTTGGTTCTCTTCTTCTCAGTTAGATGTTGAATCTTTGTAGGATTTCATGGAAGAAGATGTGACTTTCTGTGGAGTCTTTGATGGTCATGGTCCACATGGTCATCTTGTTGCGCGCAAAGTGAGGGAAGCTTTGCCTGTAAAGCTCTTATCATGTTTGGATTCATATCAGTCAAGAGAAAATGGGTCAGACACAAGCTGTTTCAAAGGAAAAGTGAAGAAGACTGATGGTGGAGAATTGGACAAAGATGCCTCAGTAGAGGATAAATTGAATTCTAAATGGAAGGACGCTTTCTTGAAGTCATACAAGGCCATGGACAAAGAGCTAAGGACCCATCCTAACTTGGATTGCTTCTGTAGTGGTAGCACTGCTGTCACAATAGTGAAACAGGGGATGAATCTCTTTATGGGATATATTGGTGACTCTCGGGCAATCCTGGGGTCAAAGGACAGTAATGATTCAATGATGGCAGTCCAATTGACTGTTGATCTTAAGCCTGATTTGCCAAGTATGTTAATCTACCTGGTATTTCTTTTGGCTCGTGTTTAACATGTGAAAGATGGGCCTAATTTTGTGTGTATAATGTTAATCTCCACAGAGGAAGCAGAGAGGATTAAACGGTGTAAAGGTAGGGTCTTTGCTTTGCAAGATGAACCTGAAGTTTCCAGAGTTTGGTTACCATTTGATGATGCCCCTGGATTAGCGATGGCCCGAGCATTTGGAGATTTCTGTTTGAAAGAATATGGGGTGATCTCAATACCTGAGTTTTCGCGCCGGGTACTTACAGAGAGAGATCAATTTATCGTCATTGCCTCTGACGGAGTATGTTCTTAATATCCACATTTGGGGTTAATTGCATATAGTTATTACATATTATACTTCTTTTGCACATAATTATCCTCAACTTTAAACTTTTACATCCAGCTACTTAAACTTTAAAAAAAAGGTACACATAGGCCTCTTTCGTCGTAAAATAACGAAAATACCCTTGACCATAATCTCAAAAAGGCTTCATAACTACCTAAAATATATTGATTAGATGTAGAGAACGGTTGAGTAGATGTAAAAATGCTCCTTAAAAGATAAAAGTATTAAAAAGAAGAAATGGTACCTTTAAATTAGGGTCAAGGTCATTTTTGGCAAAGAAGAATCGTGTATAATTTTTTGAAACTTTAGGTAGCTGGGTGTAAATGTTTAAGGTTGGGGATAGTTATGTGCGAAATCTGTATTGTGCGCAATAACTATCTGCAATTAACCCTCTCTTTTTTTATCTAATTCATTGTTTTAATGAGCTTGTTGTGACAGGTTTGGGATGTGCTAAGCAATGCAGAGGTAGTGGATGTGGTGTCCTCAGCACCTAGCAGATCATCAGCTGCAAGGATGGTGGTGGCTGCAGCAGCTCGGGAATGGAAATTGAAATACCCAACTTCAAAGATGGATGATTGTGCTGTGGTCTGCCTATTCTTGGATGGGAAAATGGACTCAGAATCTGATTATGATGAGCAAGGTTTTTCTTCTGCAACTATACAGAGCAACCATTCAGGGAATGCAGTTGAATCAGATGATGGACAGAAACCTGAGCCATCCTTGCAAAGGAACTTCACCATCAGGTCATCAGAAGATAGTGATGCTTACTCAAGACTGACGGGTGAGCTTGATACAAATGGAGAACCAGCTGGAGCTGAGGATCTGAACTGGTTAGGTCTGGAAGGCGTCACAAGAGTGAACTCGCTTGTGCAGCTTCCAAGATTCTCGGAGGAGAGGCCAAAAGGAGGTCAAAACTAGTAAGAGTTCATGCCTTTTTCTAGGAACAAGGCAGAACTAGGTTTGTAGTGAAATTGCCTTGGCTTTTGAACCTCACAAATCCAAGGCAAAGAAAATATTTCTTCTTTCTTTTTCTGAACTGGTGGGCATTGTTTATCAGAAGGTGTATGTAGGTAAATTATATCCACGGCATTGTCCTGTTGCATAGCTATTGATGGAATATAGTTGTATCAACATGTTTCCTCAATGAATTTATGGTTTCTGATGGAATATAGTTGTATCAACATGTTTCCTCAATGAATTTATGGTCTCTATGTAATTCACAAATATGCACAACAGAGTATAAATGTTCTGTTCTGATCTTTGGTTTGGTGAAGACAGTAATGATCCTAACAAACTCAGTAGCTGAATGTGGTAAACTTTCTGGTGTTAACCTTGCTTTCATGGTCTTGCTTGTCCTACATATGCATTTTGAGCATATCACTGTTATAAATAAACTTCAACCAAGAGATGTGAAATGTATACCTCTTTCCAGTTTTTTCTTTTACTATGTTGTACCTCAGTGTTTATACAATTGAGGAAAGAGAAAATAGGTGTACAAAAGAGTAGAGCAAAAGAATACATGTTTATATATACACTTCTATACATATGAATTTATCTTCAGAGTTGAAGTACAGTGAGGTATTAACCGGCTCTTGCCGTGGCACTGGAAATGAGAATATCTACCTTCATTTCACTTGCTTTGATGATATGCGTTGGCCTTCTAATGCAAAGGACTATACTATTTGTATTATCTTCGGGTCTTGACCATTACAAGCATTCATCACAAGACTGAGTGGTTTCAAATGTTGCTCCTGAAATATGGTGGTAGATAATAGCACATTAGAACATCAGTACCACAATTGAGGATTTTATGACTGTATTTTGGACCCATTAGAATATCAGTACCACAATGGTACAAGAGCTTCCTTTCAGGTTGACAAAAGGATATATCTAGCATGGCAATTTCAACTTTGCAGTTGACAGTTGACTACAAGACCACATATCTATGGTGACTTATCAAATATGTCTTGGCCAATGCATCCAAAAAACAGTCATATAAAATTCTCATCAAGGTTGATCCACAATAACAGTTTAGCAGAGGTCTAACTTGTACCTTGGAGGTCAGCTGGGTGAAGAACTGCTGTCATCTTCCAGTGATGTCTCGGATATTCGCACTTCTGATTTCTCATTTGAATAACTATAAGAAGATGAAAATTCCACCATTAGAGAAAATCCATTCTAGATCATTTCTGAACTAGTGAGACTCATTACTTACGTAGAGAGTATAGTAACCCAGATTAGCTCCACACAGTCCACCCAAAGAAGCCTTTGTTCAATAGGGACCACACCATATGTAATCAGGTGAGCAAATGGCCAAAGCTTCCATCCTGCCTGTTAAGCCAATCACCAAAACTAGATGGATTTATGAGTGCTCCCATAAAGTATTGCAATACTTCAAAAGGCATGTTAAATCCATTGCAAAAAATCTGGTAACTTAAAATGAGGAAGAACCAAGCATATCTTACAGTCAGCATGGGCCGAAATGTTGCCTTCAGTTCAGTGAGAATATTGATTGGGGACTCCAAACGCAAGAGCCCCAAAGCCACAAAATAGATGCTGTTCCAAACTGCAGCCCAGACAGTTTGATCAAATGCGACTTTGGCAGGGACGACCCACCAATCCTGGAAAGGAAAAAGAGCCTGAACAACAAAGTGATCTATTTCAGCCAACCACATAAAATAAATTAACAAGCAAACAGAAATATAGTATAAATTATACAAATATAATCTCACCTCACAAAATTGGTAGTAGTAATGAGAAAGAGATCCATGGAGAGTAAACCCAACAAGACCTGATCTGAACATCCGCGTCCGGTCAAACTCAAAAAGCGGCTTTCCTTCAAAACACTGCAATTTAAACAAGGCATATAAAGCCACATAATTGTAACAAAAAAAATTATTTTGGAGATGAACAAATAAATGCATGTTCTGGAAAATGGGGGCTTACCTGTGCAATCCAATCTCCTAGGAAGTATACAACCCCGCTAATTGCCATTTTGGCTAAAACTGGGTTTGATTTGAGAGCTTGTTCATAGGCAACCCAATTATGCTCGGGTACATACCTCAATATCTCATATAGGGTCCATCCCTGGAAATCAGGAACAAGAGAAAATTTAGTTCAAATTCACAGAAAATAACAAGAAAACAGGTGTAATCTAGTTAACTACTCCTACTCCATTTTGTTGATATATACTTCAGTAATTGAGCAAGGTTGAAGGCTATACAATCTTTCTCTCAACTCAGTTTGATAAGTGCACTATTCCTCTTATTCATTGACACGTGAAGTTCTTATACACAATGAATACAGTAGCAATTTGCATATGCCAGACATCCTAATTGGGCTAGAAATGAAGAGAGGGAAATATCTTAGCACCACAAAACCAATGTTTAAGTGAAGCTAGACTTATAGATTAATAACAATACTTGAGCTAAGCAAATGAAACTAACATAGTTGGACACACCCATCCCTGAATTCACATGTTGTAACACGAAAGGTGACGTTTTGACTCCAAAAACCACAACTCACAAATGCACATAAAATCAGCTAATGTAAGGCATCATAATTGGGGCTGATACAAAGAAACATACGAAGAGCAATTTGAGCTGCAAACAGTGAATCTAGCACATACCCATCTCAGAATTATATAGAAAATATAGCATTATTGTACAAACAGACACAAATTCACAAAAGACCCATATGCAAACCACAAGTGAAAGCCAAAGAGATAAGAATCACTCACATGCCAATAATCATGATCAATAGTGAGTAACTTGGAGACGGCAAGAGTACCAGCACCCAAAACAATAGCAGCGTTGATCGATTTGCTCACAAGCTTTTCATTTTCATCGACCTCTTCGTTCCCTCCAGCAGAAACCACTGAAGAAGGAGGAGAAAAGACTTGTAGTTCTTCGGATCCATCAATAGATATTCGATTCTCCTTCACAGAAACCACCTCCCGCTCCTCTGTGAGCGACCCAACAACCCAATTCCTTCTCTTCGGGGCCGAGAGGGTCGGTTTCTTTTTGCAGAAGAAGTGAGGGGAGAGGACGGCGAGAGGAAGCCTGGGGCGCCTGAATTGCCTGATGGGTATGGCTGATGTGATGATGTTCAAGGTAGCCATGGAATGGCTCCTTCTAGCAATTTCTGATTATCTTCAGACAATTTGATGAATTGAATTCTATTTTGATTTGATTTTTTTAGGTTATATAGAGGCACACCGTTTTTGTATCACATTTGTGGGCTCTGTGGCTTTGATGTGAAGACTAATATACTTTCTTTTCCTCGGACGACGTGGCTATTGAAAAACCCAATAACACACCTCTCCTTCTTACTTTAGGAATACTTACGATTGACCTCCATATATTTTATAAGGAACAACAACGAGGGTGCAATGATAATGTTCCTTATAAAATGTATAAAAGTCAAATAATGAAGGAAAAAACGTCATTTTATCATCCATCATATGACACTTGAGGTCATATGACTAACGGAATGGAAAAACGGCATTTCACCGTCTATTTTTCCTAACGTAATCGCGTGACCAATAGATAAGGTACCGCAAATATCATTTTGAAAAGGAGGGTAGCATACTGTTTGTGACCAATACAAAAGGGTAAGTTTCAACAATTAACCCTTGATAATGATGTAATCATAAACTCTAGGGGTTTTCGCGCTCACCGGCCTGATAACCAGTGAAGCTTTTTGAAATTCCGACTTGCATTTGTCGATATGGACCTCCGGAAATCGATGCTGGCACTGGTTACTGTCAAAACGGTTGGTTTTTTTTACCGTCCATGGATACCCGGATCCCAGTATAAATTTTTGTTTGAACAAAAAGATTCATTAGAACAAACACATCGGACAACACAAGTGTTGTATTCACCGATCGTTTTCAGAAATTTGAGAGACGATCAGCGAGATGAATAGCTCTCGAAAAAGACGACGCAACACCTAGATAACCTATAACTGCCAGATAGGTCTTTCTTATCGACTCTCTGGAGAGATCTGTCGATCGAAAAACCCGAACGAACACGCCACCAGATCGGTCTTTCTTATCTACTCGCGATCAGCCTCCAAAGCGTGGGATTGGGATCGAGGCGAGGAGGACTGCGTCATCGGGTGCAGATCTGATCCACTTAAGGAGGGTACATGGCATAGGCCGGGTAAAAACGGAAAGCAGGAGCACGATTGATGGCTCAGACTGTGGACTCCAGCGGAATGCATGAACCAATATGATCGATTGGAAAAAGGAGGAGGAGCGTGATGAAGGGGTTCGACCAGAGGAACTTGAGAGGTCGTTGTCAATAGGAGAGGCCGGAGCGGGGATGCTTTCGGACAACCGGGATCGTCGTCGGGAGGGGGACGAGCAGTGGACGACCGGTCTAACCGTCGTGGCGGTGAATTTGAAAACTGTGCAGACGGATCTGGCAAGGGCGAAAGCCCCACGGTCGGACTCGCGCAAGGAACTCCATGTCGTAAAGTCGTGGTAGGTAGGCGAATGTTGTGCAGATTCAACGGCAAAGGGACGGAGGTAGAACAACCCGGAGCAAGTCTAGCAGCTAGCGAAGGATGAGTAGATATGGAGGAGGCCGAGGAGCTCGCCGGATGGGGAAGAAGCTCGGTCCGCACCAACAAGCTTTCTTCTCCAACAGTGAGACTCGAAGCTCCACCCCCTTGAAACAGTCGCACGAGAGAAATAAAAGGAAAGGGAGAGAGGTAGATGCAAGTATGGAGGAGAACAGAAGGTGGTAAGGCCGTCGGCAGCTCATATGGACGAAACCATAATGACAGTCGGCGTGGGCGGCAGAGCAAAAAAAGAACAACAACTAGCTAGAGTTTTTACCTTGAGAGAGAACTTCTCCCAATTAGTTAAGTGCGGTTTGAGAGAACTGGATCCGAGTATAACCGGAATGAACCGGGAAAAAAATATTTCCATTAGAAAAATAGCCTAAGATTATAAAAGCCTAATACAACTCAAATATGACCAAATCGTGAAACTTTGTTGATACGTATGAATGCTAGAAGATTGGTTGGTAACCCGGACTTTGAACTTTTATTTTACGTATTTATGATATATACGTACATATAACAATAATGAATGGAAAAAACACAGAAGAAATCTTAATTTAGAGGTATCCCTACCTCATTCAAACACGTGTCTTAAGTTTGAAACTCACAAAATACGATGGTATTTATTAGAGATCCGGACTGGGCTTTGGTGGTTAGAGATGGACTATGCTTGTTTGGGCTGTAGGTAACTGGTCCAGTTATACCGTTAGACATCAAACTCATTCCAGCTACCGTATACCAGCGGTGTAGGTAACGACAGGTGATCGACGGGTCACAATTTCATGTATGTATTTAGCACATCTACATAACTCCAATACATTATCTAGGTCTTGGAATTTAATTGCCCTTTTCTTCTAACTCTCTCTTCCTCTTTCCCTTTGCATCGCTTCCCTCTTCCCCTTTACGTGTAGCTTCTACAAATTTACATCCACGGAGGCCGCCGGCCCTTTGTTAAAGCTTTTCGGATCTAGTTATGGGTCAGATACATCATTGAAGAAGAAGTTACATGATAAATTGTATGAAAAGATTGGAGTGGAAGAAAATGACATGAAATTGAAAATGAGTTACTTAGTACTAGACATGCCTAACAATGTTGGAGGTTTCATGCATGTTGTGTTAGAAGACGATGAAACTGTTAGGGGTTTTGTTGTGGAATATGGACTTGGTAGTCGAACAAACGTATTGCATGTAAAGGTCATTAAGAAAGAAACCCATACTAGAGAAATCGACCCCCCCCCTCACCCGTTGTACACAATGATTACTTTGACCGAGACATGTGCACTCCCCAAAATATGGGAGTTGTTGATATTTTAAGTGGTGTAGGTGGGGAACGCGTTTATCTTCCACGGCGACCTACTATTAGTATATGGTTGTTATTGAAGAGATCGACATACAACGGTATGATCATATAGACCACGTTTGTACGATGGAAGTGCTTGATGTAGAATCAAACTCACTCGATTATATAGTTATATTATTGACCCTCGATTTGTTGAATATCTAGTTGGAGAATATTTGCCACAACTTAAGGTATGTTAAACCCTTATTCATATGTGGCCTTCGAAAAGCCTTAATTGAAGTTTAATTTTGTTGTCATATTGAGATTTCAAGCAACTTTTGTAAACTATTAATGCACTATTTGTGGTTGTGATTGTGTTGGGTTTTCAGCGGGTTTGTGGAGTATTCCACTGAATTCGTACGTATCAAACGGTCATTTCATCCTCATATGTGTATATATCTATGAAATATGAGTAATGAATGTTAAAGCACAATAGATTTACATATGCATTGAATGTTTGTGTTTTTTTTATCAGCGAATGCAAATTTAAATTAAAACCTCTCAAGAGCTAAGAGAGGAGTACAAGCATGTCTAGCTACAGACCTGAAAGAGACACCATGAATCAGGTACAAAGACGAGCGCTGGTATGACGACACAGCCTCATGAGAAACCCCAATAAGGGGAGTAAACAAATGAAAGAACATTCTTATTCAAGGAACCTCGGCATCCCAACATGGGAGCAAGACAGACTAGATAGGCCTAAAAAACCAGATATTGCAACCATGAAGCGCTAAACAATAACAGAAAAAGGTCTAACACCCACAGTTTCCAACCAAGAAGCACACAAAAAAAGCGTCTGAAACCCGGATTTTCCAACCATGAAGAACAAGAGGAACCACACGCACCACAAGAAGCGGATAGAGCAGCTTTGCAACGATCCACACCCGAAATGATGAAGAACCGCATCCCACGACCAAAGCTGAAACTAGACACCTCCAATGATCCAAGAGACGCTCCTGTAAGAACAATCGATCCAAGAGACGCGTCCCAATGAATGTTGGTGTTAATTCCAAACACATACTCCATTACGAATAACTATTTGCATTGAGAACCAAACAAATTTAAGAAAATAAAAACTTATTATTTTTATATTTTTTTATCCTAATAAATAAATATAATACAATTAGCATCGCGCGTTAGCGTGGTGCAAAAACCTAATTTATTTAAAATTTTATATAAAAAATATTATTTTAAAAATATTTATTATGATTTTAATTATTTTTTATTAGTAGAAAGAAGGGTTTGGGAGTAGCGTTAGATTTATATAAAAAAAATTATACTAATTGGTGGTATTTTTGTTATTTTACAAAAAAGACTAACAGACATGAATAGAACAGTGGATGTTGTTACAAACTGTTAGTTCGAGGTATGTATTCGTTATGAAAAATGTTTAAGATAAATATCTTTTAAACGTGTATAATTCGAAATATGTGAATGTAATTAACTCAAAGAAATAAGACTATTGTTACCGTCTCCCCGATTCTTAATACCACAGATATTTGGAAATAGGAAAAGCACTTCATTACGCTTAACAATAGCCTATTGTCAATAAGTATGTTTTAGACTAGCAAGTGTGAAAGAGGATCAATCTAATAATCCAAGTCTTAATAGCAGCTCTAGCGGGTCGTGTTAGGGGGCCGTTGGAGGCGCTGACACGGCACTGACACGACTCGCTGGCACGGCTCGTCGTGTCACACGGTCGTGTTAGGGGGGCGTGTCAGCCTATCATTGCAGATTCCTGCAACGACGCGACGCGTCGTGTCAGCCTCCAACGGCTAGTCGACTGGCCACTGCGCAAGCGACACGTATCGGTGACGTCTCCAAAAAACCCTACACTTTTTCTATAAATTCATAACAAACCCAAGCAAAATTTCACTCCCTCACTTGTTTCAAGCTCCATTTTCCTCTTTTCCTCTCCAAATTTTCTCGTTTTTTCCCTAATTCTATTTTTTTCAATGGCGAATTTTTCAACGCTAGAGGAAATGAAGCAAATGACTCCCGAAGAAATAGACGAAGCGATGGATAGGCTTGTTGAGGCAACGTAAAAAGCAATACACGATCAAGTGTTGTCAGAGATAGAGCCAAGGGATCAGGGTCGGCGTCGCGGCCAAACGGAGAGTAATTGAGCGCAATCGAGAAGATGCACACGAAGGGTTGATCTATGACTACTTCGCACGTAGACCGATGTACAACGACCAACAGTTTCGGCGACGGTTCCAGATGTCGGGGGACATGTTCATACGGATCATGAATGGTTTGAGTGACCGGTACACCTACTTCCGTAACGGAAAGGATGCTACGGGGAGGGCCTCTTTCACTCCACACCAAAAGTGCACGGTAGCACTTCGTCAGCTCTGTTATGGAGGTCTCGCCGATGTCTGCGACGAGTATTTGCGAATGGCGGAGATCACTGGGTTGGACTGCCTAAAGAAGTTTTGCTTGGGAGTCATCAAGGTTTACGGGCGGACATATCTACGACGCCCGACCGAGGAAGATACAAGACGTTTGTTGCGAATCAACGAAGAGAGCGGCTTTCCAGGGATGATAGGGAGTCTTGACTGCATGCACTGGGATTGGAAGAATTGTCTAGTGGCATGGTCTGCACAGTTCGCAAGTAGGGACCACGGGAACGTCCCCACGATCATGCTAGAAGTCGTTGCATCCCAAGACCTTTGGATTTGGCACACTTTCTTCGAGACACCGGGCTCCAACAACGACATCAACGTGTCAATAGGTCTACCTTGTTCTCCCAGGCAGTTCGAGGCTTCGCTCCAGATGTGAAGTTCAAGGTCAATGGTAGGGAATACGAAACCCCGTATTACTTGACAGATGGAATTTATCCTGCTTGGGCAACATTTGTGAAGTCAGTATATGTTCCACAAACGCCGAAGCAATGATGCTTTGCTAGATACCAAGAGGAGTGTAGAAAGGATATCGAACGAGCGTTTGGAGTTCTACAGGCCCGGTTTCACATCGTTACTCGCCCCGGCCGAATGTGGGATAGGAGCTCACTCTCAACGATCATGACTGCTTGTGTTATCCTACACAACATGATTGTTGAGGATGAACAGAGGTCGTGGCCCACTGATCCGTTTGCAGGTATTGGTGTCCCGGACCCAACCATCCGTAGAGGACCACCACCAATGGTGACCAGGGAAAGTATCATGGGCCATAGAACAAGGATCCGGGATCAGAATGTTCATCACCAAATTCACGATGATCTCATCGACCACATTTGGGATAGATATGGAGATGACGGCCGCAATTAAATATTAATTGTCAATTTTAATGTATTTTATAAGTGGCTTTAAATAAAAATAGTAGTTATGCATTTTATATTTGGCTTGAAATCAAAGTAATACAAATATTTGGGGTCCTTTTTTAATTAGTGAAACTGTGTTAACATGGCTCCTGACACTAGTCATGTCAGACCATTGGAGGAGCCATGTCAGGAAGCAGAAAAGCATTTCCTGACACTGGTCCTTGACACTACTATTGTCAACATCATTGGAGATGATCTAAATCCTAATAAGAAACAGGAAGAATATGTATATGAAATCATTTCCTTAGTTGATTTGTTTTCCAAAAGCTGTCATTTTTTTTTCATTCTTTTCAACTACTAATGCGATCACTTTGATTTATAAAATCAGTAGAAAGTACATTTATTATACCGATGCAATTGCAAAATAGAATGTTTACAGAAAGAGGAAGTATTCAAGTCATTGCCTTGATGTGGAACGACACCGTTTGGAGCCTCATCCTCCTTGCTGTGTATCGAGAAATCAAAGGCGGATCTAGAAATATAATTTAGGGTATGTCATCGACCATTTCTAAATGCGGTAAAATAAATAAATGGAAACTACACTTACATGCAAACTACGTGCAAACTACATGCAATGCAGATCTTAAAATGACCATAATTTTTTCATATGAACTCCGATTTAGGCCCGTAAGATATCAAATCGAAGGTATCTGAAAACTCTACGATTGTATATACCTTTTGGGGACTAGGGTATGCCATGGAATACCCTTTAACCCTCTAAATCCGCCCCTGGCATCACTTGTGCTGCATCACAAATAAGTAGTAATTTATATATTTTGAGCATAGTATATGAATTGACTTGTGATATATCGTGATGCTGTATGGAGATGTCCTGCAACTGCACTCTCCAGCTCCTGCAACTGCAAGCAACAATTGCTAAAACTGTAAAAATGGATATCTTGCCATTGATCTCCCCCCTCTCCCATCTTGAGTGTTCAAATTCGGCTACAAAGGTATACCTTCCGGGGGACTTGTTTTTCATCTCATCTCATCTCAACATGCGTTCACTCATATTTTGTGCTTTTGTGTGTGTCTCTTGTTTTTGCAGGCCTAGAGGAAGACCAAGCCAGCCCAGATTCGTCGCCAGCCCCCTCTCACCTCCACCACCGCCGGTAGCATCCACGTTACCCGGGGATGCCATACCTCGCATCTAAAGAGGCGGTGGTAAACACCCAACCGAGCTCCTCGAACCCGAGCCCCTCCAAAACGAGCTCCCGCAACCCCAGTTCCCCCTACCGACAACGTTCCTCCTGCCACCAACGTCCCTGCATCCGGCACCAGCACCGACGGTCGTGGCGGACCCGGAGCAGGTAACAACAACGGTACCTGCATCTGCACTATCGGGTCGTTCTGCTGCAGCACGATCAACGACGACGCTCCAGCCATTATTACTCTGTCTTTTCTTTTTTCTTATTTGATTGTCACTATGTTCATTTAGGATCTCGTTTGTTTCTTAATTCCATGTATTGTATGAACCGGTATTATCAGTTGAAATTTGAAGACTTGAAATTTGATTTCAAGTCTTTCTTATCTTGTGTGATTTCATGATTGGGCATAATCTGGGGTTGCTAGGCTTTTTACTGGTGTCATGATTCTTCATATTCTAATACACGAATTTGTAATGAGCTTGGTTCTTCATAATAGCTCTGGTAATTCATGCATTGGTTTGGTAATGAGCCATACCTCGCAGCTACAGGGGCATATTTAGAGGGTTATAGAGTATGCTGGCATACCCTAGTCCCAAAAAGGGATATACAATCGTAGAGTTTTCAGATACCTTCGATGTGATATCTTACGGGCCTAAATCGGAGTTCATATGAAAAAGTTATGGCCATTTTAAGATCTGCATTGCACGTAGTTTGCATGTGAGTGTAATTTCCATTTATTTATTTTACCACATTTAGAAATGGTCGATGACATACCCTAAATTATATTTCTAGATCCGCCAATGTGTGGCGGTCGGGTTGTTCAAGGTCCTGCAACTGCACTCTCCAGCTCCTGCAACTACAAGCAACAATTGCTCAAACTGTAAAAATGGATATCTTGCCATTGATCTCCCCCCTCTCCCATCTTGAGTGTTCAAATTCGGCTATAAAGGTATACCTTCCGGGGGACTTGTTTTTCATCTCATCTCAACATGCGTTCACTCATATTTTGTGCTTTTGTGTGTGTCTCTCTTGTTTTTGCAGGCCTAGAGGAAGACCTAGCCAGCCCAGATTCGTCGTCAGCCCCCGTCTCACCTCTACCACCGCCGGTAGCATCCACGTTACATGGGGATGCCATACCTCGCATCTACAGAGGCGGTGGTAAACGCCCAAACCGAGCTCCTCGAACCCGAGCCCCTCCAAAACGAGCTCCCGCAACCCCAGTTCCCCCCACCGACGGTCGTGGCGTAGCCAGAGCAGGTAACAGCAACGGTACTTGCATCTGCACCACCGGGCCGTTCTGTTGCAGCACGATCAACGGCGGCGCTCCGGCCATTATTACTCCGTCTTTTCTTTTTTCTTATTTGATTGTCACTATGTTCATTTAGGATCTCGTTTGTTTCTTAATTTCATGTATTGTATGAATCGGTATAATCAGTTGAAATTTGAAGACTTGAAATTTGATTTCAAGTCTTTCTTATCTTGTGTGATTCATAATTGGGCATAATCTGAGGTTGTTAGACTTTTTAATGGTTTCATGATTCTTCATATTCTAATACACGAATTTAGTAATGAGCTTGGTTCTTCATAATAGCTCTGGTAATTCATGCATTGGTTTGGTAATGAGCCATACCTCGCAGCTACAGGGGCATATTTAGAGGGTTATAGAGTATGCTGGCATACCCTAGTCCCAAAAAGGGATATACAATCGTAGAGTTTTCAGATACCTTCGATGTGATATCTTACGAGCCTAAATCGAAGTTCATATGAAAAAGTTATGGTCATTTTAAGATCTGCATTGCACGTAGTTTGCATGTGAGTGTAATTTCCATTTATTTATTTTACCACATTTAGAAATGGTCGATGACATACCCTAAATTATATTTCTAGATCCACCTTTGTGTGGCGGTCGGGTTGTTCAAGATCATCACATGCGACAACGACTTTCGCCTTAGCGGGGCCCAACTACATTGATTTAATCCTCACCCTCCAATAGATTGACTCGAGTAGATGGTCAAAGTCTAGACTGTTGAGATTTTATTATTTATTCTTTACAATTATTGGCAATCAAAAACTCTACTTAAGCCTAGATCAATGAGTAGACATATATGAATAAGGGTGGGCATTGGGTGGTTAACCACCCAATCAATCCTTTACGAACTCAATCCGATATTATCGGTAGAGGCGGATCTAGAAATATAATTTAGTGTATGTCATCGACCATTTCTAAATGCAGTAAAATAAATAAATGGAAATTACACTCACATGCAAACTACGTTCAATGCAGATCTTAAAATGACCTAACTTTTTCATATGAATTCCGATTTAAGCCCGTAAGATTTCAAAGCGAAGGTATCTGAAAACTTTACAATTGTATATCTCTGTAGGGGACTAGGGTATGCCATGACATACCCTATAACCCTCTAGATCCGCCCATGCGAGAAAAGACAAGGGGTAACAAGGTGAAACCCTATCCGACCGACATAGGTGTAATGGGTTGTGCAAAGTCAACTATTTGATAAAATGTTAAAGTAAAAATGTTTTTGATGTTTGCACTCTGCATAAACAACAGATTTAAACGGTAGGTACTATTTTGTTGGTTCTTGATGGGTTTTGTGTCCGACCAATGTGACAAACATGGTTCACACAAGCCAATTATATTAGACAAAATGAAATAATAATATCAAGCTTAAAACCCAACTTTATTTATATTAATACAGATCAATTCATTATAATTTTGATCAAATGAGATACATGTTCGGTTTATCAACGTTAATTTAGGCATGGCACGTGACACCAACCCAGCTCCAGAGTTATTGATTTATATCACCCATATATCTACAGCTGCGCATATTATTGGCAACAAACATTTGCAATATACTCAAAATTCAAAACTAATATTCTGCCGTAACACCATCACCACACGCGATTCAGGACGCGTGAGTAGCACCCCCTTAGTTATTGATAAGGACAACCCAAGATTATCTTTAAAACATTATTATATTTGGAACCCACAAAATCAAAATAGTCAACATATAGGATAAGTGACAGCATCGGTCATTTTACACCATTTTGTTTTCAAGTTCTTCAACATTGTTCATCATTTAATATCCCTCCCTTCCAATTTTCTCCATGCAAACACGTTAATATATGAATTTAATATCCTTACCTAATATTGTTGCAATTACGTGCAGTTTTATTTCTAATGTCAACAACATACAGTCTGGTGCGTGAGATTTGAGGAAATACTGTTAATGAAGTTTTATCTAAAAACATGTTCTTGAGTCAACAACTATGGCAACTAAAATTTTGATATTTTTCTTCTAATAAGAAACATATATACATATGCACGCGCGAATAGAAGGAGCGTGGTCACAAAAAAATCTACCTTTCTCCGAAACTGGAGATATGTATGACTCTGCACTCACACACATACACTGTAGTTGTTTGTTTGGTTTGGAGAGAGAGAGAGAGAGTGTATGTAATATATGTATGGTTAGAGAGAGGAAATAATAAAAGAATAATGTAGAGAGTTACACATGGTTTCAGAGAACCTCTTAGACTTAGCACCTTTTTCCCATTCTTTTTCCAGCTCTTTCCACACAGCCAAACACAGATTTGAGCTTATCACATTTCTCTGAATTTGCTTGGTTTTCTCTTATCCACTGAGATACACTCAACCTTACCTTCCAAGTTTTTCCTCAAAATTACACTGTAAAAAGGAACTTCCCCTTGTGAAGATTTTGCCATTTCCAATTTCCACCTCTTCTGACCTTGATTTGTTGCTGTATTTTCTTGTTATTGTTTAGAAAAACGCAAACTTTCCTGAATTCCAATGCTTCTGCTTCTCCAGGTGCTCTCTGTGAGTTTCAATTTTGCTGTTATTTGCTAGATTTGTCATGTTTTTTTTGGTCTATGTTTGTATTTTTTTGATTTAGCTGAAGGGTATTTTTTAGAATCTTCACTGATTGGGTTTTGCTTTCAGATTGGTGGGTGTGTGTTTGATTAATTGTGTCCGAGAAGGAGTACATAGTGTAAAATCATGAAGTGGAGTTTGAGATCAATGGGTGGGAGGAGATCTGCTATGAATTTGGAGATCTATGCTCTGGTTATTTGGGGGTTTATGTTGATCTACAAAGCTCAAGTGTCCTTGGGAGTCACTAACCCAGATGATGGTGAGATTGAAGTATGCATTTGGCCATTTGTATGTTGTTGTTTGGTTCCCCAGAAATTGTAGGAAAGCTGAATGGAATATATTAAAAAGCGTCTTAATTTTTGTGTAAACTAAAATTCCAATAGGTTAAATTGATTGCTTAGTTGTTTGTTGACCAGATATTCTACTTTTCATATTGCAGTTTTATTGGTTCTACTCTTTACAGGAGAATTACGATATCTTAAATCAGTCCCAGTTATATTAGTAATTCTAATCGTTAGATTGTGTAGTGTAAGAGTAAGTATATGAGTTTAAAATTATGCATTTCCACAACTCTTTGGTGCTCCTAAAGCAATCACTGCTAATATCATCTTTGGGTGGAACAGTTGCTGCAATCAATAGCTTGTATGCTGCCTTGGGTTCTCCTGTTCTTCCTGGGTGGATTCCAAATGGGGGAGACCCGTGTGCTGAAGCATGGCAAGGCATTCTATGTAACAATACAGACATACAAGCAATGTATACTCTTTAACTCTACCCGATGCATATTGGTATTATCAGCTGTCACTTCTCTAATCGTTTTTTTGGTTTACAGAACGCTTGCTGGTGCTAATTTGGGAGGGGAACTGGGAGCCAACTTGGGATTATTTGCTTCTATTAAAACAATGTAAGTGGTAGTACCTTCATGTAGATACTAAGTAATTGTCTTCATAACCTTACTGATAGAGAACTTCATTAATGTTTGTGACTTGTGACAACTTTGTTGTGGCAGAGATCTAAGCAGCAACCATATTGGAGGAAATATTCCTAGCAATTTGCCTGTCACCATACAAGGCTTGTATGTATTGTAAAATTTAAGTGTGTACTAATGATCTTCATTAAACTATCCCAATATCTTCGAATAGACAATGTGATATAATTTATTTCTGTCATGTTCAGCTTCCTTTCGGCTAATCAGTTCACTGGAACCATCCCAGCTACTTTAGCCTCTCTTCCTCAACTGATAGCCATGTAAGGTTTTTGATAAGCTAATATCTACATTCATGTAGTGGAGCTGCTCTTTTTTCTTTGTCAACGCTGAATTTTCGTGCTTTGGTTATCTATACGACTATTCCTTACAGGTCTTTGAATGACAACCAGTTAACTGGAGAGATACCGGACTCCTTTCAGACTCTAGCTGGATTGGTGAATCTGTAGGCTTTCAATCTGCATTTATAATTCTTTTGAGGTTCAATTATAAGGTTGTTTATCTTAAAGGAGCAAGTTGTTCATGTGCAGAGACTTGTCCCATAACAATTTAAGTGGCCAATTGCCTCCCTCTATGCTAAGTGCATCTTCTCTGACCACCTTGTAAGCTACTTATGATTACTAAACCATGTAGGCTTCCTTCTTATGCCTTAATTACTCTGCTAACTTCTTCGTTGGCAGACATGTGCAGAACAATCAATTGTCTGGGACCCTCGATGTCTTACAGGATCTTCCCCTGCGAAATCTGTACGCTTCTCAGTCTCAGCCACATTTAGTTTAATATAAAATTACTTACAAATTCTAGAAGCATGGAGTTCCTAAAGATTATAATTTATGATGCTGCGAAATCATGTTACCTTATTATCTTTTGGTTGTGTTTTGTTGATCAGGAATATTGAAAATAATCTATTCTCAGGTCCCATCCCTGAGAAGTTGCTGAACATTCCTACTTTCAAGTAAGAAACATAAATGAGATTATAAGAAACAATTTTGTTTAGTATTTGTGTCCATATTAACTGCCCTGACTATAAACTTGTCTATGCAGAAAAGATGGCAATCTATTTAATTCTACTATTGCACCTTTAGCTCCATCACCCTTGTCCTCATTATCACCTCCATCAGCACCACCATTCTTTGGAGGAGGCTCATCTTCTCAAAAAACACCTCCTCCACCTACTGCTAAGCAGGCTGATGGACCATCTGCATCAAAGGAATCCAAATCTGGAAACAAATTCTTTACTACAAAGAGGGTAGTTTGGATATCGATTGCAGTGGTGTTGTTTTTTGTAGTTTTGGTGTTGGTTTGTATATTTTTCTTGCCATGGTTTAGCAGAAGAAGGGAAGAAGCTGACAGAGTTTCAAAGCATTATGGTATAGGTGCATACAATGGCAACAGAGAGAATCATAGGAACAATGGGCCGTTGATACAGCCACATAATCAGTTGGAGAAAGGCAAGTGGCAATTCAATTTGTCTGCTTCTAACTATGGTCAAAATTGTCAATTCCTTGTGAAGTTTTCATCATATTATGGGTTAATTACAAATAGCATTGTGTACTATACGTCCTTTATACATAACTATCCTAACTTTAAAAAGTTATTTACAGCTGACTAAAATTTCGAAAAATTGTAGATACTTCTTTTTCGCCAAAAAAATGTTGAACATGCCCCTTACCATAATCCCCAAAATTCCCTTTTTTGTCTGTTTTATCTTTTAAGGAGTCTTTTCACGTCTACTCAATTGTTTTGTAAATCTAACCAAAACGTTTTTGGTGGTTATGAAGTCTTTTTTGCTATTAGGGTTGAGGGCACTTTCGTCATTTTCTGGTGAAAAAAGCTACCTGCACCTTTTTAAAAGTTTAGGTAGCCGGATTTAAAATTTTAAAGTTGGGGATAGTTATGTGCAAAAGACAATTAGTACGCAGTGCTACCTTCAACTGACCCCTATATTTTAATCAGCAAGTTACATTGTTATTATATATTTTTTTTTACCAGTGCCAAAAGAGGCTGTTGTGAGGCCAAAGGAGAACTATCAAACAGAGACTAAACGAGTAGGAGCCATTCCTAGGCCACAGAATGAGCAAGAGGAGAATGTGCAAAGAAAGGCCAATATACAGAAGCAAGATTCGCTTGAGATAGACATGAGTGGATTTGATATGATGATGCCTCCTCCCCCACCGCCTCCACCATTTCCCGTTGAAAAGGTTATTGTGAAGCCAAATGTGGCCACTGAAGTGAGTGCAGCTAAGTCTCCAGCCAAACCTCTACTTCCTCCCACCTCTGCAAGGTCATTTACCATTGCTTCCCTTCAGCAATACACAAATAGCTTCTCTCAAGAGAATCTTATAGGAGCTGGTATGCTGGGAAGTGTTTACAGAGCACAACTATCCGATGGAAAGGTAAGCTTTTATTTTTATTTGTTGTTTATTATACATTGAATTGAATTTTATTGGTGCAAATTATGACTTGGATGAACAAACTGGTAGCTATTGGCGGTCAAGAAATTGGATAAGAGAGCTGCAAGCCAACAGAAGGATGATGAGTTTATCAAATTAGTAGACAGTATAGACATCATTAGACACCCTAATGTTGTTGAACTGATGGGTTACTGTGCTGAACATGGTCAAAGGCTCCTAATCTATGAGTACTGTAGTAATGGAACACTGCATGATGCGCTGCATTCCGATGATGAATTCAAAAGGCAACTCTCATGGAATGCCCGTATACGTATGGCACTTGGAGCTGCAAGAGCTCTAGAGTAAGTAAATAATCATCAAGATGACAAGTTCTAGACATTTTCCACCTTCGTTTTATTGACTTTTCAATGTGATTAGGTACTTGCATGAGGTCTGTCAGCCACCTGTTGTACACAGGAATTTCAAGGCTGCTAATCTCCTCCTTGATGACGATCTTGCTGTGCATGTCTCTGATTGTGGTTTGGCTCCTCTCATATCATCTGGGTCTGTTAGTCAGCTGTCAGGTCAACTGCTAGCGGCTTATGGTTATGGAGCTCCAGAGTTTGATTCGGGCATCTACACTTCCCAAAGTGATGTGTATAGCTTTGGCGTTGTCATGTTAGAGCTTTTAACCGGCCGAAAGTCACATGACAGGTAAGAATTGAAAAAAGAAAAAAGAAAAAGTGGGTTGGTGATTTTGTGCTTTCCCTTCGCAGTCCCACTCATTGTTTTTTGTTTCCCTTAAAAAAATACTTTCAGGACAAGAGTTCGGGGTGAGCAGTTTCTGGTTAGATGGGCGATACCCCAACTTCATGACATCGATGCATTGGCCAGGATGGTTGATCCTTCTCTTAACGGAGAATATCCGGCCAAATCCTTGTCTCATTTTGCTGACATCATCGCCCGTTGTGTTCAGGTATGAAGGGACTATAGTATAACATTGATGTCTGAAGTAACAATTATTGCAATTGTACGTGGACAATACTACAACGGGACTCATGTTAATGTTAACAATTAATTTGCAGGCAGAGCCAGAATTCAGGCCATTGATGTCTGAAGTAGTACAGGACCTCCAAGACATGATAAGGAAGGAACGTCCTGCCAACAGATCGAACAGGAGCTGAGATGACTTAGATCCCAAGACAAGAACCTTTTATTGCAGTCTCAATATGTGTTCAGACAACTCCAGATCATTGTCTCTTGTAAAAGAGATGTCCTGCCGAAGCAAGATCTTCCATGGAAGCGTTGGATATAGTTAGGCATTGTTGGGGGTCATTTCATTTGTAATCACTTCTTTGCTTATATATTCATATTGTGTGTATTTCAGGAAATAATACTAGCCCAATTCTTTCTAAAATAATCATTTGTTACTTGCTATTGATAGTGATTTCCTTTTTGGTGGTTCGCTATAGATACTTGACGAGTTTCTGGTGTTGGTTTTGGTTTATATATTCCATTCCAGATTCTCAGGAAACAAACAACACCGCGAAAGAGATTTGTCTCTCTCATAATCATCATCTTCAATAATCTTTTCTTCCTAGTTGACCTCTTTAAAATCCTCAAAACGCTCTCACCAATCTCTTTTCCATTTCTCTCCATCCTAATATCTCGTTAGCTAGCATGAGCCGATACGATCCCAATCCTTTCGCTGAAGAAAATGAGGTCAACCCATTTGCGGTAATTCCTCTGTTTTGTTGTCTACCTATTGACTATTATCACTTGATAATCATTTTAGAACCTACACATATCAGGAGCAAGGTAGAGGAGGGCGATCACAAGTTGGTGGAGGCGCCTATTACTCAGCCGTATGTTTGCTTTCACCTTCATTTCTATAAACATTCATGCATGTCAATTGATACTCCTCTTGTTGATCCAAAGGTGATTCAGGATCTGTAACTTATTTTGTTTGTGTGGCAGGATTTAAAAGCAAAAGAGAAAGAGCTCGAAGCCAGAGAAGCCGAGTTGAAGAGAAGGGAACAGGTAATAATCAACTTGAATGATTTCTTCATAAACATGATTTTGTGTTGAAGTAATTTGTTATCAGCTTTCTTCAGGAGATACAAAGGAGAGAAGAGGCAATTGCTCGGGGTACGTTGACTTTTTCGCTTATGCCTATGTTAATAAACGTTGTTGGAGAAATGTCTATGTTAACTTATGTTGTGGTTTAGTTTGATCCGTGTGGGGTCTTGGGTTTCGGTTGAGGATGAGAAATGTTCAGTCCTTCTTTGTTGGTTGTTTTTTGCATGACATGTAGCTAGTACTCCTCTTTTCCCTCAAGATGGGTTTCAATTGAAATTTGTTTTGCTGATAAAAAAAAAAACTTATGTTATGGTGTTTTGGCAGCTGGAGTAGTGATTGAGGAGAAAAACTGGCCACCTTTTTGCCCTGTGATCCACCATGACATTGCAAAGGAAATACCTATACATCTGCAAAGTATGCAATACGTTGCATTCACGACATTTTTGGGTTTGTTTGGGTGCCTAACATGGAACATTGTGGCAGTAACCATAGCTTGGATCAATGGGGAAGGTGGGTTATTACTTATACTTGTGTTGTTTTTGCATATATTGTGACCTAAACTTGAAACTTGAAACTTGTCCTTTGTTGTAGGTGCAATGATTTGGTTTCTGGCTATAATCTACTTGATATGTGGGGTTCCTGTAGCCTATATGTTGTGGTACCGTCCTCTTTACCGTGCTATGAGGTACTATCTCTTTGAGACTTGACACTGTATAAATTATAATTACTTCATCATACTATATTGTTTCCAAATATCTCACGCTCACACTACAGGACGGATAGTGCCTTCAAGTTTGGATTATTTTTCTTGACTTACCCGGTAATTAAGCTTACATATATGATATATGCATGCATGTTAGTGTTACGTACAAGATGATTTTGATTATCTTATAATTATATACATGTACTGTGTTGTCTTCTTTCTTGCAGATTCACATTGGCTTTTGTGTCCTTTCTGCCATCGCACCTCTAGTTATTTTCAAGGGAAAGTCTCTCACGTAAGCTTTTCTTATCTGCAAAGCAAATTTAAATTAAACATCTCTTTTATATTAGTATTTGTATTTGTATAATATTTCTACTGTCCATGTTTGTACAGAGGTATCTTGCCTGCATTAGACCTTCTTCCCAGCAATCCTACGGTAGGAGTGAGTATCAAGTGCTACAATTTGGGTTTTCTATAAAATCTAAATAATCTCTCCCTATATATACATTGATGTGCAGATTTTGTACCTGGTTGGATTCGGGTTTTTCTGCGGCGAATCACTGCTGAGCATATGGGTAATTCAGGAAGTTTACAAGTATTTCAGGGGCAGTGGCAAAGCTGCTCAGATGAAGCATGAGGCCATGATGTCGGCGCTATGAAATCGACTCATTATATATCAACATGCATGATTCATGTATTCATTTTCATCATCAGGTTTCTTCAAACTCATCATTCTTAACATAAGTTTTGCATTAACTTTTTTGTGTCCCTCTGAAATGAATATGGCATTAACATTAACTTTTTTGTATATCACCTATTTTTTCCTCTAAAAACGGATTTATTTTTTTAATTCTGTTAAGGGTGGATAAGAAAATCAAAAGAAAAGGGTAGAAAATACAATTAGAAGAAAACCTTAGTCAATCGGCATGCATTGGGATAGGAAACTAAACCACATGACTCTTCAAACTAAGCTCTATAATCTCAGATCATCAACTCATATATATACTTAATTACTTATCAAATATGCAGCACAACGTCATCAACTCAAGGTTTATGAAACTAATTCATCATCTAAAACACCTGATTTTTATTCTTTTGCGTGTCATATATAATTAAAAAAAAACACTCCATTGGTCACAATGTTCCAGGCAGTACAGGCATCTCAGAGGCCAAGAAGTCCACTCACAAATTCACACAAAATAATCAAACCAAATGCCAAGAAATAAACAAAAAATTAAAGATCAAGCATAATAGAAACTTGAGAAGTGAATAAATTACTGAGTTTTGCAAGTTGTGACACCAGTAAATGAGAAAAATGGTACTCATGAACTGGAAATTCAAGTCTTAACATTTGATTTGGAGGGGGAAAGTGTCTTAGATGAAGGAGGGGTAAGATGTAAAATAGCAATTATGGGAGCAGCACGGCAAAAGGAGGGTTAATGGGATTGAATTGATAAGAATTAAGGTTTAGCGTTGCTGGTGAAGTCGGTGCAGATCTGGCAGCTACAATCCGAAAAGCGACAGATTTCACATCCAAAGCAAACACAGGAAGTGCAGCCCTTGCATGTAGGAGAACGACAGCAGCCCCTGTACACCCTTCGACTACCTCGTTCTTCGTCATCATCACATGTTACCCTATTACAAAACCAACATAAGATCAAAGATCAACATAACATGATAATAAACTATGCACACATATACCGCTCCAACGTTTTGTGGCTACAATGAATACAAAATGCAACTTGAGTTTCTGGTAGATGTAAATAAGCAACAAGATATTGTTTACAATCGAGTTGTGTCATGAAGAAATAATGAATCTATTTCAGTATGAACCATAGCCACCGACCAAGAGAGTACAATGTTTAGTTCTCAACAAAATAGCATCAAGATCTTCAAGCATGTTATGTTATGGTGGCGTTCGAGTAATCACACCCAGAACAGTCAATTAACCTATTCAAAAATGTTATAGCTACTGCTTCCTAGCATAACAATGAGTACACAAAACAAAATAATTAAAAGTTTTTACCCTCTAGCTTTACTTCAGCCACAAACTTATAAAACTGTTTTTGAAAGTGGTTGCAGAATTGCATAACTTCTTGTTTTCAAGTATCCGATTGCATACAAAACTACTACAGTGTAGCATAGTTATAGATTGTACAGGTTGAAATTTCTTGTAGTTAGCACTTAATACACACTCTGGGCAGAAAAAACAACACTGAAAATGCAACACTAGAAGTTCAGAAATTCCTTGGTCATTTAAAAGCTGAAACAATCCTTAGTCATAGGTTGCATTTTCTCAGTCACTTAACACATACTCTGGAGGGACGAATCAACACTGAAAATGCAATACTATAAGCTCACAGTTACACATATAGTCCTCAAGTCATCGAAGACAGCTGAAACCAAAATAAAGAGTAAACTAAGACAATGAATTTCAACTCCATGTTTATCTTCCTATTTTTCTTATTCATAGTTATTTTACATTCAGCAGAACCCCATTGGATGCATAAACATAAATTAGCAGATTAAAGGAAAATAACCAAAAAAAACATCATATGTAATCTTTAGTCATTACAGATAATTCAAACATGTACCAGATTCAAAGATAGTTGGATTAATAAACTGATACTCATTACAGTAAAAGGAAGCATACTTGTCATATGGGAGATCAGCACATTTCCAGTTAGAATCTGTCAAAGCATCATGGTGTATCCTACATTCCTCTTTGGTCCGAAGACGAAACCTGCGCTCTTTGCTGCAATTACTACAGCGAACAAATTCATCACGGTGACAAACACGACCATTTTGGGATCTGTTGGAACCATTAGCATGCTTTGATGCTTGGTTGTAGTATTTCAACAGGGCTGTCTTTGACAATGGAACCTTCTCCCCATTCACTATGACCCAAACATTGTTCTTCCACTTCCTAGCAGTCTCTCTACCAGAATGCTTTTCAAATGCAGCCGGAGTCAACTTATCTAGTCAGAAAATCATCATTCACAATTAAGGTCATATGAGAACACTTGAATTTCACCTTGGAAAGAACATAAATTGGATGGTCATGATAATGCACATGGAATAGGAAAATTAAATCCTAATTAGGAATTAGCAATACTGTAATCATCATACAAGCATTTCGGGGAGAGACTGGAAAGCACATCCAGTAATAAATGATTAAGGCAGACTAACAAAGATCATTATAGCTATTATTTTCTATTAAAGGATAATTTTGAGAGGGAAGATAAACAGAAAGTAGAAAAGAAAGATATGTAATAGTTGGAAGTACCAAGAGGGACAAAAAGAATAAGATTTTTTTTTTCCTTTTTGTTATATATATATAAAAAAGATAGGCACATTATGGGGAGGTTTCAATTCCATATTCTGAGAAAGTGGAGGATACCCTACTCCTTACTGTCCAAGGTTACTCTGATATGAGGAGCATTTAAAAGACCACTAAATAGATTTCATGTCTAAAACAGGTTTTTAATTTCAATCCTTCATTGCATGTTTTCAACAGTTAGGCCCTCTTGGATAGGGGACTAAGTAAAATTTTGAAAAAAATAATGAAGCTTTCTGGTATGATTTTACTGTAGCAAGCCTCAAACTACACTAAATGTTAGCATATAATAACAAAAAAAACAAGGATTGCATCCCTTCTGCTTTAAGGAGCAGCAATAAGGAAAGCTAGTTGTAAGCCATATATCAATCACTTTCCAGTAATGAAACATTACAGTAACAAAACAAGGGTATGCTATCCATTCAAGGAATAGGGATTCAAAGTTGAGAATTCACATGCATGCTTGATCAATATTAAATGGCAAGCACAAAGCTGGATCCAAGGCTAGAAATGACCATAGCCTAATCACAAAACACTCATCACAACTTGTCCACACAAAAAAAGTTGTGATGTATCACCCAGAAAGGAGAGATGGCATGAAAAATAGAGCACTCATTAGATCACCTGCTCTGCCAAGTAGGAAGAACAGAACTTGGGCAACAGCAATCAAACCTCAGAATCATGTCTGATAATTCACATGCCATAAAAATGACAAAAACAGGCCATGCTTCAACCTCAAACAGCACCACCCAAGTCCAGAGATGCACATATACACAGATGCTTGCCTGCTTGTGACTATATCAATAGGGCTCAGGCATTGAGACAATACAACATACACCTTAACTGCATGACAAAACCATGAACAAGCTCCCAAAGCTCTTCATCTGTACACTCCCATCTCAAAGCAGATTGCACTACCCATCAACTTGGACATTCATCGTGCCACAAAGACTCAAAACACACAACCAACATGCATAAAAATCAAAACCCATTTCCCCAAAACATAGAACCACATAAAGTGAAAGAAAAAAGATGAAAAAGAAAGAGACCTTCCTGACAACCAGGTGTGCATTCACAGGTGATTTCGAGATCACCATTAACAAAAACCCTAAGCCGCCCAACGGCGTCACCATATCGATGGCTGGTACATCCACACGTCACCTCCACATAGTTCCCACCTCTCTTGAGCCCACTCACCTCCCTCACTTCCTCATCACCGAACACCACCACTGACCCACCTTCCTTCTCCACCCCATTTGCCATTTTTGCTCCTTTTCCCAAACAACCCACGAAATCTCCCGGCAGGAAATCGGATACGATTCAATAAAAATCGCAACTTTACCGAGAGAAAATCCAGAGAAACGCGAGCGAGAGAATGAGGATGACTTATTAGGTATGTAAAGGAGGAAAATCCCAGAAAAGCCCACAAGCCAGAAAAGGCTCAACAAGCACGCATATCCACGGCTCGTTCCGAGAGATCTGGTGGAGAAAACGTTGAAAGTTTTAGAGTGAGAAAGGGTAGAGAGAGAGGGGGGATTGGGGTTGGGTTGGTGTTGTTGTTGTTGGGGATGTGAATGAGCTGGCCAGAGCCGAAACAAAAAAAAAAAAAAAAAAAAAAAACTTATAGGGGTTGGGTGGTGCTATGCTCTAGTTGCATGACATGACATAAGCTACAGATGAAGAAGAGAGAGATGGGTCATCTCAGAAAGAGAGAGATGCTCTCAAAGCTGAGACCTTTGGCTTTTGGGTTTATGGGAAAATCTCAAAAATCCCTCTCATGGGGAGGGGACGAGGTTTTTGGGTAAGTGTACTCTTTTATTCGTTTTATAGTTTACACTACACATTACACAACCCCACACCACACTTGGTTCCTTTTTTACAGCGCCATCAAAATTTGATCTTTATTATGCACTGTTTCCATGAACCCTTTTCTTGGTCTTTTATGACAAGATATGTGAAATGAAATTTGTTTCAACTTGTGGGCTTTGTTTTGGTTGGTGCGTGTGGGTCGGTCTGTCACATTAGCCACTCGTGGTGCTGTTTGGTCTAGGATTCAAAGATGAGAAAGAGAGCCCACATAGACTTAATGTTGTAACTTGTAACTCAGTAACGAGCGTTGGTCTATAGATTTTATATTGACAATCGGCAATAAAAAATATATATATATATATGTGAAATTAATATCTCTTAATAATTGACTTAGAGCATCTCAACGTAATCTGATCCTCTTATCTCTTTTTTTCTTGATCAACAAAGTAAATTTAAATAAAATAATCTCCGAAATAGAGAGCAAGTGATAGAACAAAGAAAGAGCATTCCCGTGGGAACATCACATCAGAACCCTCAACAGTCTGAGGGGCTTACAAGGTTTGAATCCCGAATATTAGTCTAATCCACAAGTAATAAGATAGAGAATCCATATTGACCTAATGGTCACAACTCAGTGACGAGTGCTAATTAGATATATCATATTGTGAGGTGTGACGATCTCTAGTAAAAAAATATGTGAAATTGGTCATCTCCGAATCAACATCTTAAAGAATGTACTGCAAGGAAAACGGGATGTCGATGTCGGGTCGCGTTGTAGGAGGACGAAAGGATCATGGAGCCAATGTTGTGTCCAATACTGTGTTGTCGAAGACAACATCGTGGCACAGCAAGCTAGATCTGGTGGCGAAGTATCCAATGATTCTTGATTAACGACACTAATTACGACTAATATGTGAATGCATCTTGGGATCCATTTACAAAATTATTATCACATCTACGGTTCCTAGCTCCATAGCAGTTCAAGTTATGCCTTCGCAAAGTCCACCGCTCCTGGTCCTTTTCATCTGCATATAATAAGGAACATGAAAAAAATAGACGAAACACGATGATTTAAAGTTAGTCTCTTATTGCCCTCGTCATTTAAAAACTTCGGTGAAAGAGAACAAGAGGACGAGACTTACATGTTGATAGTCTATTGTAGTGGAGTACAAGAGCGGCCTTCAATTTCCTACGATGTGTAGGAAACAAAATCGGCCTTCACTTTCTTACAAGGTGTATCATTGTGGAGTTGTTCAAAGTTTCGCATGAAGTCTCTAAATTCAGGCATGGGCCCTTGTGCTCAACCCAAGAACAATTCCTTTTTTTCTGCGACGACTCTTGTTCAGATTCTACTATTTCCCTTACTGTCTGACTCTTCTTCCATTTGAGTCGTCAACTCAATCGCCCTTCACTCATATTGTGCATCCATTTGTGCGATTTGAGCAACCATCATCGCCTTGAAATCTTCCTACACCATTGTTTTCATCGGATAAGAAATATCGAAGTTCGGTCGTGGTGCGTGGCAGATGCATTAAGAGACAATAGAAATGGGATGTACGGATATCGTGCAAAGATTTGGGTATTTGTAGTGAGTGATAAAGGTAGGTGTAGGGTTTTTGTAGGGGAAATAATTTTTAATTCTAGTTACGGATTTTTAATAACAATAACTAAAATCAGTGGGAATCGACTATGGAATCGTTCGTTGGGCTTCGTTTGCGTCACAATTCTTCCTCATGTAGTGTCACGATTTCTCGTCTCCGGTACCATAAATTGAAAGTGGTATCGACAAAAAAGACATGTTGTAGATGCTCTTATATTAGAAGATCAATTCAACTAAAACTTCAAGCTTGGCCACATGTTTTACTCACATGGATAAGTCCATGAGTTATGAGGGTTGAGTTCAAGATGAGACTAGATTGTCCGTTCTTTGTGATCGTTCAGTTTTGGTTTGATTGGTTCGATTGGGCTCGTTTCTAGTTATGTTGCTCCATGTGGTGGTCGGGATTGTCTCCCTTTTGTTTCGTGTTTTTGTTGTGTTGTTTTTTTGGGTGTTTTTTTGTTGTTGTTTCTTCCGTGTGGGAGATGTTAGTTCTGTTGAGAGTTGTTTGTTACCACTTTTGAGCTTCGTTTCGATTTAGAGGATGAGATATTTTTGGTGCCTCTCTTTGCTTTATTTTTCCATCTCAAGAGGACAAAAGCTTAATAAATTTTAGTTTATTACAAAAAATACTAAAACTTCAAGTTGGTAGTTGAAGACCAAATTTTAGTTTTATATTTTAATGCACGCCCTCACGTACAAGCATGTGTTTCTGGTTTGAATGTGAAGGGAAATTTTATTTGAATATAAACTCATTAAGAATAGAGATAAGTGTCGTAAAGATAATACATAGTGAGAGATTTGGTCTTTGATGGCAGATTTGAGAAAAATTAGTTGTTTCTTTTCTAAGTAGGTAGTCCGGTGGGATTGACCTCTAGTAGGATGCTTCTAGTGTTTAATAGTTTTGTGCAATGGCTAGGTCTGATCGATGGTTGCCAGTTGCAGTGTCGGTCGTCAAAATTCTTACAGATGTCAAATGTTGTAAAATCCAACAATGGATTTTTGTTGGTTTCCGAGATGTGGTGTGTGCCTGTTCGAGACGGCTTGGAGCCCTGAGCTGTTGTCGTAACTATTCCGATTTCACAAGGATAGCAACAAAAACGCAAGCTCTCTCTTAAATAAGAGAGCATAAAAGGAACCCTAAACGTGGTCATTGTCAACAGCTCTCCTTCGTCTACACCTATTTTCTCACCTTTTGGCTCATATATGGAGTGTATTAGGCGGCCATATCAGCTAGCGTTATTGGGGATTGGTCATCAATGATCTCCGAAGGTGAGAGCAATCTATTTCGGTTAAAAGCATTGGCGGCGTATGATGATCTCGCGGAGCACGCTCCATTGTCTGTCCATCTCAGTGACTCAAGACTACAACACGTCCCTATCAGAACGTTTCGTGACACAAGTTTTGAGTTTCAGAAGAACTGGTACCACATACTTATTAATTTCTTGTGTTCGCTTTTGTGCTTATTGATACTTTTTCATTGTATACAATGTAAAGTAGATTAATTCTATAAGTCTAGAGTGTCGGTACACCTCCCTCATAGTAAGGGTCCCAGACTATAATTTAGAATCCAGACTCTATAACCCTAATCTATGTAAGGACTATAATGTTACCAATTAGTGAATAAAATTTATTTCTTCTCGTTTCAAAAAAATAAAAGAAACCTGTATCTTTGAAGACAGTGAGATTTAAACTTGTATACTTGAAATACTAATTCTAATATCAATCAACCTTCATATCAATAGTTGAAAGCAAACTATTTTGACACCTTAATGAATTGATTTCAACTTTCATCTAACTTAAATTTGACTTGATAGTATAACATTGGTTTTGATCTGCGTCCACACAAACCAATGCTATCTAATGTTCCACTTCCATATCATTTTCAACTTGGTACCAGGACTTTAGTCTCATGGCCCATCATGGTAAATTCATTTGTGTCCTTTGAGATTTCTCGTGAACTTCACGTGTCACGTACTCACATTTGAACTTTTATCTTTAAATACATACAAATTCAAACTTTGATCATTTGGCCGTCTATTAGATTGACCTAATTTGTCAAGGTGAAAATTATGAGACCTCATGTTCCTCACAACTCACCTTGTCTCAAAGCAAGTGCAGTGCAGAGTTAAAGGGAGTAATTAACTAAGGTTCAAAAAGCTCTTTATCGCTAAATCATAAATTAAACACTTTTTTTTACATAGATATTCAATGTATCTGTGGTGTGGTGCACTTAAGATTACAACTATACACACTCATTATATCGTTGGTTGAGGAATAAAGAATAAAAAAGGTTTTGTTGCTCATTGAAAACTGAAAAGGAGCTCTTATCCAAAAAGACAACAATCAAATGGGATATGATGATTGTCGTAATTACATTATCCTGCTAATTATTAGTACAACTGTACTGTGATATCAGGTGAGTGTATAACATGTATATTGGATCCTTTAATTTTTCTGTTAACTAAAATAAAATACAAAACTTACATAAAACTTAATGTTATCATATCAATATTCTAATTTTACTTTCAAAAAAACAAAATCTAATTTTAGAAATAGAGTTATTTTATTGTTCATTAAAAAAATATATATATATATATATATCAGCACAAACCACTTGAGGCCAGCCAAGCATCAAAACTCTAGAGCTATGGCTGAGCCTAATAATTTAGACCTAAAGTACAGAAGAAGATGCAGTCAGTACTCTGAAACTCAAAAAATATTGGTGTTTACTGTTTGCTTGCTTTTAGTGACATCACATATACCCTTCTTTTGGAATCATAATTTATATCCAACCATGCAACTATGCCAGTTGGGTAAGAATTAGGTTCATATTCTTAATAGTTAATATAACCCTAATTGGATCAAATATTAGGGTTTTGAGGCAGCCTTCGAATTAGGTCGGGATTGGAAGGAGCCGACTTTGGCCCATTTGTATGCGAGGATGACTTGTGTTAGATTCAAGTTCGAGTGCTCTCCATATTACGAGTTATTTTAGTTTGCACATGTTGGGTTTATCAGTTTGAAGAGAGTAATTAAAACCTAATTGGTTTGGTTTGGTTTGGTTTGGTTTGGTTTTCAGGCAATACAACATTAATATATGACGAGGTCGATTTACTAAAATATATCCACACATAAAAGAAAAATCAGATTGGATCCCAAATGGTAACCATTTTAGATCTAAATTACCTACTCCAATTTGAGGACATCCGATAAGTTAGACGAGGGACACAAATCCAAATTAGTGTCCTCTTTTTGAGTGTCCAATTAAGTCTTCTCTTGGTTTGGAGTGTAATATACACACAAGTCACAACACTTTCATTTCTCTCTTCTGGTTTTTTCTCTTTTTATTGCATTATAAAACTGCACATGATTGCGGCGAAATTGAGCTACTACCCTACTTTACCTGGATATAGACACTTCTCCACTTGTTGATTCTCCGAACCATTCTTGCTTTCAAGATATATCGAGCTATTGTGGACATAGATTTCTTCAATGAGTTTCACCACGACAAACAAATAAAAACACTACTTTGAATACCACATGTTAAATTCTCCTTCATCTAAAAGTTTAAATTAAAATTAATATTCCTCTAAATATTTAAATCAGATTGAAACAATTCGTATTGGATAATATTGTGCATGTGAAACAAAATATAAGTTAACCACTTATGAAAAACAAGTCAAATATCCAAATGTGATACGCTTGTAGTGATGCCATAAAACCTTATAGTTATTGCAGCTACATTTGTTGACCCGGATGGAACTTTATCGGAAGATCCACACCTAGCAATAAAATGCGTTCTTTACACCCTTTCAAAGCCGTTTTGTAAAAGTTTATTACTTTCGGAATCAATAGGATGCATGCACACATTGGATCATCTTTCGGGTCTACTAAATTAGTTTTGAAGTACATGACGATTCTTTGCTTCTTTTGTTGAATACTATATACAAATTGTTGGATGCTCACCTGACTTAAGTTTTGTTTGTTTTACATTTGGATTCTTTTTCTTCCTAGTACCCATTCAATGTTAAAACTACAATACAAGTTGCCTACTTCTTACTCCACCTCTTCTAATGCAGAACAGATACAAAGTCGCATCTATTTATTCGGTTTTGGATCATTTCATTGTGACGTCGTTAATGTGTCTCTGACATGTTCAACATTACAACGGATGCTTTCAAAACTAAATGACGGTACAATCTAAGTTGTAATTTGAAAGAAACCCTTTTTTGAGAATAGTATCATTTTATTGTCGTTGGCACATCAAAACCCACCTAGTGGATTCCTTCCAAAGGCACAACAATAAGCTGGGAAGCATACATACACTTGCCAACTCAGCAAAATCAAACCCAAAATGCCACCGAAAGACTTGAGGCCCAAGACCCACCTCTCGTCTTAAGGCCCAAGACCCACCTCTCGTCTTAAGGCCCAAGACCCACCTCTCGTCTTAAGGCCCATTACTAATTTGCAACAAAAATCTTTTGAATTTTTTTTATAGTTAATGGAAGAGTCGTGTGAACAGTGACAGGTATGTGTTAAATGTGAATAAACACAGTAGTGTACTCACGAGTGATGTGAAGGGGAGAATAGGTACTGAGTACTGATAGTGTAGGGCCTAGCTAGCACGAATCTGTATCGTTGATGATCGAAATCAGTAGGATCAATCATAAAGATCTCACAACCTCACTCACTCGTACTGTTGTAGACAAACACTGTTCTTTCTCACAACCTTTGCTGTCAGTAAAGTCAGACATTACATCATCACTTCTTTAGGACTATCAAGTGAATTTGATGGGGTTAAACATTTTGTAGTTTTTTCGTGTGAAACGGGAAAGAGGTAGTTGTATTAAGATTTTATATCATGACTATACGGAGGGACATAACAGTTCTGGATACCAGCTTTTTGTCCCAACCGGTCCTAGCCCGTCGGACGCACATGGTTCCATACAGATAGTCTGCTTTGATTCGCAGATCCGAACTCAAGAGTTCCTCTATCCAACGTTACAAGGAAATAACAAACCAAAGTCCTAAACTTATTGAGCCAAAAAGTTATTCGACCTATCACATTGAATAACAAATAATTTATTCTACCTAAAACAGGATAAAAAAAATTAGCACACGATCGAAAGAGCAGACTACCAAAACTGCGATGCCAGGTCTTCTAGGCCTCGTGCCATTGGAGCGGTCTGGTATCGTCAATTCTTCATCTTGATTCGCCCGAATCTTTCGAAGTAGTGCGGAAGACGAGAACATCGACTCGACCCGCAGCGGTTTGGTCGAGATCGAGGGTCCCGACTTCGGGTGCCGTGGAGGCAGACCCCGGCTTATCGTCCTTCCTCCCGGATCCCAGATCCATCGAGGGAACGGACCTATGCCGGCGTTATGTGGCTCTGGGGCGGGAGGCCGCTGCAGATGGAGGACGGCGCATGGAGCCCGTAACCCGGAGGATGGCAGAAGGGCCACGGTGGTTGAGAGACGTCCGGGAAGCAGGACGCGGGCTGAGAGAGCGGCTGGTGGGCGACGATGACGGCGGCGGCGGACCCTAAGTAGGGTATAAGAGACCTCACCTGGAGGTGGTGGAGAGCTTTGAAGTCGGAGCTTCGATGGTGGAGGCAGGGAGCTGCCATGGAGGAGGGTGGGGAGGGGCTGCGCGCAGAGAGAATTAAACATGTTGTAGTTATAACGAGGACTCAACGTTATTTTAATCTTCTTGATTTTTTTCCGGATAAATCATTTTAACGGATTTTCAAACTTTCAATAAATCTCGCCACTGTATGGGTGTTGCTCTCACCAGTGCACCCATCGATCAATAACGAGGAAAACTAGAGAAGTCATCTTGAGGGAAGGTCTCGCTAGTGGCGGATCTAGCTTTTTCAATAAGGGGGTACCGATTTTTTTTTGTAATAAATTGACGTGAAAATACTATAAAATAACTTTAAAATTTTTAATATCGTATAAAAAGATAATAAATTATACTCATTACAAAACACAACGTCGAAGTTTCATATTTTAAAAATATTGTAAATTTTTTGCATGGTCATCACTAAGACATACATTTCTCGATGTATATGATATTCATTGAGCTCTTATTTCTTCTTCTTACGAAAAAATTGTGGAGTCGGATTTTTTTTTTAAATATATCTCCAAAATTGTAATAATTTTGTAGATTACTAAATTAAAATTGATAATAATCTCAAAACTTAAATAATATAAACTCAAACTAATAGTTGTCTTAAATGTAAAAACAATGATTTAAATTGAAATTTTATACAAATTAAGAACCTTAAATAATAGTTGGGGTAATTATCAGAGTTTTGTGAAAAAAAATAAGTCACAATATGTGTTACAAAAAGTTGAGGGGGGGGGGGGGGGGCATGGGTCCTTAACATATCCGCCTATGGTCTCGCCAACGTCGATATGGAACGGAAGGGATTGATCGACTAGAGGGGCGATAGCTTGGAGTGACTGAGGCCAGGAAAGCCCTGAAAAGATTCCCGAAAGTGGGATGGCGAAAGGACCTTCAACCTGGAGAGGTTGTGGTGCACGATCTGCAAGCGGAACGAGGGCACTGTCAAGACCATCATACAAGTCCATGGCAGAGGTCAAGTCATTAGAGTCTTCTCCACCATGTTCGCCCACCTATTCGACTTGATACCCGTTGATCACGAAGCGACATTCGGCGAAACCCCAGCACCATAAGTCGAAGCCCCCACAAGTGTAGAATGGCCAGCCGGCAGTGGCGGAGCCAGCTTTTTTAGTGGGGGGGGGGGGCACCAAATTTTTTCAGTGGTGTTACGTATTGTTAAAAATATTTAAAGGGGGCACAATTAGAAAGTTGAAAGAAACTAGAAGAGTATTTTTAGAATTTTTTAAAAATTAAATAACAAAATTTATATAAAAAAAACTTAAATTTTGTAAGAAATGAAACTCAAAACGTAAATTGATTTATTCTCTGACTTTAGATTTAGAAATTTAAAAAAAATAGAAGTACAAAACAATCAAAAACTATAATAAAAAAATCCAAACAGATCATACACCTTTTTTTTTAAACGGGAAAGAAGTAGTATTACGATAAAATCGTGCTTACAATGAGGGACCTAACAGTCCCGGACACCAGCTTTTGTCCCAACCGGCCGTAGCCCGTCGGGCACACATGGTTCCATACATATAGTCCGCTTTGATTCGCGGATCCGAACTTAGGATTTCTTCGATCCAACGTTACAAAAAAAATAATAAACCAAATTCCTAAACTTATTGAGCCACATGATTATTCGAACTAAAACAGCGAAACCTACTGGAGAATTTGTCTTTAGTGCAGAATTCCCGAGATCTCCCTACTGCAAATACTTGTTCGGGGTTGAAAGTCCCGAAGTTGGGTGCCTGTGAAGTAGGTCCCGAACTCCCGTTCTTCCTCCCGGATCCCAGATCCTTCTAGGAAGCAGGCCCATGCCGGCGAGGGGTGACCCTGGGGCGGTAGGCCGCTACGAATGGGATACGGCGCGTGGAGCTCGTAATCCGGTAGACGACAAGGGGGCCACGGTGGCTACTGGCTCGAAGGCGGGCCAGTCCGGCGATGCAGGAACGGTAGCGCGAGTCGAGGGAGAGATCGTGGAGCAGCTTGAACGATGTGCAGCGACCTGTGGGGGTAGACCAGCTGCAAAACAAGACAAAAACAAAAAAAAATAAAACCCATAAATGGGTAGAATGGAACCTCATGGAAGTTGTGTGGAGAGCTTTGGAAGCAGGGGCTTCGATTGAACCCCGGAGGGTAGTGGAGAGCTTTGGATTAGGGGCTTCAATGGTGGAGAATGGTGGCTGCCATGGAGGAGGGGGTGGGGAAAGGGGCTGCGCGCAAAGAGAATTAGGTTTCTCTCTGCGCAACTTTTTGTCAACCATAAAAAAAAAGAATAACAGATCATACACCTAATACACGGTAACAATTCTTTTCAAAAACAATACACGTCAACAATTACTTATTAGTTCAAGTTCTAATTAGGAAAAAGGAGAGATAAAATATAGTTTATATGAATATTAAATATTAATACACGGTTGGACAGTTAGACTATTAAACAATTTTTTTTTGATAAAAAAATAACTGTTTTTTTTTAGAGAAACGATGATATTATTAATTTAAAGCAATCTGGTGCCCACAAACGTAGGAATCATCATACATAAACCAAGCTAACAGAATTAGAAAGACAAGTGCAGGAAAATAAATTTTGCCCTTAGACATAATGGCGGTTGGGGGGCGGGACTGCGGTAGCATCCATGGACACCGATACAGTATGCTCCAACCATCAGAAACTGATCGAGCAGATCAGAGGATAAGCATGCAATGGTGGACATATTACTCCCCCGGTAAGTCAGCGTGCGTCGTCCTCCCTTAACTGATAATGGTAGGGCTCCTGAACACGGGATTGCTGACTCCGAAGTGGTAGAGAAGTAACTCATCAACTGTTGGTGGTACCAATGCCACCTATACACCAGGGAACAGGTACAGCCGACCAAACCTTCCTTGGCCCCTTCCACACTCATTCCTGGAGGCGAGGGTGCTTAAAGCCCCCCGCCGCTGCAAATGACCCCCCATTCGACGCCGCAGATTCCTCGTCCTCCTCAGGACCCTCCTCCCTCATTGCCCTCTTATTTCCAGATAAAGATGGCGTCGGATCTCTTGGTAACCAACCCACCGACACCTCTTCCTCCCCTGCTTCCTGATGTCCCCACCACCCTTTTCCTTCTTGCCTTGGCGGTGTCCTTGGTACCCCTTTAGAGTGGCCTCCTTTCTCCGAACCCCCTAGGTAAGTCCAGTTCGTCCCTGGGACGGCATTCCCATGTTTCGCTTTCTCTATCGCCGACCTTGGGTCCCCTGGTGCCTTCAGGGAGGACCCCCGAAGTCCCCCAATAACCGGACAGACCGGGAAAAGGTGTCCTGCAAAGCAGCACCCAAAACAGTGCTCAGGTAAATACTCATACGAAATATTTAGACGCGTTCGTACCTGAGAGACAGACAGACGGAACCAGAGCTGACTCTACAGGGGGACTCGGATATCCGCCCTGATTGTGACCTTCATAAAATCCCCCCAGCAGAGGTCATCCTTGTCCACATCCACGCCTTGGCAGACTCCCAGCGTGTTGCCTACCCTGAACCCCACATCCCTCGTCCAAGCTCCTACGAGTAGATTTGACACCCGCGCCCAGACCAAGAAATGGTGGAATTGCAGGTCCTGAACCTGCATGTGGGCCATCAGGTCTGTAAATAGGACCAGGGAGTCCCAAAAAGACCATGGTTCACCCAGCAGAACCATTTCCCTCTCCTTAGCTGAATAGAAGAAAAAAGCAACTAGACCTCCTTCTAGAGGTTTAGCCTCGACCTTCATTCCCCATCATCCTCCATTCGTGCCACCGCTGACTTCCAGAAAATCTTTCTGGTAGTCAGGACCTTGGCTGCCAATGCAAATCTATACGAATTCCCACGGCTAGTGATCTCCTGAACCGGCACAACTACCTCCTTAATCCTTATCGCGCCCATTTGGGAGTCCAATGCTCCGACCTGCCCCCCCTAAGAAACCCAAACTCCATTTGGTGGATTGCCTCAATGGCCCGGATCCACCTGACCCGATTGGGCCCCTCGAACCGGCGATTTCAGATTGTACCCGACACCCTGTCCCGACCTGGGCACCGCACCGACCCGTGCCCCACCCGACCCGTCTGCCTGCTCTCGACCCGACCCGTACCGAGCTGCCCATCGGGCTATGTCCCCATATCCTCCCCGGGTCCAGCCCGGATAATGATCCAGGCCAGCCCGAGGCTTGTCACCAGCCCAACGGGCATCCCCCATAAAGCCCCGGCCCAGGCCCACTCTGTCCCCGGCCCGAACCCCCGAAACCCTAGCAGCACCTGATGCCGCCGGCTCCTTCCCATTTCTTCGTCGCCAAGCAACCGCCTCCGGCGTCTCCTCCAGCGTGATCTCCGAGTCCGATGAAACCGGGATCGGGTTGAATCCCTCTCCCTTCTTCGCCGGCAAAATAGGAGCTAGACCACCCCCGTCTTCATCCTGAACCACATCCCGTCGTCCTGCCCCAGTACCCGGACGTCTGGGCCTCGGCCCTCTCGCCGGCGTACGGCGGAGGCCAGCCGGTCTCGATCGGACCCGACCTCCCACCAACCAGCCATCCATCTCTGCGGGACGAGCCGAGAAGCACATCACCGGCGATCCCGCAGTCCATTCCGTCATCATCCCCTCCGAGATCGCCAGATCGTCCTCCCTCTCCGGCTCCTCCTCCGGCCACGAAACTTCCGTGTCCACCGTCTCTTCCGTCGGCTCCTCCACCGGCTCCACCAAAACAGGTACACGAGACCCATCCCGGTCATCGAGAGCCACGTCTCGACCCTCATGCTCCGACCGGCGAAGCCCTCAGTGCACCCCGCCGTCGCAGCCGCTTTCCCCGCCCTCCATCTCGCTTGAAAACTCCATGAAACACGGTGATCTCGCAAAACTCCTCTAAACCCTAGCAGAGAGACGAGAGGCTGCACACTTTTCTATCGGATCTAATAACTGTTTAATAGAGTCTAACTGTGTATTAATATTTGATATTCTAATTAAAAAAGAAATGGAAAGATAAGGAAGGTGAATAAACATATCATTGAACATGGACTAACTAGTTTGCTTCTAATTTAAAAAATTAGATCCAACAATTATTAGTTCTATTTCTAATTACAAAGGAAGTGAATAATTATTTATTAGTTTATTTCTTATTAAAAAAACGAAAAAAAAGAATGATTAATAAGAATATTAAGTTTAGGGGGGATTTAAAAAAAACAAAAATGTTAAGGGGGGCACACTAGACAAATAACTAAAAAACTTCTCTAATTCTTAACCGTTAAATTGAGTTTCAGATAATTGAGGGGGGGCACGTGTCCCCCCAGGTCCCACGTAGATCTGCCCCTGCCAGCGGGGGAAATGAGGAAGGCAATTGCACTACTGAAAATAAGCGAGCGAGATCTCGGGTAAGAGACAAGGGAAGAAGGGCTCATAATCTCGACAGACGGGGGACCGCCTACATCCAACCCACAATGAGGGACAAAAGTTAGGGAATCAATAGACATTGTCTTGAGAAGCACGTTCGCGTAGATTCCAAAAAATTGAGCCTCAACCACCCACTTGTCTACCGAATTAGCTGGAACGTGTACTAGAGGTAAAGCCTTATATGATTGGGCCAATAATAAGGAGCACAGGTGAATTGAAACAAGCGGTCCAAACGTCTCAATAATCTCTGAAATCGAGTCACTACTCCAGCACACAGTAGGAAGGCCTATAAGATCGACCCAAAGAAGGCGCCCTCCCTGTATAACCCTATCAGCACAATCAGTGAAGGAAAAGAACCAATGACGCAAAGCTTTCCAATCATAAACCGCTCAAAACCTATCCCACCAAATTCAGTCCCCTTGTAACCAACCTTCCGGGGAGGAGCAGTAGTGACCACATTGGCGAATAATGGTGCAGTAGATCCCCAAGAGAAGGTCGTCCTTGAAATTTAAGTGTAGCCGAGAAGACGACCGAATCTGGAGCCCTAGTAGATCTAGGACCACCTTCATGAGCATGCTCACATCCGACTGATCCGAGGGAAGAGGAACGGACCCTACACTAACTAATGGAGTACTAACCGGAACAGAGCCGTCATGAGACGCCATAACCACGGTGGAAGAAGGAGCCAACGTCACAGACTAAGAGACGGGCACAAGGTCTTGTGCCTGAGAATTGCTTCTCACTACTGGTCAAGAACAGGACGGTTGCGGAGCAGAACGTCCATGGCGACGTCAAAACGCGGAGAACCTCGAGCAGGGGCTCGTACCAAGCCACATCGAGGGAAGGCGACCTGATTCTACAAGCTTCTCTCCTCCATCCAATCCTGCAAGTCCGGATGGAAAAATCGCTCCTAGAGCCATTAATGGAAGAGTTTCCGGATCAGCCGATCCAATTCACAATCATCACTTTCAAAGAGCTAAGCATCACAATCTGAGACCACGTCAGCACTCACACCTTTTATGCAATCTTAATCAAACTCATTGCGTAAACGGCTTGGGCGACCTGACTGCCGCCATCGACCACCGACACAAAAAGGTGGAACCTTAGACGGAATAGGGTGCATGTGGAGCAAGCGTGTCCATACAGGTGGTTAATTCACCCCAAAAAATACATCATAACCCTCTAAATCCGCCCCTGTGTTCCAAGAGCCAGTTATGTATCGAGTATCGACAGACTTGCATGTTTTACTTTAGTTTCTTTTGAATATGGATTTGTAAGACTACTTGCACGATCCAAATCTCTTTTCCCGGGTTTTCTAATTCAATAAAACGCTAAAGCTTCGTACCTTTAAAAAAATGATTAAGCTGATGAAAAATGGGTGACTAAGTAATTAGGGCGACACATAAAATTTAGGGTTAATATCATAAAACACCATACAAGTATACACGTTTTTCAAATAACACACTAAGTTATAATTGTTTCATGTGACACACCTACATATCAACGATTTTTTGATGTGACACACCTATGTATCAACAAACTTTGATAATTTGTTGGTACATAGGTGTGCCACATGAAAAAAATCATAACTTAATGTGTTATTTGAAAATCGTGTATACTTGTGTGATAGTTTATGATATTAACCATAAAATTTATATGTTAGAATCGAGTGATACCAGACCGGAGATGGTCCAGGAGAGGGCATTAGTACTTTGCAATTTGTTGAGAGGACATGTGCTAATGATCTGGTGGTTAGCATATAAGTTGCAGTGTATTAAACTGTGGGGTTGTGAACAGAGAAGTGTTGATTGGTTTAGGACAAAGCTTTGGGCTCATTTTGTGTCCGTAACCCGAATGGAACCGACAGTGTAAGGTTGTTTCGGTCTCAGATTCAAAAATTCGATACCATGATAATCCCCCTGAAGAGAATTTGTATTTCCCACTCGCGTGCCTTAGAGCGTGCTCGTGACTCTCCAAGTTAAAGTATCTAAAAATTTGTAGCTGTAGACTCTAGTAGTAGCGTACGATCTCAAACTCCATCCCTTGAATTTCAAGCAACAACTCTTAACGAAAATTGAATCAATGTTTAGTGGGTAACCTCTCTTTGTTTATTGTTTATTCTAATTCACCACCTTAAAAAAATAAACTTGTCTAACTCATTCTAAATATTTACAAGATGTAACACTATTGATGAAAAATAAATTGTCTGAAGCTTTGTGTGTTCAAGGGACCTTGAATTTTGTCAAACGATGAAACTACAGTTGAAAATTTAAACCTAGGAGGTTTGGTGAGTCACATAATCTCAATGATCAATTTTATTTAATATCTTGTGAATTGTTCGAGATAATAGATTGACACATACCTTTTTTGTAAGTATGGTTGACGAAATACAAAGTTAAAATGTAGTAATTTATAATTCTTTTTTATTATAATCGAAGTAAGATTAAACAGAATCAATTATTTGATATATCTTGGTCATTATCTAACAACATTATATTATTTATTTTGTAAAAATCTAAAATTTTGCAACTATCATAATGTACGATTTGAAAGTCATATTTATTTATTGTTATAGCGTACGATTTCAAAGTCGTATTCCTTTACTTTCAAATAATAGGTTATAAACTTTTTAAAATCATCTCAAAATATAATGCTTTGTCAATAAGAGTAAAAATATTGTAATCACAATACTATAACAAAAGGTTGAATTTGAAGATATTGATTTAGAATAAGTTGGTGGGCCAAAATTACTGCTATAACATATATCGACGTGCTACGTGACTAACAACTGCTTATTTTGACATTAACTTATTTTATGTCGAAGAATGTATGTCTTATGTTGAAAAATCGACATAAACCTTGATGCACGTGTTATACCAAAGGTCTCGGGCCTTTCCATTGAAAGATGCTATCAACAGAAACAACATCATTCAATCGAGTATAACGAAAGAAAAATTAATTTCAAAAATAAACCAGAAAAATTAATAAATAAAATATAAATTTTACACATGCATTCAAAATCATTTCAATTTATTTTTAAATATAAGTGTAATGATACTTATTTATAATAAATTATTTTAATAATAGCTATCATAAAAAGCATTAATTTGATTCCTTGTAATTCAGTATCGGTATTTTATAATTAACGATGATGGTTATATATTTAACAAACTAATAAAAGTAATTTATTTCGAGAAACCTTTTTTTAATACACAATGGATCAAAATAATTAGACGGTGCGTTCCACTCGCACGAGGACAGCAAGTGAAATGAACTCGCCGGTGATGTTAGTGTGCCCTTAACTAAAATGAAAATAAAATCCATAATAAAAGCCAAAGTTTTTAGTCCGCGATAAAAGCAACCTCTGCAAGGCTCTTCACAGCTCAACCCATCTTAGACTCTCATTGGCAGCAAAGACCAAAACAAGGAGAAGGTTCTGCAATTGGTTCGGGCAATCTCTGTAGTCGAAACAGTAAGCTTTCTCTGTCTCTCTCTTATTGTTTCTTTCGATCTCCATTGAATCCTTCTGCTTGGGCAAGCACATCATTTTCTAGTAATTTTGCATCATACCCAGTTCATATTCCTCTCTGTCTCATGACTGATTTTGTGTAAAGATGGGGTTTTTATGGACTTGTAAGATCTGGGTGGGGGCGATTTAGACTTGAAGTAGCTCTTGCACCTCTCACTTTGCGAATCTAACCGTTAGATTTTGTTTGTTTGAATTCAGTTGTTAGAACATTGCGGTTTGGATTCTATTAAGATCAGCTCATTTGTCTTGCCTTTGCCGAGAAGATTGAATTGAGCTGCTTTTACTGTTACACTTGAAGACCCTTTCAGCTAAAGATCAAATCTTTAGGAACACCCATTTGGTAATTGGGGATTTTCAGCGGTTCTGGTTGAATCCCATGTTTTTGTTATGTCGTGAGCAACAGTAAATCCTGGGCTTAAATGTTAGTGTTCATATACTTTAAGAGGCGGCTATGGTTCTATTACGGGATCTCCTTGCTTCTCTTTGCTTCTCTGCTCTTTAGGAGATTGCTGATTTTGCTTTGATAGTCCATCCCCGTGGGGGTTTACAGCTTAGGTTTTGTGTGGAAATATACAAATATGAGGAAATATGTCAACTCAGGAAGAGTGTTCAGTGATAGGAAGTGGATCATTCCATTTTTTGCAAGCTTGCTGGCGACGGTTACCCTAATTATGTCTGCTGCTTTTGGGCTGTTTAGTTCTCCTTATGGCGGGGATCAGTTGCCATTTGACATTGTTTCATTAGCAAAATCAGAAGACTCAAGTGGGTTTTTCGTGGAATCAGATTTGAAAGAGTCATTGGCAAGAAATGAGGATTCTGACATGGAAGCTCCTAGATTGGCTTATCTTATATCTGGAACAAAGGGGGACAGTCAGAGAATGATGAGGACCTTGCAGGCTGTGTACCATCCTAGAAACCAATATATTCTACATTTGGATCTTGAGGCTCCTCCCCGGGAAAGGCTTGATTTGTCAATGTCAGTGAAGGCAGATCCGACGTTTCATGAAGTTGAGAATGTGCGTGTTATGGCACAGTCCAACCTAGTTACATATAAAGGGCCTACTATGATAGCTTGTACGCTTCAGGCTATAGCATTAATGTTGAAGGAGAGCTTGGAGTGGGATTGGTTCATAAACCTCAGTGCCTCTGATTATCCTCTTGTAACGCAAGATGGTTAGTACCTCACTGATCCTTATGATTCACAGTTATCTTTACTTGATACTAGTATATTTTTGCTCAAATAATTTATAGTTACATATTGTTTCTTGATTGTGAGAGGCACTATAGGTAATGGTTACGTGTTTGGATTTGGAATTCTTTTTTCCGGATTGTCTGTTTAATTTGACTTAGCTTGTCATTGACACCTGATGCTTTTCAAAACAGGTTATATCTATTTTACAAAAGAATATATAGGCAATTATAATCTAACTATTTTCTTTTACCACACAGCCCTATAATGTTTGATATATATGGTTGGCAAAAATATTTGCAATAAACTGTTTCTCTCGAGCGTTATTTTTTTTCGCGAGATTCACCAGGATAGTTTGAAGTACTTAGATAAGATTCACCTATTTTAATTGTTATAACTTTTTGAAGGGAAGGTTTGATGCTAGATACATATGTGGTGGGTGAGAATTGAACTGTTTTGAGAGGTTGGAGGGTTAGTAATTAGCTAACTTACCCTGTAAGTTTGTTTAGATACAAAGCTAATATGTAGCTGAGTGGCCGGTTTAGATGCTAGAATTGGTAAGGGATACATTGTTAATGGCTTATTGCTGAGGTCAAGGAGTTGGAGATTTCCTCATGGACTTTTTCTCTACCTTGAATGTTTTTGGTTCATAGTAGGTTGATGTATATCATCTTTTATTCCTAATTTGATGGTACTATTTGGAGGCAGATCTATAATCTTTGTGCTTTTTATGTTTTGTAGTCTTGTAAGATCACTCTTTTTGCTGACTATTGCCACAACAGTGCTCAAGTTCAAGTTCTTATTTACTAATATAATATATTATACCTTCCCAATTGTTATGGAGCTGCTAATGATATCTGGGCCTTGTTGCAGATGTTGATTCTGATCCGTGTTTCATTTGTGCAGATTTGCTCTCTGTATTTTCCAATGTCTCAAGAAGCCTCAATTTCATTGAGCACACACAGATTACTGGTTGGAAACTGTAAGTACAACAAAATAGTTTGCATCTGACATTAGCAATCACAATCTAATCAAATATGTACTCACTTTTGCAGCAACCAAAGGGCAAAACCAATCATTGTTGACCCAGGCCTTTATTTATCGAAAAAATCAGACCTTGCATGGACAACTCAACGTAGATCACTCCCAACATCTTTCAAGTTGTTTACAGGTAAATACACTCATACTGTAACACTCCATTGATATTGAATATCATGAACTGTCAATGAACAATCTGTGTTATAGCTCTCTGTTTTGTCTCTGTATTCAGGTTCTGCATGGGTCATGCTAACTCGATCCTTTGTTGAGTACTGCATATGGGGATGGGATAATCTGCCAAGAACTACGCTGATGTACTACACGAACTTCGTATCCTCTCCTGAAGGTTACTTCCACACTGTGATCTGCAACACTGAAGAGTTCCGAAACACTGCAATAGGCCATGACCTGCACTACATTGCCTGGGACAGCCCTCCTAAGCAACACCCTCGATACTTGACAACCAAGGACTTCAACAATATGATCAAAAGCAACGCTCCCTTTGCAAGGAAATTTGCAAAGAATGATCCTGTGTTGGACAAGATTGATAAAGAGATCCTAGGCAGGGCAGATCGGTTTGCACCCGGGGCATGGTGTGTCGGGACTTCAGAAGATGGAGCTGATCCTTGCTCAGTGCGAGGTGATGATTCCATGTTCAGATCGGGTCCTGGAGCTGAAAGACTGCAGGAGCTGCTTGGGATGCTCTTGTCTGAAGATTTCAGGAGCAAGCAATGTGCAGTGAGGTGAAGTTGGGTTTGTCTGGAGAAAGTATATATTGTTGTATCCATAGAATCATACACAATTTGATGTAAAACGACAAAGTTTTGTGGAAATCAAATCTCACTGTTGAAACCAGAGGAAGCTTTCATAATAAAAAATGTGAGCGTTAACATCATTAACCATATCTAAATCAGCAGAAGCTTTTACAAGATCAACAAAAGCTAGCAATTCGTATCACACCGATGTCAAAGCTAAACTCAATATAGAAAGACATTATGGTAAACAGTACGTAAAATAGGTATCGGGTTTGGGCCCAAACTCTAAAATAGGATGGATCAGTTCATGTTGGGCCTGACGTTTTGAGCACACACTCTAAAATAGGTACCCAACATGATATAACATTTCTATAAATTTGATTAGAACTATTAATAGACTTACCAACACAAAAATGTTAAAGACTGTTATATATATAATTAGTTGCAAAACATAAGACTCATATATACTTAATATCCTCAATACTATTTGCAATTTACTTCACCAATACAAAGCCGTACACATATATACTTATAGCTATCAAACGTTGAATCCACGTGCAGAAATGAACGGACGGAGAAGAGCCAGCCTGCCTCTAATGTTTGATCTGCATCCGTTGGATCAAACCTTGACCAGAGCAAGACAGAGCTTTGACTCCAGCCCGACCCGAAACGACCAGACTTGCAGCGTATCACCCTCGCGTATCCCGTTTCGGGTCACGAGGCCGTGCCACTTGTGGGGCGAGTCGTCAGGTCGCTGATGCTTGTTGACGAGAGCGTAGTAGCGGTTCTTGTTCATGTGCCACAGCCTCAGCCTGAGCTCGCACACAGCCCCGCTCGGCTCGATCACGGTAACCACCATTCCCTCCGCACTTCCCACGCGCCCCTTCTCCTCCGCCGTCAGAAACCCACTCGCCTTGATCTTCGTCACCGGAATCTGCAGCCGGTTCTGGGTCTTGCCCACGTCCGTCACCGTCAGCACCCTCTGCACCAGGAACGTGATCGTGTCCTCTTCCATCACCCCCATCCCCATCATCGCCTCCCTGAACCCGCTCGGCAGCGGCCGCACCGTCACCACCGCCTCCTCCTCCCGCCGCACCGGAGCTTTCTTGGCTTTCCGATTCTCCGCCGGTTCCGCGATTTTCGGCTTCTTGGGAAACGGAGCCGCCTTCGCCGGAGGGCCTCTTCTCTTCTTGGTGGGCACGCAGGGGACAAGTGGGTAACTTGGAACCGGTTTCGCGGGTTCCTGAGGGCGGCGCTTGGCGCACATTTGGCGGAGGACGAAGGCCGTCAGAGCGGCTGTTTGGGTGTCGTCGAGGCGGTCGCCGGGAGCGGCGCCGCAGGCCTTGAAGAGCGTATCTGCCCAGGCTTGGCCGGCGAGCTTGAGCTGAGAAGGGGACAAAATCTTTTCCATCGCCGTCATGAACTCGAAACTTGGAAATTGCTACTCTCTGAAGCACAGTTGCAATCGTTTATATAGATTATGTATGTATACGAGGTTGATTAGGGCTCAGCTTCTGGATTCCAAGCGGGAAAGTTGAGTAGCGAGCAAGTTAATCCGTTTCGTTTCCAATTTTACAGCTAATATGAATTTGGGGAGAATTAGGAAACTGGGTTTGTTAATATTACCGTTGCAATAAGTCAACTGTGTCTAATTCGCACGACCCTGTCAGTTAAAATTTGTGGATTCAATCTCTATTAGGAAACATATCATCAAATGCATGTTATTTATTGATGATAACACGAAAACAAACACAAGTTTCTTCACTGATCGCTAATCTTTAATGAAAGCTACATTAGTGCATAACACTTAAATTACAAGTCATTATATTAATTATTGATTTTTAATACAATTATCTATAAGAATTCCCCTTATCACAATTAACGTTGTAGTTGGTCGCATCACTGAAAATTTAAGCCTGCTGAGTACCTGCATCAGAAAATTGCTACTCCATTAGTACTAATTATCCAAATTATAGACACACAAATTAATAAATCAATCATGGATATTATGAAACTGATATGGCTTTACCTGCTGAAGAACAATTAGTTGCATACTCATTCTTTTGCTCTCTACCCAAACCACCATTACCAGCAAGATCGTCCCTTATTGCAAGCAACTTTGATGCAGCAGCACTGATGTCCATTCTTTCTCTCGGCACTTCTTCTGAACATGCAATCCCGATCCCAAAGACCGAAACCAGACACTCTGCCTTGGATTTATTATTTTCTTCTTGAAGAATTGGGTCTGTAATTGATGCAACTTGCTCGGGCAAAGCCATCTTTACATAGTTGTGGAGGTTCAAGCTGTCATTGAACATGGCATCAGTAGGTCGTTTCCCCGAAAACATCTCGAGTAAGAGGATGCCAAAGCTATACATATCACCATGAGTTGACACCGCGCTTCCCATGCCATACTCTACAATGTACACACAATAACTCACATGAATAGTGATATGATCCACATATTTGAATATGAGATAGTGAAAAGAGCGTAATGTACCTGGAGCAGCATAACCAAATGTTCCTCTTACTCCTGTAGAACCCGATTGATTAGTAGAAAAGCTATTAGCGGTAATCTCAGGCAGGAACTTCACTAATCCGAAATCACCAACATGTGCAGTCATGTCATCATCTAGAAGAACATTGCTAGGCTTCAAATCACAATGAACTACAGGAGTGTGACATTCATTGTGAAGATACGCAAGTGCATGAGCTACATCAATTGCCATATTGACTCTCTGTACAAGGTTCAGTCTCCTTGTAATGCCACTAGGATTTGGGTGCAGACACTCCTCCAAGCTCCCATTACTCATGAACTCGTACACCAGAGCTTTGAAATCGTTGCCATGAACATCAATGCTCGAACATGCAGTCATAACCTTAACAAGATTTCGATGCCTGATATTTCTTAATGCCTCGCATTCAGTCATGAAACTCTTGGAACCTCCTCGTTGTCTAAGGTTAAACACCTTGACCGCCACCACAACATTGTCGGGGTGTAGAGTCCCTTTGTACACAGAACCAAAGCTACCAACACCGACAAGGTTATCAGAAGAGAACCCATCAGTAGCATTGAAAAGAGTTCGATAAGACACTTGTGAGATTGGATTCTCTGAAGGAGTTGATGTAGTTTCCCTTCCTCTTTTTCGGAACCAACAAAAGAGTATAGAAGTGATCACCACAAGTGTGCTAAGAACCAGCAAAAGTATGAAGAGTAGGGTCGATCTTCTCTTCTTGGGCTCACTGAACCTGCAAGGTGGGAAATGAAATTCGGGAATGCCTCCGCAGAGATGCACGTTTCCATCTAATGAAGTTGCACTTGCATTTCTGAAAATTCCTTCACTCGGTACCTTGCCAGTCAAGTTATTGGAAGAAAGATTCAAACTTTGTATGACAGGTGACCTTGACAAGAACTCTGGGATTGGACCCGACAAATGGTTTTGCGAAAGATCAAGGATCCTAATCGCTCTCAGCGATCCCAAAGACGAAGGAATGGTGCCATGAAAGGAATTCCCCATCAAGCTTAGCTCCTCCAAGCTTTCACAACCACTAAGACTAGTAGGAATTTGACCGGATAGCTTGTTCTCAGACACATCAAGTGCACCAACATTTCTCAGATTGCCAACTTCCAAAGGAAGAGTTCCAGTCAATCGATTACGAGACAAGTAGAGCAAGATCGACAAGGAGGTGATACTGAAGAGCTCTAAGGGTATGGTGCCATCAAGATTGTTATCTGATAACTCAAGTAACAGTAGCTTCTGACATTTCCCCAAACTTGTTGGAATGCTTCCTTGGAGCTTGTTATGTCCTAAACTGAGTTTAGTCAGCTTGTCCAAATTCCCAATCGAAAACGGGATATTTCCCGTGAGTTGGTTTCCATCAAGAAACAATATTTCCAGGTTTTGAAGCTCCCCAATATCCTCTGGAATGGTACCAGAGAGTTGATTTTCCCATACTTGGAAATCGCTTAAGCTCTTGAGGTTCCCCATACCAACCGGGATCGATCCTGTGATCTGATTTCCATCTAGTAAGAAGAATTGTAGCTTGCTAGATAGGTTGGTGATGGATTGGGGCAATACACCTCCGAAATTGTTATCATTTATATACAGAGATCTTAAATCGGAGGCGTTTGTCAAGGAGGAGAGGAAGCTCAAGTCATCTTCTTCCCCTGAACCAAGATGGTTACTGGTGATGCCAAGTGATTGCAGACCATGCAAGTTCCCCAAATCCGGTACTTCACCGGTGAGCTTGTTATCTAGAAGAAAAAGGGTCACCAGATTTGTGGCGTTTGATAATGAATTGGGTAAGGATCCAGTGAACTGGTTATCAGCAATGCCAAAGTATTGGAGATTTGGAAAGTTGGAGAAGAAATCAAACGGAAGAGTTCCGGTGAATTGGTTTCCTGACACAGAAAAGGTCTCGAGAGAGGAAAGGTTGGAGATTGAGGGAGGGAGAGCACCAGAGAAGCCACCATTATCAGCTATGGAGAGAAAGGTGAGATTTTTAAGCTTGCAGAGAGAAGAAGGTAAGGCTCCTCCAAGATGGTTACTTACTATTGAAAGTTGAAGGAGGGACGATAAGTTCCCAAGAGAAGAAGGAATGTTTCCAGTAAGATAGTTGTTATAGAGTCTTAATACCTGGAGGCTTGTCAATGATCCGAGCTCCATTGGAATTGACCCTCGGAGCTTGTTGTAACTCAGGGCGAGGAAGACGAGGTTGATGCAGCTTGACAAGTTGGCAGGGACTTGCCCTTCCAATGAGTTGTTCCCCAAATGTAGAAGCTGCAGTCTCCGCAAGTTGCCGAATTGGGTTGGGATTTGATTCGTGAAGGTGTTGTTTTGGAGGTAAAGTTGTGTCAAGAAGGTCAAGTTCCCAATGTGTGGAGATATGGAGCCGGAGAGGTCACTTGACTGGAGGTCCAGGACAGTGACTCGGTGGCGCCGGCGAGAGCATGTAACGCCGTGCCAGTGGCAGAAATGGAGGGACGCGTTCCAGGAGCTCGTTATGCGGAGAGGGTCACCGGTGATCTTGGCCTTGAACTCGAGCAACGCTACGCGATCAGTCTCAAAGCTGAAGCACATTGGAAAGATGAGACTCATAACAAGGAAGGAGGAGAGTAGTTTGGAACCCATATGGTGAAGGAGGCAGAGAGAAGGAATGGAGATTTTTCTGAAACAGAGTAATGTGAAGACAAACAACAACTATCTTGGTGGTGGGAGTACGGATCCTGTGACTTTTTGCTCGTTCGTATGTGGTCTCAGTGTGGTCGCATTATCGCTAAAGTCCAATGACCGACCTAGATGCTGAGGATATGGATACAATGAATCTAAATCTTGTTAATGTTCACATGACATCAGTAGTGTTGGATATGCCAATGCTACAGTCTAGAGATCCTCGGACCTTGGTTGGTGAGTCAAATAATGGAAAGTGGAGCTTTTCACACTAGGTTGTTAGTGGGTTATCATGAGCATTAATGACAGGAATGAGAGGTTTGGAAAGTAGACATGGATGAGCATCTTGGAGGAGACTCAAGTCAAGCATAATCTTCCTTCTATCAAAATTCCACATCGCCCATAACTATGGATAATTTGGTAAATAACCCAAATGCATCATAATTCATATTTGCAAATGGTAGAAAATTGTATTTTTTTTTTGAAAATAATTGTTGAAAATTTGTTTTTAATTATGAAAATGATAAATTCCCCTTAAGGATTTCACGTTTGATTGATTGATCATATAGGGTACAATTGTAGAGACCAAGTCTAACTAGGATACATATACATATGAAAGACTAAGTGTTATGATAAAACTAGAACACAAGAGAATATAATATGATATACAATCTAACACTCCCCCGCAGTCAAAGCATGAGGAGGATGGATGTTGAGACTGGATCTGAAGTCCTCGAACAAAACTGATGGAATGCCTTTAGTGAAGATGTCTGCAAACTGATGTGAGGATGGTACACACGAACCTGGCATGTGGCAACTTTCTCACGCACAAAATGTAAGTCTAACTCAACATGTTTGGAACGCTGATGTTGTACTGGGTTTCTAGACATATATACAGAGCTGATGTTATCACAAAAAACAATGGTAGCACTGGATAGAGGATGATGCAACTCAAGAAGAAGATTACGCAACCAACAAGACTCGGCGACGGCGTTAGCAACGCCACGATACTCTGCCTCAGCACTGGAGCGAGACACAACATGTTGACGCTTGGACGACCAAGAAATAAGGTTAGGACCAAGAAAGACACAGTAACCAGAGGTAGAACGAAGAGTGTCAGGACAACCTGCCCAATCAGCGTCAGAATAAGCAACAAGAGAGAGAGTGCGAGATGGACGAAGGTGAAGACCATGGGAAAGAGTACCCTGTATGTAGCGAAGAATGCGTTTAAGGGCATGAAAATGTGGTTCACGAGGGTCATGCATAACTAGACAAACCTGCTGGACAGCATAAAATATGTCAGGACGAGTGAAAGTAAGGTACTGGAGGGCGCCCGCTAGGCTACGAAAGAGTGAAGGATCAGAGACCGGGGATTCAGAGGAAGATGAGAGTTTGGATTTTGTGTCGACATGAGTGAGACATGGATTGCAGGAGGACATGTTAGCACGAGCAAGAATTTCTCGAGCAAATTTCTCTTGAGAAAGAAGGAGACCAGCGGGAGTTCGGGTGACAAAGATGCCGAGGAAGTAATGAAGAGGTCCAAGGTTGGTCATAGCAAATTCAGAACTGAGACGAGAGACGATAGAGGAAAGGATCGTAGAAGAGGATGCAGTGAGAAGAATATCAGCGACGTAGAGAAGAAGAAAAGCAGTATGAGAGGCATGTCGATATATGAATAGGGAAGTATCGGCTTGACTGTTGACAAAACCGATGGATAAAAGATAAGAGGCAAAACGTTGGTACCATGCTCGGGGGGCTTGTTTGAGGCCATAAAGAGCCTTTTTGAGACGACATACATGATGTGGAAAAGAATGGTCTTGAAAACTAGGTGGTTGTTTCATATATACAGTCTCATGGAGGTCACCGTGGAGAAAGACATTTTTCACATCAAGTTGATGGATGGGCCAAGAGTTAGAGAGAGATAGGCTAAGGATAGTCCGTATGGTGGCAGGCTTGACTACTGGACTAAATGTTTCGTCGTAGTCAATACCAGGCTGTTGAGTGTATCCTTGAGCAACAAGACGGGCCTTGTAGCGTTCGAGGGAACCATCAGAACGAAATTTTTGTTTAAAAATCCATTTGGAGCCGACAAGATTAATGTTGGGTGGGCAAGGCACCAGATCCCAAGTATTGTTAGCGTGAAGAGCAGAGAGTTCATCTTCCATCGCTTTCTTCCAATGAAGGTCAAGAATAGCTTGAGCATGAGAGCGGGGAATGGGAGAGGGAGTAGAGGCTGAGATATGAAGATCAAGGATACGTTTTGGTTTAAAAATACCCACTTTACTTCTAGTAGTCATAGGGTGAGATGGGTGAGGGGAACGTGGTTGTAAGGGTTCCTGAGGGGAAGGTGACAGTAAGGGTTGTTGAGGGGGCGAGGAAATAGGAGATTGTGTAACATGATCAGTTATGGTAGAGGGAGAGTCTAAGTGGGTAAAGGGAAAAGGATAATCTGTTGGAGTAGAGGAGTCAGGTGAGGATTCTACGTGAGTAGGAGACTGTGGGAAGTGATGGGGGGAAAAGAATTGGAGACAATTCATCCTGTGATGTGGAAAGAAAATCATAAGAGGTGGATGGTTCGGGTGAGTGATGAGAGGAATAAGGAAATATGGATTCATCAAAAATAACATGACGAGAAACAAGAACTCGACCAGTGGACAAGTCAAGGCAACGATAACCTCGATGATCTGGTGGGTAACCAAGAAACACACATGCAGTAGAACGAGGAGAAAGTTTATGAGGAGTTGTAGAGGAGAGGTTTGGATAGCATAAGCATCCAAACACACAGAGGTGGGAGTATGTGGGGAAAGTGTTATATAAGAGTTCAAAAGGAGTTCGAAAAGATAATGTTTTGGTAGGGAGAAGATTGAGAATATGGGCAGCCATATGCAACCCCTCAACCCAGAAGGTAGGAGGTAGATTGGCTTGAAATATAATGGACCGGACCATGTTGTTAGTGGTCCAAATCATACGTTCCGCCTTCCCATTTTGTTGAGACGTGTGAGGGCAAGATAGACGAAAAAGAATGCCATGAGAGTCAAAAAAATTTCGAAATGAAGTATTGTCAAATTCACGACCATTATCGCATTGGAAAGCTTTGATAGGGATTTGGAATTGGGTACGAACATAAGCATGGAAGCGAAAAAATATGTTATAAATCTCAGATTTGGCACGTAAAGGAAACACCCACAAAAAATGAGAAAAGTCATCAAAAAACAATAAGTAATATTTAAAACCACTAGGACTAGGAATAGGGGAAGTCCAAAGATCAGAATGAACAATCTCAAATAACTGGGAAGTGTGAGAAAGGGAAGGAGAAAAGGGTAGGCGTGTATGTTTACCTAATTGACAAGCATGACAAATATGGTCTAAAGAATCCTTAGTACATGATATAAAATTTCTAGAACGAAGAAAATTAAAAATGTGAGTTCCAGGATGACCGAGACGAAGATGCCAAATAGTAGGTGAGTTATTAGTCGAGAGGAGCAGAGATGTGGAGGATGATTGAAGGGTGGTGTTGGATATAGAGTAGAGGTCACTAGTGCTATTGCAACGGAGAAGTTGAATCCCAGTCTGAAGATCCTTCACTGAGAATCCGAAAGGATCAAATTCAACAGAACAATGATTATCACGAGTAAATTTAAGAACTGAAACAAGATTTTTGATAATATGAGGACTAACGAGAATATCACTTAAATGTAGAGACTGAGAGGTAGTAGGAATAAATGAATGACCAGTATGAGAGACAAGTATAACAGCACCATTACCAACAATGATAGAACTAGAATTATTGCATTTAGTTGCAGAAGAAAGCATACATGTGTGGGAGGCCGTATGAGAAGTCGCTCCGGTGTCCATGTACCAACCATCTTGAGGTTGCTGCGATGTTGTGGTAGAAAATAATCTTGCAAGATTAGACTGCTGTGGAAAGTCCATGTGTTGTCGTTGGAGAGAATATAGATTAGGTGTTTGTAGGAAATGGGCCGCTCGAGTGGGATGTTGAATGGAGCTGATAGTTGATGCAGTTGGGCCATATAGAGACGAAAATGGGCCTGGTAGTGGCTGGCCCGAGCCATAATAAAACACGTCATGCGCTGGAGAATGCGCGCGAACAGGTTGTGTGAATTGTTGTTGGGCCGAAGGCGTGGGATAAGCGATTGGGCCGAGCTGGGTATGCGTCCAGTGTATATCCGAATGAGCTTGTTTGGTTGACGCCATAAACACGGTGTTGTCAGGAACTGATGGAGCCGTAGAAATTTGTTGTTGCATCAAGAGAAAGTACAAAACCAATATGGTCTAAAACACAAAACAATAAATAATTTGATTGTTAACCCGTGAGATAGTGGGATAAACAATTGATGGAGGCTGTTTGAGTAAGATGATATTGCCGAGGGGAACGGCGTAAGGGTGTGTAAGGAGATTTTTTTTATGGTGGTTGTTTTGTATCAGAGATTAACGGCAGCGAAGGAGAAAATTACTTGAGATTTCAATTGAAGCAAATATTTTTTTTTTTGAATCACAGAACCTGTTGACAGTTCAAAGATGAAAACTTGGAATTGTAAAATATATTGTTTAATATGTGACCAACGGGATGAAGATGAACAAGAGGTTTCAATAACCTATTAATAGAGTTGAGAACACAGAATAAAATAGATGAAGAAAAAGGTACCTTACTTTGATATGGTACAAGATGATGGTGTGTTCATCATACGGATTGTAGAGAAGAGAAGGTATTTGTTTAATATAATCCTTTGGTGATGGATGTGTGTGGTAAAATAATGGTGAAAGAGACGGGACAGAAGATGGAGGCAAGTGATATTGATGAGTTATAGAATAAACGAAACCAAGTAGAAATCAACGGAACTCAGAAATCAAAAGGTGTGGAAATTGTAAGGCTCTGATACCATGAAAATGATAAATTCCCCTTGAGGGATTTCACGTTTAATTGATTGATATTATAGGGTACAATTGTAGAGACCAAGTCTAACTAGGATACATATACATATGAAAGACTAAGTGTTATGATAAAACTAGAACACAAGAGAATATAATATGATATACAATCTAACAAATTAGTCTATGTCTAATTATTGTTGGATATTTTATATGACTTTATCCAAGAAATCGAGGCACAGCTTTCCATACAATGGTCTTTTAAGCGTGTCATAAATATTTTACTTCCATGTATTGTATTTGGGGTAGTTATTTTACTTTTGAATTAATTTAATATATATATATATTTTTTTTGTTAAAGGGATATGCTTCATTCACCAATAAGCGCCAACTTATACGGTAATAAACTAAAATGAGAATACAACCGAACCAAAACTCAGACTAAAATCGAGATCCCTATCAATTGACATGTGTCCCGACATATTAAGTTTAAACAAACTCCTAAGGCAACTAGGAGGACAGTACACAATCACAACGATTAGTACAATTAAGTGGATATAATAGTCTAAGAACCCTTTGGGGGGTTGTCTTGACCTGCTGTGGTAACCGCCAATCTCACCCAAGATCGAGAAGTCTGACCATTAAGGTAGAGGACCAAGGAGAAACTGTGCAAGGTGCGGAGCATCAGGGAGTCCCGGTATGATGACACAAAAGAGGGGCCACAAACACTCCAAACGGTACAACGGTGGAAGAGAACCAAAGACGGAAGACGACGGGCTCGGCAAGAAGGGGGGAGGTGTGGGCAATGGAAGCTCAAACGAAGGTCTGAACGACGACGGGGGGCTCGGATGGCGGATGACGGACGACGACAAGTTCCCAATTGAATTGCAAATATTGGCCGCTCCCGAGCGAGTCGAGGTTGAGGGAGGTGAAGAGTGAGAAAAGCATCCAGTAAGAACCGATTCAAACGAGATCAAACAAGAAGACGAAAAGAAAGGAGGAAGGAGAAAGAGACAAGACGGTAGGAAGGGGAGGAGGACTGAAGACCCCTAAGGGGGACAACGATTCAAAGAGAACAAATAGGATGAAAAGGGAGAAAGAATTAGTTTTGATATTTACAAATTTAATAAAATTATTGATGAATCATGTAATCTCAAGAACTTGCAGTAAACATAACCAATATACTGACATGACATATATATATATATATATATATATATATATATATATATATATATATATATGTACTTATGTTTGATCTTGTCTTACAAAGATTGTTTTACCTCATTCATTTTCTTCACATACAAAATTATGTAACACAACAAAAATAATGTTGTCCATGTGGGACAAAGAAAGAATCATAAATGAAAAGAAATCACAAGAAAGGTCCTACTTATAAATTGGACATCCAATAAAATGAAACTCATAATACAAGTTCTTATTAATCCAGCACAATAGATCATTGCAATAAATATTCAACACATTAGTCAACATTAATCAAGCGCAATAGATCATTGCAATACATATGCAATCACCCTTAATACCATGTAACGAATATCCTGCCAAAAGAAAGATTGAAAGGAATGAATATACAGTACAGTTCTTTTTGAAAAAAATATCAATAAATATTATAATGATTCTGTGAACTATGGCAATTTTATCCTTATGATCACAAGGATATAAATCAGTTGGAACCATCACTAGGTCCGGATGGCGGAATCGGCACACCCTTAGGAAGCATTGCACCGAGGCTCCCAAAACTCACTCTTGCCGCCGGAGGCAACAGCCGAGCCTGTAGACCAACCAAAAGGCAGAATGCCCAGGTCACAACGATCATGAAACATACCAACCTATTGCCTCTCCGAATGCATCCCATGTTTCCTTCCTAGTACCAAGTGCTTCATGTGTAAGAGGTTTATATATAGTCACGTGATACTAAAGAAACACAGTTGGGCCGGCTTGTGAACTGTGATTTCAAGAGAATTTTAAATTGAGCTACACCTCAGAAATCAAATACAGGTAAGGCTACCGGGGATGAAACAGACGGCAAGCAGCCTGGAAAATGGACATTCACTTTAAAATATGAATGCCGAGTTTCATCCAGCCGGCAAGTTCCATCCTATCTTGTAAGAAAAATGAGTTCTCAATAAACAAAACCAGAACTGAGATTGGGTAGATAAGAAGTCACATCTAATTGGGTGTTAAACCATTGACTTTGAGCCGTCTCGCGAGATTAAGCAGGCTCAATCCTGTTTTGACAAACCTTCACCTGCACATGAACTTCTAAAGCAATACACAAAATTTATAAAAACAAATGTACCAATTCAACTGAAATTTCTACAACTGCACCATCAAGTATATGTGTTCATTTACAATGCCAAACATCTACAAATTAACAGGAAGGTGGATCATTCGACCCTAGAAGGTAAAAGGCCTCGGATTCACCTACTCTATTCAAATTTCGATTCATGTCTAATGAGAACCATGCTACAGACCTCTATAACAGGTTACAGCATGTTCAATCCACATCCTACTATCAAGCGGGACTCAACTGAATCATAACTCAGTAAGTTCCTCGGGTATACTTCATTTCCAGTTTTTTTTTTTTTTTCAATTTGCACCATAGAACTGAAGTAATTTCAGGGCTGATACGTTTTCCTGCAACCAAAGAAAAAAATAACAAATATGATTTCTAATTTCACTTAACTTGTGTAAAACGGAAATCTTAAAAAGATATGTAAGCACCTGAACAGCTTCTTGAGACTTGGAAGGGAAATGAAACCCAGTTGAGCAGTTCTGCAATACTTCTGGACTTCTCATCCATGCCCTATGTGCATCGCTCACTTTTATTTTATATCGGAACATCTAGCATAAGAAACAATAGAATTTTCAGAAAACAATTGTCATTTATCTTGAAATAAGAGCATATGGCAACCAATTAAACAATATATGAATACATGATTGATAGTAAATCAACTTTTCCAACATGAGCAAACCTCAGAAAGTGGCATAGTTGGTTTCTCCAGCTCATCTCCTTCAACATTCTCACCGGTACCTTGGCACTCTGGGCAGAACACAAAATCAATTGGTAATCTGGCAGTTTTCATTTGAGCATCCTTTCCTATTTGCTTGCACTTGGATCCATTCTTAATTCTCTTAGATCTCCGCCTTACTTTGATATTTGTTGACTGATTTATAAGTATTTCAAACTCGCAGAGAAGTACCCAGTGTATAAGGCAAGAAATATGAAATACATGAAATGCCTGCAAATGATAACAACTATGGAGTTAACACTTGAGGAGTTTTGCAAATGATAGCTTATGGAGAGCAAGTAAAGCATCTTAAAATGTTTACACTCAAACAAAATCTGTAAAGAAGCACAAGAGTATTTACCCCATTGACATTTCTACTATTGCAAGCAAGTTTTCCTGTCTTCGTATTCAGAAGAGATGCCACATCTTTTCCTGGAAGCATCTTCTGTTGACAGATATCGCACATTCTTTCAGCTGCCACGCGCTGTTGCCGCCTCAGCTCTCGTCTTACAGATTTGCTCAACACAAGGCTTGTATTCACTAGCTGATCATCATAGCGATGTGAGAGCAATCTTGAAGAGGAACATGTTGAAGCAGGAGAATCTTCTCCAGATGATTCATATTGGTTACTCAAAGACTGACTATAATCCTCTGGATCAGAAAATGATTTTTTCCTTTTCTGGGCTCCAATGTCTTCACCGTTTTCATCTTCAAAAGGACTATATGTGAGCAATGATTTAACATCATCAATCAGCCCCTTCCTTCCTAAACCATAATCATATGAAAATGTCACAATAGCAAAGTCATGTTTAGGGACATTGCACATATCCATATCTCCTGGACTCACTTTCCCCAACCATTCACACCATATTCTACTGATATCATTTCCAGACTCATCCTTCTCACAGAATCTTGCAGCAATCTGACCATGACCTACAAAGCTGACTTCTAAATCAGAAATTACATCTTTAATCATCACACCTGGAATTACCATATTAAGGTTTTCTTCATCAGCAGTAACCTCATCTGAAGATAACTCCTTGTCAGAGCCATCCCCATTAAACCTAGCACGTCCATTCTTACTGCCATTCAAATTATCACCATATTTGACAATAGCGAGGCTAGTGGTATCACTGTCAGGATACTCCAACAACCTAGACCGTTTTTTGTCGGATACCACTAACTCTTTATCATTGTCACGCGAATTATCAAAAAACAGAACACCATCATTGAAGGGCCAGGGGTTTGATCCCAAAAGAGTAACCTTAGCAGCAGATAGCCTCTCAGTGTGAAGGTTTCCCTTCAAATGATCAAACAACACCGTGTCACTATAACAGGGAGCTAGACACAAAGTACAGAAGAAAATGGATCTCTTCCCATCTCCCCGGAGCTCAACATACTTGTGCCCTTGCAATCTAACATTGTGAAGAATTTTCCTAGCAGCTTGTTCTCTGAGACTACAAGCATTAGCCTTCGGAAACCCAAGCTCCCTCCCTCCCGCCATTCAAATTTTACCACCAAATAGTTCAGATTCTTATTCTAATGCACCTTTAGTCTCCTTAAAAGTTCTAGCCAAATTCGGATTGAATTTCAACAAAACTTGTTTCAAGCCCAACCAACCAAATTGAGGAAGTCCCTTAAACAACGAGACCAATACACCCAAATTTCACAGGAACTCCAGAAGAACCCAGAGAATTTCAAGTTCCGAGCACTACACAAAACAGAAATCACCAAATTTCAATTATTTTCACAACGCAAAAGTCAATGAAACCCTAAAAACCCAGAGTTCGCAAATCTTTAAAATTGAGTTTCAAGCAGATCAAATTGAAACCAAATAGAGGAACTTACAGATCCTACAGACAGCACTCAGCAAGCCCTAAATTTACAACTTCGTTGAATACTCGGTATAGGAATAACAGGCAACGGTCGCGTCCGCGGTATCACAGAAAAAGCGCCAGGAGCGAAGGAGCAAAGACCATGCGAGCGCGAATCCTCCATAGCCATCTCCATTCGCGCCAGAGGAGGAAAAAATGGAAAATACGCGCTGTTTGGTAGCAGAGAAAACGAGAGAAAGTGAAGGAAAATAGAAGAACTCGGAAAAGACCCTTGATAAAGCTCTTACTTCCGTTATGCTACGGGTATACCGTAATAAATCACGGTTTCGACAATGAACCGTTAGATGAATATAATAGAGTTGTTGGACTTATGCACCAACGGTGTAGATTGTAGGTTGTAGAGAATTAAAATGGAGATGGAAGTAGGAAGTGAGAAAGGTAGATTCGAGTTCAAGACAAACGATCCCAAATTCCGTTGCCGTAGGATTGGGATAAGCTTGCCCGGACAGGGATAGTTTGGACATTTGAGCAATGTAATTGCCACCTGTCCAACTCGGTACCTTGGAACTATTATTTATTAGGTGAGAATTTCCAGATTTTAGAGTTCAAAACACAAATTTAGATCTCAACCAATTTTTTATAGTGCAGGTCTAACCATCACAAAATGTAAATACAAACTCAGATCTCAACTGATTTTTAACATTGTAGATCTAACCATCACAAAATGTCGAGTTTCAACTATTAAAGGATGGTTCTTAATTCCTAATTTTCATTTGCTATACAAGAAGATTTCTTTATGGAACCATACAAGTAGACTTTAAAATATATGATGAATATTAATCAAGTGTACTGCATATAATGTTCATATATGTGGGTTATAACTTGATGTTTGACTTTAGTAGAATGAGAGATATGGAGTTCTTTCTTAAATCAATGACAAAAGAGAAACGAAAGAGTAAGGATGGATAAGAAGAGTGATTAGAGAAATCAAAGAAAAAAAAGAGAAGATGTAATTTTATTAGATAAATGACATACTTTTGAAATTTTGAAAAGTAATGAAGGGTAGTACAATTATCTTGTCTACACACTAACTAGTAAATTCGGTGAAAATATTTGAAATGATTTTATGGACATAAAGAGGACATGTTTATGAATAGAATAGGAAATACGAAAATACAGTCTCGAACAAGCCGGAGATGCTTATTTTGTAACTACGATAATTGTTTTTCTTGTTAGTTAAGAAATTCAATACAACACGTAAAAATATAATTTAACGATGACTACTCCATGTGTGTATTTGACCACTTTGCCCATCTCGACTCAGCCCTGCTTTATCTGAGCTGTACCTTGGTCCTTCGATGAGAGCCCTTGAGAGGAAAAAGGGAGTACTACAGTTGGGCGAAGGGTTATGAATGATTAGCCCTTAGAAGAAAAAAAAAGAACAACGAAAACGAAAAAATCGATTATAACGATCCAAAATCGAGAAAAAGATCAGAAAAACGACAGAAGTATCACGAGATACTAAAGAATCGGTGGAGAAAAAACGAAGAGAGGAAAAGAGTCGTCTCCTAAAATTAGAGAGAATTTAAGACCGGCACCCTGTTTAATTGAAAGTGAAAGGTACCATATAGGTGGCTACTAATAATAAGTGGAGTCAAGTGAAATTCACTTGTCAATGATGTTTCTCCATCTATGACATACTGATCTCTCATCTAATGTTTTAAAATAAGTATAATTGTTAAAAATTCATATTAATAATAGGGAAAGGTCTCCATTAAAGTTTGAACTAATGGAATATCTTGAATCATATAAGGATTTTCAATATATTAAATATCTCAAAAGTGGAAACGTAATTGGATTTTGGTTCATTATAGGAACGTTTTTGGCTATCTTCCACACAATGGGTGGAGGCCGGGTCAATATGCAACAACTAAGGACCGCACACGCATATGGACAAGCCAACCAAAACCAGCAAAAACCAAAGACAAGTCTGCATTGAAGCTTCTTTAATAAACCTCATCTTCCCATGGCAGCCATTCTCAGGTTCACCATCACAAGCCTTGCGTCGGCAGTCAAAACCGATAAACTTGTATAATCAGAGCAAGTTTTGAAATGAGACTTGTGAAAAGATTTATGTGTATTGCAGCACTGGAAATGCAACATCCTTACATGACATGTACTACATCCGGCTGAATCAGCAGTACCCACACATTTTTACCTAGTTACAGTCTCAGAACAGAAGAAGGCAAAAGACTACACAGCAGAATAGGAAGAAACAGATTCTGCTGAGTGACTTGTCAGCTTGCATTATATGCCTGCGCAGCCTCGGGGTACTGGTTCCAGCAAGATGATACGAGTTTGGATAACTGTACAGATCACTTATTGAGTTTCCAAAAACCCGTTCATAAACCATTTCCCCGAACATAGCAATAACTGGTGATGATGCGGCATAGCTCCTGAGCTGATGATGTTGTGGATAACCACGATGATGGAACTGGTGAGTGGAACTAGGATACGTAACATTGATTGAAGGCCTTGATGTCTCAATCCCACAAACAGGACCTGAAGGTCTCCGAGGTATGCCAATCCCAAGATTTGGGACCTTGTCTTTTGGGGTCTTTGTGGCTTGGCCACGGCCATAGAGTGGGACTAAGGTGGCTTGAGAAACTCCAGCTTTGCATACAGGACATTGTAATTGTTGTTGTTGCTGGTCTTGGTTGTGAAGCCATTTATAGATGCAGGGCCAGCAAAAGAGATGGCCACATAGAGTGACCACCGGGTCCTGCACAGAATCCAAGCAGATGTTACAGTCAAAACCACCAGATGGGTTGTCATCACAGCTTGTCACCGATGCAGAATCAGATTGCCACTTCTCCAACAAGGGTTTATGCTCTCCGTTGAAGTCGCTATGAGCCATGGCCTCTTCAAAGTACTGATCTAATTCCATTCTGTCTTTTAGTGATGTTAAAACTGCCTAAACCTGAAAGACAAGCAAGAACAAATTCAGAAAATTTATCATTAACTTAAGGCAACTCTCCTCTTGCACACACTCATTCAACATGGAGTATTATGGAATGATTGGACTCTTCTCCTAACAAGGCTTCTTGATGGATCCAACCAAAATGGAACAAATGAATGGTTGGTGAGATAGAGAATTCTACCAAATAGAAATTCAACACAAACTTCCAATACAAACTTAATGTTCAGAATTCCTAACCCAACTAAATGCCTATTTTCACTTTCAAAGGATGGGACACCCTGCAAAAGTAATAAATTACGTAGCTTTCGAAGAAAATTAAAACGTCATCTTCTTCTGCATGACTATACCTATATCATCTAACTCACCCACTAGCTTTGCCACAACAAACTATGATTATGTATTAATTTAATATTGGACTTTCCAACAAGCAATTAGGAGAGACAGAGCAAAGACCCAAGGGTTGAGAAGCAAAATACAGCATCATTCATATCAAATCCTTCAGTTAACGTGTTTTTGAGATGCCTATAATTTACATGAAGATCTAAGGTAATATCCTGATCCGCATCAGATCCACCAACTCATATATGCCAGATACCTTTAAAGAAAGTAGTTCAAATTATTCCACTTTATAATCCTATAACTATAATTGATTACCCAAAATTCTTCAACACACAGTCATTTCATTGCAATGAGATATGAGGCATCTGGTCATAGCTTAAAGCATACAAAAACTTCTAGCATGCTGTATTTTACAAGTTCCCTAGAAATATGAGATAAGCCCAGACAATGAAACATTTATAGTACACAGAAGACAAAAATCAGAGTGAAACAAAATTCAAGTCAGCTTAGAGTATTTGAGTTGTCAATGGTTTTGAATCCGAAGCTCGTGTTCTGTTTGCTTGGAGAGAAGATATTAACTACCCAGTATAAGAAAATCAAGAACTCTATCAGCAAATCATCTGCAAATGAGCACTAAATACAGTGTTTCAAAATGTTACAGACATGCAGTTACAAAGGAAATTCCCATGAATTCCCTGAAGCCATTAATTTTTAAGAAAATCTAAAATCTACGAGATAAATCGCCTACATCGACATAATCGGTTTTCGGGAAGAAGATCATTTCCCGAGAAAGCTCTTTCCCCGTAAACAAACAGAACCCCAAGAGCAGACGATCCAATTACCATGCCAAAATTGAAATTTTCACCAAACCCAGAAGACAAAGAAGAGAAAGCAATCTCCCGAACCCGTTTGACATTATGATTAAGATTAACTCATTAACTAAATTTCATGTCTCTAATAGAAAGCAAACCATCCCCAAAGCGCGACCCACTAGAGAAAGAAAAAACCCAACTCAGGTATAGTTATTAACCGATCTCAGGTTCTCCTATTGAAATACACATAGAGAGATGATGGGTCAGTGGGTAATTACCAGGAGAAGGAGAAGAGTTATGAAGAAGAGGGCTGGAGTGTGAGCTTGATCACCGGAGCTCCAATGGATAATCGTCGCCAACAGTGGAAGAAGGAGAGAAGAGTTATGGAGAGAGAGAGAAGGTAGATTTGCTTTGCGTGAGAAGAGGAAGGAGCAGAGACGATGATAGAGAGGGAGAAGATTGAAAACAATGTCTTTGGAGTGTACATTTATAGAGCCGACGATGCTATTTCCCTTTCCTTTTATTGTATTTTTTATTCCGATACTACTTGCTGACGTGGAAATTTTGGAGTGCCCAAGACGCCCCCGTATCCGTAATCGAGGTTTTTTTTTTCCTTCTTTCTTTTCCATGATGGAATAGGCTGCAAATAGAAAAAAGTTACACTATATTGGTCAATCGAAATATTTATTTTCGTAATCAAGAATATTTTACAATAATACATGTATATTTTTTCCAACGTACGAACGTAATATTAATGTGTCCCCCACCACTGGAGAGTGGTGGGATGGACGGCGAGAGAGCTGTTGAAGTTCAAGTGACCTGGGATGGAGGAAGAGCAGCTGGTGGAGGGCGGAAGAAGGAGACGTCTACATCTGGTTGGGGCGACAAGTCATAAGTGGGGAAGAAGCTCCGCCGGGGGGGATGAGGCTCTACCTAAGCATTAGGGACTGGCCATGGGAGGGGGTCCCTAGACGATGCTTTGCCTCCCACCATCACCATTACCGTCGAGGTCTCTGATCTCCTGTACCTCGTTCCTCCCACCCATTTCTGTCCTTTCCCATATGGCGCCAATTCAAAACCGTCGAGGACGGTTCTACTGTGAAAAGAATAGCAAACATTCTTAAATGTTCTTGCCCTGTTCTTCGTGGTCAGAGAGTCTCTGATGCACTTTATTGTCATTACACAATTTGATTAATGAAATTTTGCGCCTTTCGCTAAAAAAACGTAATATTAATGTGAATATAAATGTTTGAAAGTTATATCGAGCAGAAAACATAAATAACGTGGAAAATACAAAAGTATAAAATAGAAACATAAAAACATGAACGAAAACCCTAACATATTAGGTGCTAATAAAAATCCAAGAAATCTTCAGGGGACGGACAATGTTGAGTAAGTGACGACCATTATAAGAGTATTCGACGAATTACTGAGTAGGAAGCTTGGCTTGTCTGTCCTTGATGAATCGGTTTGGTGTAGGTGGACTGTCTCATGTCTTGGTTAACAATTTTTGGTGTCCTCCCTCTGATAAGTGTGAGGGCTCTGAGTTGATAGGGTGTGTTGAAACCGTCTGACATAACATGAGATGGACTGATATTTGTTGGTGATGGCACCACCCTGGACGGGATAGTTGGGAAGTATCAACCCAACCATCCCCCTCCCCCCCCCCCCCCCCCCAGAAGTAATCATTCAGCTAAGTGAGAGTGCTTCCCGCCTTCTCCTTTTGCGTTATAATCATATCTTCCCCCAATATGCTACATAATGGGTTTTCGGGACTCGTTGTTGTACGATTCAGTTCCGTCCTCTTCTTAACAGAATGTGGGTTTCTTCTATTAAACTCCATTTCGTAGTTTCTAGCTTAGTACATTAAACCATACATCTAATACATAAGCATATTACAATCCACGTTGTAGAATTCAAAGAAGGATCATGTAGGACTTCTTTCTGGGCATATTACGACCTATAATTCATACAAATAATACAAAACTCTTATAATAACATGAAGCACAATTCTATATTTTCATGGTTTTATTTTCTTCTAAGATATTTTCATTTCACTACCTAACTATGTGGGTTTTTTCATCTCACTACCTTAACAATTTTTTGTGGCACCTCACTACCCTAGAATGCATTTTATGACATTAAAAATTGATTTTTTTAAAGAAATTTTGAAAATCAATGGCATGCTTTTGAAAATTTGATTGTTAGTGAAGGGTATTATGGACTTCTTAAGTGTTTTCATCCAAAAAAGGATGACAAATTGACTGTGGTATGGAAGTGAAAAAATGTATTATAAGGTAGTAAGGTGCCACAAAAAATAGTTAGAGTAGTGAGATGAAAAAACCCACATAATTAGAATAGTGAGATGAAAATAACTCTTTTCTTCACTTCACTCCAGAGAGTCTCTTTAAATCTTGTAATTTTATCATTAATACCTATATAAAAAAATATACTTTCAAGAGTTCAGGTAGGTTCAATGATTCGTATAACATATTTTCCTTCTCAATGGTTTGTCTTATGACATTCATAACACTTGTATTGTTCATAAATTATACACCTTAACTAGTTTACAAGATAGCCTCACATAGTGCATCACATTTGGAGAATCCATAATCTTTAATACCCAGGTAAACTAAAACCAAAACCTATAATCTTTAATACACAAATAAAACGATTTCTATGTTTACAAACCTATACAAAGTATACATTTTCGAGGACCTAACCCTAAACTCTTTTTTTCAAATATGGCAATCCCCAACCCTATAATTTTACACTTTAAGGTTTTCAAATAATTAATCCTAGATATTAAACTTAGTCAAAAATCTAAGTTTCGAAATTCACGTTTTCAGCTAACTAAACCTAGATTTGAATGTTTTCACAAAAATAGGTTTCAAATTTTAGGTATAAAAAGAATAACTCAAACAATTTTAGGTATAGAGGGTTGTATGCGTTTGTGCGAGCCGGATGTGCAGAGTAGTGAACCCAGTTCAGGTAAAATGGATACAGAGAAGGGTGCTTCGTCCAGGGATCAACACGGTCCATGGAAGGACGCCCTCCTTAAGTCCCCAAAACGCTTGAGCCGTGCTCCCGCACATCTTTCGGATTATAAAGTGTTTGGCGTGAAGCTTCCACCCATTGAAAATGTGTCCCAAAGAGCATTGCAATCGATCGACGGGTGGGTGGAGGAAGCACTCGCGGCTAAGGCCCGTAAGGGACGACCTAAGTCCACTTTGGTACCTCGTACTCATATTACCAGGTCCAAGACCCGAGCCCCCAATCAGAAGGCTACCAGCGTTCCGACCACAGATAGAGAATGTTATGAGGAAGATTAGTTGGTTGTTTTTTCAAGTTGTTTGGGACGAAAGTCTAAGAAACTGTTTGACAGACTGATTCTGGTCGTTTTTTTGTTAAGGGTTCATTCCCTATTTTCTCTTATGTAGACATTTGTAATCGTGGCTTTTTGGCTTCTCCTCCTTGGAGAATGTCCTTCGAATAAAATTTCTAGCGCTTATCCAAAAAAAAATTTGTGTTCAAACATAGAAGACATATTGAAAACCCTTACCATCCTTTGTGCATCCAACCATCTCCTTTTCTTCTTCGTACGTCACTTTCACCTTTACACTTCAACTTATTCTCTTTGTTCAAACACATAACCTCCTAAATAACTAAAACTCCCTACACACTTCATACCTCAAATACTACTGTTTCCAACCAAATAAATTAGGGCAAAACAGTCATACTCAAATTTCAAACACGACACGTGGTCTTCTGTCTTGACGGAGACGTCATCTTGGACATATACAGATAGTTCTTGTAAAATGTGGCATACGTAAAGGTTAAAAGTGGAATCAATTTTTTCCCTTTTGCAACCTTAGCCGCCTCCTCGCTTCTTCTCCCTTCACCACCGACGATGTCAGGCTCTTCGGCCGTGGTCGTTGCCTGTGGTGAGCTCCCCCTTTTTCTACTGCCTTTTCCGTGTTCGATTTCCTCGTTCTGCGCCTTGTCCGTCCTCCCTCTCCCCTCTTCTTAACCCTCTACCTCTGTGTCTTGTCCCTAAAATGGTCGTGGGACACATTTCCCCGCCTTCTCAGGTGGAGATCATTGCATTATGGGGTTCTTAGGCGTTGTTGTGGTGGTTTCGCGACATCATCTTTGCGTCTGGTTCTCTCTATCAATAGCGTAACTCTCCAATCCCGGTCGTGGGACGCGCTTCTGAGTCGATTTTGACATGGATCGTTGTACTTTTGGCCTGTTCTGGTTGGTGTGGAGCTTGTCGGACTGCGTTGGTTGGCTCTACTTGTAGATCTGGCCTTTCGATGTCAGATCTATGGTCCATGTTCTTCTTCTACTGGAGGGCCCTCCCTTTGTATTCTAGTCGGGAGATGGTGCTAGGTTTATGGTCCTGGGTTCTCCCTTGGCTTCTCTCTCGGTGCTGGCCGGAGATGGTTCGTTTAGTGCTTGTTGAGGACCGATGCGTTCAGGTGTGGATTCGTCTGTTGAGGTCGGAGGTCAGGTACTCTGCCTTTTTGACTCATTATATCCCCTTATATTCCCTTTATTATGTGCGGCTCGGGCTTCTGTTCTTCCTGTTCATGTGTTGGCACGGGCGCATCGGTTCTGTGGTGTTGGCCATCGATGTGGATTTAGGCTCTTATTGCATGTTTTGAAGCCGGTCGTGTTAGTAGTTAGGGTTGTGGGTTCTGGTGGTTTCCATCGGTTCAGGCTCTGCCGTTAATGGTGATGGCCGCCGATATTGGTTAGGGTTCCGATTTCCTGTTTAAGGGGATCGCAACCGTAATGAGCTGAGAGTTTTTGTTCTTTTTAGGTCTTGGGTTCTGACTTTCTCATGTAGTTTTTGAGCAGTTGGTTCTCTGTTGTACCTTTGTGAAATGTTACTGGCCTTGTTTGGTTTTCTTTCTTATCGTTTCTTGTTAGGCTTCTCTGGTTTAAGGCTTGTGTGCCTCTGTTGTCGTTTTGTTGGTTGTCTAGAGTTATTAGTCAAGTGTTTTTGTTTGTAAGTTTGGTGTAGGTTTTCTTTGGGACTCTTCCCAGGGTTGTTCAGTTGTTATGTTGGTTCATTTGTAATTCTGAAGGCTGCGACCTTCATGTCAAAATCCTCTTGTTGGGATTTGGTTGTTTTGGCTTTATCTTCGGTATGCTGAGGTTTTTGGATGTGGTTCGGTTGAGGTCATCTTCGTAGAACGCACTTTGATTATATCTTCACCCTTGTTCTTCACTTCAAAGAACATGTTTTATTATATGTTTTGCATATCTAAAAAAAAGTGGAATCAAAGGCCAAGATGAGTTCAGACACGAAAACAATATATAATACTAGGTTAGATCCGAGGATTTTTCCTAGATGAAATGTGATCATTTATTTATATAGAAAAATAAGAACTTTGTACGTGAAATTTTTAATTGTTAGGTGGTGTCATTAATATTGACTTGATTCGTTGGCAGTTGGAATATCTTTCTATGCCATCAAAATTAGGTTTGATGTTATTTACTGTTGGGCATCAATGCTATAACGATTTTTGGACCCTACTCTTGATTTCTTTCATTTCAAAAAAAGTATCAGTTGTAGCAAATTCCAATCTTTGATACCTTTCATTTTCTCTCTTTTTTAGCTCAAGTTTTGGAATACTACTTAGAAAGTATGTGATCCAAAGAATCTGTTATTTAAGTTTAGAAACTAATAATTTCAACAAAGTGTAGATTATCACTTAAAACAATTGATGCTTTTGAACATAATCTTCACTTGATTTTCTTTTCTACAAGCAACTAAATCAACGAACCCTTCAAAATGTTTCAATCAAACACGAGAGACTTTGGTGTAAATGAATTTTTCTCCAAATCTTGTAAAATAAATGGAAAAAAAGAGGGATTTAAGGTTAGGGTCTGATTGAATCTATACTTATAATCCATTCAATCTTTCATTACCAATTTCTTTTTCTTTTTTTTGAAAATTTCATTACCAATTTCAAAAGAAGCCAAACCAAGAACCTTCCCTTCATGCAAAAGAAAAAGACAGGACCGTTGGAAAGAGAATTATGCAAGTAAGTTGCTAATTTATTAGCACAACTTTTAAAAGTAATATGGCTAATTTATTAGGACCATTGATTATTAAAGTAACTTAATTTATAAGGCAGAGGATTTATATTTTCTAGAATTAAAAATGTAATGGATAATACTAGTACAAAATTAAATATGTTACAGATACCAAGTTGCTCCTTTGACCCCACAGTAGACAATATCTGAAAGGTTGAAGCTTACGAGAGCAAGCCAAAGAATGGATCACGACCGTTTCAGTTCGTAGACCACAAAGCCTACGGAATTATACTCACAAGTCACAACAACGGCTTCCTAATCCGTTACGGGTCAGCGATTAAGTTACGGTCTCACGTTACGGCGTCCAAATGGTTAAAATTGGGGTAACGTGTCGGGTGTGTATTGGTGGCACGGCACACCAGCTAAGTTGGAGGGAACTGGGTGAACATGTGGTGTCCCACAAGAAATACATTTTATATATTTTTGTTTCTGAACGCAGTGTTGGGAACATCAATTGCGCTGCCACTCTATTGTGGCTCAAAGCCACCACCGTTCATAGTCTCCCGTACAAAAAACTTATTAGTCATCGGTGGTTCGAAAGCTGAAATGCGTTGATGAAAATGCACGGCAGCAAGGCAAACGTCTCATGTTTTAGTCGGCGTATATGATCGTTGATTTATTGAAGGGTAGCCCGATACACATTTTGCCCCCCCGTGGAGGATCTCACCAACTCGTGTTGTCCGGTCACTTATACCCTATGTTCCAACATCATTCCATGCTTCTTATATAAGTAGGCCACATTCTGGGTCTTGTGTCCAACTTGATTCAAATCCAAATTTAAGATTTCGGGATAATCGAGTTGAGGAAGTCATGGTGAGTAGCAGAGGGTAGTGGTTAGAGGTCATAGTGCCTATATAATGTAGGTGGATATTCAAGAATTCCCTCGCCAAGTCCCCCGAGATCAAGGCTCGGTCCGGTTTGGTTTTCGTCATAATCCCCTCATGCGGGGGTGAACCATGTAAAAGGGTGTTCCTCCATCGGGACATCCATGACCCCGATATCTTTCAAGACAACTTGGAACTCTGTAACGAGGCCGTCAATGAAGGTCGAACAATTGAAAGAGAAATTTCAGAAGAGGTATTAGGTGGTACCTGAATTTGTTGTGTATGATGACAGAAAGAAGTCTGGTCGGGGAAGAGTACTTGGTATGTTGATGGTAGTCCTATAGAAGGTGAAGGATATGATATGGACGGTGGCTGCGCAGGAGAGGGCAACACCGGAAAGGTGGCACGTATTTGTGACGAGAGATCCGTATGACCAGAGGGACAACTCGAGGTATGTGATTTACGACGACGACGTCCAGGGTTGGTCGTGGTGGCCGTCGAAAATGACGAAACCCTATAGCCGACATCGATGTAAGGAGAGAGCATGTATACTGCTCATGAATTATTGATACATGTATATATCTAAAAAATATTAGAGATATAATGAACACTTTCCCTTAAATGTTTCTAGTTGTTGTATTCCAAGTATGTTAGGTAGTTTAGAGCATCTCCAATGGTTTGACATTAGGTAGTGTCAAGGAGCAGTGTCAGGAAGTGTTTTTTTGCTTCCTCACACTGCTCCTCCAATGGTCTGACATGACTAGTGTCAGGAACCATGTTAACACAGTTTCAATAATTAAAAAAGGACTCAAATATTTGTAATACTTTGATTTGAAGCCAAATATAAAATGCATAACTATTATTTTTATTTAAAGCCACATATAAAATACATTAAAAATGATAATTAATATTTAATTGCGGCCACCATCTCCATATCTAGCCCAAATGTGTTCGATGAGATCAGCGTGGAGTTGGTGATGAGCATTACGATCCTGAATCCTTGTTCTATGGCCCATGATACTCTCCCTGGTCACCGTTGGTGGTGGTCCTCTACGGGCGATTGGGTCCGGGACACCAATATCTACAAACGGATCAGTGGCCCACGACCTCCGTTCATCCTCAACGATCATGTTGTGTAGGATAACACAAGCAGTCATGATCACTGAGAGTGTGCTCCTATCCCACATTCGGCTCGGGCAAGTGACGATGTGAAACCGGGCCTGTAGAACTTCAAACGCTCGTTCAATATCCTTCCTACACGCCTCTTGGTATCCAGCAAAGCATCTTTGCTTCGGCGTTTGTGGAGTAGGTACTGACTTCACAAATGTTGCCCAAGCAGGATAAATTCCATTTGTCAAGTAATACGGGGTTTCGTATTCTCTACCGTTGACCTTGAACTTCACATCTGGAGCGAAGCCTTTTAATGCAAAGGAGAACAAGGTAGACCTATTGAGCACGTTGATGTCGTTGTTGGAGCCCAGTGTCCCGAAGCAAGAGTGCTAAATCCAAAGGTCTTGTGATGCAACGACTTCTAGCATGATTGTGGGGACGTTCATGTGGTCCATACTTGCGAACTATGCAGATCATGCCACATGACAGTTCTTCCGATCCCAGTGGATGCAGTCAAGACTCACTATCATCCCCAGAAAGCCGCGCTCTTCGTTGATTCGCAACAAACGTGTTGAATCTTCCACGGCCGGGCGTCGTAGATATGTCCGCCCGTAAACCTTGATGACGCCCAAGCAAAACTTTTTCAGGCAGTCCAACGAAGTGCTCTCCGCCATTCACAAATACTCGTCGCAGGCATCAGCGGGACCTCCATAACAGAGCTGACGAAGTGCTACCGCGCAGTTCTGGTGTGGAGTGAAAGAGGCCCTCCCTGTAGCATCCGTTTGGTTACGGAAGTAGGCGTACCGGTCACTCAAACCATTCATGATCCGTAAGAACTGTAGTAAATCTAGTACCCCCAAACCGGAATAAAAGACTCACTCCGAAAAATCAAACGGACCCGTGGAAAAGAACCGACGCGATTCAATCCACAACGGACACCGACAACCTTGATTTTTCCAAACCCCCGATCCTAGGACATAGTCGATGAATGCTAAATGTCTGATAAGCGAAAATTACCGGAACAAATAATAAAGTTGCAGAAAATAAACAGAGAACAACGATATACGTGGTTCGGCAATGTGCCTACATCCACGGGACAACGACGAGCACCTTGTATTATCCGAGAAACAATCCGAGAATTACAAGCCTAATTCTCTATCTCTCAATACAATACGACAATCCACAAAAGATAAATAATCAACCTTTTGTTACCGATAAGAAAAGCGATCAATCAAGAAAAAAAAATCACCTTGTGTAGTTCCTTGTTTTACCGAGAGCTCTTAAAAAATAAGGTTTGTTCTTGTCAAAAAGAACCCCATCAATACCTTGAACTTCAACACAGCAACTAAAGAACAATGCTTGCTCTTTCTTGTCTCAAAGCACAATATTGGAACCTTTTTGTTTTCTCTTCCACCGTGGCTTATAACCACATACAGAACAAGGAAATAAACACCACTTTAGTTCTTGATCATAACATCATCACCATGGTCCTTTTCTGTCAAATATTGCAGCTGTGCATCACAAAAAAAAAAACAAAGAACAAAACTTGTTCTCTTCTTTTGTATAAGACCCGCGGCCACTCCACACAAGAAAAGGATCTCTTGATCTTTTGGTGAACAATCAAACCCAAAAGATCAAAGTCCTCTCCCTCTCTCTAATTTGTTGCCGCCTCCAATCAAGGAACCAAATTTGAAGCTACCTCACCCTTTTCTTCTCTGCCCAATGATGTCGTCTTCACTCTCACCTATCCTTGGTTTCTCTCTCTGTACAAGACCAGCGGCACCTCAATTTCAGAACCAAGAGCCCTAGTGAATGAGCTGCCGCCCCTCTGTTCTTGTCCCCCCAATATCAGAATATGGAGCTGCTGCATAAAAGGGAACCAAAGCCTACTGTTCATGCTTTATCCAACACAAGACAATAACATTAAGTGGGCTTAAGTGGTTAGGCTAAATGGGCCAGTTCATGGGCCAGAAATTAGGCCCAATTTTTGGAGCCAAAAATAACAATCTCCACCTTGGCGACAAAACCATAAAAGCTCCACCTGCTCGCCGTTCTCCACCGGGTCATAAAGACCCCACCCCGAAGGGTACCGCCCCCGTGGGGCATCAACATCGAGAAATCTTGATCAAGTTGAGACAATGCTCTAACTTGATCACCGGAATCACCTTCGTCAACATATCAGCTGCATTTTCCTTGGTATCAACTTTTTCCAACAATACCATTTTATCCTCAATGATATCTTTGATAAAATGAAACCTCACATCTATGTGTTTGGTCCTGGAGTGAAATACCTGATTCTTTGCCAAATGGATGGCGCTCTGACTATCACAAAGAATAGTGACATCCCTTTGAGCAACACCCAAATCTCGAACCAATCCTCGAAGCCATATAGCCTCTTTCACTGCCTCTGTCACTACCATGTACTCTGCTTCTATTGTAGACAAAGCAACCACTGACTGTAACATGGACCTCCAAGATATAGGACCCATTGCCAATGTAAAACAATAACCTGTAGTCGATCGGCGCTTGTCCATATCTCCAGCATAGTCTGAGTCAACATACCCCAATACAGCTAAAACTGACGATCTCTCATAAACCAAACCGACATCCAGTGTGCCTCGAAGATACCTCAAAATCCACTTCACTGCTTGCCAATGTTGCTTCCCTGGGTTTGCCATGAACCGACTAACAACACTAACTGGATACGCAATATCTGGACGTGTGCAAACCATGGCATACATAAGACTACCAACTGCACTCGCATAGGGAACCTTAGCCATATATTCCCTCTCATCCTCAGTGACAGGAGATAACATACTCGAGAGTTTAAAGTGAGCAGCTAAAGGAGTACTAACCGGTTTTGCCGAATCCATGTCAAAACGGCTCATAACCTTCTCCAAGTACTTTCGCTGTGACAATGTCAACCTGCCCAACTTCCTATCTCGAATAATCTCCATCCCAAGAATCTTCTTCACCGGACCAAGATCTTTCATCTCAAACTCAATGCTAAGTTGTGACTTTAGCTTATCAATTTCTACCATGCTCTTTGCAGCAATGATCATATCATCAACATAGAGTAAAAGAAATACAAAAGACCCATCCTTGAGCTTCTTAGTAAATACACAAGGATCATACTCGCTCCTTACATACTCCTGCTCAATCATAAAAGTATCAAACCTCTTGTACCACTGCCTCGAGGCCTGTTTCAACCCATACAATGATTTCTTCAGTTTGCATACTTTCCCTTCCTCACCAACAACAACATAACCATCGGGCTGCGACATATATATGTCCTCCTCTAAATCTCCATGCAAGAATGCAGTTTTAACATCAAGTTGTTCGAGCTCTAAATCAAACTGCGTAGCCAATGCTAATAGGACTCGGATACTAGTGTGCTTTACCACCGGAGAGAATACCTCATTATAGTCTACACCTTCTTGTTGTGCATATCCCTTAGCCACCAATCTTGCCTTGTACCTTATACCCGTACAATTATCCTTGGAATTTGGAATCCCGTCTTTCACTGTAAAGATCCACTTGCACCCAATCGACCTCTTTCCCTTAGGAAGTGTAACAAGTTCCCAAGTCTGATTTTTATAAAGAGATGACATCTCCTCATCCATGGCATCCTTCCACTCCTTTTTGTGATCATCACGCAAAGCCTGCTTGTATGTGTTAGGAACATCATAATCAGTAACTGGGAAAGCACAAGCTACCCCATCCTCATAGCCGAATCTCCGAGGTGCACGTCTGACCCTAGGTTCTCTACCCGCTACCAAAGACGATGTCTCAATCTGCTGAACTTGTTGTTGTGTAAGGGCCTCGTTCCCATCAATAGGAACAGCATCATCAATAACAGTCTCATCAGGTACCATCTGTGAAGAACTACCTGCTTGAGAAATAGAACTAGGAGCTCCAAGCTCCACCTGATGATTATCTTCTTTGTCTTCATCATAGCTATCACCTCTCCAAATAGGAGAACCGTCATTGCATCTCTCACACTTTGCCTGTAGCAAAGCCTCCTCATGGAATGTAACATCCCGGCTAATCACAAACTTCTGAGTTTCTGGGCACCATAACTTGTACCCCTTCACATTCTCAGGATAACCGAGAAATATAGCCTTCTTGGCCCTCACTCCAATCTTATCCTCTTTAACTTGATAGTAAGCCGGACAACCAAATGCTCTCAAGTTAGAATAATTAGAAGGATTACCGGACCATACCTCCATAGGAACCTTGGACTCAATAGCTGATGAAGGAGAGCGGTTAATCAAGTAGCACGCCGTATTTACTGCCTCAGCCCACCATATTCTGCCCAAACCTGCATTGGACAACATGCACCGTGCTCTCTCTAATAGGGTACGATTCATCCGCTCTGCTACCCCATTCTGTTGTGGTGTCTTTCTCACTGTGAAGTGTCTCTTGATGCCATGTTCTGCACAGAACTCCTTAAGGGGATCCTCGGTGTACTCACCGCCATTGTCAGATCTCAAAACCTTGATCACCCTACCTGTCTGCTTCTCAACCATAGCCCTCCACTTCTTAAATATATCCCTGACTTCATCTTTATGCTTCATGGTATAGATCCATACTCTCCGGCTGAAGTCGTCGATAAAAGACACAAAATACCGGGACCCACCCTTCGATGCAACTCTCGAGGGTCCCCAAACATCAGTGTGGATATAATCCACAATACCCACGGTGCTGTGAATACCGTCACCAAAAGTGACCCTGCACTGCTTCCCATAAACACAATGCTCACAGAAATCAAGCTTCTCCATCTTGTCACCGCCAAGCAAGCCACGCCTGCTCAAAGTCTTCAGTCCACTCTCACCTACATGCCCTAGACGCATGTGCCATAACTGTGTGCGGACCAAGCTCTTCTCATCAATAACCGTGGAGACCATAGCTCCACCCTCAACAACATTACCCTGAAGAAAATAGAGATTGGCATGTCTAATTGCCGATAATAGCAACTTGTCACCATGATAAACGTTGCAATAGCCATTCTCACCAACGTACCTGTAGCCCTGAGCCTCAAGTACCCCAAGAGAAATCAACCCTCTTGCAAGATCCGGAATATGACGTACCTCGGTAAGTTGTCTACATGACCCGTCTACTAGCTGGAATCTGACTGTGCCAACATCTAACATCCTGCAGGGTCGAGAATCACCCATATACACTGAGCGACCCTCCACCTCACGATAGGTGGTGAACCAGTCCCGAACCGGACACAAGTGATAAGAAGCCCCTGTATCCAACAACCAACCATCATACAGATGATCACCATAACCCGCTGTCAAGGCATGCGCTAGGTCACCGTCGATATGAATATCCTCAACTATCTCCGGTGCCTCAACCACATTTGCCACGCCTTTTCCTGTCTCTTGTTTGATGCGATTGTCTTTCAAATCCGGACAATCCTTCTTGTAGTGGCCTTTACACTTACACTTGTAACACTCAACTTTAGACAAATCTCTACCCCTCGATTGAGATCGACTTCTTCTATTGTTGTTGTACTTCTTGTTTGAATTTCTCCCCCTTGAAACCGAGAGACCGTGTGCTAGAACGTCCTCGCTCACAGCACTCTTCCTAGAAGCCTTTGCCAGTATAGATTGAACAATGTCACCATACACAAACTTCTCTTTGTTCATCATAGTCATCTGATCAACAAACGGCTCTCATTCCGGCAACAGAGAAATCAACAAGAATAAATCTTTCTGACTATCTTCAAACTTAGCTCCCAAGCTAACACAATCCGAGTACAAGCACTCAAACTCAGTAATATGATCAGTCATAAGTTTACCTGACTGTAGCCTAAAAGTGAAGAGCTTCTTCTGCAGGTACATCACACTCATCTGATCATTTTGAAGATACATAGCCTGAAGCTTTTCCCAAATACCCTTGGCAGTAGTCTCATCAGCAAAATTGTAAGCCACATTCCGAGAAAGACACAAACGGATCGTACTACAAGCTTTCTGATCCATCTTGTTCCACCTCTCAAGTTGATCACCCCCTGATGGTTTATCTCCCAACGCATCAAATTGATCCAAACTAACAAGAATGTCTTTACAATCCATCTGCCAAGCTTTAAAATTGTTCCGTCCATTGAACCGAAGAATATCGAATCCATGGACCTTCACATAACCCTCATCCCGAGATGTGGACGCTCTACCAGACATATTCACAAACACAGCAGTAATAACAATAACCAATCAACTAGCCAAAACCAGGATGCTCTGATTCCACTTGTAGCATATCTAGTACCTCCAAACCGGAATAAAAGACTCACTCCGAAAAATCAAACGGATCCGTGGAAAAGAACCGACGCGATTCAATCCACAACGGACACCGACAACCTTGATTTTTCCAAACCCCCGATCCTAGGACATAGTCGATGAATGCTAAATGTCTGATAAGCGAAAATTACCGGAACAAATAATAAAGTTGCAGAAAATAAACAGAGAACAACGATATACGTGGTTCGGCAATGTGCCTACATCCACGGGACAACGACGAGCACCTTGTATTATCCGAGAAACAATCCGAGAATTACAAGCCTAATTCTCTATCTCTCAATACAATACGACAATCCACAAAAGATAAATAATCAACCTTTTGTTACCGATAAGAAAAGCGATCAATCAAGAAAAAAAAATCACCTTGTGTAGTTCCTTGTTTTACCGAGAGCTCTTAAAAAATAAGGTTTGTTCTTGTCAAAAAGAACCCCATCAATACCTTGAACTTCAACACAGCAACTAAAGAACAATGCTTGCTCTTTCTTGTCTCAAAGCACAATATTGAAACCTTTTTGTTTTCTCTTCCACCGTGGCTTATAACCACATACAGAACAAGGAAATAAACACCACTTTAGTTCTTGATCATAACATCATCACCATGGTCCTTTTCTGTCAAATATTGCAGCTGTGCATCACAAAAAAAAAACAAAGAACAAAACTTGTTCTCTTCTTTTGTATAAGACCCGCGGCCACTCCACACAAGAAAAGGATCTCTTGATCTTTTGGTGAACAATCAAACCCAAAAGATCAAAGTCCTCTCCCTCTCTCTAATTTGTTGCCGCCTCCAATCAAGGAACCAAATTTGAAGCTACCTCACCCTTTTCTTCTCTGCCCAATGATGTCGTCTTCACTCTCACCTATCCTTGGTTTCTCTCTCTGTACAAGACCAGCGGCACCTCAATTTCAGAACCAAGAGCCCTAGTGAATGAGCTGTCGCCCCTCTGTTCTTGTCCCCCCAATATCAGAATATGGAGCTGCTGCATAAAAGGGAACCAAAGCCTACTGTTCATGCTTTATCCAACACAAGACAATAACATTAAGTGGGCTTAAGTGGTTAGGCTAAATGGGCCAGTTCATGGGCCAGAAATTAGGCCCAATTTTTGGAGCCAAAAATAACAAGAACATGTCCCTCGACATCCGAAACCGTCGCCGAAACTGTTGGTCGATGTACACCGGTGTAGGCGCGAAGTAGTCACAGATCAAATTTTCATGTGAATCTTCTCGATTGCGCTCAATCACTCTCCGCTTTGGTCGCGTCGCCGACCTTGAGCCCTCAGCCTCATCATCATCCCGAGCCCTTGGCATTATCGCTGACAACACTTGATCGTGTATTGTTTTTTCCGTTGCCTCAACAAGCCTATCCATCACTTCGTCTATTTCTTCGGGAGTCATTTGCTTCATTTCCTTTAGTGTTGGAAAATTCGCCACCGAAAAAAATAGAACTAAGAAAGAAAAAAAACAAGAGAATTTGGAGAGGAATATAGGAAAGGGAGTTTGAAACAATTGAGAGGGAGTTGATTTTTGCTTGGGATGGATCTGAATTTATAGAAAAGTGTAGAGTTTTTTGGGACTCGTCGCCGACACGTGTCGCCTGCGCAATGGCTGGCCGACTAGCCGTTGGAGCCTGGCACGACGCGTCGCGTCGTTGGAGGAATCTCCAACGACAGGCTCACACGCCACTACTGGCACGACAGTGTGACACGACGAGTCGTGCCAGCGAGACGTGTCAGCGCCGTCTCAGTGCCTCCAACGACCCCCTGACATGACTCGTTGGAAGTGCTCTTAACATTATCAAAATATTTGAGCGGAGATCTTGGTCTAAATCTAAATTGTTTAGCACTTATCCCGTGTCATTGGTATTTATAAGTTAGAAATGATTGAACGAAGTATAATATTTCTAAAAAAAATCAAACACTACAACCAAAGTTGGTTTTCATTATGGGTTTTCTTTGTTTTGTTGGGCCTTAATAACTCTATTTTGAATCTTGTAATAAACAAAACAATCTCTAGTATTCACGTCAATCGATGGTGATGGACTGATGGTGATCTTATCTTTTAATGACATCACGTATCTTCTATATAATACTCTATCTTACTGTTAAAGAATTCAACATCAATTAATCCCTTCTCAAGTTATCTCTTTTACATGTCAATGATATAATGCTACCAAACTAGCACGATAATCATTTTTGTTACGCGACAAAAATAGGCCATCTCTGGATTATTACAGTCTGTTGAATTTTATGGACATAATCTTTTGTTGCAGGCAATGATTAGGGCTTTTCTCACCCATACTGATTTGTTACGCTATATGACACGAGACATCTGTAATGAGATTAGACCGAATCGATTTAATCCTGACCTATTTGAATTGTTTATTTAAAAAAGTTAGTGTACATTAGATCCGATTTGTGGGTTAATTTCAATTCTCGTCACCGTAGGGAATAGGCCGATTTGGTCTGTTTCGAGTCTAACGTACAAAAAATGAAATAAAATGAAAATGAAGGTAATATTATTATTTTCGAAAACGAACGAAAGAAAACACAACGAATATGAATAAATAAATAAAACGAAAGAAATAACATAATATAAATAAAAACAATAATTTAAATTAAAAGAATTAAATCAGGGATAATTCTACCTCAATACCCTAAATCTTTCATATTTCATTTAGAGTATCTTATATATTTGTTGTGTCACTTTAGTACCTTAAACTTTCATTAATTCATTTAGAGTACCCTATTGTGTCACCTTGATACCCTAAACTTTTATTAATTTCATTTTAGTGGTATTGGGGAATGAGGGGTGTGTATTTATAGATGGAATTTGTGGGTTTAAATGAATTGAAAAAAATTGTTACCGTTATCCGATCATAGCCAGCGGTCCGATTTTTTTTGTCCCGACAAGACCACGTGTAGAGGCAGCATTGAATGACACGCGAACCGGAGAAACCGCAATGGTGGTGCGTGGTTCGCGTTCACGACCGCGACTTAACGGTTCGCGGTTCACAGAATCGACGTCCCACAACGTGCAACCTACGAACCGCTAATCGTTAAATCGAGGTTCGTGGATCGGTTCGTGGCGTTTCAAATATTCTAACACTAGAAACATAGAGGAACGGTTCTTATACCATATCACAACATGGACTAAATGAAAAGTTCCAACAAGTATATAGAAGCTCCAATACACTTAACATAATTTTCCATTACAACAATAATAGGTACAAAATAGTGTATCAATTACTTTAACAACCAATAGATTCTCACCTGGTCGCACTGCCTTTGTTTCAGTTCTAAGACTAATCAGCAAATTAACTGAGATTTCAATTACACATAACAGAGTTAGGATAAATTAACATCCACAAACAGAGAATTATCTATGAGCAGTGATCAGTGTCTCAATAAATCTCAACCCATCGAATCTTGGTGCAAATTGTTCCTGCCCAGACGAATTTCCTTCATTCACCTTCGACGCACCCTCCTGAAGTCCACACAAAAACTGATTACTCCCAGAAAACAAAATGATTTTGAGAAACCAAATAAGCCCAATTCAGCTTCGGTACAAAGCAAATAATGGGCAAGGTTCAAAGTTGCTTCTTTCACGATCACAACCAGACCCTTTCAGCTTCACTTTCTAGGAAGCCAAACAGGGCTTCAGTAGACTCAGGATTCCAATAAAAAAAACAAGGCACAGAACAGAGCTTACCTCGCGAGAGGCTTTCGGAGTGGTGGAAGAGGAACCGGATACGGCTGTGGCGGCGGCGACGGAGGCAGCGAAGAGACCAGGTTTCTTCATTGTCGGAGATGGAGGAATTGGGGAGAGACTTGTTGATTTTCTCGGAAAATTGGGAGAGAAAGTTCAAAGAAGATGGCGTGGGAAAATTGAAAGGCTTTGACGCATAAATATAACGGCCACGGTACAACTACTTTTTCAAAATTTTACCATTATTTTCAAATGGACCAAAATACTTTGCACAGCCATTTTTATAAATATTAAAATTTAATGCCAAAACCATATCTCTACAAACTGATATACTTGGAGTTGTGGTCAATAATTTGTAGCACGTGGAGGGTGAAGATTAGATGGTTGGGCAACAATATGAAACTCATGGTCTAGATGTGTTGGGAAGCGGAAGAAACCACCTTGGAAATAAGTGCTTCGAAATTCCAAAATTACCCTTATGGTCTATTATTGGAACTTGATATTTTTATCAATTTTAGTGGATACCATTTAAAGAATAGTGTTTGGCCCGTACGTATTTGTCACACCAATAGTTAGGTACATTTGGTTGGTTAGGAAAGGAGTGATGTGAATTAGCACTTAGTTTTGATATTCACTACTTGGTCCTTATCAAAAGAGAAATGATACTTGGCTAACAATTTATGTTTTTTGATTAAAATTATAAATCAACCAATATTATAATCCTAGCCAAACATTTGGGCATCAGGCGTGGAAGATCGAAACTTAATAACCTTAAAAACAGAAGGGGATGTTTATGAATTTATCGGAAAATCTTATCCTGATGTAAAGTTCAGGGCATGATTGGGTACTTTCAATTCAACATTCATCCCAAGTAACAATTATTACAAGTGCATTAACACACGTGACAAACACGAACCTTTACACGCCACCACAATAAGGACACCATTTTTAAATTATCTGTAAATAAAATTAATTTGCTTGTTACATAAGATTAAACAGAACACCCTCATGCACTTCAGTTTCGTTTCTTTTATTCCCGCTACGAGTGTTAAACCCGAAATTAGGTTCCTGCTTTTGAGGAAAGGAAGGTCCACAGATCCTGCACATGACAGTTAAAGTTAGTCATCCTTAAAATGACGCAACCTGTATTTAATACAATAACCTAAGAAATGCAGAACCCGTACTTGTTAAGAATAAACAGGAGTTGCATTGTACTAATACCATACTAGAGTATCTGAAACAACCAGCAAAACCTTCACCAATGTAGTCTTAAATCTGAAGAAAAATCAGAAATTGCTTTTATCTAATGGAGTCTGCGGATACCTACATCCTCAGAGTGAAATTACAAGGGAACTTTGAAGCCAGAGGCTTACACAATAAATAGTTCAAAGGTAAATGGGCTGTTAAGAATTACGATACTTGCACATCTATTATAAGAGAATAAAACCTTAATTTTACAAATTTAGATTTGGTTCCGTTGACAAGCCTACACACACAAAAAAACTACGAACCGTCTTTCATTATAAAACCGTTGCTTTATTACTTGCAGATGTACTGTACTGGTCTTATTTACTTCTGCAGGAGTTTCACACAACTGGGAAAACTTGTTGGCATGTTCATATCAAATTTCATCTAAAGAGAGGGATGCAAACAGTTCTTTGTGTTGTGTCCTATTCTTCTTCACTACCTCACATAAAACTATGCACTTCAAGATAAGCGATCAGTGTAAACTCGGGTTCATGACAATGAAGGGGCACAGCGATTCTATGATTTGGTTTTCAGCACACATGTTAGCATCACCAGGTGTTGAAAAACATCACTCTTCAAATAATTGAAGAAGAACAGGTAGCTGGATACAGCCGTTTAGAACTGATTACATACAAAATCATCTAAATTATGGTTACTTTTTACCCTCCCTTCATCATAACATAGAGGTACCAATGGACATTGTATTAATTAATACCAAGTACCGACAGCTTTTCTGGTAAAGAACCAACTTGAACATGAGCATGAAAACAAGGGTTTCCACATGATAAGTGTATAACTCCTCGATTATTTTCTGATAATTAGACAGTAAAGCACTTGCTCCTTCATAAAGATTGGCATGAAAGCATCTTCTCTTTCTTTTTGAAACAATTAACCTTAAGCCTAAGATATAAGATGTTCTCTCATCTTCAACCTTTCTCATTATCTTTGATATAAAAATGTAAATAGTCCCTTAGAGTCTGATGCTAAGCAGCATAGTAAAAAGCTTGATAAGTTGGTAATATATGTACTAAAAACTTTGTCTAAGACTGAACTTCTTAGGGATTGACAGAAGAAAGTTTTGTTAATCACAAATATAGAGTTCACTACACATTTTTAGAAAATACATTAGCTAAGATCATTACTACCAAACAACTATATCTTCCCCTGCATTTCTTTCAAAGTGCATCAATCTGTAGTAATAGAACTCCAAACCAAACCAAAGCTTAGAATAATCAAATTTAAATCTTGCAAGAATGTCATAGAGTGTGAATTACATTAGACAGGTAAAATACTTGAATATGGTTAATGGAAATGGGAACAACATTGTAATTCCTTCCAAACAATTGAATTGTGTTCAAACACCATAAATAGAGTATGAACTTGCATACATTAGGTGAAAATGGACTTTTTAAATTGAAAAGGTGTTGCAGAACTAGCAAGGAGTGAATCTGATAGTACCTTGTTGTTATGACTTAGACTTGATAGAGTCGACAAAGCCACTGCTGAGAAGCCTCTCCACATACTTGCCGAGAATGTCCACCTCCAAATTCACCTTCTGCCCAACCTTCTTCAATGGAATCACCACCTTCTGCTGAGTGTAAGCCACCATCATGAAATTGAAACAATCCTCCTCGTCAAACACATCCACCACAGTCAAGCTTGTTCCATCCACAGCTATGAACCCTTTTGGCACCACATACTTCAGCAAGCCTCTATCAGCCTTCACCTTCACCCAGAGAGAATCGCCTTCGATTTCCATGGACACGATCTCTCCGGTCCCGTCCACATGGCCCTGCACGAAATGCCCTCCCATTCGGCTCGTCGGCTGCACGGCCCTCTCCAGATTGACAGGCGACCCGGGTTCGAGCTCGATCAGCGACGTCTTCCTGAGCGTCTCCGGCGATAGTCCTACCGAGAACTCGCACGATTGGGTGTCGAATTCGGTCACCGTCAGGCAGGTGCCGTTGACTGCGATGCTGTCGCCGAGGTTCACGCCCTCAAGGACGGTTTTTGCTCCGATTTTCATGGAGACCCCGTCGTTTTCGACTGTACCCAGTTTCCTGACCTCGCCCATTTCTTCGACGATTCCGGTGAAGAGGCACTGGATCTGGTTGCGGCGGTAGTTTCTGCATAGGGGCGTGGCCTTTCGGGAGGTGGAGAAGAGAGTAATCGAAGAGGGTCCGGAGATGGGGTTGAACTTGAGATGGGTATTGGAGAGAACATTGTACCGATTGAAGATTTGGGTTCTTGGGACGAAGAGTTTAGGGGTTTTGCTGATGGAGCTGAGATAGGAAGTCATTTTCTGTTTGTTTCTCGAGAAAATTCAGTGTCTTGAAAATTACAAAATTGTTGACTCCAACTAAGAAAGATGGCTTACTTCACTTCAATTTCTCGGTTCAGTGGATGGGCTTATGGGCTAAAGCCCAAACGAAACCCAAACACACACCTTTGTAGGCAAAATCGAAGAACCAACCATGTGTCTCCGTAAATTAGAGTTTGGTGGCTGTGACAACGAAAGTTTCGATTTTTCGCCCAACGTTGTTTCATGGTTTAATCATAGTACACTTGGCTAATAGAAACGTAGACAGTAACTTGGACATTTCATTGATGCATATATACAAGAATAAACAGATTAAAGAATCATAAGTAGTATTAGTTCCATTTCATTGATGATAAACACATTAAAGAATCATAAGTAGTGTTTGGTATATACATAATCAGACAAACTCTTAACAGTAAAACCCACCAGCCCGAACCATCCCAAGAACAGGAATAGGTTGAATCATCATTGGCATTGGCCGAGGATAGGGCGTGGCCACCATGTGCATCCGAGGTACAGGAACAAGTCTTCGGACCATCACAGGACACCGGATACGTTCATCAACGGCCAAAAGATTCAGGCCGTGTAAGAAACACTTCATTCCCTCAAACCCTTGCCTGCCCCCAAATCGATCATTCCTCCGCTTCAAAAACGTCTGCAGCGTCAAGAGACTGTCGGAACCCGCCTGGTGGCTTTTTCCGGCCACCCGGGCCACTCCAAGCGACGCCGCCACCTTCTCCAATCCGCCGTAGAGCCCGTCGCAGGACTTGATCATGTGCTTGACATCGTACACGCTCCTCCCGAAGAAATACCCGAACAACCTCATGAAGTGGTTGAAATCAGAGGGCAGGCTCTTCCGGGTGAGGATCTTGATGACCAACCCAAAATCGAAAGCGCCGTGGAAAGTGACCCAAGTGAGCCAGTTGTGGCTGAAAAGACCGGACCTCAGGATCAACCCCGCGAAGACAGAGGAGTCAATGCCGTGGTCTCTGTTCCTCTCGAAATCGATCCCCTGACTCTTGAGTAGCTTGATGGAGTCCGGATTGTGGAGGTCGAAGTCTCGGAAATTGAACTGCCAGATGAAGCAGCAATCGGTGCCCAGATCGGGTAAAACGCCGTCGGAAGTAGAGATCGCGAGACCCAATTGGATGATGTTCATGGCATTGACATTGGAGCTCATCAATCTGTAGCTCTCGGGAGGAGACAAATTGGCGAGGACCTGTTTTGGGAGTCCCAGATCTACCACCATTCCCGGAAACTCTGTATCAAATGACGCCACCGGAAAGAAGGGGAGGAGACTTGAGATGAGACGGATCTCGCGGCGAGGCGGCGGCGAGCTCGTGGCGAGGCGATGGATATGAGGGTTTGTTAGGGTTTTGATTTCGGGGTTTCAAATTTTGGGGTTTGTTGGGTTTCAAATCGAAGTAATGTATCTGTGTTTTTTATTTTTAATCCAGATTTCATGTTTACAGTTATTGAAACTAATAGAAATAAAATCAAAATCTGTTGGAATTCGAAATGGATGAGGTTGTTTTCGGAGATGAAGAGGTTGTTGCCGGAGAAGAAGAGGTCTTGCCGGAGAAGACGCGATTTCCAGAATTTTCGCAAAATTTAAGAATTTTCAGAAATTTCAATTTTTTTTACTATTATTGAAATAAATAAAATATTATTAATAATAAAAATATTTAATAATAAAAATTAATGAAGAATTGATAAAAAGAATTGAAAAAATAAAAAATTCAAAAAAAATAATGAGTCTTAGATAATAAATAAAAACCGTAAAAATAATTATAAAGTATCAAATAAAAATTTAACTGAAATTAAAAGAGTTAAAACTAAAAAAAATCAACTTGTTTATTGATAAAAATAAAAATAATGTATAAAGAAAATTTGAAAAAAAGTATCAAAAATGGATATAAAAAACTAAAATTTTAAAACATTTTTATCAATTTGTAAAATAATAATTCATTTATTTATGATTTAATAAGAAGAAAAAAAAGATTTTAGGGTGTGAATGGTATGAAGGTGTAAATTTGGATAACAAATGAGGGTAGTTCCGTCATTTTACAAAAAAATAACAGTTAAGGATGGGAAGGGGGTAACGTCGTAATTATTGGTTAGTTCGGGGTAGGTGAATGTTACGAATAAACTTTGGGGTAGTAAACCGTTAAAGGCGTATAGTTCGGGGTATGTAGATGTAATTTACCCAAAAGTTAATAACTTTTTGTACCCCTTTTGTATTGGTAACATATCTTTAGTATTAACAAGTTTTCTAACGTTTAATAAACCCCTTATGTTTTGGTAACATATCGTTAATACCCCTTATGAATTGGTCACAGATCATTTAATACCCCTTATGTATTGGTAACATAACAATTACATGATTTATGAATTGATCACATATTATCAAAATAGCGTAAACTTGACCAAAATTTTGTTCAATGCGTTACCAATATATAAGGAGTACGAAAGGTGTGTCACCAATACATAAGGGGTACTAAAAGTAATTAACCATATTCTATATTCTGTCTATCACCGAAAAAGATTTGCTAAAGGAATGAACAACCCTTTAAATAAAAACACATCATAAAAGAATTTGAACTTGTTTTATTTAAGTCAACCATTCTTTTTAAATAGAAAGCATAAACTTGTCGATGGATTTGTCGACCGTCTATTCGAGTCTAAGTCACGATTCTCCTATGGAGAATCGCCCCGTGGCATCAAAATAATTTAAATATACTTTCGCCACACCTTTTCTCACGAATCGAGTCGATTCGGCTCACCTTTTCTCTACTTTTTGTCTAATTAGACAAATTCGATCTAATCATACAGTGGACGATCTAAGAAACCATAGTCATCACTTACATTGATTGTATACTGGGTACCTTTTGAGGATATGTCTCATACCCTTAGATAGATACATGCCCAAGATAAGGGTGTTTTTCTTTTTCTTTTTTAAATATATAAATTCATGGATGTATTCTATTCATTTAGACTAATAGTCACACAAAATGAAAATTGAAATCATAGTAACATAATAAAAGTTGTATAGTTGAAGATAATATATTGGAGTTTTTCCTTTTAGGGTTAATTACGTTCATGTACCCCAAACTATACATGTTTAACGAATACCTACCCCAATAACGTATACACCCCAAACTAACAGTTGTAACAACACCCCACATTCCAAACATTTTTCCGCCCATTTACTGCTCATTTTTGTAGAAATTCCGAAACTCTAAAACCAATTCCAACCCTAAATCTCTCTCCAAACCTAAATCTAACTCTAAAAATGGATGGAAGGGGGAATATTGTTACAAACTGTTAGTTCGGGGTATGTATTCATTACAAAATAAATTTTGGGTATTTATCCATTAAATGTGTATAGTACAGGTTAGGTGAGCGTAATTAACCCCTCATTTTATACAACACACAAAAAACTAGTGTTATTTTTAGGGAAAACGCCGAATCCTAATGGTCACAGAAAGGTGATTCGCAGATCCTGACTACGCTTCACCTTTTGTCACAGATCCTAACTAAAAGGTGGTCTCAATTTACAAAAATAACAAAAATTCCGTTAAAAATGTGGATGTTGTTAGTTTTAGCTGCGAAATGTCTTTTTTGCCCTTCTATAAAAAAACACTTAAGAAACAAAATAAACTATGGTTCTCCATTTGCAGTCATCTCTCTTCCTCTCGCGACGCAGAGACAGAAGCAAGCAGGGTTTGGTTTGCCGGAGAATACCCATATTTGTTTTGGGTTAATATGTTTTGGAAGCGTGGAAGGTGGAGTATGTGGTGCATCTATTTTTGAGGGATTTTACATGCATCAGCTAGTAGCCCGATAGCCAGGGTAATGGTCCAATCTTAGCATCAATTTGTTGTCGGAGGTTCATCTCTAACTAATTAGTTTCAATGTATGTGGTGCATCTCTAATTAATTAGTTTCAACGCACACAATTAATTTTCGTGTTCTTTATGTCATCAATTCTCATTCAGGTGCAAAAGTTATTTTGGATGTCCTTAATTGAGTCATGCCAAAATGTTCAAAAGCATGTGTTGCTACAATAAAAAAAAGTAAAAATCCATGTCTTTGGTTTCTCTTTCTAGTTTGTGTTGCAATTCCGGTTTGCTAGTATATTTTGTAGCAAACATATCATAAACATGTTCTAAGTTTGCTAGTGTTTTAAGAGTATTATGTAGAAAATGCCGCTTTTACCACATTCCCATAATCCTAACGAATTAACTACACATTTGTCAAGTAGATTGGCTGAGTGACCTCTTGTACATATGTTTTTTTCCGCTTTGCCACTGCCCTCAATCTCCGTTTCCTCATCCAGAATTCCTGCAATTAAACCCATTTATTATTTGTTAAACACAAATATCTCCGAATTGGAGATTACCTTCAAGCCTTTTCCGATCGACAAGGTCTGAGTTTGCTCCAGCGAAGGAGCTTTCGCTGCCAAATCAACGTCCTGCACCTTCGTATGAGAAGTCCTTACCGACAACGCCTAGTTATGCTTTCTCAGGGACGCCGATCCTTCATTTACAAAAACAATCTCATGAGTTGTATTGTCGACTCATTAGCGAGCATCATCTTTCCATCACAACTAATCTCCTGCTTGTTACAAGGAGTCCCAGAAGGCTCATTCCTTGGTTAGGTGATGGACCCAACAATAGGGATGGCCTCCTACAACGAAATCGAAACAAAAAGGGTTATGCTGACCAGCGATGCACCACTATTACAAACGGTCGCACAGTACCGGTTGTACAAAGAGAGTACCACCATGTCTCTGCTCTTGCTCTTAGTCATTTTTGGGATATTAGCACTCCTTATGAACCGGTGGGTGTTAGTACCGAATACCCTTGATTCTTGAAAATTCTCACTTGGTTAATACCTTGCATCGTTAGTGTCGATTATGCCGATTTTGTTATTTTTCAACTATATTTGATTGCTCCTAGTTATAACTCATATTCAGTTTTTTTTATAAATATTTTGAAGTGTTTAGATTTCTAAAATTTGATGACAATGAGTAGCCATACGCGACGTCACGTAAAAGGTAGCATAATTTGATGTAATCATCTAGAATTATCTTGAACATATCACAATAAAACTTGGCATACATATATATTATTTATTGATAATGTGAATCCCTAAATATTGAGATTTTAATATAGAATTATAGATAGTAAATCTTATCCCTCGAGGATGTCATGTTAGAAATTAATCTCTATTGTCTGTTTTAGATTTTGAGTGCTATAAATAGATTTGAACCTCATTTACTCAATATCATCTAATATAATCTTTCTATAAGAACATACATACTTATTTTTTTATTATATTATTTCATAAGAAAAAAGGTATCGATCAAATTCGGTATCGAATGACTTCTTCTTCCTTCCTCAACACTCGCTTCTCCATTCTCGACAACAACACTCTCTACTCTCTACGCTAGTAATGAGGACACAGATGACGGAACCAACAAATAAGGACCAAGTAACTTACTTCTTACTCTCTAGTTTACTACCAAATGAGGCCATGAGAAAGAAGGGGAGGAGACTTGAGATGAGACGGATCTCGCGCTCTACGTTCTCAGCCCACACCTTTTGAACCAACACTTCTCCATTGTCGACAACTACACTCTCTACTCTCTGCGAACCAATATAAGGACCCAACTTACTCACTGACAGTTTCCTATGCTTTTTAGTTTCCTATTATATTAAAAACCAATAGTTTCCGAGTAATGGTTCTATGTTTTTTTAGTTTCCTATTTTAAAAACCAATAGTTTCCTAATATGTAGGCAGGGTTAATATCCTTTTGTACCCTTTTGTATTTTTTTTGTTGATAATTTGTACCCTTTTGTATTGATAACATATTTTTAATAACATATTTTTAATACCCACAAGTTTTGTAACGTTTAATAAATTCCTTTAGTACCCCTTATGAATTGGTCACAGATCATTTAATACCCCTTATGTATTGGTAACATAACAATTACATGTTTTATGAATTGGTCACATGTCATCAAAATAGCGTAAACTTGACCAAAATTTTGTCCAATGCGTTACCAATACATAAGGGTACTAAAGGTGTGTTACCAATACATAAGGGGTACTAAAGCTAATTACCCTTATTCTATATTCTGTCTATCACCGAAAAAGATTTGCTAGAGGAATAAATAGCCCTTTAAATAAAAACACATCATAAAAGAATTTGAACTTGTTCGATTTAATCTGTGAATGAAGTCAACCATTCACTTTAAATAGAAAGCATAAGCTTGCCGATGCATTTGTCGATCGTCTATTCGGGTCTAAGTCATAATTATCCTATGGAGAATCGCCATGCGGCATCAAAATAATTTAAATATATTTTTGGCACACTTTTTCTCACGAATCGAGTCGATTTGGCCCACCTTTTCTCTACTGTTTGTCTAATTAGACCGATTCGATCTAATCACATTGTGGATGATCTAAGAAACCATAGTCAACACTTATATTGATTGTATACTAAGTACATTTTGAGGATATGTCTCCTACCCTTAGATAGATAGATGCCTAAGGTAAGTGTGTTTTTGTTATTTTTTTCAATATGCAAATTCATGGATGTTTTCTATTCATTGGGAAAATTTCATTTTACCACCCTAGCAAATATTTAATTTCAGTTTAATACCCTGGCATAATTTTTTTTCACTTTCATACCCTAACCAAACTTTTAATTTCACTTTCATATTCAGCTGGGTAAAATGTCCATAATACCCCTAACTATTACTCAAATTTTCAAACTCATGTCATTGGTTCAGAATTTGAAAATAGGTGAAATGACAGTAATACCCTTCATTGTTAGGGTGTTAAACTGAAAATTTCACTACTTTTAAAATAAAATCAGTGTTTTTTTATAAAATAAATTTTTATTTTCAAATATTCAGATTTTAGTTTTAAAAATACATAAAAATCAGTTTTTTATAATAATTTTTTATTTATTAAAAACAGTTTTATTGATCAAAAATCATTTTTATTCAGTTTTAAAATAAAATCAGTTTTTTAAAATTCTATTTTTATTTTTATAAATTCAGTTTTTTTTTCAAAAATTCAGATTTTAATTTTAAAAAATAGGGTTATTTACGATAAGGTACCCTTATGTTTCGTCCACGAACGATAAGGTACCCTTACGAATTTTTTGCACGATAAGGTACCCAAATGTTTCGTCCACGAACGATTTGGTTTAATGCTGTTGAAAAACTAACAAAATTATGTAGAATGACTATTTTTCCCTTTGACATTTTAATTGACTTTTGACTTAACAATGAAAAGACCATTATACCCTCAACTTTAGATTTCATTACAGTTGACTTTTTTATTTATTTAAATTTCAATATTAAATTAATTATTTTAAAGAAACCATTTTTATTTTATTTTAATTTAATTTCGTTTTTTTCTTTTTTATATTTTACTTTAACTTCTTATAAAATTAGTTTATTATTAATTAATTATTGAATGTTTAATTTTTTTATTATTTTTTTAATAAATTTGATTTTTTATTTCTTTCTAAATACTATATTTCTTATCTGATTTTTCTTTTTTTTTCTTTACTCCATTTTTCTTTTTTTGTTCAGTTTTACAAAAAAAGCAAATGCATGAATCTTAATCTGATTTTTTCCAGATTCATGTTCATTCACAAAACCAAATCCGACCATAAATCAAATTTGTGTTTTGAATCCCACCATAAATCAAAAAATTAAGTATGAATCGAATCCAACCATAAATCAAATTTCCTCTTTTCGATTTGCAAAATCAAATATTTTTCAATCCAAAACCCTCGAACTCAAAACTCAAAACACAAAAATCAAATTCTGGAAAGAAGAAGAACGCAGATCTGGGCTTCGTCGCCGCCGTCAAGTATTCGTCTCCGCCGCCCCAAGCTTCGTCGGATCTGAACTCAGAAACGAGTTCCCCGCTCCGTTTCTGACTGCTCCAGACCTGGCATGAATTCCAAACCCACGGACTTGGCTTCGTGTTGCAGATCTGGGCTCTTCTTCCTCATGCAAATCGGAGTCGAGTTCTTACCGGCGTCGAGTTCCTCGCACCGGCGTCGAGTTCCTCGCACCGGCGTCGAGTTCCTCGCACCGGTGTCTCCGCCGCCCGCCGCCGTCTCTTCCTCCTCACCTGCGACCCCAAAAACCCCGCCCGCCGCCGCCCCTTCCTCCTCACCCGCGACCCCAAAACCCAAGACCCGCCGACTCGCCGCCGTCGATAGCTCCGACCCCATGCTTCACATCCCAAGCCTCCGCAGCTCCGCTACCACAACAACCCTCATCCTCTCAGGTCTGATTTTGTTTTTGTTCTCTCAGATCTGATTCAGTTTTTGTTCTCTCAAATAAGATGTAGATGTAGATAGGTTTGAATATAATAAATGGTATAATAAAATAAAGTCTGATTATTTGATTTTTTTTATATTTTTATCATTTTATATATTTTATTTATTTATAACTAAGGGTATAATGGTAATTTTGTATATCACATTTATAAGCTTAAAATAAGAAAGGGTAAAATCGTCATTTCACACCCGACTTAACTGCACATGTCTGATTTGGAGGAATATTCCGTTAGTTTTCTAACGGAATAACCCAAATCGTTCGTGGACAAATCATTTGGGTACCTTATTGGACAAAAAATTCATAAGGGTACCTTATCGTTCGTGGACGAATCATTTGGGTACCTTATCGTAAATAACCCTAAAAAAATATATATAAATCATATTTTATTTTTAAAAATACAAAAAATCAGTTTTTTTTAATTTAATTAATATTTTAGGGTTTACTCCATGTCCTAACCTCGTACTACACTTAATTGTCAAATCCGCACCCAAGCTTTGGAAAATTGTCAAATAGTAACGAATTTCAAAACTGAATTATTAAAAATCAAAAAGTACTGTTTAAATTGACTTTTTCCGTGAACAGTGAATCACGTGCTGCCCACGTGACTCATTTTATAATGGAGCTTGCGCGAGCTGAGGTCACGAAGAGATGAAATTCGAAACTTGGACCCAAAGAGATGAAGTTCGAAGAGCTGAGATGAAGAGATTAGGTCACAAAGAGATGAAGTTAGGCCAAGTTAACATCCGTAGAAAGAACATATTTGAGGGTAAACTCGACTTTTCACTTGGCCAAGTTAACGTCCGTTTAAAATTAGAAACAGTTGGCAATTTCAGTTAATTGACCGTTACTACATGACAATTTCAATTGTAAAGGGTTTGGATTTAACAATTTCTGAAAGTTTGGCGTTAGGACATGGAGTAACCCCAATATTTTATTATATATATTTTTAAATTTTTCGTTTATCATTTTTCCACCTAAATTTACTCTCTCTCTCTCCTCTCACCTTCGTCTCTCTCTCCTCTCGCCTGTCCCTGCCTTCGAATAAGTTCTTCTTTGCAGGCCAAGTTGCTCCTCAGCAATACCACGCCGAAGATCTCTTCTCTGAGTTCAAGACCAAGCCTCAAATCATCGACCTCTCCAACCCAAGTGGATACGCATCTGTGTACCAGGCGCAGACCAGATCTGAATATATTGATAGCTTCAATTTTGAGCCCAAATCTCAGCTCGGAGCTTTTGAATTCGAATCCAAACCTCGAACCCTCACAACCCAATTGAGCCAAGCTCGAGTTCACACTCGAATCAGAGACCGGACTTGAAGATCTCACTCCCGAACAAGACCTAGTGGCTCCAATTCGCGAATCCGAAACCCCAATCAAACCCATCACTACTCGAACCAAAAAGCTCCAGGGTTGCTTCCTTTGAATAGATTGGAACTGATATTTCAGGTACCTCTGAATTGGAGCAGTGTGCAAACCTGCTTGGAAGAGACGAAGGTGATAGGAGAGAGAGACGAAGGTGAGAGGAAAGAGAGAGTAAATTTAGGTGGAAAAATGAAAATTTTAAAAATATATATATAATTAAATATTAATTAAATTAAAAAAACTGATTTTTTGTATTTTAAAATTAAAATATGATTTTTAAATTAAAATCTGAATTTTTGAAAAAAAAACTAAATTTACAAAAATAAAAATAGAATGAAAAAAACTGATTTTATTTTAAAACTGAATAAAAATATTTTTTGATAAATAAAACTGTTTTTAATAATAAAAATTATTATTAAAAAACTGATTTTTATGTATTTTTAAAATTAAAATCTGAATTTTTGAAAATAAAAATTGATTTTACAAAAAAAAAAACTGATTTTATTTTAAAAGTAGTGAAGTTTTCAGTTTAACACCCTAACAATGAAGGGTTTATTGTCATTTCACCTATTTTCAAATTCTGAACCAATGGCATGAGTTTGAAAATTTGAGTAATAGTTAGGGGTAATATGGACATTTTACCCGACTGGGTATGAAAGTGAAATTAAAAGTTTGGTTAGGGTATGAAAGTGAAAAAAATTTATGTCAGTGCATTAAACTGAAATTAAATGTTTGTCAGGGTGGTAAAATGAAATTTTCCCCTATTCATTTGAACTAATAGTCACACAAAATGAAAATTGAAGGGATAACAGGATGACTAAATCATAGTAACATGATAAAAGTTGTATAGTTGAAGATACTATATTAGAGTTTCTCCTTTTAGGGTTAATTACATTCATGTACCCAAACTATACATGTTTAACGGATACCTACCCCCAATAATGTATACATCCCGAACTAACAATTGTAACAACATCCCCCATTCCAACCATTTTTCCTCCCATTTACTGTTCATTTGTTTAGAAATTCCGAAACTACCCGTAGTGCTACAATCTTAAAACCAACTTCAACCCTAAATTTCTCTCCAAACCTAAATCTAACTCTAAAATGGATGGAAGGGGTGATATTGTTACAAACTAGTAGTTCGGGGTATGTATTCGTTACGAAATAACTTTGGGGTATTTATCCGTTAAACGTGTATAGTACGAGGTAGGTGAGTATAATTAACCCCTCCTTTTATACAACACAAAAAAAAACTAGTGCTATTTTTAGGGGAAACGCCGAATCCTAATGGTCTCAGAAAGGTCATTCGCATATCCTGACTACGCTCCACCTTTTGTCACAGATCCTAACTAAAAGGTGGTCTCAATTTACAAAAAAACTAACAAAAATTTCGTTAAAATGTGGATGTTGTTAGTTTTAGCCGCGAAATGTCTTTTTTGCCTTTCTATAAAAAACACTTAAGAAACAAAATGAATTAGGGTTCTCCATTTGCAGTCATCTCTCCTCCTCTCGCGGTGCACAGACGGATGGAAGCAGAGTTTGGTTATTTTTAGATTTTGAGTGCTATAAATAGATTTGAACCTCATTTATTAAATATCATCTAATATAATCTTTCTATAAGAACATACATACTTATTTTTCTATTATATTATTTCATAAGAAAAAAATATATCGATCAAATTCTTGCTTTAGAGACCCCAATTATTGGACATCACTTTGGCGATGACCTGTTTTAGGAGTCCGAGATCTACCACCATTCCCGAAAATTCTGTATCGAAGGAGGTCACGGGAAAGAAGGGGAGGAGACTTGAGATGAGACGGATCTCACGCTCTACGTTCTCAGCCCACACCTCTCGAACCAACACCCGCTTCTAGTTGTCCATTGTCGACAACAAGTGACAACAACACTCTAGGCTACATGAATATATAATAAAGAAACCTAACTTTGTACTCAGTAATACTTACGGAAGTTACAATTTACTTAGTTTCCTATATTTTGTGTTTTAAAACAACAGTTTCCTATTCTATGTTTTGTCTGTTACCAAAAGAGATTTACCTAGAAAACATCATAAAACAATTTGAACTAGTTTTATATAATCTGTGAATAGAGTCAACCATTCACTTTAAATGAAAAGCATAAGACTACCCATAATCGGGTCTTCTGTGCATCAAATTGGGCATCGAATCGGGTATCTTTTTGAGAAAACGCACAAAAATCCACAATTCTCTGGTTTAGACCGCGAAGCCCGTCGATGGATTCATCGATCGTTTATTCGGGTCTAAGTCACGATTCTCCTATAGAACCACGTGACATCAAAATAATTTAAATATATTTTCGCCACACCTTTTCTCACGAATCGGGTTGATTCGACCCACCTTTTCTCTACTTTTTGTCTAATTAGACTGAGATTAGACCAATTTGGGCTAATCCCACTGTGGATGGTCTAAGAAACCATAGTCCGCACTTATATTGATTGTATATTGAGCACCTGTTGAGGATATGTCTCCTACCCTTAGATACATAGATGCCTAAGATAAGGGTGTTTTTGTTATTTTTTATGCAAATTCGTGGATGTTCTCTATGAATTTGAACTAATAGTCGTACAAAATAAAAATTGAAGGGATAACCATGATGAAAAAACCATAGTAACATGATAAAAGTTGTATAGTTGAAGATAGTATATTGGAGTTTTTCCTTTAAGGGTTAATTACGTCCACTTACCCCAAATTATACGCGTTTAACGGATACCTACTCCGAACTATACACGTTTAACAATTACCTACCCCCAATAATGTATGCATACCCAGAACTAACAGTTGTAACATCCCATATTCCATCCATTTTTCCGCCCATTTACTGTTCATTTTTTAGAAATTCCAAAACTACTTGTAGTGTTACAATCCTAAAACCAACTCCAACCCTAAGTCTCTCCCCAAACCTACATCAAACCCTAAAAATGGATGGAATGGGGGATATTGTTACAAACTGTTAGTTCAGGGTATGTATTCGTTACGAAATAACTTTGGGGCATTTATCCGTTAAACATGTATAGTACGGGGTAGGCAAGTGTAATTAACCCCTCCTGTCACGCCCCAAATCCGGTTTTGACCGGACTCGAGACGCGAACTAAAGACGTTAATTAAATAACAATTAAAAGAGATTTAATAGTGCAAGTTCCACGAAAAACTTAATAAAAACCATAATCAAGAGTCAACAATTCAGAATAACAAATAATACAATAAAATAGTTGGTACAAGCAGTACGTCTCTAGAATAAAAATCCCAAATCCCAAGGAGCTCCCGAGCCTTGAGACCACCTCTAGATACTACTCATCAAGGAAACTTGTACAAACAGTAAACAAGAAAGGGGTGAGCTTACGCTCAGTAGGAAAAGTAATAAGTAAAAGAAACCCCCACTTTGATTATAAAAACTGAATCGTACAAGTATCCAAAAGTTACGATGAGCACGATTAACCAAAAAGATGCCATAACTAGAGATCAATGAGAATTACAGTACATGATAAAGCAGTAACTCAAAGGAGATCAAAGGAGACAGTTTAATCTTCAATAAAAACAACTAAAGAAGGCACGTAAACGTCACGTCGATAACTTAAGCCAATGCTCACAATTAGTCATTGTATCATGTCGGATTGCCCCTCGGTCTAGAGGAGACACATATCGTCGAGGCCACCGGAAACATCCCTAAAGGGACACATATCACCGGAGTCCTCGGAAATGTCCCCAAAGGACCATAGGTCATCGAGGCGAAACAAGATAACCTCCTGGAAACGCTCCCGCAGGAACGCATACCCTCGGGGTGAAGTAACAAGTAACAATCTCCGCAGGGTGAACAACCTCACGTCATACCGGAATTCCCCTCGGCCTGGACGTCTTCCCGGGATTCACATCGGGGTGAACACAATCTCTCGACTTAGGTACTACCCCACACTGGCATACTCCCTCGGTGTAGGTATCATACCGGAACACAAACCCTCAACCTATGTTCTACCCCACACCGACATACTCCCTCGGTGTAGGTACCATACCGGAACACAACTCCTCTTAGAACACACGACACTGGAAAAACACACATCATAGTCATCGTTCAATCACAGCTTAGCAACCCAACCATCTTATCACAACACGTCATCAAGAAATCATATTAACAATCACGCTTACCGGCATGACTTACCAACCACGTCCCACCGGTCTATCACTCACCCGATCATACCATTAGGCACAATCAATATTCACACAACAATCATTCAATCAATCATAACCTAGATCAACCATTCACATACAAACATCATAATTCAACTAGATTAGTGAGACTCTTATATTAACCTAACGACGGAGCATGCATCAATACCAAAGACGAACAACCATCAAGAGAACAGTCAACAAACAATCCTAAGGCTCGACATGGCCATTCTACCATTACGGCAATTTCCCAAAGTATTGAAAGCGGTTAACTAGTGAATCACATCCTATATGCATACTAAGACTCGTCCATTTATTATTGTAATTGAAAAGCGGTTATTCTAGTGAATCACATGCAAACTAGGACCTTTCCGGTTATTATTATCCTATAGGCATACTATTAGCGTTCTTTAAATTAAGAGATGAGTTTAGTTCTTTCCCTACCTCGAAACTCCAAAGCTAAAATACTCCTAGCTGCTGACGTCCTGGCTCGCTTCCTCCTCCACTTCACGATGTCATCGGTATGTGCCAGTAAAGCGGATTGCAGGTTATTGTTCAAACTAAATTTCGCATTAATATGGGTTTGTTGTTTGCTCATAGTTTCAACCTTACACCTGACCGACCAGAGGAGGATGACACCACCCTTATTACTCGTCCCTGATCCACTCCCTTGTACATAAACATGCAAGTTTCCTGGTAGGTCAGTTCCCCCATTGAACACCAACGTTCAACGTAGGATCGCAAGGCGAGACCGGGAGTTTCTGGATTCCACATGACGCGTCTCAGTAAAAAAACAATACCCAGCTTGAGGCGCGATACCAGATCCTTGAGTTGGCGATGATTGTGGTCCGCTACCAGACCACGACAGTTCCAAGCAAGTATTGTAGCCATAATCTGAAAAAAAAAACGAGACCAAAAGTGCAGTCGCAATCACAAAAAACGCGGAGAAAAAACGAGACCAAATGTACAACATCAATCACAAGAGAAAAAACAGAGATAAAAGAAGTGGCACAAGCGTACCTGGCGGACAAGAAGAAGGAAACGACGTTAACGAGACCGTGGAACACATACGATCGAAGATTCGAGCAAGGCGCCAGTGAAGAAAACCCTAGGGTTCAGAAATAAGGTTTTTCCCTTTTTTTGTTGGCGACGTGAAACTTCTTAAAACTATGTCCTCAAATGTTTACATTCCAATACGAGGCCCAGGTTTCCTAAAACTATGTCTCCTTCTGAATGAAGGAAGGCAAAGTACTAAATTGAAGTTAATATCAGAGATAATTCCACCTCAGTATTTTAACACTTTCAAATTTCATATAGAGTACCCTATATTATTTTTGTGTCTTCTCGTTATCTTAAAATTTCATTTGTCCTAGTTTAGTCCCGACGTTAACAATATGTCCAATTTTAGACGGAAAATCGTCATGTGCCTGACACATGACCATGCTTTTCCCAAATATAACCAAACTACCCTTTCCTTATATTAAAGAGGTTACTCCATGTCCTAACCCCCTACTACACTTAATTGTCAAATCTGCACCCAAGCTTTGGAAAATTGTCAAATAGTAACGAATTTTCAAAACTGAATTATTAAAAACCAAAAAGTAATGTTTAAATTGACTGTTTCCGTGAACAGTGAATCACATGCGTCTCACGTGACTCATTTTATAATGGAGCTTGGGCGAGCTGAGGTCACGAAGAGATGAAATTCGAAGCTCGGACACAAAGAGATGAAATTCGAAGAGCTGAGATGAAGAGAGGAGGTCACGAAGAGATGAAGTTAGGCCAAGTTAATGTCCGAAGGAAGAACATATTTGAGGGTAAACTCAACTTTTCACTTGGCCAAGTTAACGTCTGTTTAAAATTAGGAACATTTGGCAATTTCAGTTAATTTACCGTTACTACATGACAATTTCAATTGTATATGGTTTGGATTTAACAATTTCTGAAAGTTGGGCGTCAGGACATGGAGTAACCCCTATATTAAAACCCTATCAAACTCATCTTTATACCCAAATAGATTTGTGAGTTCTGCTTCCTTCCCCAAACCACACGCCTCTTTTCCCAAAGCAGAGCTAAATCTAGATATGGCAGAGGTACGAAACCAAGTCTGGTTCTAGAGCCACACATGCCTGGTAGAGGACAAGACAACTTCGACCCGTGCTCATCAGAGTCCGCCGTAACTCGATCTATGCTCAGCAGTCTGAGAAGCACGTTGGTCTCTGGTACGTTCCTCGCCGGAGAAGACCACATGGTTCGATTGCCTACAATGATAAATGAAATAAGGGTACTTTTGTTTTGTTTTTTTTTTAAATATGCAAGTTCATGTATGTTTTTCATCCATTTGAACTAACAATCATAAGAAATAAAATTTGAAGAGGTAATATAATACAAATCAAACAAAATCGTGGTAAAATAATAAAAGATACATAGTTAAAGGTAGAATATTGGAGTTTCCCCTCTATAAAACACAAAAAATTAATGTTTTAAGAAATAATATTTTTTTTACTAGACATATATAGTAATACATACTTTCGGTTAGTAAGGATGAAAGCTATGAAAATTGGGCCATGGCTGTGGCAAACAATATCCACGTGGCTATGGAAAGATTTTGGTAGGCAGTGCAAGCTGAGAAGGACCGCCCGATTATTTAATAGGATTGGGCCAACCAAAGGCCTAAGGGTATGACCTCCAGGATTCTAACTCGACTTTATTGGGGAAGCAGACGCGGGTCTTGATTATGGAGCCTGACTCTCTAGTGGCCCTCCCGGTGAAAGCCATGTACTACCCCACATGTGACTTTCAGACAACATGACGGGGCAATAACCACAGCTACATTTGGACGAGTATTCGGGCTACCTAGTGGTTCATCGTCCCGGACCTCCGTCGGGCGGTGGGAGAAGGGTCGGATACTCTTATCTTAGGAGCACCTTGGCTCCAAACTTCAGATCCTTATATTCACGCTACCTCCCCGACCCTTACCAGAGCTAATGTGGCTAGTTTCATGCTCCCATGAACCTGACGTTGGGATGTGCCTTGCATACATGAACTTTTTCAGCCGAGAGATCAACAAGCTATTTTGGCATTCCCTTACCGGTATGCTGGACAAGGGGCTCGTGGGGTGAATGATCCCAAGGGCTGGTACTCGGCCAAGGCCGGGTATAGGGCCCTACGCCCGTAGGGTCTCCCCTCCCCGGGGACTATCCCGACATGGTCCACTATATGGCAGATCCAAGTCCAACCCAAGATCCGTATTTTCCTGTGGCGGGCTTTGGCTGGTAGCTTACAAGTGGCTGTCAATTTGTAAAGGCGGTTTGTACCCATGAATCCTCTCTGCTCGATATGTTCAGCATAGGCCGAGACTATGGTCCATCTGTTTCTTCACTGCAGTCTTGCGCGTGGTTGTAGGTCTCGAGCGGTTTTTTTTTATACCCTCGGGGGACACCTTATTCTTGAGTAGGTGGATCATAAGGTGGCCGACCTACCCCCTGGAAGGCTCATTGAGATATCTGTATGGATTTGGGAGATTTGGAAGACATGAATGAACTAGTCTTTGACTCAGCACTCCCAGCATAGGCATGTCATTCATCATGCGGGAGGCACTACTTGGACTCTTTCCTCGCTAGGCTATATGGTCATCAATATGGATGGCACTGTCTTTTGAGAGACGGGCCAGTTAGGATGGAGTATTATTTGTCAGTCAGACTCAGGGACTGTTCTTGATACGGGGAATAGAACGGTGTAGGGGGTTTAGGATCCTAGTATGATTGAGGTCTATGCGATTGTCGTCGCCTTAGCACTGGCCTGAGATCGGCATTAGGGGAAAGATCATCCTACGCAGCGACGCCTGAAGGGTGTTTGGTCTCCTTTCGGCCCCCCAACTACCTTTGTCCCCGATTAAGACTACTTTGTAGAATGTCAAGGTCCTTTTCTCTATTATTAAGGATGTCAAACTCGTTTTCGTGGAAGTTAATAAATTCTATTATGTTAAAAAAAAAGGTAATCAGTGGTAACATGATATTTTCACATTAATTTGAGCAATTTTATGACTACATCCTAAAAATTATTCGGAGTATTGGATTAACACATTTTTAAATTGTAAACTGCAAAATACAAAATTAACAGCGATTTCTTGTAATTTCCCCTTGAAACTGACTTCTACCAATTTATACAGGTACAAAACATCATATTTATATGAAATTTCTTCATGTATCTCGATGTATGTATATAAATTACTGGAAAATGTAGATTTATGTAATTGTCCAAACTTAATGAAATCTAAAATCTTGAAAAGCAAATCCCTAGTACTAGTTCTTAAGAAGAGAGAACATTAGGTCCCAGATGCAATAAGCTCCCTCTCCCTTTATTCACCGCAAGTGAAATGTAGAATAAGTGGTAGAGTTAGGAGACAGAATCAGTATTCAGTGGTTTACCCAGACCATCCCCTCTGAGAAGAATGAACATTCAGCCTATCCAATACAGCATTGAAATCAACCGCCTGCCCACTCTCTTCCATTCTCTGGATCACATTCACAGCATGATCACCCCTGAAACCCATGCTTACCAATTTATCAATCAGCTCATTATAGGGGTGGTTCCGAACAAACTGTGGATGGCTCGGGTTCTGGGCCACAGTGCCTGAGTTGGGTTGTGAGCTCTGGAGCGATACATTGGATGGAGGATATACATCTTGTTGGAAGTGAGGTTGATTTGATGGATGGTGGGCAGTGTCATACATCATATATGCACTGCTACTGCCTGGAGCTGCATATCCATCACCTGGTGGTGGCGGTGCTCCAAAATTACCCTTCATTTGCTGAGGTGGAGCCTGCTGAACTGTTGTTCTACCAGCACCACCATACACATAATGGCCAGTATCAGGAGGAGATGGGTTTGTTGATTGACTTGGTTGGTAGGGAGGGTATGTTGGTGGAGGCCTGACCTGGGATTGCAAAGGTGACTGTTGGGGAGGAGGTACCTGCTGCGGCCATTGCTGCTGATGCTGAGAGAACGGCTGGTTGGCATGCGGCTGATTTATGTGAGACTGAGTCTGTTGTGGAGCCACCCTAGTTGGGTCTTGCAGTTGGGGGGTTCTGTATTGAGTATCAGATGGCCGATATTGACTCTGAGGGGCTTGCGCCTGAACTTGTGGAGTTGAGAACTGAGGTGGAGGCTGATAATAGGACTGCTGTTGGTTGACATTTTGAACTGGAGCTTGAGGTGGCGGTGCCACAGACTGTTGCTGTGAGGCTACCTGATGGGGCAGAGCAAGAGCTAACTGCTGGTTCTGTTGTAACTGCTGGTTCTGTTGTGACTCAGATGCATTGTCATTACTTTTCAGATCAGAAGCCCGCGGTGAAGCTTTATCCCCACTGGACTGGCTAGAAGATGAGGGCTCTTTCTGCACCACCTGAAGCTTGTCTAGTTCTTTTTTTGTCTCTGCAAGCTCTTGTTTGTCTCGTAGGATTTGGACAGATCTATGAACCTGTAATAGATATCATAAAGTCAAATTACTTGGACATGTTCATATTCATACCAGGATAAGATCTGAAACTGCAAGAGTATATGAAAGATTGTCCCATTGGTCAATACTCAATAGCAAAGCCATTACTTACAGCCTTCATAAGAAGTAATGAAATGATAACACATATATAATTTATATACCTGGATATGGTTGAAGGCTTAAGAGCTATTGGATTTGGTTTAAATGCTAATCTACCCTCAGGAACACACAGACAGAGTAGGAAGCCCAGTCCAAGTTTAAACCACTCTGCGAAGCGGATGAGTTACATTTTCTAGAGTTCAGAGTATGACACCAAATTTATCTCTCAAATAATTATTGATTTTAAGAACAGATATTATGGGTTCTGAGTACTGCATTAGTCATTGAACAATGTATTCTAAGAAATATATAATAGGTTCATACCTCTCCAATAATCATTAATATTAAGAAAAGAAAAAAATAATCCTTAAGGACCCAATATATCAGGATTCACAGCCAATAAAGGTATCTCACCGGTTCACTCATGCAGTTCATGAGGCTCTTTTCCTCCCTACAATCTAATCCTCCATGAGTGGGCATGTCAAATATGAAGAAAAAAAAATGAACATAGCATACAAGTTCTCTCGTAACCCTCCAGTGTTTTATCAATTACAGTGGCAAATGAATCCCTTTAACTTGCTATATACAGATATATTTCATCAATAGCATGGCATATATGTCAATGCAGTAACCAGTATACCATGTAACTGTGAATATTAAAGTAACTGAATGAGATCTTCTCTACTAATTTAACTGTTAGAACTCACTTCTTGAAGATGTTTCTCAAGAGATTTAAGTTTAGAGTCTGCTTCCTCATTATCACGATTTAAGTCAGACCGCATCTCCCCAATGGATTTATCGAGATTGTAGCAATACAACTCCAACTGTGAAAGTCGAGAACTGATTCCCTCAAGAAAACGCATGAGGTTGTCAGCATATTTCTCCATGCTCTTTTCAACAGTGGAAATAACTTCTTCATTGAAGGACTGACCATAGACAGGAGCAGCATACACAGCAGATCTTGTCATTCGGCTTTTATGAAAATCCTGTTCAAACAGAACACAACAGTAACTATCAAGCTAATTAATTTATATACAGTTGACAGAATAAGAAATCAACACTAGCTATCAACAGGTGAATGAGATTATGAAACTAAAGGCACCTGAACCTTGTTCAGCAATAACATATAAGAATCAATGACATTAGATAATCTCAATGAGTGTGGTGAATTAAAAAAAAAGCAGCAGCATATCACATGCAAGATTAATCGAAGAACAATAGCTCTTGAATAAATAACTGAGCAAAAGGATTACAAAAATAATCAAATTCAGTTAAAAAGTATCGGAAGTTATAGCGCACGATCTAAAGCATATTTGAAAAGTACACAAGTTGTTTATGTCATCTATAGAGACTATCAACATTTATCTTAAAATTTTCAGTATCATGATCATCATCAGGGCCCTTTCTGAAACAAAGTGATGAGCATAATGCCAACATCAGTTAGTTCAATAATTACATTCACAGTCAATATCGGAGCGTATTATGAATTCATAATCGTTTTACATAAAATCAATCCTCAAAATTTTTACTGATTGTTTATTACTTGATCCATTGGACTAGTAAGATTCTGTAAACTCCATGTGCAGAAATTGACTGCACACAGACAAAAGAAACAAAAAAGAAGAGGAGAGAAAATCCAGTTATCAACATTCTACATCATTCTAACTAAAACTCATCAAAACCAACAGTGTAGACCAAATCACACTGAGTGTCTGCGGAAACAGAAACGCAAAATAAGAGAATGAAACAAAAATCAATTATCAGCATCATACACCATTCTAACAAATATAATCTCATTGACAATTTATCTCAAACAAGCTGAGGAACTGTCAAATCAATGTTGGCAATATGCCATAATCCGGTGTAAATAAAGAATAGAGCTATTGCTCAATCAAATACAACTCAAGGCAATGCACTGTCAGAGTCATTCATAAGTTGTGTTTGAAAACAAAAACAAAAAACACTCTAATATTCATCTTGCAGTTTAATACTCTTAAGACCTCCTCTAGTCCCTATCAAATATCAACTTCAAACCATGTGGTCCATAAAAAAATTCCTCGAGCTAAATTCAAAGTTCAAGATCAATTCAACCAGCTAGACAGATCCATCATTTTTAGATAATCTGCTAAACTCATTGAAAAATCAAAAATGGCACAAAAAATTACTTTTCACACATAATCCCAACAAACAACCCAGAAGATTAAAGCCTAATCGCATTCAGTTGTTCCCAATCATCCACAAAACCAAAACCCAGATAACAAATTCATCAATTCAGCCCGGAAATCCAGAAAACCAAACAGAAGCCAGGGAGAGAAACGGACAGAGGGTACTACAGTACCTTGCCGGAACCGGCCCCTACCACAGGCACAGGGTCGGAGTGGTTGGTTCCTTTGGATGAATCCTGGTCGACGTAGTCGCAAAGGATGTCATCAGAGCCGAAATCAAAACCCTTAGAGCCGGAGTTGGGTCGACCAGGAGATCCAGACGCCATGGGATAAAAAGGAGATAAACCCTTGGAAGATTGGAGCTTCGGATGTTAGTAGAGAGAGAAAGATGGTAATTGATCAGTGTTTACGATTACTATAGAGGTAGAAAGAGGCCTTGCTGCTCTGCAGCTGCAAAAGGAACGTCCGGTTGTTCATAACAGATGAGACACTGACGAGACTTGGAGACTCGTAAATGAAGAATAATAAGTTAAATAAAAGTATACTTTAGTTGAAAACCAACTAAAATAATGATAAAACGTGATTTTTAAAATAAAATGTGGTCGGAGGCTTTGTGTTGTATAGGGATGTGAAGATCACGCGATAAAGGTTCGGGATGACCCCATCACTTTATTAATCTAAATTTTAGTGTATTTTTTTTTAGTATTATTGTATATTATAAAAGATGAAAGGTAAATACATCAAATACTTCCAACATAAAAGTACTAGAAAAACTAACATATAGTAAAGTGTGCTAAAGGTAAATATGACTCATTGATCGAACCACTTCGCTGATACGTTCAGAAGGAGGTATTACGCTAGGGTCCTAATAAGACACCGATGCAACTAATCTGACCTGAAAGTTAAGGTAGAGCGAATCCATTTCCGGATTGGTACTGTGGTGGACTGAATACTCCTCTAGGATGCCAGCGTGCGTCGTCCTCCCTGAAGTGATAAAAATAAGGCTCATAAACGCGGAATTGTTGGCCCCTGAGAAGATAGAGGGGTATCTTGCTGGATCTTGATGAAACATCCTCCACCAAACGTCTAGTGGGGCGATGATACCGACCAACCCCCCATTGGACCATCTCAGACTCATTCAGGCAAGGGTGCTTATAGCCCAATGCCGCTGCACTTGTCGCCTCCCTTGTCTTGGTGGATCCTTCAGAATGCGCCTCCCCATCTTCCTTCATCGACCTCTTCCTTCCTACAGAAATTGAGGTACCGGTTCTGAATGCTGGCGGGACCTCCGGGATGATCAACATTGGTCCCCTTGAATTACTATCCTCCCTAGATTGGCGTCTTCTTGTCCTTCTATCTGGCTCCTGGTCGTTACTTCTACCATGTCCTCTCGCCTTATTTTGAGCCTCTGGGGTGATCTTCGGGTTTGATGTCTCGAGGATCCCCCTAGATAGTCCCAATTTGTTTACGGGACATGCTTCTCATGTTTTGATCGTACTAAGGCCGATCGAGGGTCTGTCGGTAATCTTAGCGAAGGGCCTCGAAACCCCCGTCCCCTAGGCATGCTGTAAACAGATGGTCATCATAACTACAACCAAACCAGTGGTTGGGCAGTCTCTCATACGAAATGTGAAGCATCGTACATACATGAGACTCCAAGAGTCTGAACCATAACTGGCTCTGCAGGGGAACCCGAATGTCGAGTCTAACCCGGATCCTCATGGTATGTCAGACTCGCTACTATTGGAGGGTGTTGGTACCACCACCATCGGGACTTTGTGGAGAAAGTCGTCCTTGTCCATATAGTTTCCTACTCGCTGTGTTCTAGGGTACAGAGCGAAAGCACTCCCACACAAATAATATTAATGACGATATTGTTATTTGACTAATATCATATCCACACATCTTGAATTGTCACAATCGCCATGTTAGTTGGCCTATAATCATTGCGTGTGAATTGCTCTTTCCATACCAATAAACAATTCTTCTATTGTTAACAGGGGAAACACCATGTTACTGTACTGTACTAAGGTCAATTACCAAATCATTACCCATACGTATGAAAAGTATTACATAATAACAGATGTCACCAATTAATTCACAAAATGTATCAAAATCTATTAAGTGTGACTAACTCTGTGAAATACCAATCACATACTTGTCACGCTGTAAAACATTCCTAAAATGACATGCGAAAACTTGATGTTATAACGTAGACCTTTCGCTATTCTCAAATCATAACCCTAACCTATCAACTTTTCATGTTACTCACTTAACGGCCGTTAAACTTAAGGACGAAAAATACAATAAGTACGGTCAACGTTACTATATAATAGTTTTCATATGTGTGAGTTAGGATTTAGTAATAAACAAAAAAAATGCGGTACGAATAACCCCTTGTTAATATAGAGTCCATGCTTCCTAAGTCCTAACATACGGAACATAAAGACATAGCACTTGAGTTTACATTCATGGGGAAAGAATTGTTGAGCAACAAAAAGTTGAAAGCAATGTAAAATGAAAAAGGCGCTACCAAAATTAAATTCAACGAATTGCATGTTTTCTCCCTTAACAAAACCATAGCAGCTCTTTCCGAGGCATAGAGACCCATACAAACTAAAAGCAATAAAGAGAACGGCATTGTATCAATGAGAAAATGGAAAGTTGTTTTGTCCTGTTCCTTGCTATATCTACATCTGTTAACCAGACAAGTTCCATCAAAATTGCAATAGTCAACAGACAAGTTCTACTAATTCTAACTATGTAAGACTTGATTCATCAACTCCTATCATCCTATGCTCCACGCCTATACTGTTCACAGTCTGTAGATCCATTTCTCATGAAACTGGTCACAAGCATATTCATCATCCTGCCTACAGCTGCTCTAAATTCATGCGTGCACTGTTCACCTGCACCACTCCCCTTAATCATAGACCCTACCCTCGCTCCCTCTGTGTACGCTTTGCACGCCTCCAGAATAGCACATGCACGCTCCCTGAAGTGCCCAGCACTGAACTCTTCAAAATGCTGCAACAACACACCATCAATTAGTCGTAAAAGAAATGCTTTGAGGATATTGCTAACTGAGATAGAGATGCTTTCTGAAACCATACCTTTGGCGGCCTCCTAAGAGTATAAATCATGGTCTTAAGGGACATGATAAATGCATCCTCACTGTACTTATTTGACCTCGCTCTCCCTGCTTCACCCGTGTGACTTTTTTCATATCCAGGCTCGTTGTAGAAGGGTTCTGCATTGAGGATCAGAGCTTGTATAGACACCAAAACTTGTAACATGGTTGACTTCCCTGCAATCCACATCTCATTCTGCTGACCAGACCATGTCCCCAAAAGACTCAGGCATACTTTTCCACATTCATATAAATTTGGATTCAGGCGAAGACCCCCTGAATAATAGTACACCATCTGAAAAACATGTTTTTAATTTTTATCACTGACAGTGCAACAATATACCATTGGAACCAGAGCTATGCAAAAATTTACATACAGGTGGTGCATCGGGATAATTGGTAGGGAAGAGACAATCAAAGACAAAAAGCCCATCATGGTAAGGTGTGCCCTGTGGTCCTATAATCACAGCCCTCAGCAGTTCCATCCTTGATTCATAAACTCTCACAAAAATTGTGTCTGCCAAACAAAAATTGCAAGAAAAACATATTAATCAAACATACTCATGTTTTCAGGGGGTTAACTACATATAGTTACAGCATACTATACGTCTTTTGCACACAACTATCCCCAATTTGAAAATGTTATTTACAGCTACCTAACCTTCCAAAAAAATTACAGAATTCCCATGACCCTAATCTCAAAAAAGACTCAATAACCCCCCAAAACAATTTGGTTGGATGTAGAATACAGTTGAGTAAGGAAAAAGACTCTTTAAAAGATAAACTATTTAAAAAGACGAAAAAATTGTATTTTTTTAGATCAGAGTCCAGGGCATTTTCATCACTTTTTGACGAAAAAGAGCTATATGCAATTTTTTTAAAGTTGAGGTAGCTGTAAATAACATTTTGAAGTTAGGGATAGTTACATTCAAAAGGTGTATAGTACGCAATTCCTATCTGCAACTAACCCGTTTTTTCTTTCTTTCTAAAGTATGAGTTCAAAATCACATGCGGCCAAAACAAAAATATTACTGCACTAGCTTTTCTATGTTGAACATGCATAGATGTTTAATCACAATTACCTCTATTTGTGTCAAACTTGACCAGGCCATATTGTCCCATAATGATATCATAAATAATAGCATGGAATAAACTAAATAGAGACTGTACTCACCGGGTAAGTTTTTCTCAAGAATCTTCCACTCTTCCTGGATTCTCTTTGCCCAATTCTTTGGTGGCTATCAAGAAAGAAAGAAACACGCATGGAAATATCTGACATGTTCACAAAGAAGCACAAACATACATATGCAAATTCAGACACATTAACATAAGGCAGTTTCGAACTCACCTGCCCATCTGAAAATCCCATCTTACTATAATGATGGTCTGAAAAATCTTCCACGGTATCAAATGATTTAAAGTTTAGAGATTTGCGCACAGCTCCCTCCCCAGCTTCTACTTTCACATCAGATGGTAACTCTGCAGGAACTGATGAACTGCTTGCCATCACATTCGAACTGCTAGCAGAGGCTACAGGAACTGATGAACTGCTTTCACCAGATGTATTCATTTTGCTTTCCTCAACATTTGTAAGACTTGACGTGTTTGTAACAGGTGGTTTGTTTTCATTTGGTGTAGGGTTGGTCAACCAAGAGAGCGATACCTCTACCCCAGGAGGCAAATCCACACAATCAAACTGAGCTTGCATTTTTGAATATTCATCTTCTTCTTCATACATATAATCCCCATCATCATAGTAATCTGATTCATAATCATCACAGGCATCATCATCTGCATCTTCAGCATCATGACAGGACAAATCTGAACTGGAACTGCTGATATTGATAATGGATCCTGAAGTTGAACACTTCAGAGGATCAGCACTGCCTGATGGTCCATCGTGACTATTAGATTTCCCGATATGACCACCCAAAGTATCCTGAACAAACAAGAAAGAAAACAGTTAACTAAAAATATAACCTTCAAAGTGTTTCAGGATACAACATGGACAAGCAAACACTTCTACTGACTGAAAAAAAACAAAGTTAATCAAAACTCTTGGGATCCATAAAGTAGATAGAAATCATGGAGTACAAAAGATGCCAATTGATGATGCCTTTACCTGGAAAACTAGATTGTTAAATCATCAAAAGAAATTCAAAGATGGTTTGAAAAGTATAGGTATTAGAGGACCAACTCAACTAAAAGCTTAAGCTGATAGTTGAAGGTCCAATTATAGTTATATTCTAACACGCGCCCTCACGGACAGACCCGTTTACGGGTTTGGAGGTGAATTATTAGAAGAGGAGATGATCACATTGAGAAGAGATATAAGAGCTAGCCCATTTGGGGCAAATTTGATAAATTTATAAGAAATTAGAATTTTTTGTAGAGAGTGGGGGTTTGAACCCGGGTCCGTGAGGAATCAAGCTCTGATACCATATTAGAGGACCAACTCAACTAAAAGCTTAAGCTGATAGTTGAAGGTCCAATTATAGTTATATTCTAACAATAGGAACCTGTCTGCCTTGTAAATATTATCATTCTGATCTAATTTGGAATGTATATTGCTTGAGTTCTATATATGTATTGTTAATGAATGTCTCAAGACTAAAGCTTGGAACGAAAGTCAGTTAATGAAATTGAGACTAATGCTTCACTTGAGGCTCGTCTTTAGCATAGTATAAATTATAATATGTCATAACCTACATGGTATAAAGATAAATACATCTATTACAGAACTTAAGAAAGTAATACTACGGTAAAAAATCAGGACTCAAACAGACACCACCTCAATTCACTCAAACCATAAATATGCTCATCAAAAAAACCAAAATAAAATTCCATCTTCTACGACATCAATTGTTCCATTACTTTTAAAAAGAACAAAAGTCCAATAGGGATGACATTATCACACCACCAATAGGAACTAGAGTTTGAGGAATTTAACAACAAATAATAGACTGACTGAAAAATTGAAGGTAAGAGAGACTTACAGTCGAACTAAAAACAGGATAATAATGGAAGTTCATGTGTTAAGAAGAGATATTCTACATTTGTGCTATACTCAAATCACCACGAGTAATATTATTGCAGATAAGTTAGCAAACAATATCTTCCATGAATATTGAATCCCCCTTGATGCACAATAAAACTAACGAAAAGTCAATGTGCGTAGATTAAGAATGAAGAATTTTTAAATCGGTATAACATATCGGGTTAAGCTCCACAACCAAAAGATCAACAAAATCATTGGGCTCGTCCTTTCCCCTTTGATTGTAGTCATATAATTATATTTTAATCAATGTGAGACTTTGTACTTTAACAAAGAAGAAGCAGTAGGTAGTATAAAAAGCAACCGGGTAACTAATCACCTGAAATCTAAGTAATGCAAACAAAAAACCTTCCCCTTGCATATTAGTACCAGTTATTTAATGCATCACCCTACAACTTGCTGATTGACAATAGGACCATCGTCCTAGATTGTTCATCTTATTTCTGGCTTAATATGGGAGACTCCAAAACTCATGGACAGTCTCACAAGTTTGATAATCACTGTTCAGTCCAAAAAAATTACAACTTATCCTATTTTCATCAAGCTTTATTCTACCTGTAGAAAATTTAACTTGGGATCAAACCTGTGCAGCAATAATGTAAACATCATTGATGTCCCTTTCTCAACCATTAGGCATAAATGGAACAACATCATACACAATCCTAAAGTACTCTCTACACTAAATTTGTCAGTTCTGTCTACAATACTTGGGCATTCTATCCCGCAAGTTACTCAACAACCAAACTGAGACAATTGTTAAGTCATTCATGGGTGTTGGGTCATACATATAAACTATTGTCATAATTTAGGGAGAAAAATAAGGACAACCTCTGCAAGTTAATTCAATGGCTTCTTCACAAGGCACTCTATGTCAGACAATGATGAATTATTGTGGTCCATACTCATTCAACTTTGCATAATTCCATCCCATACCAGAGTTGATTTACTTATGATGGGTAAAGTTCTTCCATTATACACAAGTGGGTTTGGTCCTAAATCTACACTCTCCAATTCAGAAATATTACACCATAAATTGAGAGATCCTATGAGATTTGTAAGTATCAAAACTCCCAAGCCCTCAAAGATTTTGGAAGTTCTGTAATTCCATATTTTGATTCCACAAGAATAATGCAATATAATTAATTACATCAAAATTAGGTCGGATTAATAAATGTATTCCAAGTAAAACCTAAAAGCACCACTTTCCTTATCATTTCGACACTTGACTAGTCCTGATCACTCAAGCAACACAAAAAGCAGTAGCAAAAAAAAACCTAATTCAACCATCCGCGATCGAACAAAACAAACCCAGGAATAGAACCGAGCAACCAAAAAACACAATCGGACTAAAACATATTTTCTAACAAAAAACAAAGGATTTATTTTTCAATGAATTAAACGAACGACAACAATTACCCCTGATTGCTGAAGCTCCTTGGCGATCGCAGCGTCAGGGGCTTCGGATGACGAGTCTTCCATGTTGAGGTCCATCGCGATCCCAAAATAACCTTGAGAGAGAAAAACAAAATTGACCACGAATACAAACACAGACAAAAAAGTTAGAGAGAGAAACTGTACAGAATCGCGATGAGAAACGAGAAGAAATAGACGATTCGTGCAAAAACGCAACAATGGAGGCGGAGAAAAAAAAGGGTCGTCGTCGAACGAAAAAATAAACCTCTGTAAATCCTTCTGGGCTGGGTTTACCTCTGCAACAGTGCTTTCAACAGGGACGAACAGAAACAGAGGACCTATGTTTCTAGAGAGAGAATAGTCTAAATTCGCGCCTTATTAGGAAACAAAGCTATCTTGCGCCGGGACGTAACAGTAGCACAACTATTCCCTACGGCACGATTCTACTGAAACATCCACGTGGGCTACGGTGATTTGTTGGCTTTAGACGAGTTTTTTGACAGACGCAGTTCAAAGTTGAAGCTGACTTGTGTTACCGTGGTAGCTTTTGTGCTTGATTGCTACTCGTGAGATGTTGCGATTTCCATGAAGGTGCCGTTTAGACTGACTTAACTAACTGATCATGCTTTGTCTCAGCTGAGCCCAGCTACATTGATTTAATCCTCAATAGATTGACTCCAGTAGATGGTCAAAGTCTAGACTGTTGAGATTTTATTATTTATTGTTTATAATTATTGGCAATCAAAAACTCTACTTAAACTTAGATTAATGAGTAGACATATATGAAGATATTTATCCTGTTGAAATTAAAATTTGGAATCTGTTATGAATATTTGATTGGATGACTACATGGAATATTCTAGATTGAAGTCACAAGACTTTTGTATTTTGGATTCTATCATTTATGTAGTTTATTAAAGTTATGACTCTATGATTATGAGCCTATAAATAGAGGTCATTGTAAAGGATGAAATCATCAATAATATTCGATTCTCTACTCTCTCCATATTCTCTTGTTCTCTCTAGTTTTTGTTCTTCCATTCACAAGTATCGTTCTTCTATTCACAAGTATCGTTCTTATTTTCATAACACGTTATCAGCACGAATTGCTCTACTATCCAGGTATCAAAAGTTTGTATTATCGTGAATTTATTTGAATTTGATTCATGCTTATTTATACAAGTTCATTTACGTTTTTCGATAAGTATGCTCTGTGATTGCCAATATACATTGGATCTTTCACATCAGAAACTTGATGTTTATTATATACTTGTGTTTTGTTTTTATTTGATACTCGGATATGAGATTTGTTGAAATCGAATCATTTGGACCTGAAGTTCCAAGATAGAACCGTTTTTCTTATAACATTCAACTTGGCTTAAAAGCGTGAAGCTTGAAAAAAAATCACGATACGGTTACATGAGTAGTTTAGCTACTCCATGTGTTCTCTCGTTGCATGGTCATCTTGTGAATAAATTTATGAGGTTGTATATTTGTAGCCTGAACTTTACAAATATGATGATATTATGGATCAGAATTTTCAAATACATAATACCATTGACATGGTGTATGTTGGACCAGAAGTTCCAAATACATGGTACAACAAATGGTTGTGTATTCTCTCCCATATATGAATAAGAGTATTATAGTTGATGGTTCATGTAACTAATGACACGTTCTTTACTTATATTTTTACTTAGTTAATTATATAGATTTTATAGTTTTACAACGTCGAACCATTTTGAACCCGAAGTTCAAATATTAACGAGAAAAGATTTACGGAACCTGAAGTTTTGATTAAAGATCGTGAGTCTTATAACCTAAAGAAATTAGAGTGACCCGAAGTTCACATGTACCTAATGATGACAAAACCTGAAGTTTTGGTTCAAAATATAAACTTGAAACTTAAGCCTGAAGCTTGTAACTTGTGTCTATGGCTTGAAGCCTACAATTTTATCTATAGTTATTTTTATTTAGTACGAATACCCCACGAGCTTTCTCGGTGTGTGGTTATATACATATCTAATTTCCATATTTATACACCCCACGAGTTTGTTCATTGTGTAAATCATAATATATATTTATTCTTATATGTGTGGATATTATGTATATTTGATATGTGTAACCTGAAGTTTACACAAGTCATGATATTTTGAACAAGAAGTTCTATAATCATCAAGAAACAAGTTTATTGAAATCATCATCCAAGTAAACAAGATACATGCAATTACTGGAAAGAAAGAAAAAAATGTGACATGAAGCTTACATAAAGACTTGAAGTTCTAAATTGGTATCCTTGCAGTATAAATCAAGGAAACTATTTCAACACATCATCCATATTATTTATAATCGATGGAAAATATTTTCCTCTACATTACTTCCATCTAGTATGCTCTTGAAGTAGCATTACCGAGAACGAAAAGAATCAGACTAAATATATTTATTAAGTAATGAATTATTGTTGAAAACAATCAAGCTCGCCCTATTGGCAGCACTCCATTCACTAAAGAGAATGTGATAGGATATGGGTAGATCTAGACCCAAGCAAGATCGATGCCCCTGACGTGGTCGCGGTCGTAGTCATAGTTATGAGCCAAATAATTTCCAAATTACATGAAAAAAAATAATAAGGTGTACCACAAGAAGTGGAATGAGTATGAAAGGCCCAAGAAAGAATATAGTACATCAAATGAAAACTCATGAACATGATGGAAGTTATATTGTAAATGTAATTGGTTGCGTACCTGAAGTATGATCAAAGATTTGATTGAAGGAAAATAATAAAATGGTAGAAAAAAACTTTATGGATAACATGGATCTTGAAGATCTAATCGAATGTCTTTAACTCATTTGTAATTGATGACGGGAAAACAAGTATCATGCATATGAGCCAATCTTTGGATGATTTGTATTCATAATTCTATTATATTCTTTTGTAGTATGTAAACTAATACATTGCTTTTCTAAGATAATAAGGATATGAATCCCAGAAGTGATATATCTAATTACAAAAATGATAAAGATATGTGTATTATTGATAGTACTACTACACATACAATTTTGACAGACAAGAAATATTCTTTATGTATGACCTTGGTCGAAGCAAACGTGAACACTAGGGAGCTCTAGAAGGCTAGAAATGGAGTGGTATGGGATCAGTTTATCCAGACAGCGGAAGCTCTAGATGCCATAGTCCTCGGTCAACTCTGTAGCTGGTCGGAAGCCCACACAAAGTTCAAGACGGAGCCCCCGGTACAGAAGCCGAGAAGGGAAGTGGGTTGGTCACCTCCTCTACAGGATTGGTCTGCAATTAATGTTGATTGGGTGGTTTTTGCTGATACAGAGTAAGTGGGATGGAGCTGGCTATGCAGGAATTATAAAGGCTACATTGTGGAAGGTAATACTTGCACGATAGGGGGTAAACTAAGTCCGTATTTTGCTGAAGCTATGGCCATTCTTCGAGCCCTCCAATGGACTTGGACGAAGGGACTTACCAAGATTGTGATTCGGAGTGATGCACAATACGTCGTACAACTGATTCTAGGTACTAGTCCCTTGTTCTCCCCGGTAGGACGCATTCTTATTGAATGTTGTTCTATCATTTCTACTATCGAGGATGTCAAACTCGAGTATATAGCTAGGACAGTGAACGGAGCAGCCCACTGGTTGGCTAGGGAAGCCATTTGTGCCTGTTCTTTCGTGGTCCGGATTCACCATTTCGGATGCACTTTTATGTATTCTTTGTCACTTCAAATAAAATGCCTAAATGGACACGTTTCAAAAAAAAAATTATTGTAAAGTTTGGAAATAGTCGATAAAAAGATTAATATGATTTTTATTTTTTGGGGGCGAAAGATGCAATTGTATTAAATTTATATCAGGACAACGACGTGCGCCAGGGAACATGCTCCCAGGCTACTAAGGTCAGACAGAAAGAGAAATGACTCACTGATCCTTTTACCACTAGAACCGTCACCAACGGTATTAGAAGGCCATATAGGCAAGGACAAAATACGGAAAGGGGGAAGGGGATGCAGGAAATACAGTATCTCAACAACGATAATGGTGGGAGGCAAATCATCTACATGGGACCCCTCCTAGTGTCAGTCCCCGATGCTCCTCAAGACTCTCACTCCTCCTGGTGGGGATGCTTCCCCGCCCTTACTTGCTCCTCCTGAGGTGCTCCAACAACTGACCTCTTGAGTGCTCCAGTTCCCTCTCCAGCTACCTCAGTAGGATTCGGGACTTCAACCTCCTTCCTCCCCAGACCTCCATGCGTTTCCCCACATACCTCACCAGAGGGCGATGGTGAGGACTCCAAAATCGAGCCAGCATGGGACTGAATGGTTCTCAGTCGGGTCATACCCCGAGTCCCCAGACCAGGAGGCACGAAGCTTGAGGAAACCCGAAAGGCTCTATCCAGGGTCAAGGTGCCTCTAGGGGTGATGTCATTGGGAGGAGAGGGTCGATCAACCTTTCCCCAATCCGTCGCATAGGGCTTGATCTTCTTATTCCTCTAGTACTCCAGTAGAGAGGAATCAAATCGGGGGGCTTTGACTGCCCATGTGCACTCCCCCAAGTCATGGCCGAGCCTACCATAGTTGTAGTAGAAGCTCGGAAGCTTGGAGTCGGTAAGTTTGATGTGAATGGGCTCAAAAAATCCTTGAATCGAAGTACCATTCCCCTCCGGAGAGGCCTCTCAGTGAGGTGGCAGAACCGAACTTTGACCGTTCCATCCCAACACATGCCCCACTTGTCACATGGGTAAAGAACTCTTACCTAAAAATTTACAAATTTTAAGAATTATAAATTTACAACTATGAAGAGACTTTAAACCAGTGTTATGAATTTGAAACCTTTACGTTGCATGAGTCATAAATATATTAAGAGAAGACGGGTGCATAAATATAGAGAGAGAAATACATATAGAAATAAAAAAATGATCAAGCAGTGGATGTTGACAAGGAAGGACTATGCTGGGGGGATTACATACGTATCAGGATTCGGGTGGACATGCGAGTTCCCCTTCAAAGTCAGTTGTGGTTTCGTCTCCCAGACTCTCAGGTACGCACCTTGCTAGTTGTGACATATGAAAATCTCTCGGACCACTGTTTTGGTTGCAGCTGCATGCGTCACCTCTTCTCGGCTTGTCCAATAGAGGGTGGCTAGAAGGTCCGATCGTGAGGTCCTCGGCTGATCCTCGGTCAGTTCTGGAGAAAGAGAAGCATGGGAAGCCGATTCTGGGGACGTATTGGAACTACATGGGGAGCAAGGTAGGAGAACCTTCTAGGCTGATTGGAAATCAGGGGCCGAAGGTTCAAGGCAAGGACAGCCGAGGACGGGGAGCAAATTGTTGGGAGAAAGGTCAACCTACTGTGATCCAGGATGATGAAAGAGAGGAATGGGCACCTCGGAATCCTGTGCTGACATTATCGGGACGGAAACGCCTCGAGAGGGAGGATGAGGTACGAGAGTCGGAGGGCTCTACTGGCTCGGACGGAGCATCACATATCGCGGCGGGGGGCCTAAGCACCCTCGCCTCACGGAATGAGTCCGAGATGGTCTAGAGGGAGGTTGGTCGGCTATTTCGCCCCTTTGGATGTAGGGTGGCAGGGATTCCACCAAAGGCCAACATGGAACTTCCCTATCAACTCGGAGGTCAGCAATCCCGCGTTTAGGATCCCTACATCTATCATTCAAGGGAGGAAGACGCACGTTGAGAACTCGGAGGAGTTTACAGTCCACCAGCAACACCCCGCTATCATTGCATCTGCTCGATCAGTGCCTTCTATCTGGCTAATACTGTATCGGTATCGTCAAATGCTAGAGCAGTCCCATACCACAGGCAACCCAGAAATCAAGAGCAACTTTATTTTTCTGTTCACTACTTTCCTATTTTCTCAGTTTATATTTCGTCTTTCAATTATAAGTTGATTCAGTACTCAGATGGGGGCAAGTATGCACCTATCCGTTAAACATTTATAATATATCACTTTTGATATATAAAAAATCATATCTTTTATTTTTCTTCTCATTTATATTTATAGTTCTCTGTGTACAATTTTTTTCATCATCATCACCTAAGACCTAAGACCTGCTTATTTGCTGAAACGCGGGACCTGCAACTACAAGCCTCAAACTGTAAAAATGGATTGCGATTGATCTTCCCCCCTCTATAAAGATACCTTCTTGTTTTTCACTCTTCTTGTTTTTCACTCATCTCAACATGCCTAAACTGATGTTGTGTGCGATGTGTCTCTTTTTTGTTTTTGCTTTTGCAGGTCCCGAGGACGACCTACCTGCTTCGCCGGCCACCCCTCACCTCCACCACCGCCGGAAGCCATGTTACCTGGGGATGCCATACCTCGCTTACCCGGAGGCGGTGGTAAGCGCCTAGCCCGAACTCCTCGAACCCGAGCCCCTCCAGCTCCCGCAACCCCACTTCCCTCCACCGAAGCCGGCACCGACGTCCCTCCATCCGGCACCAGCACTGACGGTCGTGGCGGAGCCAAAGCAGGTAACACCAGCGGTACCTGCATCTGCACCACCGGGCTATTCTGCTGCAGCACCATCAACGGCGACGCTCCGTCTCTTCTTTTGATTTTCGCGATGTTTATTTAGGATCTCGTCCGGTATTATCAGTTGTCAAACTACCAGTGTAATTGCTATGTTACATCAATTCAATGGCACCCAACGTTTACTTATTACCTAATATATGTAATGTATGATATTTCAATTTCTACCATGTTTTATTTATTTATTAAGTAGGCTTTGCATTCTCAACAAAAAAGAAAAAAGAAAAAAAGAATAGAGTTTACAGGGCCGGCCCAATGATTATTGGGGCCTAAAGCGAGAATTGATCGATGTCTTTTTTTCTTTATGAAAGAATATATAAAAATAAATAAACATGTCCATATAGAAAGATTATACTAGATGATATTGAAAGAATGAGCTTAAACATCTACTTATAACACTCGAAATCTAAATTGAATGATCAATATTAACTTCTAACGAGACAGCATCCATGGATAAGATGTATTGTATACAATTCTATACAAAAATCTAAAAGTTTAAGCATTCACATTAATCCATAAACACGATACATTCATGTCAAGTTTAAATATGATAGGTTCAAGATAATTCCAGACAAATTATGCTAGTTTATATGTGACATCGTGTATGACTAGTTATTATCATCAACTTCTAGAAATTTTCATACTTAAAAAATATTTTCTAGACAGTTTATAGTTTATATTAGTAACCTTTATTTTCAATTTTGTTAAATACAACGAGACTCATGTTTTTAGTGTATTAACTCCATGGAGTATTCTTCGATAAATGATCTTTTTTTTTACTAATCATATTCGTACAAAAATCAGACATTCTAACACCAGTTGTTAATATATACATGCACCGTTTTCTTTTCAATAAGAGAATATTAATATTCCTATTCATCTTTAGATGCATAGTTTCATTATTTGAATGTCTTAGAAAGTGGTTTATAAAATATTAAAGGAAATATGAGATATCAAATCAATATTCACTGGATTTCTCATATGTTTGTTTTGCATCTTTTTGCTTTGATTAAACATCTATATCCAATATTAGATTTTTTTTCCAATTTTGACAACTTACTTTTCCAGATTATTTTGGTTTGAACATTTTCGTAATGAAGTTGATAAATTGATTGTCATTCCTTAAACAAGTAGTATAGTGCATTGATATGTAAATATCTGCGCTTCTTTTCTGATGTGTTCCATTGCTTTGCATGTTTTGTTTCGTTAAAGATATTTTTTCACTGCGAAATAAACATCCATATAGTTGTTAGAATGTTCAACCATCAAGAAAAATTGTCTTTCATTTGGATGAAAATGTTTTTATGAAAAACAAATTTGAATAGAGATCAAATTAAATTAGGCCTAACTAGTATTAAATTTTAATTTCAAGATTAGAAGGCTAATATTTTCATTTGATTAAATTTGATCAAATAATAACAAATCTTTAATTTTAGGGGGTATTTTTCACCCGATGCCTTAAACAGCTTCTTGTTTATTTTACGAGGCTTTTTCTGATCGATGACCTTAAGCGATTGCTTAACTCGTTTAAAGGTTAAGCCGGCCTTGGGTTTGAATTCAAAGTTGTCGTGTGGGATTCAGCAAAGGAAGATAGATGATCAGAAACATTAGTGAGAGAGAACAAGTGGAACTGGGTGCTCCATTTCCAAAATTGGGTAGCAAGAGAGGTGGTCCACTTTCAAGAAGAGCAAAGAGAAAGGGTCAGGTCATAATTGAGTAGGTTAGTATAAGGTATTATAAGGTTTTATAAGGTATTATAAGGTTTTATAAGGTATTATAAGGTATTATAAGGTATGAAGTATGAAGTATGGGCTTCTCTTCTCTTCTCTCTGATATTGATATTGAGATACATGATGCTTTGTGCTAAACCTAAAGCTACTAGTTTCCTTTTATAGTATAGGGTATTGTAAGAAAAAAGAGTTGCCGTTATGTAAACACACACACGTGTATGTGTGAGAGATGGGCACCACTTCTTCAATGAAGAACGTGGCAAATTTGTGATGACTAATGCAATTACAAGAGCTCTATATATATGTGTATGATGAATTGAATAGACACAGAAATAAGAAATAAAAGGTTCAGTATTGAGAGGTATACAAAAATCGGTTTTTTCATATCAAGAAAAATCAAGTGAGTTCTTTCGTATCGAGTTTCGGTTTTGATCGTTTGAGAAATTATCACAACACGTTATCAGCACGACTCTGCTCCGTTGTAATCGTTAATTTTTCTTAAATCGTTATTCAGTACGAACACTCTGTTCTACTGCTCAGGATATGGACCCCCAACTATGGGTCACGTATTTGCAGAAATGATGGCGACTTATGTATTGTTGATTGCGCGTCGACGCACACAATCTTAAGTGATAAAAAATATTTCTCTAATCTAACCTTGGTTGAAGCGAATGTTAGCACAATTACGGGTACTGAAAACTTAATAGAAGGCTCCGGAAGAGCTACCTTGATATTAGAAAATGGAACAAGGTTAAGTACCCATAATGCTTTATATGCAAGTAGATCCAGAACAAATCTACTTTGCTTCAAGGATATTCGTAGCAACGGATATCATGTCGAGACCAGAAGTGAAAATGAGACTGAGTTTCTCTATATCACTTTTAATAAACGTGGTGAAAAGTGTGTACTTGAAAAATTACAGGTTCTATCATCAGGTTTGTATTATACAACCATAAGAACCATTGAAACCTACGCAACAATGAACCAGAAGTTCATTAACCCAAATGCTTTTATGCTTTGGCACAATCGTCTTGGTCATCCGGGATCGACCATGATGCGTAGGATTGTTGAAAACTCATGTGGGCATTCATTAAAGGACCAGAAGATCCTAATGTCCAATGAGATATCATGTACAACTTGTTCACAAGGAAAATTAGTGGTCCGACCATCGCAAACCAAGATTAATATTGAAATGCCATCTTTCCTGCAAAGAATTCAGGGAGATATATGTGGCCCTATACATCCAGCCAGTAACCATTTAGTTATTTCATGGTCCTGATAGACGCATCCAGCAGATGGTCTCATATTTGCTTACTATCAACGCGAAATGTTGCGTTCGCTAAAGTGCTGGCCCAAATCATTAAGCTGAGGGCACATTTCCCTTATTATCCCATTAAGTCGATTCGTCTTGATAATGCTGGTGAGTTCACATCAAGAGCATTTGATGATTATTGCATGTCTTTAGGGATTGATATTGAACATCCCGTTGCACATGTCCATACCCAAAATGGGTTAGCAGAATCGTTTATCAAACGTATACAGGTAATTGCACGTACATTACTAATGCAATCACAATTACCTATTTCTGCTTGGGGACATGTTGTATTACATGCTGCATCTTTAATTCGTATAAGACCAAGTGCTTATCATCAATATTCTCCTGTACAACTTGTGTGTGGGAACCAACCTAATATATCCCATTTGCGAACCTTTGGTTGCGCAGTGCAAGTGCCGATCGCACCTACTAAACGCACAAAAATGGGACCCCAACGTCGGTTAGGGATATGTGTTGGTTTTGATTCACCGTCCATTATAAGGTATCTTGAACCTCGGACGGGTGATTTGTTTACTGCAAGATTTGCAGATTGTCATTTTGATGAGACAACATTTCCACCTCTAGGTGAGAAAGATAAGCCTCCTGAAGTAAGGCTTGAACTCTCTTATAAGCCTCTTGAAGTTGGGCATGAACTTTCATGGAAAGTGAGTTCATTGTCTCATTTAGACCCACACACGTCACAATGTGAAATAGAAGTACAGAGAATAATTCATTTGCAAAATGTTGCAAATTAAATGCCTGATGCATTTGCAGACACGTCAAAGATGACAAGGTCTTATATAGATGCAATCAATGTACCAGCTAGAATTAAGGTCACTGGTGAAACTGCAAAAGCAGCTATCGATTCCTCTAGTACACGCCTGAAGCGTGGGAGACCAGTTGGATCAAAAGACATTGTTCCCCGGAAGCGGAAATGTCAGACGAATATAGGGGATAAGAAAACGGTGGTTCCAGAAGAATCAGCCAATGAGAAAACCTCATTACCAGAAGTAGTTCCAGAAGAACTACCAGAGTCGGTTCCAGAAGAACCAATCGGTCCAGAAGTACCAGTCGGTCCAGGAGTACCAATCGGTCCAGAAGTACCAAAAGACTCTAATGCTCCTGAAGAGTTAAGAAATGAGAAAATTATTGTTGATGAAGTCTTTGCGTTCGCGGTGGCCAACGAGATCATAAATGATTTTGATTTCGAGCCCCGAAGCATCGACGAATGTCGTCATAGGGATGACTGGCCTATGTGGGAAGAAGCAATTCAGGCAGAATTGGCTTCATTGGCGAAACGCCAAGTTTTTGGGCCCGTTTCCAAGACACCAGAAGATGTCAACCCTGTTGGTTACAGGTGGGTATTTGTAAGGAAACGAAATGAGAAAAATGAAGTCGCCCGGTATAAGGCTAGACTTGTGGCCCAAGGATTCTCTCAACGACCTGGAGTCGATTTTGATGAGACATATTCCCCGGTAATGAATATGATCACTTTCAGATATTTGATCAGCCTATCAGTCTCTGAAGGACTTGATATGTGCATGATGGACGTTGTGACTGCTTACCTGTATGGTAATTTGGACACTGATATCTATATGAAACTCCCCTATGGGTTGAGATTGCCTAAAGCAATGATAGATATCCCCAGAGATCTGTGTTCAATAAAATTACAGAAATCTTTGTATGGACTAAAGCAATCTGGTAGGATGTGGTACCATCGCCTTAGCGAGTACCTTACCAGAGAAGGCTATAGGAATGATGTTATTTGTCCATGTGTGTTCATTAAGAAAACAACCTCCGGGTTTGTTATTATTGCAGTATACGTTGATGACATAAATCTGATTGGGACTCCAGAAGAGATCCTCAAAGTTTCAGATTATCTGAAACGAGAATTTGAAATGAAAGACTTGGGGAGGACTAGACATTGTCTCGGCCTGCAGCTCGAGCATCTGTCTGATGGTATTTTGATCCATCAATCAGCATATGTTGAAAAGCTTTTGAAGCGTTTTAGTATGGATAATGCTCACCCTCTCAGTACTCCAATGGTCGTCCGTTCATTAGATCCCAAAAGAGATCCATTCCGTCCCAAGGAGGCAGATGAAGAGATACTTGGTCCTGAAGTACCATATCTCAATGCTATTGGGGGTTTGTTATATTTGGCACAATGTACGCGACCTGACATAGCGTTCGCAGTAAATGTACTTGTCAGGTTCAGTTCAGAACCCACTCGACGACATTGGAACGGTATAAAGCATGTACTTCGTTATCTGAGCGGGACTAGAGATTTGGGACTTATGTATTCTAAGTCCAAAGGGAGCGTCGGCTTGGTTGGATATGCAGATGCAAGCTATTTATCAGATCCTCACAAAGCTCGCTCCCAGACAGGCTATGTTTTCACCTGCAGTGAAACAGCCATCTCCTGGCGCTCTACGAAGCAGACTTTGGTTGCGACTTCCTCAAACCACTTGGAGATTGTGGCGCTACATGAAGCTAGCCGAGAATGTGTTTTCCTGCGATCCGTTTTGAAGCATGTGTTATGCTCAATCGGAATTCCTCCGCCAAGCTCTCCTTCCATCATATATGAAGACAATACAGCTTGTATAGCTCAAGTCAGAGGAGGCTATATCAAAGGAGACAGAATCAAGCACATCTCTCCGAAGTTCTTTTATACTCATGAGCTCCATAAGAGTAATGAGATAGATGTCAAGCAGATTCGGTCCTGCGAGAATCTTGCCGATTTATTTACTAGAGCCTTGCCGACGACTTAGCTAAAATGACTGAGGATGAGGACTCATTTTTTCCTAACTTACTTGCAGGTGGGATAGCAACCAGAGCGAGAAAGCAGAAGAAGCCTCAGGACCAGTAAGGATCCCTTAAGGACCAAAGCGATGAAAGCAAGAGGCAAAGGGAAGGCGAGACAGTGATATGCCCGGACCAACTAGATAAAGAAGGTGCTGGAGCTTTCGGGAACAATTCCACCTACTCGCCAACTAAGGGATGAGGAGGATATCGGTGATCAACATGCAAAGGCACAACAACAGCCTCGTCATGGCAAATGAGAGTACCTGGGGTAGGGGGGAAGGTCCGAACAATGCCTATGCTCCGAGACCCGGGGCGGGCGGTGTTGGGATGTCTCAAGAATGCAACAAGAGCAGCGCAACCTATTTACTTTTTCTATTTTTTATAGCTGGTTTTATTTTCCTTTGAACTGCAGTATTTGGTTTTCTAGTTGGTTATAGTAGTCTTTTCCATTTATTTGAAAGTATGGTAAGAGGATGCCCTCAGTTTGTGTCTACGATCAAAAGTAGGCTAGTTCTATGGGTCCAAAAAAGTCGAGTTAACAATGGCAAACCTGGATAATATTCTGAAGCTTAGGATCTTTGGCCCTACTATGTAACCTTTGATTGACAACAATGCACTTCCTTAATTTAACCTTAAAAAAATACTTAATTAGAAATTCTTTTCTTATTATATAAATATATAATCGCATAGCCCTACAAAACCTCTATTACAACAAGACTTGAGCCGTACTAAAACATGTATAAAAGAAAAAATTCATGAGTTCGAGTTTCATGAATCTTCGTCTATAATTTATAAGGTAAACTATAAATACCTACCCCAAACTTGTAGCGTTTAACTGATACCTAGCATGATGTTTTTTTAACTGATACATACTCAGATGTTTCGTAATATAACACACAGCCCAGACCGTCTGATTTTCCATCCATATTCTGTTAGTTTTTTCGATAATACCCTTAACCCTAAATCCAACTCTATCTTTCAAATATTTACGAAAATACCATCGTTATTTACGAAAATACCATTGTTTACAAAAATCATTTTTTTATAGTAATAACGACATGTGTATTAATGATCTGAGTTCACAATACAACGCAGTGCATCAGGTAAGATGTCTGACCACGGGAGAACAAATGCTGAAAGGGCTTCCCTGGCTAACCAGTGAGCAACCTTGTTCGTAGTTCTCTTTACAAATTCGAGAGAGACTCTCTCATTTTCAGCTAACATACGATGGATATCATGAATAATCGTACCAACATGAGATATGGGGAACACATGTTGTATCAACGGAGGAGGACCTGAGCGTCTGACCGAATGCAAATGGGTCCATGCCTCAGTCCGGCCACGTTACTTAGTGCGGTGGCAATAACATGTGCCTCAATCATGAGAGGGGACCAAATACCTTGCAGGGTGCCATTCCCCACTTTGACGTAATCCGGATCCGAAGAACGAACTATAAGACCCCACCCCGCTTGAGTCGTGTCCTGAAAGGTGGCCTCATCGACATTAATTACTAGTGTATCCACCAGGGGCGGAACCCACCTTTTCGGCCAACGAGGTATTGAAACACGGGGCTGCGGTGTCGTTGCAGCAGCCTCCTTCCAGGCCTGGAGATTGACCCACGCCTTGGACAAGACCGTCAGAGCCGTTGGCCGATCCCCTGACCAAACTAGGACATTCATGGCCTTCCAAATCTCCCAGAGGACTGATATCGCCGATGTTTTGGCGGGGTCACATCACGCTACACAGAACAACCACCATTGTTCAAAACCCTGGTCCGGGCCTATAGGGGTCAGGTGACCAAACTCCTTCCAACACGTCTTTGCAAATCCACAAGCTGCCATGAGATGAGGGACCGATTTGGGATACGACCCACGGACGGCACAAATAGGATCTGTAGGACATATTTCTTGTTGAGGGCGGTGGCCACTTGAAGTGTGTCCGTCAGGCAACGCCGTAGGAAAATCCTGTAACGGGGAGGAACCTGGATTTTCCAAATCGACGCCCAAAGAACCCCCAGAGCTTATCCCTGGCGTGCCTGCCGAATGAGTTGTAGTTGGCGGTATCCTGCTTTTGAAGAGTACTGGCCATTTTTATCCCCCGTCCAATATGGGACATCCTAGTGTCAAAGTGGAGAAAGCGGGACTTGCAGAATATCAACTAAATCTTCCTGGTCAAAGAGCTGAGTAATCCTCGGGATGTCCCAATGTTGAGTGCACGGGACCATGAGACCCGCCACCATGAAACCTGTAGGTTTGGGGACTCCGCACGTATGTGAGCTGACGATCCTAACATCCATGGCGTGCCCACAATCGGGGTGGTTAGCCCATCCCCAATAGCGATGCGTAGGCCGTGTCTGATCATATCTTGGGTAGAGAAAACACTAGCTCATACGAAACTCAGAGTGCGTCCAACCCGAGTCAGCGAGAGAAAATATGAATTAGGATAATAGCGGGCTTTAAGGATCCTTGTAACCAAGGCTTCAGGCTTATATAGAATATTCCACGCTTGCTTCCCAAGTAAGGCAGTATTTGCATCCTAAAGATGATGAAATCCCATACCCCCCTACATCCTTTGGTTAGTCGATCTCAATCCTGCTAAATAACTGGTTTATGTGACTTTCCGCCCACCAAAACTTCGCCAAAGCTACATGAATGCGCTGAATGATCGTGAGGATTAAAGAGTTAAAGAAAGGAGGTTTTAGAAGAAAAGAAATTAAAAGCAGATTGGTTTTAAAACGGTTTCTGAGCTGTAGAACGTTTTTGGTACCGGGACGAATAAAACGGACTTGGAACGGGACAAAAGCGGAACGGGAATCGGGTCTCGGGCGACGTGTCACGAGACCCGTGCCTCGGGATCTGTGCCTCGGAAAACGTGCACCAGTTTTGTGCTCGGGTACCCGAACCCGATTCGGCGTAATCCCGCTTTTAGCCCGCTCGAGTCTAAAAAACAACTTTTCAACTTAAAACGAAATCGTCGTCTCCCTTTTGATTAATTTGTGAAACTGGTTTTTAATTGTGGCTTTCGTTTGAAATTAGAGTCCGGCTTCGATCGAAGAGAAGACCGGAGTTAAACCCAGACGCGGATTTCTCCCTAGAAGACGGTGTTGGCCCGGTCGTCAGCAGCTAGGAGACGCCGCTGTGGTATCGCCTTGAGGTAGGGAAAGTAGCGAATACCGGTTTAATTACGGAAAGTTACTAGTATGCATGCTAGGATTAATAAAACTGGAAAGACGTTTATATCAGATAATAACCGGACGAGTCATAGTAACATGTAGGACGGGATTCACTAGTTAACTGTTTTTATCTGCTTTCAATACTTGGGAAATTGTTGTGTTGGTAGATCGGCCTTACCGAGCCGTAGGTTCTGTAATTGATTGAATTGCTTGTTGTCGTTTGAGGTGCCTGTCGTGTGAGTCGGTGTCGTTAGGGGTTAATAGACAAGATTAGTATATCCGTTGAGCATGTTGTTGTTATGTATGGGCGAGTGTGCCGTGGCTGTGTTGATCTGAACCCTTGGTTGTGTGATGGTCGGGTGAGTGATAAACCGACGTGACTAGTTGCGGTAAGATTGTTGGGCATGTGAGCCGTGTTTGATCTGTGGCATTTCGATGCGTGACTGTTAGTTTTTTGTGTGTTCCTTGAGGATGGTATTACGGGTTGTGTTTGGGACCTACGGGTCGTGTTTGGGGCCGACGGGTCGGGCCGACGGGCTATAATAGGGTAGGGGCCTGAGGGTCGTGTTGGGCCTACGGGTCGTATTGCATAGGGCCGACGGGTCGGAGCCGACGGGCCGCATCATATCATCTTGCATAGGGCCGACGGGTCGGAGCCGACGGGCCACATCATATCATATTGCATAGGGCCGACGGGTCGGAGCCGACGGGCTAAATCATATCATAGTGGGCCTACGGGTCGTGGTTGGGCCTAAGGGTCGTGTTGGGCCTACGGGTCGTGATGGGCACTGGGTGCCGTGTTTCAACCTCGATGATCTGTGGTCCTTTGGAGACGTTTCCTAGAGTCCCGACGAATGCGTCCTTGTAAGGACGTCTCCGGCATTCTTGACGTTATACGTCTTTGTGACGTTATGCGCCTCCTATGGATCGAGAGGTAGTCCGATGGATACTTGACCTACCGTTTTATATGATGATGTCGGGCTGTGTACAGTCGGCGGAGTTCAAGGATTGTAGTACGGGATGTGTGTGCTGATGGCTTCTGTGTTTTGATACGTTTGTTGTTTGGTTAGTGGTTATTGTATGAGAGTTGTCGGTTTGTGTGTTTTGGTAAATTTGGCTATGAACCCCGATCGGTAGTTAGTCGTGCTGTACTAGTATGCCCTAATTGAACGGTTACTCGTGGTGGTGAGCCTATGTTCGTTACCTTAACTATTTTCTCTACTGGGCGAAAGCTCACCCCGTACATTTTTGATTTTCAGGTGTTGAGCGGGATTTGTACTAGCAGGACATAGCTGAGCTTGGGAGCTTGTGCGGGTCTTGTCTAGTCGGTCTAGTGACGTGCGTCTATTTTGAACCGAATTTTTGTATACTGGGTTTTGTGAGCTGTTAACTTGTCAATTGATTTATTATCATTTTTGAAATTTTATCCTTCGTAATTTTACCGTGTTTATTTATTATTTTAAGTGCACATCTCGAATCCGTTCAAAACCGGATTTGGGGCGTGACATTGAACACTGACATGACGTAGACCGGTAGCGATGTTAAGACAAATCGAATAATGACCTCCCGGCCCGCCGGGGTCAGCAGTTTCCCATCCCAAGATCGGATTCTAGTAATCACGCGGTCACCCAAATAAGCCATAGCAGCATTCCGGTTCCAACCCACCAGATTAGGGACCCCTAGGTACATTGAGGTCCCTGTGATCTCTTCTATTTCTAGAGTGTCACAGCAAGATTGCTTATTCGGAGGGGACGTGTTCGAAATAAAGAAAGTAGAAGATTTACCGAGATTCAGTGTTTAGCCCGAAAGTCGACTAAACGTGGTCAACATCGATCGGACTGTCTCGGCGTCCTACGGGGTGACCCTACAGAATAAATAGCAATCATCCGCAAAAAACATATGCGTGATCTCCGGTTCTCCTCGTGCCACCCGAACTCCCTTTAATCGTCCCAATATGTGTTCTTGTTGAATAAGACGAACCAATCCTTCCATGCAGAACAAGAACATATACGGAGATAGCGGATCCCCCTGCCTGATACCCTTAGTCGGTGCAACCCAAGGTGTGTCACGACCCCCAAACGATATAGAATACGTGACCGTTTGCAGGCAGCAGGCCATGAGAGATATCCAGTCCTCTGAGAACCCCATACATCGCATAATAGTCAGGAGATACGACCATTCCAACCGGTCATAGGCCTTACTCATATCATTTTAATGGCCATATGTCCCACCGGCCCTTCCCGTAGTCTTTTCAAATGATGTATCACCTCAAACGCAATAATAACATTATCTTGGATGCACCTCCCCGGGATAAACGCTCCTTGGGTTTCAGAGATAACTGATTGTAATACCGACCGAAGGCGATTGGAAAGTACCTTAGAGATTATCCGGAAAATAACATTGCAAAGAGCAATGGGCCGCATGTCCGTGATCCTCTCTGGGTCCGGTTTCTTAGAAATCAGAACCACTGAGGTAACATTAAGCCATGGATCAAACTCCCCCATCCGGACAACACCCTGGACGGACCGGATGACATCCTCACCCACAACAGGCCAAAAATGTTGATAAAAACGAGGGTTTAGACCATCCGGCCCTGGTGCTTTATCTGGGCCCATCTGGAAGACGGCCTCTCTGATTTCTCTAGCTGTAGTGGCTATAAGTAATGACGCGTGTTGGGCCTGGGATATGACACTCAATCCATGGATAGGGAAATCCGAAAGGTCTGGCGATCCCGTAGAGAACAGCTACTGAAAGTACCCCGTAATTAATTCCTTCATACCCGATTCCCAAGTGACCCACTCGTCAGTCCCATTCTTGAGCGATGCGACCGCATTAACTCGTCGCCTGTAGGAGGTAGCCGCATGGAAAAACCCCGTATCCCTACCTCCCTCCGCCAACTATTGTTGCTTAGCACGTTGGCGCCAAAACGCCTCCTGAACGCATAAAGCCCTTTCATATTGTATCTGCACCGCCTCCCTCCGTTTAATACTCGGTCTGTCAATCTTGCAATTTAATCCCGCAATTGTGCGCTAACACCACCGAATGTGGTTCACATGTTTCTTGAAATGGTTATTTCCCCAATAATGCAAAGATGACCCCACCTTGCTGATGAAGGCTCCCAGTGTCGTACCCCCGGGCACCCGCTAATTGTTACGAACAACCTCTTCACAACCCGGATCCTGAATCTACTTAGATTGAAATTTGAACTAAAATAATTTATTAATTCTGTTTTATATATTTAATTAAAAATAGATTTTTTTTTTAAATTCCTAATAATTCTATTGATAGATCTGAAATGTTTTTTTCATTAATTATTTTTAATACTTCTTTTTAATGCTTAACTTTTTAATATTTCTCTTTTTAATACTTTTTCATTAATTATTTTCTTCTTATTAATTTTCTTTTCATTTTTCATTTTTCAGATTTCTTGTACATATTATTAAAATCCAAATTTAAATTAAAAAAACTAGAAAATAGAATTTATGCTTTTCATATTCTTCCCGATGTTCCTCCACATTAAACGAACATAAATCGATTACCATGAAATTTTCTTCTTATACATAATCCATTTGTGCAATTCCCGTAATTTGTGCAAATCCTTCGTCCAACATAGACAATCCAACCGAAAATCAAAAATCCATCCGTGCAATTCCCGTGATATTGATGAATCATTGGAAAAAAAACCCAGTTCATCATTTTACAAACCCAGATCCGAAGCTCAATTTTGGAAGAAAAAAAACCCTAAATCTGATGGATTTAAGCTCACCGGATCTGAGCTCGAGCATGAACAGCGTCGTGGTCCTCGTCGATAGAACCACCCAAAAATCAATAGAACGAAGAAGAGAAGAAGAAAGGGGTTATGGCACCGGCACCTCGCCGGATCCGAGCTCGAGCACGAACAACAGCGTGGTCCCCTTGTCGTCCCGCGCTTGCCGGCTAGAACCGCCGAGCTCTGCGCTTGCTCGAACCACAACGACGAGGTCTCCAGCTAGATGAATCTCTCCTGAGAACACGATGTGAGAGATAGAGAGAGAGAGAAAGAGAATAGGGTTAGAGATAGAGAGTGTCACGCCCCCAATCCGGTTTTGACCAGATTTGAGACGTGGACTAAAATAATATATAATTAAAGCGAAAATTAAAGTAATAAGCTTAAAACATTAAACTGTAGTTCATAAATCCAAATAAAAAAGTCAACATCTCTTAAATAAAACGTAAAAGCAGATCTACGTCTCTAGACCTAGTAGACAAGACCTCGCCAGCTCCAAAGCTCAGCTGTGTCTTGCTAGCACAAGTCCCGCTCAACACCTGAAACACAACAATGTAAGGGGTGAGCTTTCGCCCAGTAGAGAAAGTAGTTAAGGTAATGAACATCGGCTCACCACCACGAGTAACCGTCCAATTAGGGCATACTAGTACAACATAACTAACTGTCAAAACTGGGTTCATGGCCAAACTTATAACACACTCAAACGATCATTTTTCACACAACAAAACATTAACCAAACAACACACATATCACACACAAACGCAACCAGCACACGTCCCGTACCGCAATCCTCGAACTACATCATACCATACCGGAAAGTCATCGTATCATCTCGGACAGCCCCTCGGTCCAGAGGAAACACATACGTCGGGGCGACCGGAAACGTTCCCTAGGAACACATCTCATCGGAGGGTCCGAAAATGTCCCCAAGGGACCATAGATCATCGGGGTAGAACGCGACCCGTATGTCCAACCCGACTTTAATACAACCATTTCCAACGTCCCCGGCTATCACAACCCAATCCATTTATGTCGTACCGGATCACGAAGCCTCGGTCCCGACACCTTCCCGTCACGTAGAATCGGGGTAACATCCCAGATCGGAAATACCTCAGTCGGACGTCTTCCTGTCACGTAGAATCAGGGCCTCACGTACAACGGGCCGGCACATACCTCGGTCGTAAGTCCTCCCGTCACAGAGACTCGGGTATCAATCATGCCATCCTTGGCCTCGATACACTACACCGGAACTATCCCACGGTGTAAGTACCACTCCGGTTACGTCTTTTCTTAGAACACACAATGAGGATATAACACGCAGCACAAAGCCAAGATCGGTCTCGGTATATCAACCGGACTAACACAACATAGCACACAGACGGTCTATCACTCACCCGATCATCTCACAAATAAGGGTTCACAGTTCAAAAAAACACGGCACACTTGCCCACACACAGTCACAACATGCAACACCGAGTATAATCCTATTTAGACTCTCACACAACGGTTAAACACACAACATGCAACTCAATCAGCACACAGTCCTAAGGCTCGACATGGCCATTCTACCAGCACGGCAATTTCCCAGAATATTGAAAGCGGCTACACTAGTGAATCACATCCTACATGTTACTAAGACTCGTTCGGTTATTTTATCATATAAATGTTCGTTCCAGTTTTATTATTACCTAGCATGCATACTAGTAACTTTCCGTAATTAAACCAGTATTCCCTACTTTCCCTACCTCAAGACGGTCACAACAGTTGCGTCTCCTAGCTGCTGACGTCCGGGCCTATCTCCGGTCTTCTCAGGCGAAGTCCAAGCCTGGGTTTAACTCTGGTCTTCTCGGGCGAAGTCCCAGTCTGATTTTAACAAGTAAAACGTACAATCAGTTCCGGTACAGTCCAAATTGAATTTAACACGTTGCCTTTCAAACTCGAACGATTCAAAAGAGGGATTATACGACGAATCGGGTTCGAGCACCCGAGCCCCGAGCATAGAACCCGATGCACGTTTCCTGAGGCACGGTTCCCAATGCACGGGTCCTAAGGTACAAGTTTTGAGGTGCGGTTCCCGAGGTGTCCGATTCAGCATTTCCACTTTCAATCCCGTTCTAAGTCCGATTAACGGTCCGATTCAATCGTTCCACGTTTCCAAAATCGTTCAACAATCCCAAATTATTATCGATCCGGTAAAACCGTCATCTAAACGTCCCTGTTCATTCCACAGTCCAAAATCCCTTTTGTTTTTCTGTTATTCAAATCTGATTTTGTTTTAATTTATTTTCCTTTTAACAAATTATTTTCTTTAGTTTTCTGTTTCAAATTCGTCTCCAAAATGTCCAGATCCAGAAATAGTTTTCGTTTCAACACTGGCCAGATCCAACAGAAGCTCGAAAAAAAAAGGATGAGGAAGGTTCAGTTTGGAACTCCGACCGACCACCGGCGGAGACGCCGCCGGCGACCAAAGCCTCGAGGACCGCGATTCTCACCGTGAAGGAAAGGGACGACGGCGGGGAGGTAGTTGCCGTCTTGGGAGCGGCGGAGCGCGGTGGGCTTCTCGTCCCAGATCTGGCCGACGCGACGGCGCGGTTTCCTGTCTCAGATCCGGAAGCGTGATGGCGCGGGAGGAAGCTCGGACGATGCGGGGAAAGATAATGTAGCAGACGAGAATGAAGGAGAAAGGTTAGGGGAGAAGGGTGAGCTCGGAGACGCGTGGTACCAGCGAGCTCGAGCTGGACGGCGAGGATGAGAGGGAGTGAGGTGGAGACGGTGGCGCTGGAAGAGAGAGAGAGAAGGGTCGGGCGAGAGAGAGGGTGGCGGCAGGTTGCACGAGAGGAGAGAGGGGAGTGAAGAGTCGGCCGTGAGGGTGGCGTCTCGCGAAGAAGAAGAAGAAGCAGAAAATGAGGGATCAAACCCTAAAAAACGCGTTTATAACGCGCGGGAGGGGTAAATGGGCTCTAGCGGCGAGCTTGGCTTCACGGCCAAAATATAGGAGGGGAGGGCTCGGCTCGGCCGGCTCTGGTCCAACCCGGTCTAGTCCTTTACCCTTTTTTTTGTTGTTGAAATCTTTGTATTTCGCACTCGATCCAAAATTTTGATTCGTTTTCCAACCAAGACGTTCCAGTGAACACTTTTAAATAATTAAATTCTTTTTAAACCGAGGCGGTCTTCACAGAGAGAGAAGAGGGTGATATATGGACATCGAGAAGGACTGTGGAGTCATATTTGTAATATCTAATGTTGACCGAGGGTGTTTTTATCATTTAACAAAAAAAGACTAACAGAGTTGGACGGAGGGGGGCTTTGTGTTATATTACGAAACATCTGAATATGTATTAGTTAAAAAAAACATCAGGACATGTATTAGTTAAACGCTACAAATTTAGGAGGTATTTATAGTTTACCCTAATTTATATACAAAATGTGAAATTGAAAGCACTTATTTTCTTCCTCTTTGGGTATAAAATCAGAAAGGGATGGCGTGAGACCAAAAGAGTGGGATAGTGATAACTGGACAGACATGTTAAACAGTTGTGTCTATCCACATGGTGATTTCCCATTGACCCCAATCGGTCCCAACATTCTTCCACCTACGCACGCTACTAGTACTAGGCATGCATGGCAAGCCTAATAACGGCTATATATTATCCTCTTTTAAAAAAAATTAATCAGAGTAAAAAAATCACACGTGTCATTCTTCATGGCACAACATAACATGTGGCGTGGCAAACGAATCATCAGAGCATGTACATCAAGGGGATCAAGAGACAAGAGGCAGAACCCTCTACTCACTGGGCTGAATTGTGCTCCTGTCCCTCCAAAATTAGGAGTGTTCCACATCAAGAGGGGCAGATATGAGGATCATGCTCCTCTTGAAATGTTGACTGGATAATTAATTATATTTTTGCTGAATTTGTTAAATTCATAGTTAATTAACAAATAATAAATAAAATAGAAATAAAATATATAAAATGAATTAAAAAATACATAAATTAAAAAAATATATACAAAACTAATTAATAAATACAATTAAATAACTAAAATGGATAATGAAACTTGAAATTTCATTACAACTTGTCGTTGTCATTTAAGCCTCGTCGTCAGACATTCTTTATCGAAATAGAAAACTGATTTTTTAAACACATATCTTTATATGGTAACCATCATTTTTATTTGTTTCCATAAATATCATATTTTTTATCATAAAAAATAACGTATTAATAAAATGGCGAGGTTTCGAGAAAGAAACCACGAATCATTAAACCAAAAACAAAGTCCAAATAAGAGCTAAAAACTCGAGAAAAGGAGGCAGAGAGAACAATATCTCTCAAAAAGAGATAAATGTCTATACCTGAGAGGAGTGGAAACAAGAAAAAGGAACAAAGAAGATCTCAAGTAGGGTGAGATAGACCAATCGACGGCGACACTATCTAGGAAGCAGGCCACGGAGCACGACCTTCCGTCTGAATCAATTTGAGCGCCCCAAACTGGATTCTTTAAAAAATGATAGTCGAATCAGGGGCTGGAGCTCCTTGAAAAACCCTAGCGTTCCGAGCTATCCAGAGGTACCATAACCCCAAAAGACTCAGATGCGACCAAGATCTGCGCAGCCTGCACACCCCACAGATAAAAGACCACGAAGAGATGAACATAGCGGGATAGGAAGGGAGAGTTGATGAAACCCCCACCATTGGAGAACAAGGGACCACACCTGCCAAGCCCATTCACAAGTAATGAGGAGATGAGAGGTGTCCTCAATGTGTCTGTCGCACATAAGACAACCAAAGGCCCACCAAGATCAGGAATCCTCTCGCCACCAAGAAAGATTTAGTAGGGATAGCCTAGAGAGTGACAAGCCAAACAAAATATTGGAGCTTAACTCTTCCAAACGGCAAAAGACAAGAAAACCTAGTCGAACCCGTTTGCGCCAATAAAGTATCAAAGGCTCTCGATGTCGAGAAACCATGAGGATCCAAAGACCAGGATAACCTGTCTGGGCGGGAAAGGTCGAGTTGAACGCTGAAGAGAAAGGTGCAGATGCCCTCCAAGCGAGGAGCTCTCTATCAAGAAGTTGGCGTCGGAAAGTGAAGTTCCAACCTTCGTTCGCCTTGAAATGAATAACCCGCTGGCCTTTCTCCACCAGTAGAATTAAAAGGCGAGGAAATAAAGTCGAAAGAGGAGCATCTGTGACCCAAACATCCTCCCATAAACGGATGAAGCAGTCAGACCCTAACACCCAACGAACCTTAACTGGGCCAAAAATCTTTGGAAAACAAGGATCTTGAGCCAAATGAACAATATGACGAAGAACCAAAGAAGAGGAATGATGGGCGAGCGGAAGACATGCGAGGTTCCACTCGGACTCGACCCAACCATGATGAGCACACAACATTCTCTGCCATAAGGAAGTCCGCTCGGTGGCTAACCGCCACCACCACTTCAAGAGGAAGCTCTAGTTGACTGCCTCTAGGTTTTTGGCATTAAAACCCCCTGTGAACTTTCTATCCCAACTGATATTAGCCAAACTACGTCCAATCGAAGAGGAGGTCCAAAGGAGACGACGTTGGATCCTTTTCATAAGGAGCAAAACTTGTTTTGGAGCTCGAAAAACTGACATGTAAAAGATCGGGAGGCTAGCTAGAATAGACCGAATGAACGTGAGACATCCCCCGAGAAATAGAAGATAAGTTTACCACACCCCAAACCTCGCCCGAAACTTGGCTATCACCGGACTCCAAAAAGATACATATTTTGGGTTAGCTCCAAATTAAAAGCCCAAATAAAAAACTAAAAGGTGACCCAAGTTACAATCAAAAACCGAAAAAAAGCGTAAAATTGAATGACAAATCAGTACCAAAGATCTTAGCTCTTCATGAAATCGGCATTTCTTATCATTATGACTCTAAACAGACATTACAAAGGAGTAAACAGTTATTTGTTCTTGTTCATCTTCATATAAGAGGGTTACTGTCACGACCCCACAGAACGTTTCAAAATTTGGCCGATGTTCGTCGTCTGCTTACCGTGCGGTCGGTTCGTGGAGGTACTTGCGGGGTGACGAAGTACGTGGACCAAGGCCAAAGGCCATCACTTGGCCGTGCAGGGGTGATTCTTGCCAATATTGTTTATGTGGCACGCATCTAGAAACTTCTCGTAGCCTTACCTTGATACACTCAGGGATGGAGTTTCTAGAAGCAACTAGGAAAGTTGCGTGAGACGCGGACCTTCTAGAGATGTCATGATCAATTCATGATCACGTGGGTACTTGCTGGTTCTAGAATTGACTTGGTCAATTCATGAACCATCCCTCACCGACATATGAAGTGTATATAATATGAGTGGTGTGGTAGTGCATAGAGATAGAATGGCATATGTGTAATAAGGAGAGAAGGGCAAAGTATGCAACCTAAGAACTAATCTGAACTCCAATATGAATTAGAACGCGCCTCACGCGCGACGATATTTAGGGTTCGTCTTCTCGAGCGCGCCGCTGTCGGCTTCATCCTATGGTGGCTCAACTCCGTCAAACCATGAAATTAACAAGGGGGAATTACTCAGTTAAGGAGCTTAGGGTCTTGGGCTCCTCTCTGGACAGGTCCGACTCGACTCCGACCAAGAATCCCTTGTGTTGTAGTGGAGTGAATCGCCGGTGTCAGACCATCTATGCATCGCCGCAGATCCCAGCCCAAGCCAAGGACCTTGATAGAGAGGACAGTGAATTCAGAAAAGAAGATGAGGAGCTTGCTTCGGTTTCTTCAACAGATTTGTCTGAGGGGTCCGAGCCGGGACATTTCAACAAATTCCCTGCGGGTAAGGCTTTTACTCACCCTTGAAATTTTTTTGTTCCAAATGTTCCCCTCAACTCGTCCAAAGAGGAATTAATCAGATTCTTCGAACAGTTTGGAAAGGTCTCTGAATTTCACATCCCTCGGTTTGCCAATAGAGATGGCAAAGGTTTTTGTTTTGTAACCTTTGATGCTGCTTCAGAGGTGAAGACCTCCATTGATAGGATTAGAGGTTCGTTTTTCAGAGGTCAACCCCTTTTTGCAGCCCAGGCAAAGGAAAAATATCCTAGATCTCCGACCTGTACTTTGACAGGAAAGGAGACTGATCTGCGTAACTTTCTTTTGGATAAAAGGGCTAAGGCTAGTCATCAATCCTCCATCTCTGGTATTGAAGATCCTTTTCTGGGTAGTTTGGTGAGGACGGCTTGGATGGGTGTCAGTAACAATCAAAGGTCAGCTGAAAGTATCCAAAATGAATTGGGTAATCAAGGGGTATTTGATATTGAGATTAGAGACCTAGGCAATAGGATGCTTATGTTCAATTGATCGTACAAGATGTTCGAGAGTCGCATGATTGAAGACGATTGGGTTTTGTTATCTTCTTGGATTACTATGATTCATGGAAAAGAAGATTATCTCTCTAAAGGTGGTTTCTTCAAGTGGCTCTGCATTCGTGGAGTACCTATTCAAGGTTGGACCTCCGAAAATCTTGAAAAAATTGCAGACAGGTTTGGTACAAATCTTTTGGTTCATCCTGATTCCCTCTCCAAATTCGCTTTCCAGAAAGCCTTTGTGCTTATTCATTCTTCAACAAGCCAGCCCATCAATGAGGAAATCTCCTTTGCTCTCAATGAGGAGATTTTTAGGATTTCGGTAGCCGATTGTGACTGTAATCTGATCCCTTCGCTGATGACTCCCGTTGTTCAGAGATCGTCCTCCTCGCCGGAGTCGGTTTCTAGATCGGTGGGCGAGGGTCGATGATTTCCGAAACGCCCGATTCCTCTGTTGACTCATCTTTCAATGTTATAAATGATGTTCCTAAAGTCCCGTGCAATTCAAATGCTATTACATGCACTGAAGTAGCTGAAGGGTCTGGTAATTCACTCCAAGTTCAACTCTCCACGAGTTATACTGATGTTGTTGTAGTTAATGCCCTGGAGAAACCCATTTGTGAGTCTGGGAATCAGACTAATTCATTGGATTCTGAAGAGACCGTTTCTGAAGTTGTGAAAGCCACAAAGAAGAAAAGGAAAGGGAGTAAACACAAAGGTTCAAAGCAGATAGTTGAATCCTCGGCCCCACTGGACGTTGGAATCACTCAGCAGACATTTGGGGATTCAAGGTCTTTTGATCATGCTCTGAAAGTCTGCAACGAGATGGGGTTCAAAACAAAAGGTAGAGAGAACGTTCTCAAATGTTACCTTCAGAACCACAAGGAGATAATCGAGAAAACTGATCACGGGAGGGATGATCTGCTGTGCAAGGATTCAGGAGACACTCCTGATCCTTAAATGCCATTCAATGACATCCTTATCTCCAATTATGTCTCGTGGGGCTCATGCATGGTCTTGGTTCATTGTTGGTTCGTTTGTTGCTGTCGCTCCGACTCCATTTTGTTTGCATTTTTCATCTCTAGTTCCATTTCTTAGCTAATTGTTTTCTAGGATCCAGGTGCTCATTTTGAGTTCTCTTTACTGTATTTTTCCAATATGACTGCTTTGGCAGCATCCTTTGTATCCACGTTTTGGATCGGATGGATTTTATAAAAACTTCGCTGATCAAAAATAAAAAGGAGAGAAGGATATACATGAGATAGAAAGCAAAACCCATAGCCGTGTGTAAACACAACTGTTCTTGTGATATTAATTGTACCCCAACCTTTACACATTAATTGTCCATCCCTTAGTTAATCAACCTATCTCTTGTAGTTGAATCAATCCCATACCTACTTTGATACATCTTGTACCCGTGTCATATATAAAAAAGCTTCCTTTATTTAAAGATCAACTCTACCTTGTGACTTTGTCATGCCCGTACCACTAAGTTAATCCTTTGGTTGAACCATGTGTATTTCCGTTGTGCGTGAATCGAAAAGGCTGAATTTGGATCAAGTCGGTCCAACTGTCGGGCGCTCCAAGATATTCGGGACGAGTTCTCTCGGGCCGTCACATTACCCACTCTTGGGATTTTTATCATGCCGTTTTTGTTTCAAATTCTTACAGTATTACAGTCTTGTTCTGTTCCGTCTAGACTACGGAAAGTTTATATCGATTTTCTTTTATTTAGTAAAGATTTGGATCCAAGACCATCGAACTTTTTGGTTATTGATTCCACTTTAGGTTTATGTATTAAATGGATTCAAGACAATAACGTCACCGTGAGAGAGGCCAAACATGAAAGCTGAGATTGTTCATCAAGTATGAAAACAGAGATAAAGGTAACTAAGATGTACATGTACATATCTGCTCCAATTCAAACATCACAAAACTTGGATTGCGGTCGGGCAATGCAAGGTGGTCAAATTATCCAGCAGATTAACGGTGAGCATAGAGGTCTTAGCCCTCGCCGGACGGACATTAGAAAATCTGTTAGGAAGCTCCGGTGCCGGCGTCTCGGTACATGTCCCGAGCCATTTGGCTTGCATGTATTTGTGTTTCCTCCACGGACCCAAATGCATCTTCTTCTCCTTCATGCACTTCTTAGCTGCACTGCACATGATCTTCACCAGGGCCTTGATTCTGTCGCCTTTTCCGATGAAAACCTCCGGTAACCGGCTAGTTAACCGGTTGTATGCATCGTTGCCTCTTGCCATCTCGAACTCTGCCCTGAAATTCAATTCAATTATCACTCTGACTTCACCCTTCCTAGGATTGGATCTGTCCACCGCTTCCAAATATGTATGTTCCCCTGAAAAAATCACATAGTGGTAGTTAATTAATCTCAGTTGGGTTGTGTTAAAATAAGTTGAAATCGATAAAGATCGTGACTTTACCCGATGGCATACCCGGGGAGCTTCTCCATTTAGACTTGCAGATTGCACAATCGTAACCGGCGTTTCGAAGCCTGACGGACACCTCTCGCCGCCGGCAATCCCGACAACCTCCGGCGATTACTTTCCCGCAGGTACATTGCGCGGCGGCGGAATTCAAAGCCTCCTTCGTGGCTTGACGGATGTTCGATTCAATACTGCTAGTTCTGCACAGTGTTGCCTGCAATTCCCACAAATGAAAATCGATTCCAAAAGCTTCAGAAATCTCCTCAACTTGCCAAAAAGAAAAATAAACGGTACCTGCAGAAGCTTTTCTTGACTTTCCCAAAAAACCTTGCTTTTCTCGACATCGTACACATCCTCGTCATCCCCGAAATCGTCGTAATTGTTGCCTGAACCGCTCTCCGGCGTGGACTCGCACTCCTCTAAGAACTCATAGACCATGTCGGAGAGGCTGAGCGCCTCGTCGGAATCAGAGGACAAGACGGTTTCGTCGGAGTTATGACGGTACAACGGAATTACCACCGCCGATGTCGCCTTGAGGCCCATAGGATCAGCTCTGGATATTTGTATTTTCCTGAGGTTGTTAATTTGTGACATTGTTACGTTCGAGATATATAGTGGTTAGCGGGACCCACAGTGACCGAGGTGGACGAACGAGCCGCCGCGGACATGAGTGTCCATTTTTGTATACGTGGCGTGCGCCTGTAGTTTGGGTGGAGATTAGGCTGAGACAGCTGTGCTCCATGTCAGTCTGACCAATACTTTTGGAGCTCAAGAAATGGTTCTGGTCCTTCTGGATATACTCCAACAAAATATAATGATACTTTTCCTCTTTTTTATTTTCTCTTTTGAAATTATTTTCAATTAAAATCAGGAAGGACTAATTATACTAAGTACTAACAAATTAGCGGTTGGCAAAACAATTCTTCAACCGAAAAAAACCTCTCTCCATAACACAAAAGAAAAACCAAAACTCTAATCGTTGTCGTTGTCAGCGGTGGCTCTCTCACTTTTGTTTCTCGCTGTTTTTCTATTTGTTACTTTTACTTGTTATCTTTCTTTGCTACTATGCAATTGTCTCGCTCTGCAGCCCGATTTAGGGTCGGCATATTCGAGTTTCGGCATTGGAGGAAGTCGATTTTTGGATTGTCCGTTCGGGTGAAATCATGTTATGAGCTGAACTTTCGAGGGATGGTGTTTTATGGGCGAATCGTTCAAAGAATGTCGGGTTTTGCACCAGGGCACGATCCATCTTACCAATCACATGTAAACATGAGACAGGCGAATCAAGACAACGGACAAATAAGACCAGAACGCCCCACCACAAAAGCATTGGGTTTCAGAAGAACTAGTATCATAGGATTTATAGTTTTATGTATTCGCTCCTGTGTTCATTTGGTTGATATTTCTTTTTCGTTTCTACGATACAAAGTAGAATTTTCTTATAGGTCTATGAGCATCGATAAAACAACAAGTGTATCGAACACTATCTTGGACGCCAGATATATGATCGTGAGAACTATATTGTAAGTTGGATTCATTGCTTTGAATAAAAAAAACTATGTCTCTTCATTCAAAAAAAGGAGTACTAACTTATTAACTTTAGCAAAACAACACCAGATTATAGTTTGTGCCCATATTAAGAGATGATGGAAGTTCCAACTTGATAAAGTTTTGACCGCGAGAGCTCCTTTCCAAGCCGGTCTTATGGTTTATTTGTTGTCTTCGCCATTTTCTTTTTGAATCTCGTTCTGTCCATCTGGCCTCGATCGACATCACTTCCTCTTCCTTCTCTTCCCGCAATCAATCGACCGTCACACACATTGTTATCTCTGTTGTGAGCTTATTTTCTTCTCTATGATGGTTTTATTGAGGAACCTATTCTCCTTCGCCGCCTTGTGGTGATCCAAGTTTATCGGAGGCCCGACCAAGGTTTTGGCGACGAGGTCATGGTGCACCCGATCACTCGGAACCTCCGTGAAGGGCCGCTCCAACCCCTCCGCTGGATCCTGACACTAAAATACCTGATCTAATTCATGGAATCAGCGGTTGGTAGTATCGACAGCAACCGGTGAAACATCGAAGGCGGCGATGTGCCAACATAGATCAATGGTAAGAGTAGGGGAGTGCATGGACGGTTAACCGACCCGACCCGCACATATATTGATCCGCCCGCAGATTATCGGATCGGATAATTGAAGTGCCAATCCGCCCGTCGGATTAAATTTTCAAACCAGATCCACACGATCAAATTTCGGGCAGATCGGGTCAAATCCGTAAAAATCGAACAAACGTCCGTTCTTTTGGAAAAATAGTATATTATATGAACTTACCCCTCAACACCTGAAACATATACAATCTCAAACGAAACAGAGAAAACCAATCTAAACTAGTCATATACATCATCGCCAAGTCTAATGAGTACCTCCGAAGAGCGGGACACTGTTGAGGAAGCACGTGCCGTGTGATGGAATCTGACACAACTCAATCCCAAATCTCTTCATTCCGGGAGGCCTACTTGGCAGCCTGTCATCCTTCTCTCTTTCATTTAAGGATCTTTTGCAAGAAATCAATACGTTAGGTAGACGACACAAGCCCGTCTGAATGAAGGCATGAAAAGCAACCCACTGTTTGAGGAGAGAACATCGCCCTATATTGTTGTATGAATTAGTCGTACATGTAATTATAAGACCAATTTTGATCAGAAATGTGTCTTGCCATTTTCCTTTCCCCGTTTACAGTATATTTGTTCTTGTTTAGTTTTACTTATCCAACAAAAAGTCTCGTTTCAAGCTCAATATTTTAACTTTGCAAAGTCTCAATCATTCAACATCGATTATTTCCGGTGCATATCCAGAGTAAGAGGGATGGTACTGGTAACTCATACATATCTGATAGCATTTTCTCCTCTCCCGATGATTCTGATCCATATTTTTTTTGGTAAGAGATGGGGAGGGACTTGGGAGTTGGGAGGGCATTATTCGGACCCCACAGAAGAGTACACGTGGTCTTATGTCAGGATGGTAATGATGAAGGCTTATCCATCGTTTTGGAAATGGGGCCCACATGTCCTCCAACACTATCTCTCTGTTGTTGTTATAATTCGCACTATATTATATATCAATTGATGAGGATGGATATTCCATTCCATTCCATTACTGAATGACACACACAAGGTCCTCCTTCCAGGAAGCTATAAATAATTAATAATGATAGTGTAAAGACAAAAATATCCTCCAAACAGTCGTGTACTCGTGTCAAACAAATACTCTTATTACTATTTTTTTCTACGTTTTTTTTCTTGAGCGAAAGGTGCGAAATTTCATTAATCAATTTGTATAATGACAATAAAGTGCATCAAAGGCTTTCTGACCACGAAGAACAGGCAAGAACATTTAAAAATGTTCGCAATTTTTTTTCATAGTAGAACCGTCCTCAACGGTTTTAAATTAATGCCCCTTGGGCAATGACAGAATATGGGTGGAGGGAACGGGGTACCGGAGATCCTGAGCGAACTCGACGGTAATGGTGATGGTGGGAGGCAAAGCATCGTTTGGGGACCCCTCCCAGGGCCAGTCCCCGATGCTATGGCGATGCCTCATCCCTCCCAGCCGGGCTTCTTCCCCGCTTGTGGTAAGTCATCCCGCGCCGCGACAGACGCAACCTACTTCATAACTCCAACTGCCCCATCCGTTTGAAGCCCGGGCGCTGGAACTTCAACAGGTCGCGCTTATGGCTGGGCGCACCCTCTACCTCTAAACCCTCATGTCTGGGATGATCGAGGAGCAGCAATCGAATCAGCAGAGAGCTGACTCATTCCCAATCCCCTACCTGTCCCGTGCACTAGAGGGCCCGGGAGAGGAGTAGAGGACCACCTAGAGCGGCCTAGCGTGGGCGGCAAGCTAGTATCCCGATTGGGAATCCAGGGACCCATATTAGGTAACGGGTCCAGTGTTATGCCAGTTCCCCCATATCGAGATAACCTAGTGTTAGGTAGCGGGTCCTATCTCAACGACCGCAGTTCAACGTCCCCCAGAGCTCTTACGCGGTCAGGGCATACTCCACCCATAGCTACCAGCTGCTGACGACGGTTGCGAGCACATGGTCCGCCCACCGGCGCATAACGCAGCAGACCCCGACAGTCGCTGAACCCTATCCACATCAGGAATCAGAGCAGTCACCCCTCGGGGCGTTGGGTCACTAGTCCCCCGATCAGCCTCCGGTAACCATTCCATCGTTATTTTCCGCACCCAACATCGGGAAACCCTGAGGAGGAAGTCTCAACCATGCTCCACCGCCTCCCAACTCGATAACGGGTCCAGCCCCAAGTTCGAGCCTTTACCGACGTGATTGAGACGGCAACTGAAAGCTCTGTAACGTCCAGAAACATCCCCAACAAAAGGCGAGAAGGCTGAGGTCGCAGCGACACTAGCTGGGAAGGAACACTAGATCGGGCGGGCGGCCCTCTAGGCACCAGAGCGAGGTCTTGGTGCTGGTGAGCCCTGAGAAGCGGGGTAGGGGTCGGCCCACGTGGAGAGGACCTGTAGCTTGGAGCCGAAGTCATCGAGACCCGTCGCACCCAACTCCGACGTTCCCAATGCTAGTGACAAAAAGTAGCACCAAGGGGATTGGGCCCGATCCTCGCGGACCAAAGAACCCCGGCGGTTCCCTCGAGACCGGAATCGGGGTCACAGATCCACCGGCCTAGGAGGCCGGGACAAGACCTGTGGGAGAGAAGAGGGGGGTGGTGGTGGTGCTGGTGGTAGGAATTGCAGACCAGACGGAGGAATACCAGGAGAGATTTGCGTGAGAGGATGAGGGGGCATGACGATCGGATTAGGAGTCGCCAGAATCACGAGAGGGACGGAGAGGGGAAGAGGCGCTGAGGGTTGTGGAAAAGCCAACCACTCCCACCCGTAGTTAAACCCCGCACCAAGCGTGGTCTGCGAGGTCAACTGGATGGGATAGGCAACACAGGGACGGAAAAACCGACAGGCCCAGGCAACGCGGCAGTAGCGACAGACGGGAGCTCCATAGCGTCGAATCAGGTTAGGTTTAGGGTAGGAGTGAAGCACAACCGGAGAGCATTCAATTCTAATAAAAACCTCATGATTTATCCTCAACATAACGAGGGAAAACCATGAACAAGACCTAACCATTGATACGGATAAAATCACAACATATTGAGAAACAATAAGGATGAAAAGAAACCAAGACTGCAAAATAACAAACAGAATACTAACAAATTCTGAAAACTAGATTTGTCTATCATGAAAACTAAATTCTGAGTACCCGAAATTGTCAACCATTAAGCCTAGAGGAAATCAGCAGCAACCTACAACCCGATGCCCCTCTTCTCTAACCTATGCAAGATTGACATCAACTCCCCTGTCCACAAAACCTTAAATTTTTGAAATGGAACAGAGGTCTTGCATTTTCCACAACACGGCTAAGACAAAATCCATTCCCAACTACATATTCAATTGAGATCCTAGGGCAAAAGCCTCATGCTTTAGCCGGTGGCCAACACCAAACAGGCGATACTGACCACAGAAGTGGTCGTGGGCACATAAACATCAATCGAAGTGTAAAGAGGTAGGATGGGAAAAGAAAACCTAACATAGACAGAGAAGATGAGAGAATCCATACCTGACAGCCACCTCGGGAGCTAAAGAGAAGGGTCGGAGTCTCAATCTACGGACAGAGCCACAGAGGAACTTGAGTTAACGGGACATGTTCACCCTAAATCCTAACACCCGGATTTTACAACCATGAAGCGCAAAGGTCTTTAACCCTGATTTTTCAACCATGAAACACAAGCGATACTGACATAAAACCAACCAACAGCCTAAGAAAGTAGAGCACCCTGTCTCATTAGGACCATCAACTTGTCCCACAAACTAGAAGACGAGAACTAACACATCAAGGCCAACACCGCAAGCGACAAAAACAGTTCTTGAGTTGAGTGGTATAATTGTTAACTAAACCCTAACATGGCTATAATGCTTTGTGTTCATGTTCTTGTCTTTGTCCATCTCTTTCAAAAGTGTTTTCGTACGTGCAGAATACTATAATTTCAACCCATAACCCTAAAAGAGGATCAAATGTGGGTCGTTCGGAGAAAATTTCGAAAATTAATCCTATAACCGTAATCGTGGTATGTCAATCTTGACATATGAGATTAAACATCGAAAGACGGAAACTTAAAAAGCTTAAAGAACAAGATAACCAATTCTGTCACCACCTGATACAAATATGGGTGCTTAATTATTGCTTAGTTTTAGAGATGACTAAACTTGGGAGCTTAACGGTATACATCATGTCAACAAGTCTTCTTCTTTTTTTATCAGGAAAAAAAACTAGTGCATTAAAAAATGGTGTTTGTTTTGGTAAGGAAACCACAAACCATCAATCCAACAACAAAATGCAATAGAGGATCAAAAGGTTTGAAAGGCCAAAAAAAACAGGAAACAAGAACGGTGCTCACAAAGGAAGCAGCACAAAAAAAGAAGGAAGAGCTCAAACAGGCTGAGAAGTAGCAGCAGTCGGCGAAACCGTCCAGGAAGTAGGAGACGGAGCTTTTCCTTTCGCATGCGTCAAAGTAAGCGCTCCAAATTGGATTCTCCTTAGAATGATAGTCGGGCCGGGAACCGGAGCCCCATGAAAAATACTGGCATTCCGATCTATTCGAAGAAACCATAAGCCCAAAAGAATGGGACGAGACCAAGACTTACGCAGTCGGTGCACTCCACAAATAGAAGGACAAGAAGTGATAAATAAAGCTGGAGACGAAGGGAGAGTAGAAGAAACCGCCACCACTAGAGAACCAAAGACCACACTTGTCAATCCCAACTATAAGTAATGAGGAGGTGTCCTCAATGTGTCTGCCATAATGAGACAAATCCACAGACCCATCAGGATTGGAAAACCTTGGGCCACAAAAAAAGATCTAATTGGGATGACCTCGAGAGCGACTAGCCAAACAAAATATTGGAACTTAGGCGGAGCCGCACTTTTCCAAATTGCAAAATCCCAACTAACCGAGTCCAACTCGATAGCTCTAGAAAATGAATCAAAAGCTCTCGAAGACGAGAAACCACGGGAATCCAAAGACCAGGTCAACTTGTCTAGGCGAGAAAATCCCAGACCAACATCCAAGAGAAAGGCACAGAGGCCTTCTAAGGCGAGGAGCTCTCTATCTAGAATAAGACGCCTAAAAGTGAAGTTTGAACCACTGCTCGCCTTAAAATGAATAACCGGCTAACTTTGATACAAGCAAACTTTGATCCACTAGCAATCTGAAAAGGCGGGGGAACAAAGTATAAAGAGGAACATCTGTGATCCAGACATCCTCCCAAAAAAGTATGAGACAACATGACCCTAACACCTATCGAACTTTGGTTGGGCAAAAAATCTCTAAAAATGAGGATCTTGAGCCAGTTGAACAATATGTCGAAGAGCCAAATATGAGGAGCGATGAGCAAGCGGAAGACATGAGATATTCTACTCGGACTCGACCCAACCATGATGGGCACACAACACCCTCCGCCATAAGGAATTACGCTCAGTGGCGAACCGCCACGACAACTTCAAGAGCAAGCTCTTGTTAACCACCTTCAGGTTGTGAACACTAAGACCCCTTGCGAACTTAGAGCGACAAACTCTATCCCAACTTACCTTGGCTAAGGAACGCCCGGCCTGTGACGACCGCTCCGGTTTTAAACGGTTTAAGTTTTAAGTTTTTGTTCGATCAGAACGCCGAGGGTGAATTTTGGGTTTAATCTCTTATTCGTTCAAAAAAAATGGTTTTTGTTTCAGATTTTTTTTTTAAAGTCGGACCTAACCCGGCCATGCCAGACCCGGCCGAGTAGGCCCGAGCCAGTTTTTCCTATGTCGTTGAGATCAGAGTTTGATCAAGTATCGTTGAGATCAGAGTGGCGCAATGGAAGCGTGGTGGACTACGTTCATTTCGCCTTGTGCGCGTTTTTGTTAAGCGAAGAGAGTGGTTAAGGAGGGGTGTCGTTGTGTTGGATCCGTTTTAAGGACGAGGTGAGTTTTCATCTGGTTTGATACCTATGTCGACGGACGGTTCCGGTATAGGATATCTCGACCAAGTTGTGTGTGGCGGTGTGACGTCTCTACCGACGGAGGATTCCGGTATCGTTTAACGGACTCAAGTGCTGTCCATGTGCTTGAGGGACTGTAGACGAAGTTTTTAATCAAGCATTCCCTGAGAGAGGGTTAAGTGGAGCGCGACTGTTTGAATTTCGAGGACTAAATTCTTTTAAGGTGGGTAGATTGTGACAACCACTTCGGTTTTAAACGATTTAAGTTTTAAGTTTTTGTTCGATCGGAACGTCGAGGGTGAATTTTGGGTTTAATCTCTTATTCGTTAAAAAACAAATGGTTTTTATTTCAGATTTATTCATAAAAAAAAGTCGGACCGGGTCGGACCTGGCCCAGCCATGCCACACCCGGCCAGGCCAGACCCGGCCGAGCAGGCTCGAGCCAGTTTTTCCTTTTGGGTCGTGCGGCCCATCTTCACCAAGCCCGTATGCCAGGCTCGTTTGAGGGCTTCGTGTATAAGAGGGTAAAGTTATTCTGAAACCCTAATTTTTTGTTTCCTCCTTCTCTCCTATATGCCGATCATCCTTCCCTCTCTCATCTGAGCTCGCCGACCGCATCTCACCTCCCTCGCTCGATCCTTCCCGACCACCTTCGCCGCCGCCCGAGTCCTCACTCCCTTCCTCGTTTCCGACCACGCCCTCACCGCCGGCCATAACCCGACCTCCCTCACTCTCTTCGTCTCCGTCCACACCCGCCGCCGTCACCGCCCCTCTCTCCCAACCTCATCTCGCCTTCCCTTCTCTCCGTCCAGTTAAACCACCGTCGTCATTCTCAGAAACCCGAGCCACATCGTCACCGATCTCGCCCGCGTCGTCGCCGAGCTCCCTCTTCCCTCTCCTCCTTCTACAGCACGTGGTCGGGTTCTTCTCCGTCCGTGCACGGCCTGAGGCGAGTCAACTCGTCGGCGAACTCGTCGGATCTGGGATGGGACCTACCACACCGTCCAGATATGAGGCGAGAGAGGGCCACCCGTAACCGTCGCGCTCAACCCGTACGCCTCCGTCGTCTTTTTCCCCCACGGTGAGCTTCGCACCGTGAGACCTCGACGGGTTTAGTCACCGCCGATGGTCGGCCGATTTCCGAACCAAAACCCTCTTCTTCTCTTTCTTCTTTCCGTTTGCTTTTTTCTAGCTACTGTGGATCTGGACTAATTGAATCAGGAACAAGTTTGGATCTGGTTGAGTTGGAGACGATTTTGAAACTGGAAAAAGAAATTACAGAAACGAATTTGTTAAAAAAAAAATAAATTAAACTAAATAAAGTATGTTTTGATTAAAAGAGAAAAAGAAGGAGTTTTTGGACGATTGAACGGATTTGGGAACCTCGAACGGTTGAACTGGACGTTAAATCGAACTTAGAACGGGACAAAAAAGAACGTAGAATCGGACCTCGGGAATCGTGTAACGAAACCGGTGCCTCGAGATCTGTGCATTAGGATCGTGCCTCGGGAAACGTGCACCGATTTCGGTGCTCGAACCCGATTCGCCGTAATCCTACTTTTAGCTCGCTCGAGTCTAAAAGACAACTTTTTAACTTAAATCAAAACTGTTGTAACCTTTTAAATCAATTTGTGAAACCGGTTTTAATTGTAACTTTCTGTGTAAAGTAGAGTCCGGCTTCGATCGAAGAGAAGACCGGAGGTAGCGAGCCAGGACGTCAGCAGATAGGAGACGTAGCTGTCGGTTCGTCTTGAGGTAGGGAAAGTAGAGGATACCGGTTTAATTGCGGAAAGTTACTAGTATGCATGCTAGGATTAATAAAACTGGAACGAGTATTTATATCAGATAATAACTGGAACGAGTATTTATATCAGATAATAACCGGACGAGTTGTAGTAACATGTAGGATGTGACTCACTAGTTAACTGCTTTATCTGTTTTCGATACTTGGGAATTGCCGTGTTGGTAGACCGGCTATGTCGAGCCGTAGGTTGTGTGTTGTTTTGGAATTGCATGTTATTGTTTGAGATGCCTGCCGTGTGAGTTGGTGTCGTTAGGTTTAATAGACAAGATTTAATATATTCGTTGAGCATGTTGTTGATATGTATGGGCGAGTGTGCCGTGTTTGTGTTGATGTGAACCCTTGGTTGTGATATGGTCGGGTGAGTGATAGACCGACGTGGCGTGTTGTGGTACTTTTGTTGGGCTTGGTAAGCCGTGTTTAATTATGGAAATTGTAATTTTATCTTGTTGTGTGTTCCGAGGAGTTGATTCCGGTATGGTACCTATGACCGAGGGGGTACGCCGGTGTAGGGTAGTACCTAGTCCGATGAGTGGTCTCAAGTATGCGCGGTCCCCCGGGTAGTGGTTCTGGTACGATAGCCTTCATCGAGGGGGCAATCCGATGTGGGACGTCTAGGCCGACGGTTACGTATTCTGTACTTTGCCCGAAGGAGTTCCGGGAAAGTTGTTTTACCTATCCTTTGCCCGAAGAAGTTCCGGGAAAGAGGTCTAGGCCGATGGAGATTCCGGTATGACTATTTGAGATTGAGCCCCGGTTGTTTGACGGGAAGATATCTAGGCCGATGATGTTCCGGTACGATATGAGGGTGTCGGGCTGTGGACAGCCGACCGAGTACGGGACTGCGGTGCGGGACGTGTTGTACTTTTACAGTTTACTTTATGTTGATGACTTGTTAATCGGTGTGCTGGTTGGTGTTTGTGCTGTTTGGGTGATTGTGGTTGTAAGTGTGGTTCGGTTTTGAGTTGAGGATTGTGGTTACGAGTTCCGTTGGAAATTAGTTGTGTGTTGTACTAGTATGCCCTAATTGGACGGTTACCCGTGGTGGTGAGCACTTGCTTATAACCTTAACTACTTTTCCTACTGAGCGAAAGCTCACCCCTTACCCTATTGTTTTTCAGGTTCTAAGCGGGAAGTGTACTAGCCGGATGCTCGATGCTTGGGAGCTTATGAGGGTCCTAGGCTAGAGAGTCTAGAGACGTACAACGTTTTTGAAATATTTATTGTCTTTACGGTTTACTCTAGCGTTGTTGATTCTTTTATTCAAATTTTTGAGTCGCATGCTATTATTATAAGCTCTTTAACTTTACCGTCTTTTATATTTTATTACTGTTTTAGTTCACGTCTCGAGTCCGGTCAAACCGAATTTGGGGCGTGACATGGTCGAAGAGGAAGCCTAGAGGAGACGCTGCTGGATCTTCTCCATAAGAAGTAAAACCTGTTTTGGTGCTCGAAAACTAACATGTAGAAAATCGGGAGGCTGGCTAAAGTAGACCGAATCAAAGTGATGCAACTTCCGAAAGAGAGAGGATGTGCTTGCCACACCCCAGCCTTCCCCGAATCTTGGCGATAACTGGGCTCCAAAAGGAGACATGCCTTGGGTTAGCACCAAGCTGAAAACCTGGAAAAGTAATGGGGAGGTAACCTAAGTCACAGTTTAAGGTCGTGAAAAGAGTAAAGCTGGAGGAAGTGTCAATACCAAAGGTTAAGAGAATCAATTTGTCAAAGCTGGTACGCAACCCAGAAATCAACTCAAAATAATGAAGGTATAAGTGAACGTGATAAAGCTGCAAGGGATCAGTCTCCAAAAAAAGTAAAGTGACATCCGCAAACTACGGAAAACACAAATGTCAGCTCCAACCCGAACTCCATTATATAACCTTGGTCTAATGACATGTTCAAAGAACTTATGAAGGCCCTCGGCGGCGATGACGAACAAAAATGGATAGATAGGACACCCTTAACGAACACCTAGAAAGATGGGAAACTGAGTAGACGGAGACCCATTGATGAGAATGGAAGAATGACCCTCAAGACAAGCAAAAATCCACATAATCCAACGAGACCCAAAACCCATATCAATCATCACCCTCTTAAGATACATCCAATTGACCTTGTTAAAGGTTTTCTCGAAATCAAGCTTGACCAATGTTGCACGCCTCTTCTTACAACGAATATTATCCACGACCTCATTAGCTACCATCATGCTATCAACCAATTGACGATCCTGAACGCAAAATAACTGAGTGTCGCTAATAAGACTACCAATGATAGGGCGAAGGCGGATGGAGAAATTTTTGGCTAAAACCTTATAAGTGGCAATGGTAAAGACTAATGGGACGAAACTCAAAGAACTCCCCATGACAAGCAACCTTCGGAATGAGGGTAATGAAAGTCGAATTCAAGCCTTTTCCGAGCAAGCCAATGATGAAAAAAATAGTGAACAAAGCTCATAAAGTTGTTCGGGATAATGTGCCAAACAATCTTGGAAAAGAGAAGATTGAACTTGTCCGATCCCAAGGCTTTATCTCAATCGTAAGAAGAGACGGTATGGCGAATCTGCTTCTCAAATAAAAGGCGCTCCAAATAAGAGGCATCCACAGGGGAAAGAGTTGAGAAGGACAGAGGGAAGAGCCTGAATGTATCTCTCTAGTCAACATGAAACCTAAAAGCAAAATGGGGCGCATTAGATGTTTTAATAGCATCAAGCTCTGAGTGCTCAACCTCGTCCACTACAATTGTAGTGATACGATTCATGATCTACCTTTTACTACCTTGTGAAAATAAATTGTGTTACTGTCTCTCCCCAAGACCCAAGCGTGTCATTCTAGTCCTTAATGGCAAGAAAATACTATTGCTCAAGTCAATAACCATCTTAAAAGTTAAAACACATCATCCAAATTGTCTCATTAGGTTTCATGTACCATAGTACAGTACTAGAGATATAGACCTTGGTCAGTGAACGTCCTTTCTAAGAATTCTTCTTTCGGGTATAGGCTGAGATCATCATCATGATGCCTGCCATTCAAGTATTTCACCAGCAAACATGGGAACAATATCTCCAAAGGAAAACGAGAAAGACTCTGGCACTTTCCATTGAGCCCTGCTCAGTTTGATTTTTGAAGTGTTTCTTGGTAGCCCGTAGAAATCTGGTCCATTGAAACTTGTAAATGCTTCCAGCTTATCAAGTGCACCCGCCTGCAACAGCCGACTGATCAATATATATAACTCTTACGTAGTATAGTCAACTTCACAGGAATGATCCATCTCAGCCAGAAAGAAACATATTCCAGACATAATTGATGGTGAAAAACTACCTCATCAAAGACTTTTGCATACAACGATAGGGCTACTGGGGCACTATAAATACCGGCACATCCACATGAACTTTCTTTTCTTTTTCTCTCATGAGGAGCACTATCAGTTCCAAGGAAGAACCTTTTGTTCCCACTGGTCACAGCTGACACAATAGCCTCTCCTACATAAGAACACAACAAACAATTAACCCCATTGAGATAACTTATAATGTACCTAATTTATAGCGTATCTGATTGTCACGTGGATAATTCACAAAGTATCTGATTGTTGGTTTTTTTTTACTTCACACTTATTTGTTTGTGGGGCAATCTATGTGGCTAGTTATTAGCATTTAACCCTATTTTCTAATATGTTCACAAACATATAGAATATGTTCCATTTAACCCAATGATTCGATACAAAGACAATTTGCAAAACAATGTTGAAAAGTCCAACTCTTGAGTGACATCCGACTATTCAGAGAAATGTGATATTCATCATAAGAAGAAAAAAAAATGTTTAGGAGTACATACTGTGGGTCTCCCTTTTAAGTACTGGAAGACAGTAATTATGAGGTTGCAATCCTCCTTGGAAAAGTGCATTTCTATTGAGAAGAAGATGCTGTGGTGTAACGGTTGCTGCTACACTACCTGTAAAGTTCACCTAAAGTCCGATAAAATCTGCACATCTAAATGAAATATAAAAAGATCTCAATCTATTAAGCATACCTTCATTGCAAGACTCAACAAACCTGACAGCATCCATGGTAGTTATATGCTCCATCACAATTTTTAGCTGTGGAAGCCTCTGAATCAAAGGTTGCAAAACAGTGTCTATGAACACCTTCTCACGATCAAATACATCAACATTAGGATCTGTAACTTCCCCATGAACCTGCAAATCAGAAGAATATTTACTTGAGGTGTTCTTCATTTTTGAGAGATGGATTGGAGCCCATGACTTGGTTCACTTGGGATCATACCAATAAAGGCATATTCTGATTAGCCATCTCCTCCAGGGCGGGTAGACATTTTCCAAAAAGATCCGTAACACCATCTTGTGAATTTGTGGTAGCACCAGCAGGGTACAACTTCACAGCAAAAACAATCCCACTGTTTCCTATAAATGCACTTGTCATGATACAATGTTTTACAGCAAACAGTGATAGAGTACACAAGCATTAATCATCCCACTTACTGGCCAACTTAATCTCATCTGGACTTGTCTTATCCGTCAAATAAAGAGTCATAAGTGGACTGAAGTTGCTATCAACAGGCAGTGCTTCCAAAATGGATTCTTTGTAAGCCACAGCAGCAGTTGTGGTGGTAATAGGAGGTCTTAAATTTGGCATCACTATTGCCCTTCCAAATTGGCTTGCACTACAGGTATAGAGATCACAAAACAAAACAAGCTTTGGTGATCAGGAACATTATTAACCCGTAAGTATTAGGAATATATTGGTGTATATTCAAATGAAACATTATCACAAAAAGAATACAAGTATGATTGAAATGCAAGTCGGTGTCAATCATGAAAGAGGCTGTTAAACAAAAATAACCTGTGAGGGACAACAGCTTTAAGAAGATCGCCATCACGAAGGTGAAGATGCCAATCATCAGGTCTGGTTAAAGTGAGCTCCGTTGCCCCTTTGCTTTTCAACGGGTTGCGAGCTTCAGTCCTTGAATAGGCAACTGCTGATACCTAAACATGTAAAGTTATATAAGTTATAAAAGTTGAGTAGCACATTGCCTCTACCAGGATTGCTAAATGAAAAAATCTTGGTGGGCTAGAAATATAATAAGAGTAACAATAAATGTATAATCAGTTGAGATATACTCCAAGTACTTTAACACCAAAAGCGACAGTTTTCTTGATGTGCTAATTCATTTGATGAGACAAAATTTAATTAACAATCTAGCTTCTGTTAAAAGAAAAACAATAAATGAAACTTCAATTTATCTGGTAATCCTTCTTCATAGAAATCAACAAGAAAGACCGTAACACAGTGCTACACAGAAGTGACTGATGATATGGAAATCAGAATAGAAAGCAAACAAAACTGTGATTTAAGAAGAAAAAAGGTAAGCCTGTATGAAACTTGGTTAACAAGATCATTGAAATCGAGCCGCTGTCATTTTATACATATAGCTACATGCAGTGGAAACCAGAACGGAGCATTAATGAAACAATTAAGTAAATAAGTTTTGGTTTAGTAGCAACAGCATACATACCTTGCATTGCAGAGCAAAGGTCTTTATCATTCTAAATTCTGAGCAGGAGCCGGTCGATTTCGAAGATGGTGAAGTGAGATTGGACGATGACCCTCGGTTACCTTTGGAGTCGGTGTGGCCGGACTAGGTCTCCTCTCCGGTCCCGCCCTGATTCTCCGATCGCCTCTCCTTCCCGCTGCCGATCTTCGCCACCGGCGCCCGGCTCAAATCGCGCCTCCTCGCCTTCGGCGTTGAAAGGTCTCGACGTCTCTGTTCCCAATTTGTGGAGTTCGAAGAAGCCGCGTGACTTCATCTCCTCCTTTTCGAGGAAGCACGCGTGTCCAGTTATTCCTCCTGGGCCTAACTTATTGGGCATGTCCTCCTCTGGGCTGGGCCAAGCCGGGCTCACTGCCCTCAAGCCCAGTTCTACACATGTTGATCCAGCTCCTCCGGCCCACAGACCCAACCAGCAGGATTTCTCCACCTTTATCGCCGACATTGTCTCTCCCTCGGTCATCCCCGCTCTTAACCCTTCTCGACCTAAAATAAAAAAAAACAAGTGGGTTTGGAATGGTCGTCCAAAGCTCTTTCGGGCCCTCAAGGATGTCAGTCTTTTCCGCTCTCTTCACAAGAAGTCCGAGGCCAAGCGCGTCTGGGCTCTATACAAATCGATGGGTTTCACCTCTTCGTGCAGCAATAAAGAAACAATCAAAATGTTCCTAGATATTGGTTAATGCTTGGTTCTCTTCTTTGTTACTCCTTCTTTTATCTGTGCTTTTCTTCCTTTCGGTTTTAATTCACATCTGGAGTGTATTGATTGGTTGAATAAAATTGTTCCTTTTGCTGATAAAAAAAAATTCCTACTTCATCTTTCAAGTTCTCTTTACCCATTTTGTAAGCTCTAAACCAGTTGAAAAATTCAAAAAGAAAAAAACGCCATCTTTAAGTTGCTTTCTAGCTTGGTTTCTCCGGTGGGGGAACAACAACTGCTAAATCGAAGAAATTGATGCATGTTGAGCAGAAAAACGAAGGAGAAGTAAGGAGAGGAGTAAGAAAAGGCTTCCAAGCTCTGTTTGTGGATTTTACTGCTACTGTGTAAGTGAATATGATTCCAAATTGGATGAACCTTTGTGCAGTGGGCTTTGGCTCGCTTTCTCTGCTGGGCTTACTTCTTAAGCTTGAGATGAGACCGTGTTATCTTGAACTTTATGATAAAAGGTGCCATTACTTGTTTTATATTCTTTTTTTTATATAAATCTTTGGTTGAATAATGGGTAAACTACAAATACCTACCCAAACTTGTAGCGTTTAATTGATACATATTTTAAAGTTTTTTTTTAACTATTACCTACTCAGATGTTTAGTTATATAACAACTAGCCCAAATCGTCACCTAAAATGACGAAAATACCCTCAACTATACTTTAGTTATTATTTAAAAAAATTACTTTTGTTAGGTATATATATGTACTTATTAAATCACTTTAGTTTTATTTTTTAAAAAAATATTTAAAAAATCACTAAGGTCATTTTCCTCATTTTAGCTTATAACTTGGGCTATTTGTTATATAAATAAACATCTTAGTAGGTATCAATAGGGTAGGTGTCAGTTAAACGCTACAAGTTTGAGGTAGGTATTTGTAATTTACCCATTGACTAATTTTCTTTTCCTTACCGCTTTCACAAACTTAATTTTAAAATATTTGAAAGTGATTGCTTAGGTTTTTTCCGCTTTAGTAGAAATCGAATTAGGGTTAGTAGTCATTGGAGGCGACTCAAGGAGACTCCATGACGATGTAGAAGGGGATCAGGCGAGCAGGTCCTTAATAGGGTCAGGCGGTTGGAGACGGCTATGGTCCTACATAGAAGTGGGTTTCAGGGATCGGACCACGACCTCGACATGAAATTTGGATGAAGAAGGGTGGGCAGGCCAATCCCATCGCGACAACTCGGTTGTTTCTCCACCTCCCAGATATCCCCTGTGTTAGATATCGTCGAAAAAGACACGGGAGGTTTTGAAGGAGGACACATAGGACCAGTACGAGCCTCGTCGGGGTCCCTTCCACACCATGAGTCGAAATGGGTGACTTACAACGGAAGAAGAGAGGCACGGGGGAGGGGGCCTTCAGAGGGGTTAAAGGACTTAGGAAACCATATGGGTGGCTTGTCGATCCAGGAAGTTTTCGTGTCGGAAACAGAGATCTTGGGCGGTGGAAAATTTTTCATATGCCGTAGCGGGGCAAGTCATGACGTCCAATTTGGAAATTCCTTGTCGATTGGCTGGCCGAATTGTGAAAGATTTTGGACATCGTGACTCGTCCATTAGAAGACAGAGTAGTTGTCTTCTAACAAACAACGAAGGAGAGGGCTCTAGTGTTGGGCGGCGAGTCATGGGTGTCTGGGTTGTCATTGATGCTGCTAGCGGACCTTCGACCATATATACGACCCCGCGTAAACGTCAGATTTGATTCTAGGTGTCAAAATCCGTGGTACGGTTGTTATTGTCCCTCACATATGAATTCTTGCCAGACCATTATGTTCAGTTGTGATTGTGCGAGTCATATGGCCAAAGAATGTACGGCGGGGACCAGAGCTAAGGACTCTCGATGAGATTTGCTAGGTAGTCGGATTACACGTCGATTTACTAGAGATCGATTAGGGTTGAGCCGAGATAGAGGGGCCGAGAACCTTTGGACTCCGATGGAGAATAATGGTGTGTCACAAACCCGCGACCAGGATGGGTTCAAGCCCAAAAATGACTGACGGACTGTAAAGGCAAAGTGAACACATAGGTGAGGGGCCGATGCTTCAAGAAAGGACGAATCCCATCAGGCCAAGGGTGTAAACTAACTTTGTATATCATAGGAGAGGTCATATTTCAATGTGGGGAGGGAGACCACTCCCCGTAGGAAATTGGTGGCCACTAGAGCGGTTGGGAACCGTTTTGGTTTACGACAACCTTGTGGGTTATGTCCAAATAGACCCAAGTGAGAGGGTGAAACAACGGAATACCCAAGGGGCACATCTAGCAGCGACAGTATCTCTCTTGAGCATCGGGCAAAGGCCAATTGTTGATTTTTTAAGGGCCAAGTCAAAAAGATTCGTGGATTCAGATGGGGCATCAGGGAAACTGACGAAGAGTGGCAAACACCCCCATCCCCTCCAATGAGCAGTAGATGGGTTTACGACAACCTTGTGGATTATGCCCAAATAGACCCAAGTAGGAGGGTGGAACAACGGAACAACCAAGGAATACATGTGGCAGTAACAATATCTCTCATGAGCATTAGACAAAGGCCAATTATTGATTTTTTAAGGGTCAGGTCAAAAGATCCAGAGATTCAAATGAGGCACCAAAGAAACTGACAAAAAGTAGCAAGCACCCTCGTCCCCTCCAATGAATAGTAGAGGGGTTGGTGAGGAATCTACGATTACCATGTTCTCATTAGTCATAGAATGACATTGTTCCACCAAGTACTAACGTGACACTCTCTTACAAGATCAGGAGCCAACAACATTTCTACATTGACAACATATAGAAAAACGCTCTCTCCCTTCTCTCTAAGCCGACCTTTCCTCAACCCTAGCTTCATCGCCGCCGGTGTCTTCTCTGGCCTTTGGCCATGGAATATGCCGGCGGATACTCCTTAATCTCTCTCCCTTTCTAACCTTTTCGTTCTTCCCCCTTTGGTTTCCTGCTCCGGTCCGGTTCGTTTTGGACTCCCCTTTGCACAGATTCTTCCTAAAGTCTCAGATCTGGCTTCTCCTGAATCATCGGTGGGATTTCATTGTGAGGAATTGCGAGAGGTGCTCCGGTGAGGGGCGGACGGTGCTCCACTGTTTATTTCTTCGCCGACACGAGCGGATCTGGTCCTCTGGACTCAGATCTGCTTCAATCTTGCCTCTAGTGGTGTTGGCCCCAATTGGCTCTTCACGACGGCCACCGATAGGGCTTGAGTTGCTGGTCACCGTAGCTGGTTAAGAGGGGTCCTACGGAGTAGTGGTTTCGGTGGTTCGTCTTGTAAAGACCGGCTAAATTGAAAGAAGCAAAACATTATTTTATCGACTTGAGACGTCGAGGTTTGAAAAATGAGTTGAATTTTTTAAATCGTTTGCAAAAGAAAAAGAAAAGAAAAGAAAAAAAGGGATTGGACCGGTCAGACCCAACCAGACCCGTAGGCCCGGTTAGGCCAGGCCCGACCGTTTCTCACCAGAAGCCCGCGTGGTCGAGCTGCTCGCATCTGGGTCCAAGCCCAAAACGTGACTTCGGGTTTAAATAGGGAAACTTTAGGGTTTCAACCCAGTTTTCCCTTCATTCAGCGCATCCGAGCCCTCAATCCTTTTCCCTCAACCGATCGCTCTCCTTCCCCTTCTCACAGAGTCGCCGCCTCCATTTCCGGCTCCCCTCTCCAAGCCGCCACCGACGCCCCTCAGGGGAACCAAGCCACCGCCGGAACCACGCCCTCAACCAGAGATCTTTCCCTCTCTATTCTTCTTCGCAATGCCGCCGCGCCTCTCCTGACTCTCCTCTCTCCCTCCGCTCCACGGCCAGTATCGCCGGCCACGACCATCGCGAACCCGTCCCCCTCTTCTTCGCCGAGCCTCTCGCTCGCCGTCGCCGCGACCGACCAGAGCCAAGCCGCCGGCGCGCTCGACAAATCTGGGACGGAGTCGCCGTGTCCGTCCAGATCCGAGGCGAGGTTCGCCCTACTCCGCCGCTCCCAGACCAGAAACCTCCCCGCCGCTGTCCTTTCCTTCACGGTGAGAATCTCGAACCTTTGAGACCTTGGTCGTCGGTGGCGTTTCCGTCGGCGGTCGGCCGGAAAATCAAACCAAACCCCCTTTCTTCTTTGTTCCTTCTGTTTCACGAGCAGATTGGTCGGATCTGGACGGTATTGGAAATAAAAAAATTGAGTTTTTAACAGAGAAGGTTTTACAACAAAAAGGAAAATAAAATCAGATTTAAAATCTAAAAGGGGAGTAAAGTGAAACAAAATGAGTTTTAAAACAAAAGGGGATTGATTTGAAAAGAACGAGAAGGTTGCACCGTGAACAAATCTGATGAACTGTTTTTGGGAAACGTGGATTGACTAAACCGAACAGTTAATCGGACTCGGAACGGACTAAAAGTGGAACGATAAACCGGACCTCGGGAATCGTGTCTCGAAGCCCATGCCTCGGGATCCGTGCCTCGAGAAACGTGCACCGGGTTCGGTGTTCGGGGTTCGAGTGCTCGAACCCGATTCGTCGTAATCCCGCTTTTATCCCGTTCGAGTCTAAAAGGGCAACGTGTTGATTTTATTGTGTACAACACCTTTTCTGATTGTAAGTTTAACGGTTAAAAACCCAGAGCTTAGAATTCGCCCGAGAGCTTGGACTTCGCCCGAGAAGACGAAGACCACTCCGGGACCCGTGTGAAGAATGGAGGAAAGGCCACTCGAGTTTTTCCATCAGGGTATTATTAGAGGAAAACCACAAGGTAGGGAAAGTCCTAACTACTCGAGTATTTCAATACTAGTATGCCTATTAGGTTAATAAAATCGGAAAGGTCCTAGAATTGCATATAGGATGCGAATAACTAGAATAATCACCTGTCAATTACTAATAACCGGAAGCGTCTAGAATGCATGCTTAGGATGAGAATAACTAGTGTAACCCGCTTTCAATACTTGGAAATTGATTTACTGGTAGAGAGGTCGTGATGAGCCATCAGATTAGTTGTTGTGTTAGGATCACATGTTTGATTGCTTAATTTGAATAAGTTAAGAGTATAACGAATCTAGCTAAATCGTATGCTTGATTGATTGATTGAAGGTTTAATGATCGAATGCTTGAACGGATGATCGAGTATGACTGATTGTGCCGAACGGTACGATCAAGTGATCGATGGACCGATGTTTCGTGACAGGTAAGTATGGCGGTAAGTGTAAGTATGGATATGAATTCCGTGTGGTGTGTATTGATGAACGTGTGTACTTCCAGGATTGATGATTAAGTGAATGTCTTTGATGTGTTGTGGTGAAAGTGTGATTCGATAAGCGTTGGTTGGTTGATGTGTTGTAATGTGTTTCCTTTATTCTTGTTCTTGAGATGTTTGCTTGTTCGGTTCGGTACTACACCGGGGGGGGGGGGGGGTAATCCGGTGGTGTGGTGGTGGTTGGAGTTTGACAGATTCTTCGTGATAATGGTTGAGTGTTGGAGTTTGACAGATTCTTCGTGATAATGGTTGAGTGTTGGAGTTGACAGATTGTTCGTGATAATGGTTGAGTATTGGAGCCTGAGGGCATTGATTATTGGAGACGGACTTTACAGGACAGTTGGATGGATTACTCTGTGAGAAATGATTATTGTGGTTTCACCCAAGTGTATGCGTCCTACGGGAGCACTACTTTGGTTCCCTATGACATATGGTCCTTTGGAGGCATTTCCGAGAATCCCGACGATGAGCGTCCCTATGGGATGGTTTCCGGTGCCCCGATGTATGTGCCTCCTCTAGACCGAGGGAAAATCTGATATGATATGGGTACTCTGGTGGATCGGAATATGGGAACCGATGTGATCCCAGAATCTATCCATGGATCGGGGGCTTGAGAAAGCGAGTGGTTGGCATGATATTAATTGCTCCCATTTTAATAAGTTACGATTCGTTATAGTATTTCCATGGAATCTTTTAAGTCACTGTTAACTTTGGGAAAAGCGATACTGTTTTATTACACTGATTCCATAACATTTCGTTGATTATTAGTATTTACTCGTTCCCAGTTGTGATGATTTTCTATTTTATTATAATGTTCTCTATTTATTCTCTGGGAAGTTGTTGTCGTTGCTTTTTATTTGTTTATTTTATCTTTTGGTCTAAGAATTTTAAGCACTTTTGTGACATCGAACTAAAGCAGTTTTATTATTAAACTTGGAGGCTAAAGTTGTTTACGATTTTCCCTACTAAGCGTAAGCTCACCCCTATTTGTTTATTTATTGTGTGTACAAGTGTACTTGATATCTGGGGAATTCGAGGCTCGGGAGCTTCCGGATGTCCTGAGGGTTGTATTAGAGATGGGTTGGTCCACATTGTTGAACTTTATTTACCTTATCTTCCTGCCATGGTGCGTGTCGATGCAGAACTGGAGTGGGTCGATTTTTCAACTCCTGAAGTTGATGGTTGCGGTTCTCTTCGTGTTTCATTTCCAGAGCTCTTGTGGCTGGATCTCACATTCGACACTGCTGATTTAGGTATCTCTCCTATTCCCTTTTTCTCAGTCTGGTCTATTCCTCTCCCCTCAACAACCACTGTGGTTGGTTGGGTCCTCACGGTTATGAGGCATTGGCCGCCGTGAGGTCTGTTGTCTTCGTGCCTTGTTTGGAGTTGTAGTCGAATTTGAGTCAGGGTAAGGAGGTTCTTGGTTGGTTGTTTTGCCTTAGGTCATGTGCTCTGTTTGTGGCTTCTTTGGGTGTGGAAGTTGTTGCTGTTTCCCTGTCGGAATTGAGCCTCAGTTGGGGGATTCTTTTCTGGACTTCAAGTTGGTAAAATCTGGGTGTGGTGAGACTTGTTTTAGTTTGTTTGATTGTACTTGTGTATTTTGGTTTTCTGGTGTTTGGGCCAGCTTGTTGGCTTAAGGTTCGCTTCATGTTAGTTAAAATTGGTACTGAGACCACTTGTAATGGGTTCCTCCCCTAATTGTGAACGTTCTAAGGCCGCACTTGTTTGCGGTACTCTTGTTTGTAATGCCTGTTTGAGGACCTCGCCCTTTCCTTCTCTTCATTCTCTGAAGAATAGGTTTTTAATATAAAAAAACTGCTGATAAAAAAAAAAAACATTTCTACATTTTTCAAGCCCCTTACTACTACCTAGGGGGCAACGACAACAAGATCCCAGTAGAATGCATAGTTAAGTGTACATCAAGTTCTATAGTCAAGGCTAACAAGACAATGGTTTTAAGTGTTTGGATCGATGACCTTGTTCGCTACTTAAAAGATAAATTTGTAATGGTTGAATGGCGCTGTGCATGAAGATGCACATTGATTCAACCTCTTACGTACATTTTTCAAGACCACAAAATTTTCCCTCCATTTTCCAGGCAGCCAAACAGAGAGCATAGTCGTTTTATTAATATGTAACGATTCAATCGCTATAGGAGGCGCTGGTATACGATTAAGGTTGAATTGGAGAGAGAGAAGAAGGTGAGGTAGGTATATAGAGAGAGAGAGTGTGTGAGGTGGAGAAGAAGGTACTGTTGCTTCAGAATATTCATGCCTTTCTCATTTCTTCCTTCATCATATAAAGACAATTCTAAAGTGAAACACACGGCTGGGCTAGCCCAAAACAAGGCCCAATTGAAATACTGAAAACAATAACTGAAAATAAGAAGCCCAAACCAATTGTACTCGTAACATGATAAAGGGCGGAGGATTTGTGTCTTGAAGAGTCTCAATCGTGATGAGTGGACTCTAGGACGGCCTTCCTAGTACAAAAACAAGTTGTCACTTCATGGGACAGTAAATGGATCATGACACCGCAATCCTAAACTTAACCCACCGTTCAGTGCCATCAATAATGGCTTACTTGAGTTCAAGGCCACGAGCTTCGTGATGTGGCATCTCAGGGATCACAAGCAAATGGAAGCTCAATCTCACATTCACTGTAAGTTAATTTTTCCCATGTAAAGGGTGAATTTGGTGGGGTAACCTCATAGACTGACCACGGATCAAAATGTCTTTTCTAGTGAAATATTTCATTTTTAGTTTTGAAAAATCAAATCAAAATTTTTTTACTCAAAAAGTTCAACTTATATATTTAAATACTAAACATAGCACATGCATTTATTTTAGTAACTTTCATTTGAAATGATGAAAATATTTCAGATTTACTGAATTTATATGATGAATAAGATGTTTACTCTAACGAGACAAGTGAACTTCACGTTGGGTAATAAAGAACAACCCATTAGTTCACAAACCTCCATAGGTGATCTCAAGAATCACATATCTTTGTGGGACAAAAAGCCACCTTATCCTAATCCAATTCCTCCTTTTGACTCATGCCCAAATCACATTTCTCTTCCCTAAGGTCCAATTTCTGGATCATGAACTGAACCTTATACCCAAAAAGTTGCTTTTGCTTTTGCGGATCCAAAAAGAAAGGGAGATGGGAAATGAAAGTTCATGATCAATCACTTGAGGGATGGGTTTTGGTATATTTGGAACTTGAAAATGACAAGCTTTGCAATTGGAAGCTATAGAAAAATTCCCAATGAGGGTAGAAAATGACCCTTTTGACAGTTCATTGTATGTGGTCTTTTGGTAAATTAGTGGTGCACACTGGTTGCATTGCAACCACAAAGACCAGGGTTTGGTCAGGTGACTCTTTCATCTGGGTGTTTTAAGCAAAAGCAATGCCCCCATTATTAGTCTCTAAATGTCACTTTTCTTTCCGGACAGATTCGATTATTTGAATATGGTCGTAGTATCTTCTTTTTGTTAAGTTCGGAATTTAGTGTGTTTGTTTTATTTGTATCGGAGTTTAAACCAATATCCGTTTATTGAGTCAATCATATGTTAAATAGATACATTCTACAGATAACTAATATCCAAACTATACAGAGAATATTTATCTAGAGTTTGAATAAACTCAAACTCCATATACAAACATATATTATCTCTAACAATTTGATTTTGGATTATTTTATAATGACATTGTTCATCTACTGACATAATGTTGATGTGTAAATGAGGTAACGTTAACTCTATAAAAAATTGAGCCAAAGAGAACTACCCAAGACTACATTTACCAAACCAAAAGAAATGTGATCACACACGATTCACCATGTCTTTTACCGCGCTTAAGGATGACAAATGGGCGGGTATGGACGGGTATAAGTAAGGATCATAATCTCCATTTCCACCCATTTGCATTTCCTTTATCCTCCATACCCACCCAATACCCATTTTAATCCATTTTTGTTTCACTCATTTTTACCCAATACCCATTTAGATATCCACAAATACCCATTTCCATCCATATCAATATACCCATTTGAATAATCACCATGAGAAGCCTTTTTTTTTTGTCATTTTCTTTTGGTAATTGCAAAAACATATCTTAAACTTAACTTATAATCATCTTTTTTGATAATTGTAAAAACATACCCTAAACTTTTCTTATTAGTCATCTTTTTTTGATAGTTGCAAAAACTTACCTTAAACTTTTTTTAGTCATCTTCTTTTGATAGTTGCAAAAAAATACCCTAAACTTTTCTTATATTCATCTTTTTTTGATTTTTGCAAAAACATACCTAAACTTTTTTTAGTCATCTTCTTTTGATAGTTGCAAAAACACACCCTAAACTTTTCCTATAATCATCTACTTTTGATAGTTACAAAAACATACCCTAAACTTTTCCTATAATCATCTACTTTTGATAGTTACAAAAACATACCCTAAACTTAACTTATAGTCATCTTCTTTTGATAGTTGCAAAAACATACCTTAAACTTAACTTATAGTCATCTTCTTTGATAATTGCAAAAATATACCCTAAACTTTTCTTATAGTCATCTTCTTTTGATAGTTGCAAAAACATACCCTACACTTTTCTTATAGTCAATTTCTTTGATAGTTGCAAAACATACCCTAAACTTGTCTTTTAGTCATCTTCTTTGATAGTTGCAAAAACATATCCTAAATTTAACTTAGTTTAGGATAATAATTTAACTACGATACACTTAATTTATAATAATTTATAAACTAATGAGAAAGGGACTTTTTGCATCTTAACAACTATAAGGCAAGACAAATCAGCAAATGAACACAAAACCTTTTGAGCTTATAGACAAACACATACATATTCACTTGTTGATAAAACTCATTCAAAATAATATTGTTGAATGAAGAGCTTAAAACTCATATTATTGATAAAATTGTTACAGCAATAGCTACAACAAGGCATAGGTAAGCATGTCACTGGTAAGAATCAATGTGGGTTTAAGAGAATCAATATTACCACCCAAAACTCATCACACTCAATCATCAGACTTGGTACTTATAATAAGATAACAAGTCATGAAACTTTTGGTATAAGTGCTATAAACGAATGCAGAACATGGCAATGCTCACAGATGCTACAAAATCTATAATTTAATCACCTCTAAAATGAAAGAATACGGACAAGGTTTGTTCATACATTAGCAACCACATAGATCATACTACATCAATAGAGCACTACATCAAAAGCTCTCTCCAACGTAAGGGAGATAAAAGCAATCTTATGTCTATTTAATGAACCAAGTGGTTTGATGCTTCTTTACTTGTTCATAATCAAAACCATGGTCACACTAACAGGAACAAGGTTTGGTTTACTATAAAGCTGTCTCAATACCAAGCAAGTTCACTTGATGGAGATATGATCACCATTTGAACTCAAATCTTCCATTAATCTAACAAAAGCATGTCTTTTACATGTAGTTAAGCAACTAAACATGGTAATCAGACAAATGACGAAGTATATCAAATTCATATGTGAATTACTCTATTGTTAAAAAAAGCGATTGAAAAATACCAACATGTGAAGCTGGTGCTTTATAGGGATCAAAACTCAGGTATTGCATTATTCAACTACCAAAAGGAGCTCTCCATGACACAACAAAACCATGAATGGAAATAAAAGGACATGCTTTTAGGTGTTTTTCAACTAAAATGGTGCAGACAAGCTTAAAAGCACCATGGTTGTAATTTTTCTAAGAAAAGCATCAGACCCACAAAAACAGAACCCAGATGGGTACATTTCAGCACTGAGAATTGTTCATATTTGCGCAAACAATACAGCATTGGTTCATCCATTAATCATTTTTCTCCCACTGAGGCATTATCACAAACACTTTAAGGGCAAAGGGAAGACACAGAGCGAAATGCTACAAAGCCATCGTAGATTATCTACAAGTCTTTTAGTATACACAGAGTTAAACATGTATGATACTTGTTACTTCCATTAATCATTTTTCTTTGTCGAAACCCTCTCCCGAGGAAATCATAGCGCCAGTCTATCTGTAGAGCTCCCTATGCCTGTCACTATCGCCGACAAATCTGTCTATCATGTTGGTCCTGTCTTGTTGCCGCCTGCGACCATGCACTTCTCGGCAATCCCACCCCCTCGCCCTTCCTTAAAGGTTGCGTCTCCTTTAAAGACGTGACGGTGAAGGAAGTCATTAGATTTATATTGTTCTAAAAAAATTATATAATGTACTTGATCACACAAAAAAAACAATCTTTTGTACTTCGAATCGAGAAAACGATCAAGAAAATAGGTCTTTTGTTCTCTGTCTTGTTTCAATAGCGACTAAAATCAGATTTTATCGATGTTGAATATTCATCGAACCGAAACCCGATATTAGACAAACGGTGTTCATAATTCACAAGTTTATAGTCAGTAGATATATATTGTTCTAAAAAAATTATATCATGTATTTGATCACAAAAAAACAATCTTTTGTACTTCGAATTGAGAAAACAATAAAGAAAATATGTTTTTTTCTCTATGTAATAGCGACTAAAGTCGGAATTAGTCGTTGTTGAATATTCATTGAACCGAAACCCAACATTGGACAAACGGTGTTCATAATTCACAAGTCTATAATCATTAGATTTATATTGTTATAAAACAATTATATAATGTACTTGATCAAAAAAAAACAATCCTATGTACTTTGAATCGAGAAAACGATCAAGAAAATAGGTCTTTTGCACTTTGCCTTGTTTCAATGGCGACTAAAGTAGGATTTAGTCGCTGTTGAATATTCATCGAACCGAAACCAGACATGCCATGAAACTGCGCCTTGTATTTGTATACCCTAACCTTTAGTGCTATTTTCCTGTGCAAAAGTAGGGTGATTGAGAGGTTGGCCGGTGATGGGAATTATTCTCCAAGGTAAGTGTTGCTCAAATATTTTTCTCCGTTGCGTACTTGGATGGCCTAGGACTCGGTCCAGTCCATAGGCGGATCCGAGCACAAAATGTTGAAAAGAGATTTTTTTTTTAGTCCTGGACATAAAAATTTAAGAAAACGGTGACAAATATAAGAAGACTTTGGATGGTTTATCAAAAATAGGCATGTTTTTTGAGTTCAGACACAGAATATTTTTTAGATTTCAATAAATTTAGGACGTGTTTTTCAATGTATATATGAGTCGTTGATTAGAGAGTTGTTTGATCCTCAGGATGTTGATGCTATCTTGAGAGTCCCGTTGAACTCTAGTCTCGAGGGGGACGATTGGTACTGGAGGGGATCTCGGAGTGGATATTATAGTGTGCGGGATGTATACCGGACGCTACAGGTTCAGGAGGGAAGATGGAGAGATTCGAACCGTGATGAGTTCTGGAAGAAACTTCGGAACCTCAAGGTTCCCCCAAAATTTGCCATTTTCTGTGGAGGGGGGTTTCGGGTTTCTTGCCTACAAACGACAATTTAAGGGCCAAGAGGGTCAATGTGGAGTTGAATTATGTAGTTTGCGGGGAGGCCGAATCTATAAAGCATGTTATGTTTTGTTGCCCGGTGGCGAAAGCGGTTTGGAGGAGGGTGTTAGGTGTTTTGCCGGTGGGAATCCAGTTGTTTCGAGATTGGGTGGAGGCCGGCTGGTCGTCGGGGGGAGGTACGTCGACCGATATTATCTCGTAACTATGTTGGGGTCTTTGGAGGGCTCGAAACCAGAGGGTGTGGGAAGGTAAAAGCCCTACGGTGGAGGGGATAGTGCGGAGTGCTGAACTCTTACTGTCAGGTTGGAAAGAAGCTCAGGTGGTGGAGATCAGGAAGACAGGGGGTTGGGTGGCAGATACGGGGAAATGGAAGAAACCGACCACCGGAAGGTGGAAGGTTAATTCTGATGCGGCAGTTTTAAAGGGTGTTGGCGGTGGGGGTTGTTGGGTATGTCGGGGGGATGATGGCACTCCTTGCTTCTTACAGTGCAAGGTGTTTAAGGGGTTGCAGGATCCAGAGCTGCTGGAAGCGTTGAGTTTGAAGGCGGCCTTGCAGGAGTTGGAGGTAAGAGGGTTTGGTAATGGAGTAGTTGAATCGGATTGCTTGAGTTTAGTGTTGGCTATCAATAGTAATTCGATTCTGATTACTCCATTTGGAGCTTTAGTTGAGGATTGTAAACATATTATTGCTAGATTGATTGATGTAACTATAGTCCATTGTAAAAGGACTGCAAACAAAGTAGCTCATGAGTTAGCTAGGAATGCTCGGGAGTGGGCATCTATGATGTGAGATTTTTCGTCTTTACCAGAACTCATTTCTGGGTTATTGGCTTCGGATTCTTCATAATAAATCTCTCATTTCGTCAAAAAAAAAACCCTATAACTTATATGAAATTATTTACTAAATTGATAACACCGTAGTTACTTTTAAAAAACAAGTATACGAGATTTGTTCTTTATAGGTTATGAACAGCCAGACACTAGTTATATATAAGCAAAAATCATCTTACCAATCCTAGTGAACTGTAGCTTTTGCTACTAATTTGACAAAAAAAGGAAGAAGAGAAAGCGTGCATCAATCACTTGGCAATGGCATGTGCAAGTTAGAACCTCATGGATAAGTTTGAGGTTGTCTGTTACTGAAAATAGGGCACGAGGAATAAAAATAGGAACAAATGATAGAACGATAAGACAAGAGACCAAGGGAAGGTTGAGTTGGAAAAAAAGTGTTAATGTATATTTATGAGATGGAGGAAAGGCAAACCCAAAGTGAAGTGGAGATAGCATTTGGAAGCTTGCCTTTATCATGGCAACAAAGTCATGCTCTTCTCCTCTTGTCATCTACGCCTAAATACTACTAATAATAATACTATGGCATGAGGGCCCGACCAAACAGAGGCAGATCCAATAACATATGTTAGGATATGTCATAAACCATTTCTAAATGTGGTATAATAAGAAATGGAAACTAAAGTCACATGAAAACAACATGCAATTCTCTTGCAAACTACGTGCAAAAAAAATCTTTAGATGACCACAACTTGTTCATACGTACTCCGATTTAGACCCGTAATATATCAAATCGAAGGTAACTGAAAACACTATAGGTCTATGTAACTTTTTTTGGACAAGGGTATGCCATGACATACCCTATACCCCTCTAAATCCGCCTCTACATCCAAACCATGAATTATTAACAAAAGAAAATAAATAAAGAGCAATGTAAGTCTATTTAAATTAAAGCCAATGCAATATGGTGTGATAACTGATAATTGTGTTCATGCATGGTACCATTATTGATGTTATCTTAATAGCTATCAGGGACACTTCTATCATACATAGACTGTGTTTTATTGTTCCTAGTACTTATTTTAGTACTTACTTCATAGTGTGTGTTCATTTAGTGATACTTCTGCTTCAAGTGTGATGAAAGTACCCTTCTTATATTTTCATACACTGCTTTAAACACTTGGAGTTATTGTTGTTGATGAGAATGTAGTAAATAAAGCAGAAGTGACAGAAATGCTTTAGACTAATCTAGAATGTCATTTTGTGGAATAAGACAAGGCAAAACCAGATTCTCATCCTTTATCTTGGGAAAACACCAAGAAACAACTATGTCCCGACTTTATAGCTCAAAATATAACTATAGACAATTTTATCGATCAAATCACATCGTCCTCAAAGTTAAACTCCAAAAACCATAAACATCCATCTAAAAATAGACGGACCGTTAACCGTGTGATGGGAAAACACCAAGAAACAACTATGGTTTGACTTTATATTACAAAATACAACTATAGAGTTATGGCTGAAACTGAGGGCAGTTTGGTCTTTACACCAACGCTGTTAACGGACCGTCACAATTTTGACAGATTATTATGGTTTTTGAAGTTTAACTTTGGGGACGATGTGATTTGATCGATAAAATTGTCTATAATTGTATTTTGATCTATAAAGTCAGGGCATAGTTGTTTCTTGATGTTTTCCCTTTACCCTTTATGGGTTTCCTCTGGATTATCAATGTGGATTGATTTGTTAATCACACTTGGGTTGCAGAAAAAATGAGCATCTAAATTAACAATTTCAGTTTATCATCGTATGTGACAAGGTAACCCTTTAAAAAACACAGCGATGACAGGATAACCAGGTTTCCAAGTCACCGGAAGGCTAAATCATTTAGATTTCACCAAAAATATGTTTTTGTTGTAGACTATCATATTTTTTCCACCGGGAAATCAAATAACAAAGTTTTGTGAAAGATAACCACTCCTTTTCTATCTACTATTCCCTAGAGGCTAGAGAAAGGTAGCATCATGTGTATAGCCTTTGAAGAAAGTTGAAAGTCACAGTAATTTTCCATGCCTGTTTTTTTTTTAATTTTTTGAAAATGAACTATTGGTATTGTAAATAATAAAAAGTGTTTACGGAGCAGACAAGTAATAAAACACTGGAAACTAAATCACAAAACATAAACGAGTTCCTGCAATGGAGGACACCCAGACTGAAAGTTAAAACGCTCAAGTCATCGACTACCTCCTGAAGGCGCCTGGAAGGTGATACTGCGGTAGCATCTATTGACACCGATACTGCGAATCCAGACTGGGGGAAGCAAGGATAGAGCAGGCCACTTACCGTTAACGAAAAGTGGTGGACAAAATATTCCCCCAGGTTATTAGCGTGTGTCGTCCTCCCTTGAGTGATAATGGTAAGGCTCCAAAACGCGGGATTGCTGACCTCCGAGCTGGTACGAAAATATCGTGCCGGTTCTTGGTGGTACCGCTGCCACCTTACGTCCAGAGGGGCGGTATAACCGACTGAACCCCCTGGACCATTTTGCACTCATTCCTCGAGGCGATGGTGCTTATTGCCCCCAGCCGATGCATATGAAGCTCCATCCGATGGAATCCCCTCTGAGTCCTCCTCCTCAGCATCCCGCACCAGCCTTTTTACCCTGCCGAGACCGATGAAGGCTTTCCTTGCTGACCTGCCTGGACTCCTGAATTCCCTTGCCGCTCTAAAAAGGATCTGACCACCTGTGGACGAACAACCTCCTCCCTTGGGTCTCCTCCTTTGGTCACCTTCTTCCCTCTCTGAGGAGCCACCGATGCAAAAAGTCGAGACGGTACACCCGACGCTTCCCCTAAATATGCCCACTTCATCCCCGGGATCGCCTTCCCATGTTTAGGCTTCATCAAGGTCGTACTTGGGTCTGCCGGGGATCTCAAAGATGGGCCCTTTTTTCCCCGCTCACAAGACACGCCGAAAATAGATGACCGGCGCAGCTACATCCAAAACAGTGGTCTGGCAAGTGTTCAAATGATATATGCAGTATCGTACGTACCTGAGATTCCGTAAGGCGGAACCATAACTCACGTTGGAGAGGGACTCAGATATCGACTCACATTCGGATCCGCATAAAATCGCCCAGCACATACCATCAGCGTATGTATCCACAGTCAGAAAAGCACCCAGAGCATTTCCCAAACGGAACGCCACCTCCCTATTCCATGCCCGTATTGGAAAATCGGACACTCTCGCCCAGACAGAGAAATGGGTGAATACCGTGTCCACCAGACACATATGGGCTCTTAGGTCTATAAAGATGACCAGTGAGTCCCAGAATGCCCATGGTTCGCCAGCCAGTACTCTTTTTCGTTCCTTGGTCGTCTTGAAGTAAAATGTCACGACCCCATCCTCGAATGGATGTGTCTCCACATTTCTCATACACCACAGGTCCTCCATACGATTCGCCATAGTTTTCCAACAAAATGTACGTGATGTAAGTACATATGCTGCTAAGGCGAATGCAAAGTTCGGTCCCCGTCCCCCTACTTCTGATGGCGAGACGACTACCTCCTTAATCTGCATGGACCCCAACTGAGCACCGAGTTCCCTCATGGCTGTTACTTTTTTCCAACTCGGAACTTCCGGATCCTAACGTTCCCGAACCTGGTTTGGAATAAAACTGGATTGGACCCGATTCCTAGACCCGACCCGAGTAAAGCCTCCGCCCCGCCTTCCAGACGGACCCGACCCATCACAGGCCCTGGTCCATCCATCCCTTGCACCTGACCCAGGCCTCAGGTTATCACCCGGGCCCAACACCCTGTCGGACCAAGAAGACAGGCCCCTCTTCCTTGGGCCAGCCCTCCCCATTGATCCAACCCAGCCCCTTCTGGCATCCGCGAGCAGGCACGAGCCAACCGGCCCACCCGACCCATGTTCCTGCGAAGCCCTACACGACTCTTTCTTTGGCCTCCTTCTCCACGTAGCCCTCATCGTCTCCGACGTTTCGTCCACGGGTTGTCTCGTCTCCTTATTTGATGACACATACACCACGGTGGCCGAATTTGAAGAGAACCGATCCCCCTCCACATCGACTTGGTCCTCTGATCGATCCGCCTCTTCCAACCTCCCTGTCATAACCGTTCCCATCCGGAAACCCAATGGTGGAGAACCTACCCTCGTCGGGATCTTCATCGTCTTCCCCACGCCGACCTGACGCGACCGTGGTCCCAACACCGGAGTTCTTCTCACAAGTCCTCTTCGATATTCCATCATGTGCCCCCGAGGTCGTCGTCCTCCCGTCCCTCGAAGCACCCCCGACCGGCCACCCTCCTCCCACTGAGCAGTGAACTGAATATGTCCCCCCTCCGACGTAGCCTTTGGCGAAACAGATCGAGCCTGAATCCAGATAGAACTGACACCAAAGCCAATCGGGAAGCGAAACGCCATAACGAAAGCCCAACCAACCACCCTTCAAGAGCCGAACACCTAACTGGCAGTCTTTGAAGCTCACAGTCAATCCTCCAAAAACAATTAATCCTCGAAATATCCTTACACTCCCGCCTTTCGATCGGAGACATGAGGTCTCCGTCAAGTTTGGTATTCTGTTGCCATCCCTAACCTAACCCAATAGTGCAAAGGTGCAATGACCTCTCTACTTAAAATGGGAAGTAAAGAGACATCTCGAGGGCACGCCCTTATGGGTTCTCTCTTTATTTTCATAGCTGTCTTTCAGATAAGTAGCCCTCCTAGGAAACAAATTATGTGCCATGCCCTAATGCCCCATCTCCTTGTATTCATTGCTTCCCCAATGTTCACCTTTTTGAATGAATCCTGCATTCATTGCGAACTACTGTATCCTAAATGCTTAATGGAACTATCTAGTGTCATAAACCCACCCACATGGATAATTGTAATTCCAATCAATTCACTCCACCCAAAACCCATAACGGGCATTAGATTCATCATCAGTGTGCAATGTGGAATCATGTAAATAATTAAGGAACATAACACATTTACATATTCACGGGTACCACTAATGGACATTTAAGTAAAAGTTGACCAACTATCATTAATGAGTTTAAAACATGATTACTCGTCAATGACTATCGACAAGTTTCACAATAACTGAATTTATCAACACTTATTACTCATTGATACGTTAGATATCTCAAAACTATATTATATATTTTGACAAGTTTCACGATCCGCTGGGCTTGGATCCAAGTATGAGACAACAGTCTCTTTATTTACTTTTAGATCGGCCTTTGATTATTGGCTTCACACTTTTTCACTGGTCCAATAAGTTCTTCAAGTTTTAACGGTAGCACGTTACTTGAACAAAACCAACCACACCACTATGGGTGAGTCCCACGCCAATAACAAATAGGAAAACAATAAAATCGAACTAAATTTAGATTAAGAGAAATGGAAAGCTTTAAACATCAATGAATTAAGGCACAGAAAGAGACCATCCAGAAACATACCCAACCCGAAGCATGCCCGAACCGGAACAAAACACTACCCGACAATGTTCACAGTAGAGTACGCATCAACAGGGACTCCGACGATGCTGCGCGCCATCGGGCAGCGAGAACTCCACAGAAAATCCTGAACGTGAACCCGACCAAAGGAACGCCAGGCGAGTCGCTAGAGACTTCAACGGGCAACAACAAAAACCGGAACGAAGCCCACCCTGTGTGCTTCCGGTGAGACGAGCAGATCTGGCCCGACTTCCAAATCTGCGGTCTGAAGCAGCGAGGTCAAAAACTCCTTGTAGGTGAGGACTCCTACAGGTTCCGGAGAGCAGAGCGGCGGACGGAGACGACGACCAGCAGGATTACGGCCGAACAACTACGAGGACGTCATCCGGACCGTTTAACCGCACCCCCAAAGCAAAGAAAAATCCGAGAGAAGAGAGAAACGAGCACAAAGAGAGGAGGGAGGAGGAAAAGGGAAGGATGGGAGGTTATCCACCACTGACGACGGCCATGGTTGGAGGCCATGGCATTCACTGGTGGAGGCACAAAAAAAGGGGGCGGCGACTTCTAACTAGGGGTTTATTTTGCTTTTTTTTTGAAGGCTTTGTCGACGGGTGGTTTGGGTTTTTGACCCTTTATTGAAATCGTCTGGATTTAGTTTTTAGGGTTTAAATGTTTCAGTGGTTTTGATCACCAGATTATCTCTTCTGTTTAGCAGTATTGACTGCTAGCGTGTCGGCGTCTTTTTACTCGCTGAGTAAATAGTCCCGACGAGAAAGTTTTCTTTTTACTTAGGTGACTGTTTGATAGTTTTTTGGACTTCAAGTTTGGTATATCAGGGTTTGTAGACCTGTTTTATTGTTAGTTTTGTTTTGGTTTGTGGCTCAGTCCTCTGTTGTGGAGATTCCGTGTAGAAATACTCTGATCTTTATTGGTTTGCCCCTTGTTGAATTTTTGTTTGCTGAGTGTTTATATCCGGTTCTGAAATCTATTTTGGTTATATTCCCCTTGCTGGGAGTTCTTTGGTTTGAGGCTGTGTCTATATGACCCGTGCTCCTGTTTCTATCTTGTTTGTACTGAGGGTTCGTCCTCATCCTTCGGCTTCACTTTAAAACGGTTGGATCTTAAATAAATAAACTGCTGATAAAAAAAAAAATCAACCACTAATGGTGGCTTTTGATCATATACCCTAATCACATATGTTACCATACTTAGATCGGATATCTATTAAGATTAATCTGCCAAGTTGAGACCAAAATTGATTCATCCAACGTTTCTACTCCAACGACTCATTGGAGATATTCTAAATAGGATTAAATACTTATTAAGATTAATCTGCCAAGTTGAGACTAAAATTGATTCATCCAACGTTTCTACTACAACAACTCATTGGAGATATTCTAAATAGGATTAAATACATAAATGTGGAATGACAATTGTCTTTGTCTATCTGAATCATATGGATAAATTATATTTTTTCTCAAATGCAGAAGCGATTTGTGGCGAGCTTGTTTCTGCGCTCGCGACGGCCTGCGCACGACGGTGGGTGAGGTCTCAGGGACGACATCGTTGTCTGGCGAGGCTGGCCCTATGCTCGTGACGGTCTGAACACGGCGGTGGGTTCTATTGTGGACGGCGGCGTTGACAGGGTAAGCCTACGTGATTCGATTCTCGTTGTTTTCGATTGGGTTTTTGTTCGGTGTTTGGGAGTGGATCTGGGCGGGTCTGAGAAGCCAGGATCGACTTTCGAAGGAATCAGTGTTGCCCCACGATCCATCGGTTGATTGGCGTGGTTGGTGGTTCACGGACGGTGAGGGTATTTTCCCGTATGGTGGTAGCGTGGGTCGCCGGAGGTGGGGCGGCGCGAGAGTGGAAGCTGGAGCTCAGGGACGTTGTGGGGATAGAAGTTGTGTGCTGACCTGGTGTGCTACGGACGGCTGCGGTGTGCTCTGATTTTGTTTGGTGCAAGGTACTAACGCCGGCGATCATGGCGTGGGGGCAGGAGGCACGTGAACCGTGGCCACCGCCGGTGATGGCGCCGTTGGTGGTGTTTACGCTGGCTGAGGCCGGAGGACGGTTGGATACGAAGGTGGCGCTACTGGGAATGGAAGCACGGGAGGCTAGGGTTCCGAGAGAGTTCTCTTGGGGTGAGATGGGTGGACCGGGACCCGGTTGGGTCGGGTCTGTACAGGCCCGAGTCGCAGGCAACCTGGGTTGCGGATCGGCCAGGGGCAGGGTCCCGGGTCGGGTTTCAGGGCGAATTCGGGGACCGGGAATTGGAGGAACACCACAAACGGCGAGGGGCGGAATGCTCCCTCGCCTAGATCAATGAGTCCTTCGTGGTCCAGTGGGGGGTTTGCTGGTAATACCGCCTCACTGGACGTAGGGTGGCATTGATTCCACGAAATACCGGCGCGACATTCTTCAATCAGATCGGGAACCAACAATTATACGTTTTTAAAGGCCCTCATTATCATCCGAGGGGGGACGACGTCTGCTGATTCCTCGGAAGAATGCAAAGTCCATCTGAGCCATTTCAGTTCCTGGTTACAGGACTGTCCGGGACGTCACTCTAAGGACTCAGTATCCTACTTGAGCGAACCTCAGAGTCGATTTATGTCCAATCGGAATTCCCTTTCGCTCGGCTTGCTCGCCCAGTGTCATTTGGTAGAAGTATGCTGTATCGGTATCCATGGCTTCCCTGGATGCCACCGCAGATTTCCCCTTCAACCGTCCCTATGCATCGAGCAACTTTTAGATATCTGTTATTGATTTATGTTCTTTAGTTGGATTCTATCTTGTACGATGAGTACAGTTATGTGCTCATCACCCTATTTCCTTTTTCAGCAATAATATTACTTGTTCTTCTCAAAAAAAAATATGGATAAATTATCATTCTACTCTTATTTAATAATTATAAAAGAATAAAAACTAATTAAATAATAAAAATAAATTTAAGAAAATAATTACAAAATAATAAAAATTTAAAACTTAAACTAAAAATAATCAAACATTAAACTCAACCTAATCAAATCGATATTAAGTTTAAACAATCGACCTTTAGGGTTCTCACTTCTTCTCTCACCTCCTATTGTTGTACTCTACGATCGTCGCCTTTGATCGACGTCTCTCTCACACCAATCATGTCCACCCCACTTGTCGTACCAGATTCCCCCTACAATTCCCATCGTAATGGCCTGAAATGATAAATCTCGAGACAGATGAAGATATCTCGAAAAGCCATTGTCAAGCCTCAACCGCCTATGCCACAGCCGGCGATCTTCTGCACTGGGGCTGTACTCTCGGTTCCGTATGGGGGAGAAGACGACAATAGTTTCGTCATTTCCGGGGTAGGCCTCTAGGGTGGCGATCTCCTCGGTCACCGGAACAGTGAGGCAAGACGACCAGGGGCAGCCGACGACGTGGAGGCGGCAGCGTGGGAAGGAACCCCGTAGGGTTTCGAGGGAGGGTCCATAGGAACTGGGCCCTCATAACGGGCCTGAGAGGTGTGGGCCTTCTAGAACCGTAGGCCTTATGTGGCTACTGATCGGTGTCGGGGAGGTGAAGGGCCAAGGGTCTGGGCCAGGCCGATACAAGGGCAATAAGGCCAAGATGGATCGAGTCAAGGTAGTCGGGCGGGAGCTGGGTCGGGTTAGAGGGGTAGACCATCTTGGTTCCACAATCGGGTCGGATCCCAAAACTTGGGTAGGACCTGAAATTCGAACCCGTTTCATTGCGGGGTGAGCACGGACACCAGGAGAGGAATTAGAGGGTTCCACTCGGTCGGACAGGGCATCACACAACGAGGCATCATGCACAGCGGCGAGGGGCTTTAAGCACCCTCGCCTCACGGAATGATTCCGAGGTGGTCCAGAGGGCGGTCGGCCGGTTACACCTCCCCCTGGACGTAAGGTGGCAGCGGTACCACCAAGAACCAGCAAGGTATTTTCCTACCAGTTCGGAGGTCAGGAATCCCGCGTTTTGGAGCCCTACCATTATCAGTCAAGGGAGGACGACGCACGCTGACATCCCGGGGGAGTACCCAGTCCACCATAACAAATCTCTACAACGGGCCTGCTCGGCCGTTGCAACCCTGTTTGGAGCCGTTGTATCGGTGATCGTCAAACGCTACAGTAATATCATCCTCCAGACACCTAGTGAATCTATTAGAGCGACTTTACTTTATGTTCTATTGTTAGTTTCAATTTCATTGTTTCAATATTTACCGTTTGTAAACATTTTTAATATATAATATTACCTCGTTTTACTCAACAAAAAACAGCATAATGAAAGAGTTCATTTTAGTACGAGAAATATAATCAGCACTTAAGATAAGGTGGATCACCTATCTGGTAATTAAATAGGAATACTCTTCTTTTGTATGTACTGCATTCCTATTTCAGAAGTAAATGAATACCATACAATGATATTTGGTGTCTTTGTGGATGCATCTTTGCTTTTACTCGGGATTCAAGATCGGATTTACTATTTACCGTTTATTACAATTATTTTGAGGTATTTCATGATGATGTTATTCTCATGTTAAAAAATCTCAAGATTTTTATTTCAGGGGGCGAAACTAGGTATCATCTTAGCCCAACCCTAACCCTCAAGCTCACGTCGCCACTCCTCCGTTGCCGGCGACAGCCACAGCCGTCATGGCTGTACCTGTTGCCGGCGAGGCTTGCTTTCTCTCCCTTAGATCCAACCTTCCCGTGTCCCCTTCAGATCCAGACCCGCCGCCACCGCTACTCACGTCCCCTCACTTCCCGACGCCGCCGCCCCTCACTTCCCCTCGCCGGTGAGGGTTTCAGTCTCATTGCTGCCCCCTTACCCCGCAGTCCCGACGCCGCCGCCCCATCGTCGCGCTGTGTGTGTCTCTCAGATCTGTTGCCGACCCTCTCTCCACGCCGCCGTCGCCCCTCTCCGGCCTGATCTGCCGGCATAGCACACAAGCCGGGCAGATCTGCTGGCTCTACTCGCTCCAACTCCTTCCCCGACAGCTCCCACTGGCGGTCGACCTCGAGCATTCTGGCGAAGCTCCCTCCCTCCAGTCCCTTATACCGTTTACGACGATCCGAGTTACTCCGCGGAAGGTTCGGTTCGTGGTTTTTTACAACTTTTAATAAACTGCAGTGCAGATTACGTGTGCACTAGTTGCACAGTTGTGTGCACTAGTTGCACTTTTGGTGTGCCCGTTAAGGCACAGTTTGGTGTGCACTTGTTGCACTTTTGGCGTGCAAGGTTATGTTGCACGTTCTGGGCGCATGTTGTTGCGTTACAGGTTTTCATCAGGAGTCGGTAATATTATGGTCTAACTTGTCTGGAGTCTGTAATATTTACTGTTGTGCTTGTGCTTTCATCAATTGTAAGTTGTGGAGGATCGTTTGTATGTCTTCACCGATTGATATATAAAATCCAGCTATACTCCTTTTCAAAAAAAAAAAAAGTATATGAAGGTGACATGAAACATCATTGGACCATTTCCCCGTTGGTCAATATAGTAATCATGCTTTTTTGTCCATTATACTATATATTCGGTTTTTCATTATTTAACTCGAGGGAGAGCAAAATTAGCGATTAGTTATACATACACATAAAAATGACTCAGAGTAGCTACAACGCTTCAAACCGAACGTCGACCCGCGAATCGAATCGTGTTATTACGGTTTGCGGGGCGCGGGTCGTTGTGCTGAAACGCGACGATTTTGCGTCCCGCGTATCGTAAAACGCAGTTCATTCGGCGACCCGTAACTCGTGCCGCAAGTTTACGATTCGCGGGTCGTGCGAACCGTGTCGCGCCGTCAGCCACTCCCCGCTCGACACCTGTCAATTTCGGGAAAAAAAATCGACCGTTACAAACGGTCGGAATTCAACCGTTACTTTTTTTTATTCAAAATAAATCTTAAATTCTAACCCTATAAATACCCCCCAACCCCATTCTCAAACCACCAACACTTCTACAACTTCTCTAGACTTCTACGAAATGTCTAGCTATGACGGTCCATCATATGAGGAGTTGGCAGCGGAAATGAGTTTAGTTGAAGAACGACTCCTGCGAAGGGTTGAGAATGCCAAGGATCAACGCTCTAAGGGAGAATAACGTGAGGGCCGCTTTTGTTCGGGCAATGTAATGGAAAGGGAATGAAGAATGAGTGCGAGAAAGAGACTTTCTCTTTACAGTTTTTCACTTTTTCATTATTAAATTGAATACAATAGCAATATTCAATAATAACAATATTCAATACAATAGGAAATTCTATATTTTTTTCGAAACCGATTCGAGTTTGATTTGAAGGGATAGTGTACGAGAAATCAAATCATACATAAAGGAAATGGTTGAATCCTCGAAGGCTCCGAAAATCTCACGAGGGAGCTCGGAAATGGTTGAAGTAGTTGAACAGGAGGATCTCTATGACTACTTCCCTTGGTGAATTTACTAAATAGGAAAACAATTTATTTGATATTATGGATGACTGGCTGCGAAGGGACCGTTTCGTTTTTTGTAGGTTGGTCCGGCCTATTGCTATTTCCTTGCGCCTACACCAACTAATGACGGATTATTTTGCCGATCAGCCCCTGTATGGACCCGCTATGATTAGGCGTCGGTTCCGTATGTACCGACCACTTTTTCTACGGGTGATGGAAAATGTGAAGGAACACGACCATTAATTCGTTCAGAAGCGGGGTGTTGTGGGACAGTTGGGGTTATCAACGCACCAGAAGTGCACCGCCACGATACGGATGCTTGCGTATGGGTGCTCGGCCAATTCGTTGGACGAAACCTTACGAATGGGGGTAAGTACAATACTCGAATGTACACGTACATTTTGCAAGGCCATCATTGAGGTATTCGGGGATGAGTACGAGCGTACACCCACACTAGAGGACTTGGACCGATTACTCAAAAAGGGGTACAACTGAGGGTTCCCCGACATGGTTGAGAGTCTTGACTGCATGCATTGTGAGTGGAAGAATTTTCCAACCGCGTCGCAAGGAGACAATGGGCGGGGAGATCACCACGGTGTAAGTACCATTATGCTGGAAGCTGTAGCGTCCCATGGTTTATGGATTTGACATGCTTTTTTCAAGATGGCTGGTTCAAACAACGACATCAATGTCCTCAACCACAACCACTTATTCCACAACGCTTTTCTCGGTCGTGAGCTTGGCGTGGACTGTGAGATCAACGACCATCGGTACAACCGACCTTATTATTTGGTGGACGACATTTACCCATCATGGAGTCGGTTCGTGAAGACTATTCGACATCCCTATACTAACAAACAGAAATTGTTTGCTAAAGTCCAAGAAGGTGCTCAGAAAGATATTGAACGTGCATTTGGAGTCCTTCAAGCACGGTGGCACATCATTTCCCGCCCCCTTCATGTTTGGAGCAAGTTCGTTGTGGCTGATATCATGCACACTTGTATCATTCTACACAACATGATTGTAGAGGATGAACGCGAGTGGTACAAATATGAAGATGACGAATTGTTGTTCGACCCCCCTCCAAAAATGCCGAATTGGACACTACCGGAACGATGACACCGAGGAGGGCTCTTGGGATACCAAGCACGTGTGGACGCTCGACTCGGTGTCACAAATGATTCCACCCACCGAAAATTAAAAAATGACCTTATTGAGCACATATGGGGTCAATATGGAGCGAATTTCAATCCCAACGATGAGTGAAGAAATCTTTTTGTATGCAACAATTGTGTACTTGGTGTTATTTTTTGGGAATGAATAAAATTTATTTTAAGTTATGTAATTATTAATTATTTTTATAAAATTTATCTCAATTTAATATAAATTTTAATGTTTTACTAAAGTATTTAATTAAATCAGTCAATATCAATTCTACATCCAGTCAATATCCACTCACAATCCAGGCCCATATCTAGTTTGTACCACTATAGGGCACACTTTGTTTTGAGGCCTGCAAACCACTATTTTGTACAATCAAATATGATTTGATCATCCGATTTGTTGCGTTGTATATGCTCTAATAAGTTGAAATGAAATTTTGATATATATTTTGAGACTAAGCATAATTATAATATGACAAGGAAAGGTCAGAAAAAGCAAGTGAGATTATTTCTTCATGTGATGTTGAGATTTTAATTGTGAGTTGTGACAAATGAATTTGATAAGTTGGGGTGTCAAGATCCCGATCCACTGGATGGGGTTGAAATGTCCATTCACAAAGGGCTCAAGTGATCGGGTGCGCCACCAACACCGTGCTAGATGCCAGGTCGAACCTCCGATGAGCTTGGATGATTGGCGAGCGGCAAAAGAGATGTGGGACCATAACAAATCTATCACAAATAGGTATACTATAGTAGGCATGCATGCGGTGAAGGAGGCGTTGGTGGCGGCCGAGTGATCACCAGAGGAGAATGAGGACAAGGAGGCGTCGTTGGTGGCGACCGAGTGGTCATTGGAGGAGGAGGAGGTGTTTCTTGATCGTGAGTGGTGGTGGGAGGATAGACCGCCTGTGATTTCTTCCCCCAGCCTTGCCAAGGTGGGATCTGGAGCAGAGACGCTGGAATAGATGAGAGAAGATGTGGTGGCGATGTCACGCCCCAAATCCGGTTTTGACCGGACTCGAGACGTGAACTAAAACAGTAATAAATCTAAATTGAAAATAAAGCCACCAAGTCTCCAATTCAAAATTTTAAAACCTTTACAATGCCGTGAGTCGACAACTCGGTAAAACGATAAGAAAAGAGTTTAATAAAACGAATAGTACGTCTCTAGACTACTAGCCTAGGACCCTCGCCAGCTCCCAAGCCCAGCTGTGTCCTGCTAGCACAAAACCCGCTCAACACCTGAAAATCGACAATGTAAAGGGGTGAGCTTTCACACAGTAGAGAAAGTAGTTAAGGTAACGAACATCGGCTCACCACCACGAGTAACCGTCCAATTAGGGCATACTAGTACAACACGACTAACTACCGACCAGGGTTGTCACGCCCCAAATCCGGTTCTTGCCCGGACTCGAGATGTGACTTGAGTAAACACGGTTTTCAACATTAGTTAACCAACAACAATTTCATAAATCCTTGAAATAAGTCTCGAATCAGAATAACTCAGTTTAAAACATAAATAAAACCCTCCAGGGGTGTAATAATAATAATAATCCTCCAACATGGTTTGTTCAAAAACTGAAATAAAACACAAATGAAGTCTCTAATAAGACACCCACACCAAGAAGCTCCCGAGCCTCTGCTCCTCAATCAAGCCTGTAATCACAACAATAAACTCATAGGGGTGAGCTTGCGCTCAGTGGGGAAAATACATAACAAGGTGGACTTTAAACTCAATAATTTCATCAGCAAAGTCAACAAGATAACTCTTAACAATTTCGGGCAATAGGTAATCTAATCAATGCCGTGGTACATGGAGTCACCACCCTCCGATCCACATATGATGTGTCCTCTCGGATTTTCCCTCAAGTCCAGAGGAGACGCATATCATTGAGGCTACCGGAAACAACCCCCTAAGGGCGCTTATCATCGTGATTCTCAGAAACGTCCCAGAAGGAACATATTTGCCCTCGGGAACCAAGGTCTTACTCCTATAGGGAGCATACACTTGGGGTGAAACAATCAATAACCATCAAATAACCATCCAATAACCATCCTATAACCAGGGCCACCGGCTATGCTACCACCTTGCACCGACACTCCTTCGGTGTAGGCGCCATACCGGGTACCGACTATGACGCTACCTCCCACCGGCACTCCCTCGGTGTAGGCCCCATAGCGATATAACAGCCGACTCACGAATCCATGAACGAACACCACACTCAAGTAACCACGAAATAATCAATTCTCAATGACTCACACTTTCACCACAACACACCGCACACGAATCACAGTTCCACCACAACACACAGCACACGAATCACATAACCACAACTTACCGCTCACCTACCTGTCATGACCCTTCGGTCCATCGATCACCTGATTGTACCGCTCGGCACAACCAGTCATACTCGATTCAAACATTCAAAGAATCAATCAATCATTCAAATACAATCCACAGTCAAGTATACGTTCAATTCAACCAATCAAGTAAACCTTCAATCGAGCATTCAACCATGCAATTCAGCTAGTTTCTTTAGACTCTTAAGCCTATCCGCTAAGCAACCAAACAATCAAACATGTGATCCTAACACACAACTAATCCGAGGGCTTTGGCAAGGCCGCTCTACCAGTAAAACAATTCCCAAGTATTGAAAGCGAGTTACACTAGTGATTGGCATCCTAAGCATGCATTACTAGACATTTCCGGTTATTAGTAATTGAAAGACAGTTATTCTAGTTATTCGCATCTTATAGGCATTTCTAGGACCTTTCCAATTTTATTAGCCTAACATGCATACTAAGCATTTAAACGAGAAGTTAAAGACTTTCCCTACCTCAAGGTCTTCCCCTAAAACTCTGTTGTCGAACTCGGTATTCACAACTCCGTTCTTCACACGGGTTCCGGCGTGATCTTCATTCTTTCAGCTCGGGTCCAAGTTGATGTCTGGGTTTACAGACAAAAGGTCCAATCAGTTCTCAAGTGTCCGAAACCTCGAAACGTCTCAAACGTCCTTAAATTACCAATTTTAAGTCCAATTCATTAATTAAATAATTAAATAATTCTACGACCCGGATCCGACCCGGATCCGGCCTGAATCCTCACCTGATCTGGTCTGAGGCCTGATCTGGGCCCAAGGCCCAAACTGCCTGATCCCAAACTGGCCCCAAGGCCCATTCCCTTTGCCGGCCCAAGACCTACTGTGCCTTGGTCGGTCTGAACCGGAAACAGAGCGAGACGGCCGTGAAGGTTTGGTGGATTCTCGCCGGCGACGGCGGCGGCGAGGAGTTCGGGGGAACTGTGCGACGCCGGGAGGGACAACCGTGACTAGGGAAGGACGGCAGAAGCTCCGGCATGCCCCCCACGGACCCAATCCAAGCACGGTGGACCCTGTTCGTGTTCTCCGGCGAGGGTTTCGCCAGGTTTGGCGGTGGACGGCGACAACGCGCTCGGAGAAGGGAGGAGAAGGTCGGGAAGAGGACGGCCGACCGTTTCTCACATGGAGGGACCTCCTGACTCCAACGAAGGTGCGATTTGAGAGCTGGACGGAGAGGCTCTTCGCGAGCTTTCCGGCGATGCTGCAGATCCAGATCCGGTCGCGATGTTCTCTCACCGGCGAGCTCCGTCCCAGACACGGCCGACGGTGGCTTCAGCGGCGCCTCCAGGGGTGGGGCTCGCGTCGTGACCGGGAGGAAGAGCGCGGACGAACTCCGGCGACGGGATTCAGAGAGAAGAGAGGGACGATGGGAAGAGCTTCGCGCAGGAGGGAGAGAGAGAGGCCGCTCCTCGGTTTGCATGCGCGAGATCTGAGGCTGCGAATAGTAACGATTAGGGTAATCAACAGTGTAGGGCTAGGCTTCAAAATGGGCTTGAGCGTGGGTCTGGCTGGGCTTAGTCAAGCTGCTTGGCCCAAGTCAGATTCAGCCCAAGTCCTCCTCCACCTCTTTGATCCAATTTTTTTTGATCTCTTTTCTTTTATTTTAATTCCCTTTTTTTTTTGCAACGATCCAAGAATCGACTCGCTCCTCAACTCGACGACGTCTCCAACGCTAATTTATCGAATTACAATTTCAGGTCTTTACAGCCTATCCCCTTTAGAGGAATTTCGTCCTCGAAATTTAAAGTGAACGTGCTTCTCTTGTCCCTATCTCAGGGAACGTTCGCTTAAGGTTCACAGGCGAGGGATCCGCGGTGTACTTCTGTAGTTCGGGAACACGTGGAAACCGCTAGGCAACGACTCTGGTTCTGCTTGAAGACCTCAAACTGTACTAAAATCCGCGGGCCAACCTGCCCCTGTCACGGCCGAGCCGCTAGGTCCACTCTTAGGCTCACTCTTAGAAACATCTGATCACCCATTGAAACTCAAGAGGCCTGCGCCTTTCACCTGTGTAACTCTTCTGTCGGCTCCACGCGGCTCTTATCTGTTCCGATACAACGTAGTCATCGTTTAAACGCTCTTCACTTGATCATTCTAGTTACTCAAACGTCATGCTCGGTGGGGGAAAACCGTCCCACTCAACAGTTCACGACTTCAACAATTAACAAAACGAACCATAACTCGAGAACCACCAAGAGTATACAACCAGTCAAATAATACTCAAATCGTTAGGGAAAACCAGGTGGCGGTATAAAAATCCTATACCGGAATCCTACTTTGGTATAGATGTTGTACCGTCGCAGACACACCGGTCTAGATATCCTATACCGGACCTTCCGTCGGTATAGACATCATACCGGAACACATCGCAAGGCGAACTGAAGCAGGGAATTACACGCAGACGTAATTGCTCAGTTTCCTTATTAGTAACCGTTACAGGGACAACTTACCCGGAAATCCAATATTCGCCCTGCTAAGACCAACCACGAACGATTACCCGATCAAGTAAAACGTAACAACCACTACCTCAAGACAAAGGATCTCATGATCATTGCACGATTCGGAACAATCATTTGGTTTACCACATCTGGTGGGCCAATAACGCGCAACTCAAAGGGTAAATCGTACCCACCTCAGATACTGAGGAATGCTAGAAACGATCTTGGCAACCCCTAACAGACTCCAATTTTTATGTAGACGGCGGACCGTCATCAATAACTTCGATGTAGATACTTCTTATCATGATCCTCAACTGTACCGGTATCACACCGGATATAACGACTTCGGTTCTGACATGCCATACCGGGATCTTCCTTCGGTATGGGTGTCTTATCGGAAAACTCCGAAAATCGGACAAGGACGGAGCCATCCGAAGGTGTAACCCTCAATTCTCCCAAATAGTTCACACTAGAACGCCGAGCAGGTCTTGTCACGACCTAACACACTCATACGAGCAAGCAACACACAAATGTAATCATCCAAACAAAGGTCCTCATAACCACTGCGGGGTTTGGAACAATCGCTCGTTTCATCACATCTCATGAAAAGGTAGGTATACCTCCGTCAAGTAGTGGGTACCGCGTACCGTCATATAGTCGAAAAGCGTCGTGCCTCAAACATAACTTACTCAACAACTCTCGTCATGCTAAGTCTTGCATACGGGTGCGTCACATAACTAACCCCCACGGAACTCGTAACCACACTCCTCAACTCAGGACCTCACCACACTCATAAGGCATGGTCGAACGAACCCACACCATCTGCAACCAGATCAATTAACAGGTCATCACACACCCAGGGTAAACGATAAAGCACAAACCTGTCTCGCACACATCCAACATCACGCACATCTGTCACAACGGTTAAACCTTAACACGGTTCTCAACCTGGTACGGGTCAGCTACACATCACGTACCACAAACTCAACTCGCGGTAAGCCAACCACATCTCACTGTGATCAATCGAGAAGGTTATTCAACTCGCGATATTTCTCTTGACATCAATACTAGTTCTCAACATCTGATCAACCACTTCACAAGTCATCTCACCTGAATCATCATAACACGAGACAATGGTTCTCAAAACCGGTGCATGGTTCAGTACCACCATGAACTCTACCAACATTTAGTTGGACGAACGACGTACAAAAACACGGACCAATAGAACCCCTCACTGGCACTTGGTCAAAAGTAGGCGTCCTTCAAGACACCAAAATTAAACGCACAAAATTACACTCGACTGCGAACCACGATCCAAGGTCGATTTCCCAAGGTTATCCCAACCGACGGTATTCCTTATACCGTTGACACCCGCTCACGAGCTACCAATCAAAAAAAATTATAATCAAGTCCACCCAAGTCGCCCCTTAAGCAGTAATCAACCTGTACTGAGATCTCGATAAATTGAACGGTTCGGAAACTCGTGCGGTTCCTTTATTAGCTTCTTGACAGACTAAAACCAACAACGGTTAGCTCTTAACCGTTCCTGTGCCCACGCATCACACAAAATTTCGATCTACCATACAATTCCTCGCTTGGTGTCATCTTGTTACTGGCCTGAAAGTCTGTGGTAGTCTCCCTCAACTATATGTAGCTGGTATGTCAACGTGAGGTGCTCTCGCTTCTAGGACGTAACCCCATAGTTAAGCTTAGTCCTTCTGGGGATAACGTAAGAAACACACCTTAAACCAGTTTCTCACGTACGGCACGTACTCGTGCAACCTTCGCTTGCCAACAAGGATTTTGAACCAACAGCGTCTCAACGGTTCGAATCTTATAACTCATAGCGGGGTTAGAAGAATCTGTAGATTACAACTGCGGTGGGTATGGGCCCACCACGCTTCCGCTGCGCTACTCTGATCTTATCGCAGCTCGGTCATCTCTTGCGACCGGTCGGACCGGTTACTGGTCAAGGCTGTCGCCTTTCTCTGCTCGGCATTCCCTGCTGACGGTACTTGATGAACGCTTGCTGTTTCAGCCATCGGTTCTTAAAATTCGATCCGCACTATCGGAGAAGGAAAAGAACCTTCAGTATGTCCAAGTCTGTTACTCTACTTTCCAACTCCCATTGACGCTGGTCGATACTACCATACCTCTAGTCGATGTGTTTTAAGTGCCTGAGGGCTGAACAGTTTTAACCTCGTTCGAACAAAAGTAAGCACGAGCCAATACAACCCAGTGTAAAGCTCAAGTGTCGGCTGACACGAATTCCAAAATGTAGATGGTAACAACTACCGTATGCGATCTCAAGGTCGGTATTTAGTTCTCAACTCGGGGCCGGGTAATCACGTACGCTCGGTCCTGCCGCATCGGAGGTCCTCCTCTCGATGGGGTTGGAAGAATTTGATGCTATGGCGGCAGGTTCTCTTATCGACTCTCGTAGATCGACCTGTGGGACGGTTCGTAGATCCATCACTCAACTGGCCTTCTCGGCCTAGACGTTCCAACTGTTTGCTCGAGGGAAAACTGTGCCACCGGGGCAGGTCCAACAGAGACTACTTCTCCAACCCGTCGTGTCTCACGGGACTGGTTCTGTGACTGAAAGAATCCTGGGGTCCCCTGCCTCCTCGGACTGCGACTCTCTGACGGCCTCAAGAAGCCTCTCGGCCTTGACCTGGTCTTCCGCGCCTTGGTGGTCTCCCAAAAAGTCTCTCTAAAGCTAGTGTTTGCTCCACTAGTACTAAAAGGTCCACGGATCTAAAAGCAATGACTCAACCCGTGATACACGAGTTGGGTCTCTTCTCGAGACGCCCGTGGCGCTCTCCTCGGTCGGCACCATCTCGGGTGCGAAGCGATACGGGGACATGAACCTCGTCTAATACTCATAGACGGTCACCCCTTTCTACTGCAGCTCCAAAACTGCTGGTGTCGGTCATTGTCACGCCCCAAATCCAGTTCTTGCCTGGACTCGAGGCAGGACTAGTATAAAACGATTAAAAAGGCAATAACTCAACAATAAGTTCCTGAAAATCTCCAATATGAAACTCAAATCCACAAAACTCAGTTTAAAAACATAAATAACCCTCCAGGGGTGTAATAATAATCCTCCACAAGGTTTGTCCAAAACAGGAATGAAATAAAAATGAAGTCTCTACAGACACCCACACCAAGAAGCTCCCGAGCCTCTATCAAGCCTGTAAACACAACAATAAACTCATAGGGGTGAGCTTGCGCTCAGTAGGGAAAACACATAACGAGGTGGACTATAAACTCAATAATTTCATCAGCAAGTCAACAAAATAATTCTTAACAATCACGGGCAGTAACTAATCCAATCAATGTCGTGGAACATGAAGTCACCACCCTCCGATCCACATAGGATGTGTCCTCTCGGATTTTCCCTCAAATCCAGAGGAGACGCATATCATTGAGGCTACCGGAAATAACCCCCTGAGGGCGCTTATCATCGGGATTCTCAGAAACGTCTCCAAGGGATTTTATGTCCTCGGGAACCAAGGTATTACTCCCATAGGAAGCATACACTTGGGCAATTCAATAATAATCAGATGATAATTGAGTAACACACTCAAACCGAAACACGAAGCAATACATTCCCAACAAACACAAATTCACTATCACACATAGGTCACGCATCATCGTTTCAGCACAACACCCAGCACACGAATCACATAATCACAACACACGAATCACACAATCACAAACTTACCGTTCACTTACCAGTCACGACCCATCAGGGCATCGATCACCTGATTGCACCGCCCGGTACAACCAGTCATACTCGATGCTCCAAGCAACCATTTAAGGAAATCAAGCAATCATTCAAATACATTCACCGGTCAAGCACGAGTTTAATCAACCAATCATAAAAACCTTTAATCAAGCATTCAAATATGCAATTCATTTAGTTCCATTAGACTCTTTAGCCTATCCACTAAGCAACCAACAACCAAGCATGTGATCCTAACACGCAACTAATCCGAGGGCTTTGCCAAGGACACTCTACCAGTAAAACAATTCCCAAGTATTGACAGCGAGTTACACTAGTGATTGGCATCCTAATCATTCACCACTAGACACTTCCGGTTATTAGTAATTGAAAGACAATTATTCTAGTTATTCGCATCCTATAGGCATTTCTAGGACCTTTCCAATTTTATTAGCCTAACATGCATACTAAGCATCATAAACGAGGAGTTAAGGCTTTCCCTACCTCGAGGTCTTCCTCTCAACACTCTGATGATAAGCCCGGTGGTCACCACTTCGTTCTTCACTCGGGTCCCGGCGTGATCTTTGCTCCTCTAGCTCTATCCCCAAAGTCTTGGACACAAAGAAACGTTAATTAGACTCCACTTAAACAGCAAGTAAGACCCCCAAAGCCCTTCCAAAGTTCAGCTCAAAACCAAGATCAACCAAGGTGAAAAACCCCCAAAGAAACCCCCACCCTGCTCGGCCACGGACCTGGTCACGGACCCGTGACGCCAACCCTCACGGTTACCGTCACGGAGCCGTGATGTCGACCGTCACGGGATCCGTCACGGATCCGTGGCGCACCAGGGCAGTTTCGCCCTTCTTCAACCTCCAGCTCCTTTTCTCCGAAAAACCACCTTCAAACCCCAAATTTTACCACTTCCAACTCCCAAAACAGTCAAACACCTCCAATACTCCTTTACCCATGGTAGGAAACAACAAATAGGCAAGTTTCTAGTGATTCATCAAATCATAAACAACTCAAAAGCTCCAACCACTAGGGATTTCCCAAAAAAAATTCCAACAAAAGCTTCTCATCAACAACCCCTCACACCAATTCTACTCAAACCCAACAACATCTAGCAATTTCACCCAAAAACCCATGAAAAGAGATGAAGGGAAATGAGGATTAGAGAGTTCCATTACCTCTAGAAGAGTGAGATGAAGAAGATGGTAAGGATTTGGAGAAGGGATGGCTAGAGGAAGACTTCAAGTGGCCTCTTTTTCATTGTTTCTTCTTCAAAGCTCCATGGGAGCTCCTCTCTCTTGCTCCTCCTCCAAGTTTCGGCTACACCAACACAAAATGGGTTGGTTTTGCTTTTTCCAAATTCATATAATACCTAGATGGGTCAAATGACTAAAAGCCCTTGAGCTAGAATCCCTTGTAGAAGCTTTTGGGAGGGTAAAAGGGTCCAAGACTACTCCCCTTTCTCTCTTTCAACCAAAAAAGGACAAGTGTCCAAGTAGGTTATTTAGTTTTCCAAAATAACTTCCAGCACATTAAAATAATGCTTTTAGTCGATAAAAAGTCTCGTTTTGACTAAAATCGACTTCCTCCAACATTATACTCAAACGAAAGGAATTTATCCCCTTAAGCCAACCGTGATGATGGCTAAGTCGTTTGGGTTCCGAAAAAGTCCCGAGTGACTTCTTGAGTCATCGGTTGACTTTCCGGTAGCAAGTCAAACTTGTTTGAAAAGTCATCGGTTCGACTGGGAGCGGGTCTTACAGTCATCTCGAATAGATCGAAGGAAACGCTGTCCCAAGGACAGTCCGCTGAACGGATGGAAGTCATTTCCAAACCTGGTCTGCACACGTTGCTCCCAGTATCGAACTTCTCCCTCAGTTGGGAGGTTGCGGAACACATCCTCCAACGAATACCAGAATACTCTAAACGTATTAAGGTTGTGGGTAATCCGCTCCAACCATAATACAACTGCCTTGGGGTTTAAATTCCCGGAATAAACTGGTGTACTCTACGTAAGAAAAACTCCTGAGAGACTGGGCCGTGTAACCGTCCACCTGGCCTGGCATCTCGGTAGTGACTGCGTCGGCAGTAGGTATAGACTCTTGTGTCGATGCTGTAGTCTCATGCTGAGTGCAGCTAACACTGCGCGAACCACCTCATCAATATGGCCGCTTGAGTCGGCTCTGCGATTGAAGGAACTCTTGGTGTGACCCTACCGGTCTATCCCCCAAAACTCTGGCGCTCTGTGGGAGCAGCATCCTGGGAGTTCACTGTCCCTGCCAGAACAACAGCAGGTGTCTGGCTCTGTCCCCACACTGGACGGCTCTTGGTACTCTCCAGGATGTAGACACGTGACATCTCGTAAGTTCACTGCATTTAGAACCTATAGGTTCATAAATCAGTTTAACCCAATCGGTTCGATTCACCAAAGCATGACGTTCTCGTGCGTCTTCACCGGATCCCATTTGGATCAAAAGTAAGTCGTAAAGTGATAAGTAACACTTATGTAGACAAGAGACCCACACCTCGTGCGTCTCACACAGAAATCAAAGGTTTGATCAAGTACAAGGACGTTCACGCGCATCTCACAAGTCACCCAAGTTTACAACTCTTAAGCTTAGTAGATATATATATATATATATATACTCATATATAATCACACAAGTTCGCATCTCTATGCGTCTCACAACAACAATCAGCGATTCAATCAATCAAACCACCAACTCCCACAGGAGGGTTCCAACTCAAGCACACCACACCAAGCACAAATCAACAGGCATACCCCTTGCTCGGGTATCCTTTCACAAAGAGGGGTTTATCACTTAACACAATTCAATTCAATAATCACCCTTAGCTTTTCCTTCCTTTCCAAAGATTCCCATTTCTTAACTTTTACTCAAACCTTTTCATGTCGATCTCATGTCGTTACAACCCGATTCAGGCGTCCCCGAACCTCATTGTAACAACTTGACATCAAACCATCACGCTCGACTATAGTGGCGCCCCTGAGTCAGCCCGTGATAGTGCGACAACTTTAGTTCTACCAAAATTTTGGCATAATCTAATCATATTTTCCCTTAACCCTCCGCTTAAGCGAGACATTTACCAACCAAGATCACAAGACAAGACGTACACAGAGTTCTCATGCTAGGCCAAATACACCACACAGTCAAAACATAGAGTCCCCATGCTCTTCAAGTTACACAACAAAGTCAATAAACGGAGTTCTCGTGCTCCCCAAAGTACACAACACAATCGATAAACGGAGTCCTCGTGCTCCCCAAAGTACACAACACAATCGATAAACGGAGTCCTCGTGCTCCCCAAAGTACACAACACAATCAATAAACGGATTCCTCGTGCTCCCCACAAACTCACTATCCTTAGTATGCGGAGTGCTCGTGCTCCCAAATACCACGGGGTGGTCGTGCCCCAAATTCGCCACACACGGGCACACGGGGTTCTCGTGCTCCGCCAACATACTCAACACAAACGACATACGGGGTCCTCGTGCCCCACCCAAAACACTCAATACAAGCATACATGGAGTTCTCATGCTCTAGAACAGCGGTCAATTAAACAAGTGAACAATTGAATAAGACCATACTTCAACTTGAAAATTTTAGAAATGATCCACCACAATGGCAACACCACCAACAATTGGCTCACTCTACAACGAATGCATAGCGGGTCGATCACCGCCCGTTAATTCAATTCTGATCTCAACCATTCGGCTTCACCGATCACTAGGGAGAGGATACCAATCAAGTAATGCAAACATGGTAGTGTAAAGATTCCAATTAGGACAAACATTAAAGCGACTCACGACTCATGTCGTTCCAACTCTCCGCGTCAATGTTTCCAAATCGCGTCACTGAGTATCACAACTCAGACTCCCTAACTCTACCCACCTAATTGACTTCGGTCCGAGGTTTGAAAACAAGTTCACGAAGACACCTGTTTCAAATGAAACCAGGATCTGATACCAAATTGTCACGCCCTAAATCCGGTTCTTGCCCGGACTCGAGACGTGACTTGAGTAAACACGGTTTTCAACACTAGTTAACCAACAACAATTTCATAAATCCTTGAAATAAGTCTCGAATCAGAATAACTCAGTTTAAAACATAAATAAAACCCTCCAGGGGTGTAATAATAATAATAATCCTCCAACATGGTTTGTTCAAAAACTGAAATAAAACACAAACGAAGTCTCTAATAAGACACCCACACCAAGAAGCTCCCGAGCCTCTGCTCCTCAATCAAGCCTGGAATCACAACAATAAACTCATAGGGGTGAGCTTGCGCTCAGTAGAGAAAATACATAACAAGGTGGACTTTAAACTCAATAATTTCATCAGCAAAGTCAACAAGATAACTCTTAACAATTTCGGGCAATAGGTAATCTAATCAATGCCGTGGTACATGGAGTCACCACCCTCCGATCCACATATGATGTGTCCTCTCGGATTTTCCCTCAAGTCCAGAGGAGACGCATATCATTGAGGCTACCGGAAACAACCCCCTAAGGGCGCTTATCATCGTGATTCTCAGAAACGTCCCAGAAGGAACATATTTGCCCTCGGGAACCAAGGTCTTACTCCTATAGGGAGCATACACTTGGGGTGAAACAATCAATAACCATCCAATAACCATCCTATAACCAGGGCCACCGGCTATGCTACCACCTTGCACCGGCACTCCTTCGGTGTAGGCGCCATACCGGGTACCGACTATGACGCTACCTCCCACCGGCACTCCCTCGGTGTAGGCCCCATAGCGATATAACAGCCGACTCACGAATCCATGAACGAACACCACACTCAAGTAACCACGAAATAATCAATTCTCAATGACTCACACTTTCACCACAACACACCGCACACGAATCACAGTTCCACCACAACACACAGCACACGAATCACATAACCACAACTTACCGCTCACCTACCTGTCATGACCCTTCGGTCCATCGATCACCTGATTGTACCGCTCGGCACAACCAGTCATACTCGATTCAACCATTCAAAGAATCAATCAATCATTCTAATACAATCCACAGTCAAGTATACGTTCAATTCAACCAATCAAGTAAACCTTCAATCGAGCATTCAACCATGCAATTCAGCTAGTTTCTTTAGACTCTTAAGCCTATCCGCTAAGCAACCAAACAATCAAACATGTGATCCTAACACACAACTAATCCGAGGGCTTTGGCAAGGCCGCTCTACCAGTAAAACAATTCCCAAGTATTGAAAGCGAGTTACACTAGTGATTGGCATCCTAAGCATGCATTACTAGACACTTCCGGTTATTAGTAATTGAAAGACAGTTATTCTAGTTATTCGCATCTTATAGGCATTTCTAGGACCTTTCCAATTTTATTAGCCTAACATGCATACTAAGCATTTAAACGAGAAGTTAAGACTTTCCCTACCTCAAGGTCTTCCTCTAAAACTCTGTTGTCGAACTCGGTAGTCACAACTCCGTTCTTCACACGGGTTCCGGCGTGATCTTCATTCTTTCAGCTCGGGTCCAAGTTGATGTCTGGGTTTACAGACAAAAGGTCCAATCAGTTCTCAAGTGTCCGAAACCTCGGAACGTCTCAAACGTCCTTAAATTACCAATTTTAAGTCCAATTCATTAATTAAATAATTAAATAATTCTACAACCCGGATCCGACCCGGATCCGGCCTGAATCCTCACCTGATCTGGCCTGAGGCCTGATCTGGGCCCAAGGCCCAAACTGCCTGATCCCAAACTGGCCCCAAGGCCCATTCCCTTTGCCGGCCCAAGACCTACTGTGCCTTGGTCGGTCTGAACCGGAAACAGAGCGAGACGGTCGTGAAGGTTTGGTGGATTCTCGCCGGCGACGGCGGCGGCGAGGAGTTCGGGGGAACTGTGCGACGCCGGGAGGGACAACCGTGACTAGGGAAGGACGGCAGAAGCTCCGGCATGCCCCCCACGGACCCAATCCAAGCACGGTGGACCCTGTTCGTGTTCTCCGGCGAGGGTTTCGCCAGGTTCGGCGGTGGACGGCGACAACGCGCTCGGAGAAGGGAGGAGAAGGTCGGGAAGAGGACGGCCGGCCGTTTCTCACATGGAGGGACCTCCTGACTCCGACGAAGGTGCGATTTGAGAGCTGGACGGAGAGGCTCTTCGCGAGCTTTCCGGTGACGCTGTAGATCCAGATCCGGTCGCGATGTTCTCTCACTGGCGAGCTCCGTCCCAGACACGGCCGGCGGTGGCTTTAGCGGCGCCTCTAGGGGTGGGGCTCGCGTCGTGATCGGGAGGAAGAGCGCGGACGAACTCCGGCAACGGGATTCAGACAGAAGAGAGGGACGATGGGAAGAGCTTCGCGCAGGAGGGAGAGAGAGAGGCCGTTCCTCGGTTTGCGTGCGCGAGATCTGAGGATGCGAATAATAACGATTAGGGTTATCAACAGTGTAGGTCTAGGCTTCAAAATGGGCTTGAGCGTGGGTCTGGCTGGGCTTGGACAAGGTGCTTGGCCCAAGTAAGATTCAGCCCAAGTCCTCCTCCACCTCTTTGATCCAATTTTTCTTTTTTATCTCTTTTCTTTTATTTTAATTCCCCTTTTTTTTGCAACAATCCAAGAATCGACTCGCTCCTCAACTCGACGACGTCTCCAACGATAATTTATCGAATTACAATTTCAGGTCTTTACAGGGGTTCATAGCCATATTCACAATACTCTCAACGATAACTTTCACACAAGAAAACATTAACCAAATAGCAAACGTATCAAACACAGAAGCCATCAGCACACACATCTGTACTACAATCCCTGAACTCCGCCGACTGTACACAACCCAACATCGTCATATCCAAACGGTAGGTCAAGTATCCATCGGACTACCTCTCGATCCAAAGGAGGCGCATAACGTCACAAAGACGTATAACGTCGAGAATGGCGGAAACATTCCTATGAGAACGCATTCGTCGAGACCCTCGGAAACGTCTCCAAAGGACCATAGATCATCGAGGCTGAAACACGGCACCCAGTGCCCATCACGAACCGTAAGCCCAACACGACCCTCAGGCCCAACCACGACCCTTAGGCCCACTATGATATGATTTGGCCCGTCGGCTCCGACCCGTCGGCCCTATGCAATATGATATGATGTGGCCCGTCGGCTCCGAACCGTTGGCCCTATGCAACACGACCCGTAGGCCCCAACCGCATTATGGCCCGTCGGCCCGACCCGTCGACCCCAAACACGACCCATAGGCCCCAAACACGACCTGTAGGCCCAATCTCAACCGGAATACCATCCTCAAGGAACACACAACAAAATAACAATCACACATCGAAATGCCACAGATCAAACAAGGCTCACCAAGCCCAACAGTCTTACCAGAAATACACGGCACGTCGGTCTATCACTCACCCGACCACATCACAACCAAGGGTTCTCATTATAACAAACACGACACACATGCCCACACACAATCACAATCATGCAACACCGAGCAATAATCTTATTGAACTCTTAAGCACACTCAAACTATCACTTACTTACCATCACTTACCGACCCCACGTTCAACGTGGTAACCCCACCGGCTTAACCGGTATCAAATCCCCAACCGTCCCACAGTTCAACATATCAATTAACAGGAAATAACCACACAGGTCATCAGCATGCGTCACTAGTTCAATCCTATCTGTTTTCATGTTCGTTATTTAATATCCGTTCAAACAACACAGACACACTAGTAGAAGCACTCAGCAAACAATCCTACGGGCACGTCATGGCCTGAAACTACCAGCACAACAATTCCCAAGACAGAAAACGTAAATGTTCACAATTCATACGTCTACACTACTTGTTCGCATCCTACATGCCAAACTACGATCTTTCCGATTTTATTATTATTACCTAGCATGCATACTAGTAACTTTCCGTAATTAAACCGGTATTCGCTACTTTCCCTACCTCACGACGAACCGACATCTACGTCTCCTAGCTCCTGACGTCCTGGCTCGCTACCTCCGGTCTTCTCTTCGATCGAAGTTGGTCTCTACTTTACACAGAAAGCTACAATTAAAACCGGTTTCACAATTTAATTTAAAAGGTTACGACGGTTTCGATTTAAGTTCAAAAGTTGTCTTTTAGACTCGAGCGGGCTAAAAGCGGGATTACGGCGAATCGGGTTCGAGCACCCGAGCTCAGAACCCGGTGCACGTTTTCCGAGGCACAAGTCCCAATGCGCGGATCTCGAGGCACAATTCCTGAGGTATGAACCCCGAGGTGTCCGATTCGGCGTTCCGCTTTTGTCCCGTTCTAGGTCTGAATTAACCGTCCAGGTTCCAAAATCGTTCCAGTTTCGATTCAACAGTCCCAAATCCGTCTTAAAACAAAATTGATTTTATTTCTTTCCAAATACAATTCTTTTCTATTAAAAACTGATTTTCCAATTTATTTTATTTCCTTTTTCTTTTTCTTTCAATTCCTTGATTTCATCCTCAGAACCGTCTGGAACCAACGATGGTTTCCGTTCAACAAAAAACAGAACCAACAAAGACTCGACAAAGAAGAAGGAGGGAAAAGGAAAAGTTTAGGTCGGATTCCGGCCGACCAACGTCAAGGACGTCGCCGGCCGAGGCCTCACCGTAAAGGGGAAGATGACGCGGCGGTGGAGGAGCACGGCGAAGCTTAACGCTTCAGAACAGGGCGAGAACTCACCAGATCCGGCGATCATGCCGGCGAGTTCACCTCGGCACTGGCCGTGCACAGCGACGAAGAGAAGGCCGGTTACGCGTTGCAGAAGATGGCTCGAGGGGATGAAGAAGAGTGAGGGACATTGAGGGTTTGGTGGCGAGAACGTCGACGGCGAGCTCGGGGCCGTGAGGGTCCTCTCCTTCGCCTGCGAGTTCGAGTTGTGCACGGCGAAGGGAAGAGATACAAGGAGGTCGGGGTAGAGAGAGAGGAGCTGAGATGGAGGTCGGGGAGCTCGGGGCGAGGGCGCCGCCGGCGAGCTGTAGCTGGACGAAGAGAGGGAGGTTGGGGACGAGTTCGGCTACGGCGAGAGAGAGGGGCGGCTTCGCGAGGTCTAGAGGAGGAACAGAATGGGGATGAAACCCTAAATGTTGGGGTTAAATAGAACGGGCCGGGGGTTTGGGCCTCAGGCGGGCTAGCACTTACGACCCAACGCGAGGAACCAGGGCCGGGTTGGCCTGGCTCGGCCGGATCTGCTGGTCGGGTCAGGTCCGACCCTTTACCCCCCCCCCCCCCTTTTACGATTTAAAATTTAAACAGAATTTCAACCTCGTCGTTACCAAAGACCGACCCAAAACGCAACCTCGACGCTCCGATCGAATAAAAATTAAATCAATTAACTCATTTTACCAAAGCGGTCTTCACAGGCAAAGTGGTGGTAGATGGCAGGGCTGAGGGCTGCATTAAAGGGGGGTATCCATGATAAAAGACCTGATTGAACAGGTAATCAGGACGATACCCGGGAGGGACGACGACGAGACCGACCAACGACAAAGTGTGGGTGGTCAACGATGAGACCGTCAGTTAAGTTAAATTCAAGTTGATTAGAAACTTCAATTAATACAAAATATATATTTAAACTTGTTACTAAATTGATATTTTAATTCAAGTAGTCTATGTTTAAACTTGTTACTAAATTGATATTTTAAAGTCAGTTATACATGCCTTATCTACGTATTCTATGAGCGTATATCTGCTACCAGACTCTTTGATTAAAGAGATGGAAGTGGGTTTGAACAAGTATTGGTGGTCCAATGATGCTCGAACAGGGAAGGGGATCAAGTGGCGTAATTGGGACGGGTTGTGCGTCTCTATCTTCTCGGTGGAAATCGTGTGGCCAGACTTCCTCGATAAGGCTTGGTGCAGGAGGAGGGAGACTGTCATGCGGCGATGATGGGTGGAGGGCGGAGGAGATCGTCGGGGACAACTCTTGATGACGGGTTACCTTGCAGGTTGCAGAGTTCGCTAGATTCGGTTGTTCCGGGACATGGTGGCGGCTGGCGTGGAGTGAAGATGCAGTAGGGAGAAGAAACTGATCAGTGGCAGGCGGAAACAATGGGTGACGGTCGCGGTGGCTTGAACCAGAAGCGACGCGATATTGAGAGAGAAGCACTAGAACTACAAGAAGTGCTTCAAATACAAATATGGTCTTTCGAGATTAATAATGTACTGATCAAGAATTAACCGTATTTGTATCTTTCTATTTGTTTAATTTCTTAACGATAATGATATGGTATATATGAATAAAATATGAATTATATTTTAAGAAATCGAATAAACAACTCTATAAACGTTTTAGATATAAGTATTTACCAGGTATAAAAATTACATATGTTTAAGATATATGTTATTAATAATAATTATTATTTAAAATGATTAATTACAAATATTTAAGATTGAAAACATAAAAATCGGATCGGTTTTACAGAATTCCCCACCTAAGCCAAGATTTTTATAACAATAACCCGATTTTTTCATATATGCCATAAGCCGTCCTATTCATTAAAATTGGACCAGTATTCTAAAAGTCCCTCCCATATCGCTTTTTAGAACACTTATATAGTGTTACAATTAGATGGCTATATGAGACACAGCTCGAGAGGACTCTCTCGGAACGCCCAACACTAGGGATCTTGAATTGTATGCCCGACTTGATCCATGTAAGCCGAATAGATTGTGCAGTAGAATCGGAAATCAACTCGATATATAAACCAAGAGAATATCAAGAACACCAAGATTTTTGGCAAAAGCAAATCTTCGCATTAAATAAAGAGTGCTGGTACAAGGCACGGTACAAGAAATGGAAAGATGGATGGATAAATCAACGGTTGGAGTAAGGTGATAATTCGTTCGGATATTCAGGTGGTAGTCCACATGGCTCATTTAGGTGCACCCGTCTTCTCCCCACTAGGCGCTATCACCTAAGATATTCAAGTTCTGCTCACTCATACAGAGGATTCTCTCCTCGTTTTTGTTAAAATATCAGCGCATAAGGCCTCTCATTGACTTGTCAGGAGGTCCGTTCATCCCCTGACCTCTTAATGTGGTCAGATAATAATACCCTACCTGGAGCACTTTCTTGTATTGCTCGTTCTGAATAATAAAATCATGTCTCTTTCGCTAAAAAAAATAATGGCCCAATTTTTTAAAATCTATCAAGAACCGTTTGATATGTTATAATTGCGTTGATATTCTAAGAAGACCCGCCTAGAACGATGTTTAGAACCCTTACATAATGTTACAATTAGGTGGCTATATCTGGTTAAGGATTCAACTTCCATGATATGTGGCTGAATCGCAAGCCTCCGAGAACAACAAAGCTCGATCCCACTTGCTGCTACTCCAGGATGTGTTATAGGTGACAAAGTTTGTGTTGTCGCTAAAAAGAAAAACGATGTCACTAAAGGCATAAGCAACAAAACATCTGTTGCCAACGACACGTCACTGATGGATTGTTGGCCAATATAATCAACGACAAAAAAATAGCATTTGTAGCTGATATTCTTTTCTCTAACGAAGCTACAAGTGTATTGTCACCAAATACATTTGGTGACAAATTCAACAATTTTTCATAGATATTTATGGGCGACAGAGATAATTTTCTATGTCACTATTATATTTAGCGACATAATATTTTACAGTGTTGCCGATTCTTGTTGTAACGACACAATTTCTAAAAATACTTTCCATTCATTTACATAGCTTATTGTGACGCTCGGGGAGGTGAGCGGACCGGGCCAAGCTCTAATGCTGACGCCCTGCCTTCGCTCACACGGACGCCCGACACTTGGACAGGGAAATTTCGCCGAACCTGTCTCAAGTCAGCCTGTTCTGCTACCATCTGCAACGGCATGAGAGGTCTCGTATCGGAGCACAACTGTGACGCCCCGCGAGTTCTCCTTGAGAAGCGTGACTCGGCTCTCGTCTCGCCCTCTTGGCTCGCTCGGTACTCGGAATGATCGGTTTCAAGTCGACCTTTTGAGATCGTTGCACTGCGAAAGCTCAGTGCATTGCGGAAGCATTCATTATCTAACCAAAGAAACTTCGTCAACATTATAGAACCACCACCAATTTCAAAGAACACACGAACAAGGTATGTAGCTTAAAAGCTATATGGCATTGATATGGAAAAGGGGTTTGTACAAAACTAAGCTACGGTTACACAATCTCAAAGCCTAGGAACTAAATGTGGGGTGAATGATACATGGGGTGGATGAAACTAAACCTAACTTAACTACTCTATTTATAGCACTCGGCCAAGCATGCCTTCCTTAGTGGCTAAGACAATCAATTAATTCTACACTTCAAGTTGGCCGTGAATTGATGCTTCAATATCAACTTGCAAGTCTTTTGCTCCAAGCATTTAATGAGCCACCAAAAGGCATGTCTTCATGGTTAAGAAAGTATGTTGTCCATGTATTGAAAGTTGATATCCACACTTCTACTTGTGCTTGACTTGTGCTAAGCCATGCTTGGCTTGTGTTTCCTTTCAAGGGGCACAAGTAAGCTCCTCTCCATGTCATAACCTTGATAGCACAACCTTATGCATGCACGGCTTCATGCATGGCTTTTGTCAAATGCTCAATCAACCCATAATCAAGGCCTCACCAATTAGGGCAGCAACGTTTGCTTCAAGGCTTCGCTGCCACGCCGTGTTTGAATCGACCGAGAAGCTCGTTGTCTCGAGCTCCCACAAAAACCGCACGTAGTATCGTGCGCTGACCGAACAACCGTATCGCCGTCTCGGGCGAATACCAAAACAAACACGTCGCCTCGTGCCTCGAATAAAATACGCAAACTCGGGCGCGCCAAAACTTGATGATCCTGTCGGGACGTGACATTATTCCATAAGAACAGTACCCATTCCAAAAGCCATTACTTGTATATACACCAAAATGCGTTACAACTGCATGTCAAAAAAAGTGCCAACACTAAAGCAGGATCATATAATTGATCCAACCTGCGCTTGTGGAGCAGCAAAAGGTTTGTCTGTGTTGGGTAGGAAAAGGAGCTGCAGAATGAGTCACTGCAAGGGAAGTAAGAGGGACTGAGGGTTTGGTATCAATAAACATCCCAATTGGTTACTGTATTTGGTAGGAAAAAGTTTGGGTTAAAAGTTCAATCTACGTGTACTAGTAATCTAATATTATACTAATCTATAGTCACATGCTTGTGCAAGTGGCAAGGGGTATGTTTTTCATATTTGGAAAATAACTATAACTTGTAGTAGGAACATGTTTTTCATCTTTGGAAAATAGCTATAACTGACTTGTGCTTTTTATTTCTTTTACATATTGAAGTGCATTTTTCGGTCTTATTTTATACTTGTATCGATCGAACTTATATTACTGTTCCATAACAAAAATTATCTAAACAGACTCATTATTACAATATAACCCTTACATGGATAATGATACAATAACCCTTATAGACGAACCGGTCCAATATGAAACGGTTATAGCAATAACAAGCAGAACTAGAACAAGAAACATAAATAAAACTTACTAATATAGTAAAGAATTGTCCGATGAGTGATGGAGCTTTTCTATTTTTGTATTCAGTAATGACATTACCCGTCAAGAAAGTATACTCTTGTCGACAAAAAACCAAAGTTTTGTTGCTGTTCCTTTATTCACTTACAAGCACTAGGTGCGTGGTGTCTATTTTTGCATGCAAAATAAATCCCATGCAGCAACTATCGTAGATTTCAAGTACGTCCCAAAAAACCACGAAAGTAGGTGAGGGTGGTCTGAGAGGTAGTGAATCAGTATAGTCTAAAAAGTAGCAATTTCAAAGAGAGAGTGGTCCATGCACTTGCTTTCAACCAAATGGAGTTTATATAGCTCAAGAAACCCTCCCTCAAACTCAAACACTCACAATTTCAACTCTCTTGGCCATTTCTCTGCCCTCATCGTGTTCCTCTCCTTAACCAGGTCCGTACACTTCCCAACACAACACTCCTCTCTGTATATATTTCACCATATATAATTTGACTCTATTTTCAATAGCAGAGACCTCACCACCTCCTTCCAGATCTTATTCTGCTGCTGCTGCTACTGCTACCAGAGGAAACAGGTACCCCGATCATCATCAATACTCTAGCCAAGACTAGCTAGTATCCTGGAGATTAATAGAATTATATCTAAATTCGATTCTTTCATTGCGTGTGGATGCTGAATTTATGGTGGAGTTGTGCTAACTTACCACCACAACGTACTCCACCATAATAGACATGTGCAAAGTATGTATGCTGTTGCTACTAAACAAAAACTTATATACTTAATTGTTTATAACCACAGCCCTTAGTAGTGCAAGCACGTGGTTTTTTGGAACGTTCTACAATAGTTGCTGCATGGGATATATTTTGCATGCAACTTCTTTGAGTTGCATGCAAAAATAGACACCATGCATGCACTAGTGCTTGTAAGGGAATAAAGGAAAAGCAACAAAACTTCGGGTGAGCGGAACCAGAAATAAACTTAGTTGACACCCTTGGCCTGATGGGATTTGTCCTTTCTTGAAGCATCGTCCCCTCACCCATGCGTTCACTTTGCCTGTACGGTCTGTCGGTCCTTTTTGGGCTTGAACCCATCTGGTCGCGGGTTTGTGACACCCCATTATTCTCTATCGGAGGCCAAAGGTTCTCGGCCCCTCTGTCTCGGCTCGACCACAACCGATCTCTAGTAAATCAACGTCCTAGGAATCTCATCGAGAGTCCCTAGTTCTGGTCCCCGCCATACATTCTTGGGCCATATGACTCGCACAATCGAGAGTCCCTATGTGTCCTCCTTCGAAACCTCCCGTGCCTTTTTCGACTATATCTGGCATAGGGGATATCCGGGAGGTGGAGAAACAATCCAGTTGTCGCGATGGGATTGGCCTGCCCACCTTTGTTCATCCAAATTTCATGTGGTCCGATCCCTGAAACCAAGCTGTCTCCAACCGCTTGACCCTACTAAGAACCTGCTCGTCTCATCCCCTTCGACATCGTCATGGAGTCTCCTTGAGCCGCCTCCAATGACTACAGTTTCACTGTTGTTTTTCACTTGTTTAAATTTTGAAATATACAATTACAATTACATAAGAATAAGGTCATCGTTTGTGCCGGTACAGTTGTTTCCGTGTTAGGATCCCAGAGTGAATAAGGTGTCATTTTTACTGCATTAAAAAACCATTTCAGTTACGATGAGAATACTTATTACAATAACTAAAAAGTATTATAGAAAGTGAAACTATCGACTAACAACATTAGGAGCATTATCAGATACAAACTAAAGATTAAAATATAAAATGAAAACTATTTCTGACTATTGAACAAATATAAAGTAGAGATTGAAATATAAAATGAAAACTGTTTCTAACTACTGGATTGCTATATATGAATGATTGAGATTAAATTCGGAAAATGAAACATTAAATTTCTTATTATGAAACATTCGTTTATAAATGGTTTTGAAACAACATGTTAAATAGAATGAAACATTTATGATTCCATGTTAATCATTTTAAACATTTTTCACTATTTCAAAGTATGAAACATTTTCTATAAAACTATGTCAAGAATAGTAAAATTGATTTTTTTTCGAAACCATGAAACATATATTAAATATAATGAAACATTTATAACTTCATGTTCATCATTTTAAACATTTTTCACTATTTAAAGTTTGAAACAGTTTCTATAAAACTCTGTTAATAATAGTTTTCACTTTATATCTTAAGGTCAGTTTATATTAGATAGTGAGCCAACAACATTATTGTGTAGTTAAACTTTTTCTATATTAACACTTGAGCAAGTGTATGTATACAAGCCTTTACCGAACAGAATTTAACGAAAATAGCTGTGGGAACTTTATAATAATTATACGCACTAATTAAGAGTAGGCACTTGCTATGTTCCTTCCGACGCAGAATCGGCTCACGCTCTACTTTCTTCTGGGCTCTTGCTATATAGATAACTTTTGTGCCCAGCTCCAATCCATTCATTGCTTTCAAAATTTATGAAACCAAACCCTTTCGATCATCCTTTGCAACAGCCAAGCTAACCATCTTTCCCAACTTAGAAAACTACTCTTCTGTGACATCAAGATCCAAATTCTTTAGATACAAATTTGTATATTTTGCAAACTTCCCAACATATATATATATATATATATCTGCTTGTCACCCACAGTGGATCCGTATAGCTTCTCCAAGGCAGCATTTGCAGATTCCTCAGACTCATATTCGACAAAACCATACCCTTTACTCTTATCATTATCAGGTATTGCAACTTTACAAAAATGGGCCTTTTGTGATTATATTAAAGCCTTGGATTTACTTTTTCTTTTCAATTCCATAAACTAGAATATGTTTAGTGATTACCAGTAATTTCAACTTCCATCTTCATTTACAATACAAACCCTCTTCAATTCTTTACGAATATATGAATAAAGGCAGCCAGAAGCTCTGTATGTTAGATTACATAGCTGAAACCGATTTGATTTCCATAGCATGTAAGATTTTTAGTACAAAGACCAGAAAACATTTTATATTTACAAATATTCACTATTTTAAGAATGCACAACTCTCTTTTAATCTCACCATTTTATAGTTTCTCATATAAAACAAACTTGTCCACTGTCCATAGACAATCCAAGTCCAAGATGACAATTTCCTTAATTTTAAGGTAAAACTCACTGAATAAACAAAGAATGAGCCATGTAAGGACTTTTTTTTTTCATATCAATTACTGAAAATACATATTTTACCTATTAAATAGCTCAACAAATTAATTCCAACTTTTTTGTTAAACCAAAACTCCAGACAATGCCAAATTGTCAACAAATTTGATGGATAGCATGAACTCAAAATACAATTAATGAACAGTACCGGATATATATGGTCAATGATGTAAAAATCCCTGCCGCGACTCGATTTATCCTCCCATGGCGCTCCAAGCCGTTTGGACGGAATATGGCCGATTAATTTCCGACTATCCGATTAATTGGCCGGTTCGGCAAGGCGTTGGGTCGGATTCGTAATTGAAAAAAATATTTTTTTAATGTTTTTCAATCTAAGTGAGACCGTAAAATTATGCTAGTTGAGTTATAAAGCCCATTTTGTTCAAGTTTTACATCCTGAGTTTAATTCACGCTATTAATTTTATATATTTAGTATTTTCCAAACATAAAAATTGTACAAACATATGCTATTTTAGTTGATAAACTATACTTATTGATTTTATTTTAAGAATTGTATGATACTCTTAGTTTAGTAGAATGTTTATGTTATACATATATAATGTTTGATATTATTAGTTCATAGTACATAAATAATAATGAAATAATAACCCGATTAAATCCCAATTAATCCCCGCCTAACACCTTGGACCTCTTCCCGTCCGACTGGCGCCTAACATTTTTTACAGCTTTTTATATGGTTGCCTTGAAAATTGGCTCAACCATATGCAGTAGACAAAGAAAATGTCAAGTTAGAATACCTATTGCCAATATCGTGAAGAGATGTGGAATCATTAAGAAAATTCAGAATTTTCGAATTTGAGCACAAAAATACCCATATTTATACTCTTTTGCATGTTGATTTCGAAGATTAAAAAAACATCATAATTACCTGAAATTATAGAGATTGGTAGGAAGAAGAAAAAATTGTTTTGGAAAAAGACTGGTATCTAAGCTTCTTTCTTCAAAAAAATAACACCATTTAGCTTCTATCTCTAAGTACATGTGCACATTATCATAACCTACTAACCCACTATAACATAGTTTTAATAACAAGATTAAAACCCAACAGCCACCCTATCGAATATTTATAGAATCAAAACAAGTTCCGGAAAAGACATCTTCGCTTTTTCTCAAGAGCAAACTCATACATCCTTGAGTCTGGTTTTTCTACTCTGACAATCCCAAAAAATACCCCAAAGTCCCATTCCGATGATCCGATCCCTGGATTACTAATACTGATTTCTTGGAATATGTATGGGGAACAACGCAGGGATTGTTGCTTCTACTCTTTATTTTTTCTTTTCTTTTCAACATCTAAATTTAAGGTATAATTGTCTAATATATTCTAAAATAAATAAATGTGGTTTCAGTTCTGATTTTATAACCAAATATTTTTAGCAACAAAAACAATGAAGGCCCTTTACTGTAACTCAACATTCAAGTTTTCAAACTGTTGAGCTACTTCAACACCAATAACAAAAGCTTTGAGAACAATAGCCTTGCCATAATCCTAAGTATCCTTCCCATTTGACCCAAACACTTTGTTGTTACTCACTGGTTTTGTTGTTTGGGAGGGAGTAGATGAGATATTTAGATTTTCCTAACTTTGGATCTGGTGGCATATAAGAAGGTCTTCGTGTCTTTGTTATTCTTTCTTTTAAATTTCCCACTTCTAAGTAACATAGTTGGGCTCTGAAAGTTGTTGTCAATTTTGGAACTTCCTTCCCTATTTGAAACGAAATTTAGAGAGTCTGTGTAGCAAGGACTGTGTCAAGTACAATCTCCTCCTCATTAATGTTATATGTTTCACTTGAGTCCAAGGAATGACCACATATTTCACTAGTCTCCAACTTCCATCCGCTCCTTTTTTGAATACCTCCGTCCATCGCCTTCCAAATTGATTGTTTTTGTGGATTCCTGGATTACCAAACATCAATTTTGTGTTAGATTTAGATCAGTGAACTTAATTTCTTTGGAATAGTTTTCCTTGCACTCTCTCTCTTTCCTTTGTGGTGCGTAAGTTTCATTGATTTTTGCATTATAGATTATGAAAGTTAAGAAGTTAACTTGGGTATGTTTGAACAGCTCAAGAAGCTCTTTGTGCATCCAACAATGACCTCCAGGAATTAGTGGAATTGCTTATGTTTAGGTGTGATATTCATATTTGGACCTCTGACTTGTCAAGCCCAAGAGAATGGCTTTGACATGAAGCAGAGTCGCACAAGACCGAAAGAGGTAGTAACTTCTTTCAAATACAATAATGTCACAGCGGTGCCCGACTCCATTGATTGGAGAACAAAGGGAGCTGTAACACCCGTCAAAGATCAAGGACATTGTGGTAAGTATCTCAACCTTTTTATACTTTGTGTCCTTGTTTCTAACTTGATCAAATTATAGGGAGTTGCTGGGCCTTTTTCGCTGTTGCATGCATAGAAGGACTTACAAAAATCAAAACAGGCAAACTCGTAGCCCTATCAGCGCAACAACTTGTCGACTGTGTCCCGGGCAATAAATGCAACACGGGCAATTACGCAGAGGAAGCCTTCCAGTTTGTAGTAACCCACGGACTCAGCTCTGCGGCCGACTACCCATACACGGATACTCAAGGAGGTTGCATGCTAAACATGTCCCTTGCAGCAACTATCACAGATTTCGAGTACGTTCCAGAAAACGACGAGCTTGCACTACTAAGGGCTGTGGCAAACCAGCCTGTTTCATTATCAATTGAGGCAAGCCATGACTTCCGCAACTATACAAGTGGTGTTTTCAATGGAGAGTGTGGGACTAAACTAAACCATGCCGTCACAGCTGTTGGGTATGGAACAACTGCCGATGGTACAAAGTATTGGATCATAAAGAACTCTTGGGGCCCAAACTAGGGTATGGAAGGTTACGGGCTCATTGCAAGAGATGTTTCCTCACCACAAGGTCGATGCGGTCTTGCGATGGACGCCTGGTACCCAACAAGTGGTGAAGGGATGCACTTACACAGGTTTCGCCCAATTCCAACGAGTGGCGGAAGAAAGAGGGGTCCAAAATTTATTTTTTAAATATTTTTTATCACCTATTTCTTCAGATTTCTTATCTGTACCCCATAAAATATGCTAGACGATTTGATACTCTTATTAATAAAGACCAATATTTAATTAAAGCTAGTACAATAAGGTGTGATAATTGGTAATTGTGTTCATGGTACCATTATTAATGCTACCTTAATAGCAATTCAAGGACTTCTATCATATACCAATAAGTTTATAAGATTTGTCCCCGTAAGCAATAACTATCGTACATATATCCATTAGTTTCTCTTTTTTACTCCAACGTGTCTTATATTAAAGGTTGTGTTTTATTGTTCCCTTCTAGGGAAAACTCGAACCTTCTTGGACCATAAGATGTTAACCACACTTTTGTTTGGTAGTACTTACTTCACAATGTGTGTTCATTTAGTGATACTTAGTGTGATGAAATTACACTTCTTATATTTTCATACAAATAAGTTAATTATTGTATTAAAAATAAAAATAATAAAAAATCATTTTCTTGACTGCTTTTTGTATATATAATTTTTGGGAAAACTACGAAAACCTACCCAAAACGTGAGCCATTTAACTGATGTATACCCTTAAGTTTGGTTTTAACTGATACCTACCCTAAAGTTTCAATATGTAACCAAAAAACCCTTCCGTCAGTCAGCTTAGTCAGTATACTGTTCACTTTTCCAAAAATGCCCAAAATACCTACCCTTAACCTTGTTCATTTTTTATATTCTTTAAATCATAAATAAATTAAGAAATAAATAATAAACAACCAAAAAACTAATGACATTTTCATAAATATTTGAAAGAAAGAGTTGTAATATTGAAAGATAGTTGAGAGTATTTTCGTCATTTAACAAAAAAACACTAACCTGATTGACAGAAGGGGTTTTGAGTTACAAATTGATACTTCAGGGTATATATCAGTTAAACTCAAACTTAAGTGTATACATCAGTTAAATGGCCCACATTTTGGGTATGTATCCGTAGTTTTCTCTTTTTTTTACGTATTACGATTTGTTTTTTATTTATTTTATCAAAACAACTAATATTATAAATTAAGGAGTGTTTGCAAAATACAAACACTGACATATAGAATTAAAAGTACTGAGAATTGAAATAACAAAATATGAAATGACATAAGATGTAAAGTAAATGTGCTCTTCGGACGGGGAAGGTGTCTGGACCGTGGGACTGCGGTAGAATCTGACGACACCGATACAGTATGAACCAAACGAAATATCACGGATCGAGCAGATCCAGTGTGGAGACTTGTAGGCAGCACGAGTATCTTTCTTTTGTCTAATTCCTTCTTTATTGTTGAAGTTGGTTTCTTTTTTGATGGAAAAGCGAATTATCATTAAGCAGGAATATCAGAACTTACAATACAAGCAATAGAATGAGGAACAAGAGACCCCCACTCTTGAACCATCGAGCTACGAAAAGTATACTAGGCTATGAACAACCTCATTACAATACCGAGGCACGCAACGAATCACCACGTCTCCTAAAGCATCTGAGAGAGACAAAATGTCCTCAACAACAAGCCCTTCAACACTATCAAACCATCGATCACGGACAACCGAAACTACATTCGAGACATCTGATTCAACCACTAAGGCTTGCCATTCCTTCTACACACACCCCTTGATTACGTATTACGATATGTTTTAGAAAGAACTCCTAAGCTTAAGTAGTATGTTGTGGAGATTGGTTTTGTAGAGCATTGATTATTATTTATATTAAGTAACTTGTGTCAGAGACTTATTATTTATTTGATTATTTGAATTGAGAATTTAGTTATGACGATCCAAATAAAAAGTAAAACAAATGGAAATAATTGAATAGTGGCGGAGAAGACAAGTTAATGAAGTTTAGTACAAATGTGGGTATATATAGTACAAAGAATCTTGAAAAGTTGGAAAAAAGGGAGAAAAATAAAGAAAAGTTGAAATCAGGCGTGGGATGGTATTTGCGAGAAAAAAAATAAGGAAGTGGCCCTTATAAGCAGGAGCGGAACCGTATGATCGTCGACAAGTTAATTAAGTTTAGTACACAAATGTGGGTATAAATAGGCCAACTCCCAGTCCGATTCCACCTAAAGCTTCGGTTTCGGTGTCACAGCAACAAATCCGCAGGCAGGGCCGGTCCTATACATTTTGTGGCCTTAGGCAATAATATAGAATTGGACCTTTTTACTAATAAAAAATGAGACATATTTCAATATTATAAATATAACAGAAATGAGTATTCTTATATTTCATGTATTCAAGTATATAGATGTTTCTAATACTTCGTCTAAACTTATCTATTAACAAAAAATACATCTCAGTATATTTATTAACTCAATGATCTTTGTGCAAGCTTGGTGTGTTCTTTTTCTTTCCGTACGAGGAGATTATTAGCCACAAGTAATATCGACAAATATACAATATACTATACAAGCTACAACAACCAACTGAAACTTTTGGTTGATACCCAAGAACAATTCAAATGGTACAAGCTTCTTGAATTCACATAAACAAAACAACAAAGCCCCAAAACTAAGCAATTAAGGAGAAGCTCCAATTATGTATCCTACTTTTACAGATTCCTCTACCTTGTAAATATGAAACAATATATCCTAGAAAATGTCACACTATCAATTGTTGCAAAATAAAATCAAATTTAGCACAAGATCAAGAAGAGTCTTTCACCTTCAATAAATATTGACAAATAAAAACACTAGAATGCAAACTACACCACCCCATAAGACTACCTGTAGATAGCCAAAATAACTAAGTAGTACATCCTCCTTAAATCAAGTTCAGTTCAACTCATTCACACCAAGCACTTACCATTCTTAAATATGACAGCATCAATCAAGAGCAAAAACAGAAGAACTCTTCGATATAGATCCATCCAAACAGGAAATGCACAACAAGCAAAAATTATTGTTATTTGTTCTTATTTAACGCAATAACAGTGGGAGATCAATTATAAAAGCTAAATAATAGACCCAAACCTCCATTGATCTCAAATTTTTCAAGTTCAATAATAAATTCAATTTCAAAGATAATTATTATCATAATAAATAAAAATTGAGATAGTATAATCAACATAAAAAAACATCTAACCTTATATTGCAACCTCCTTTTGCTCCCTCTTAGTTCTCCACCATAAAGGAGATTAATAGCAAAGAAAAAGAGGGAGTTTTGAAAATGAGTTACAATAGACAATGATGTTGATAATAAAGAGTTACAAGAGAAAAGAAAAAAGAAAAAAAAAGAGTCAAAGAGGAGAGAAGAGGAGATTAACGTTGAATCTAACCTCAAAAATTACACATATATTTATAGGATTTCTGTATGTTGCTTTGCAAGAAAAAATAAGCGCCATAATTGTCTCAAAACTGAAAATAAAGAAGGGAAGAGTAAACATTCTATTTGGGAAGAATCAAATATGCTCCTTGAAATCCAAAATTGTCCAGAGATAATAAATTGCATTTGGGAAGAAGGAAAGTCGTTGAATCATTGATTGCAGCTGATTTGGGAAGAAGACAAATGGCTCTGAGAAGATCAAGAAAGTTAATGTTTGATTTTTTTTTAGGTTAATATGTCAGCCCAATTTTTTTTTTTAAATTTGTGGCCTTCTTTGATTGGTGGCCTTAGGCTTTTGCCTAACTTGCCAAGTGTACGGACCGGGCCTGTCCGCAGGTAAGCTACTGATCTCTGATTCGGCCTCTCACTTTCTGGGCATTTTCAATTCATTCCTACAACTACTAGCTAGTTTCAGTTCAACTAAATCTATCACGGATAAGGAATCACAGGGGAGAATATGGATTTATGTTTGGGTGATCGGATAACTGAAGCTAGTCTCTTTTTCTGGAGATTTGTTTTTGCTGATTAGATTTAGATTAGGCTCATTTCATTATTATTGGTTTAAATATCTGGATTTGGTTTCGGCTATGCTCTAATATCATTGCATTCTACAGTAAAATAAATTGATGTCCACTTAGCAAGTTGCTGTATGCATTTTAATGTCGAGTGAATACAGATAATTAAAAAGTGATTTTATAATTAAATCTTTTGCTAATGAAAATTTACTTTTTGTCATATATAATACTTTTTGTTGAACTAATATGCATGAATTTACACTTTCAAGTTTCAGACAAATCTCTCACGCACGCCCCGGAAGCTCTCCACCATCAGGACCTCGAGGTGTGTCTAATTCTTCAGGTTCTTCTTCATCATTTGGCCCTCACTCATCAGGACCAAGTCTGTATCTTCTGCATAAGTTGGTTGCTAATTCTTTCATCTTTTAACGCTGCACAACTTGTATAGGTTGTCTTTTGGGTTGGGTTCTTGTTCAATCTCATTTCTGTGGATTCTTTGTTGCTGTTTTTAGGTTTTCATTTTACTACCCTTTTGTTTGCTTTTTATGGGTTTTTGGGTCCTTCGTGTGAAAATTTATTTTTGTCATATGTAATACTTTTTGTTGAACTAATATGCATGAATTTACACTTTCAAGTTTCAGACAAATCTCTCAGCTCGGAAGCTCTCCACCATCCTTGCTGCTCTCCACGGTTTACTCAGGCCCTTAATCTTCTCCTTTTTTCTGCGCGATAGGCTTCGAACAGCAGACAGCCACCACTCCCTTCGCCGGCAGCAAGCAAGTCTTCCTCGGCAACTCAAGGTAAGATCTTAATTCTCATCACTATTTTTTGTTGATTTTTCTATTCAGACCTAAAATTTACAAACCTAAATTAGTTGGATGGCAACAAGAGAAGGTTAAGGTTTTTTTTTGGAGTAGCTGGTTCCTTGTTTCTTTTTCCCTTGGCATCCGTTTAGAGCTGGTTTTTTTGGTGATTAAGAGTTGAAGTTGTTGATGGCCTTTTACTAGTGTTGAGTTGTTATTTTGTTGCTGATTGAATTTGTCTTGTCATTGCGTGTGGATGCTGAATTTTAGGACTCATCATTTGTAAGGGTTTGCAAAATATTATATTGTGGTATTTATAAATTTTTTGCTTTGTTGATTAAAAAAGGTAGTCAAATTAAGACCATGGAAGTAAAGAGGGGTAAATTTAGGTCCTGAGAACATGAATTAGTGTGAGGCCATAAACATTATAATCTTACCCGGAATCAAATTCAATGATTGCCCTTATTGATTATTTATTTTCCCAATTTATATATAAACATTGACATAATATTAATTTCGCAAGTTAAATAAAAAATTAACCTGGATATATCAGTAATTATATGAATATGAAGTACAGGGACCTCAATTTAAATGATATCTAAAATAATAAACATAAATAAAAGAAAAGAAAATATACTTCGAAAATAAGAACAACACACATCCGTATGCGAAACAAGGTTTGAGTATAGTAAATCGAAAACAAACAAAAAAATAAGGGAAAATTTCATTTTACCACCCTGTCAAACATTTAACTTCAGTTTGATACCCTGGCATAAATTTTTATCAGTTTCATACCCTAACCAAACTTTTAATTTCACTTTCATACCCAGCCGGGTAAAATGTCCAAAATACCCCTAACTATTACTCAAATTTTCATCTCATGCCATTGCCTCAAAATTTGAAAAGAAGTGAAATGACAGTAATACCCTTCATTGTTTAGGGTGTTAAACTGAAAATTTCACTATTTTTAAAATAAAATCAATTTTTTTTTATAAATTCAATTTTTATTTATGAAAATTATTTTTATTTATCGAAAATTAAGAAATTAATTTTAAAAATACATAAAAATCAGATTTTTTTTATAAATTCAGTTTTTATTTATGAAAATTATTTTTATTTTCAAAAAATCATATTTTTTAAATAAGATTTATTTTTAAAAAAATCAGTTTTTATTTAATAAAATCAAATTTTAATAAAGTATTTAAAATCATATTTTTAATTAAAAAATATATAAATCAGTTTATAAAAAAATCATTTTAAATAATTCTATATATTTATTATTAACTTTTATTAGTTAAAGATTAAAATTCAAGAATAATAATAAAAGGTTTTGTTGGTTCATCTTCTTCACTGAACATTTGAAATCTTTCATCTTCTCCAGAAATTCAAAAATAAACCTCTCAAACCTCTTATCCTCTCATCCTCTCAAACTAGTCGGCGTCACCGATTTAATGGGGTGTTGGGGGTCGTATTTGCACCTCCGGCAAGGGTATTTTGGGGTCGGGTTTGACGCACGGGTATGGTCCAGCGGAGGGGCGGCGACCAGTGGAGGGGAAGGGCATCGGAGGGGCGGCGACAGCAAGTACGGCCAAGGTCCCGACCAAATCGTAACACAGATGGACCCTCGACCCTCGTCCCGATTCCGATCTTCACACTAAGCCCTAAAAGTCGTCTGAATCCGAGGTCTGCTGCGCGAACGGAGGTCTGCTGCACGAGGACAGAGGCGACGAGATCCGGTTTTATTTTTGGTTGAATGAATTTGTTCATCGTCAAATCCGGATCTGTTCGATGGATATTTTTCTGATTTTTTTGTTTTAGATTCGTCAGATCTAGAATTTTTTTGGGGGTTTATGGTTGAGAACAAGAGTTGTACCAGAGATGACAAAGGTGTCTGATTTGGGTGTTCTTGAGATTGAATAAGGGTATGAAATATAAAAAGGGTATGAGATTGAAACCAGACTCGTTCTGTACATGTGTAGTTGTTTTTCAAGGTTGAAGAAGGGTATGAAATTGAATTAAAATAAAAATAATTTTTTATAATAAAGATATGAATCAAACCAGAAATAAAAACTAATTGTGGTCATATACATATTTTTTAAAATAAAAACTGAATTTTTTAAAAAATAAATAGATAAATCAATATACATATATAATTTAAAATAAAAAAATTGATTTTTATATTAATTTTTAAATAAAAACTGAATTTTTAAAAATAAAAAAATAAATAAAAACTGATTTTTATGTATTTTTAAAAATAAAATATGATTTTTATGTATTTTTAAAATTAAAATCTGAATTTTTGAAATTATTGAAATTTTCACTTTAACACCCTAAACAATGAAGGGTATTATTGTCATTTCACTTCTTTTCAAATTCTGAAGCAATAGCATGAGATGAAAATTTGAGTAATAGTTAAGGGTATTTTGAACATTTTACCCGGCTGGGTAGGAAAGTGAAATTAAAAGTTTGGTTAGCGTATGAAACTGATAAAAATTTATGACAGGGTATCAAACTGAAGTTAAATGTTTGACAGGGTGGTAAAATGAAATTTTCCCAAAAAATAACTACTCAAAGATGCATTTAATTTTGTAAGTAGAGAAAAAAAACAAATAAACAAGCTTTTGCTAGTTTTATTATGAAATTACAAAACTCTAACAAAATAAAAAAAATGAAATATTGATAGCAGAGAAGGAGATGAAGAGAACAAATTATAACTTCAAACTAAGATGAGATGATTGAGACTTGGATAGATTTCACACTGAGGAAAGAGGGACGGCATCAGTTTGAGGAGATATGGTTGTGTTGAGTGTTAGTGTGAGTATTTATAGGTGATATTAGGGTTAGTATGAGTTGGACTCATGTGAAGTGGGCTGGGTAAAACAAATAAATGGCTGAAACTGAAATTATAATTGGGCAAGCTGAAATGATAAATGGGCTTCATCAGATTTGAAGCCCAATACCCAGTACGGTTCAAGGCAGTTAACCGCCGGTTTTTAAAAAATACAACCGGGCACTAACCAAAACAAGTCCGGTTCGTCCACTTTTACACCGTTTCTTCACCAATTTTTGCCGGTTCTGGTGTTTCCGGTGATAGTTCCGATTGGTTATGGTTGGGTTTACCAGTTCCGGTTATTTTTTAACACTCCTATCTTTTAAGGAGAAGTGGTTTAATTATGCATGTGAATAAACAATACCAAGTATATATTGATCAACTATTTCATTGATTTGCTTGTCTTTAAGTAGCCACCTTATTAATAAACATTACCCATAAAAGAGACACAATTACTATATTGTGTATAATACTATACTGATTTTATGAAGATATCCAAACTAATTAGCCATTCTCTTATTATTCTTTCCCTTTTAATTACGCAAGTTTAAATTGGGTGGTAGATGGAAGCAAATCAATCAAAATATTGTTTGGGGCCTGATTCAAATCGTTTCCTTTTGATATAAATTAAAGATCAGACCATCCAACAATGGCTTTGACGTACAAGTGTCATTGCTTATACTTCGGAGTGATCTTCGTTCTTGGAGCTTTGACATCCGTATCCCTCCAACAAGATGTCATGTACCACCAGTTTGAGCAATGGATGGCAGAGTACAATGTTACTTACCCGAACTCAACGGAGAAGGATAGACGTTTCCAGATATTCATGGACACATTGGCCTACATCCAAGCTTCCAACAGCCAGAACAAGTCTTACACTGTCGGTATCAACCAGTTTGCCAATCGCACCGACGAAGAGCTCGATAGTGGTTGTTATGATCCCAAAAGTGGCGGAAGGAAGGGGGATCTACCACTTGTGTTTTTTACCTTTTTTATTGCCTATTTCTTATTTGTGCTTCTTAATTAGGGTAAAATTAGTGAAACAAGAAATAATTTATGTGCTTCTGTTGAGGAACTTTAACGCTGGTTTTACATAACATTATCTGATTTTAGTCTAGATTTTCTGATATTTATGTTTCAATCTTAATGTGGATTATGGATCCGATAGTTTTGTTTATTTTTTACTTAAAAAGACTAATATAATATACCCCGTCAAACTTTCAATACTTGAAAACATCTCTGTTCTTCCAAAGCCTGGACAAACCATTCATTTTATGCAAAGTATACATACAATCAAAAGAAATTCAAACTAAATATTAGAGCAAAAAAACAACGGAAACATCGTCTAGTAAGTATTTTCTGGATCTGACTAGGCTACCACTTCCTTAAAGATAGGTGGTACCAAGTCACTACAGAAGAAATTCAAACTAAACACTGATTGAATTTCAAGTACATAAACTAATCATATGAGCAATTTAAATCTCAAAAACTAAATACTCAAAATCAAACCAATTATAAACAAACCAAAATAAAGCTTGAGAGAATGTCTTTGAACAGAAGCAAATAATAAAACCGTAAATCAGAATCAAAAAATCTTTCTCATACACTGAAACAGTGTCAGAAGGTGTCCTAAGATTTTATGATTTCATCATCTTACAAAATCGAAACAGGGAATCAGAAAGAACGTAGCGAAAGAGTTTGATTTGTGATCACATGAAATAGATCATCACTCGTCTAAACATCCATTCATCATATCCACAACCAATCGAAGAAAAAAAACGACATCTACGGATTATAAATGGCTAAGCGAGAGAGTCTTTGAAGCGATTGAGGCACTGACGATGTTTTTATAGTGATTTTGGGAGCTTCATCGGAAACCCTAAGACAATCGAGTTCTAGTGTTTGGTCACGGACACATAGTAGTCTTACCATGTTTAACAAAAATGACTCATGGGCTCCTTTCTGGCCCGGTCCAATATTCATGAAAGTTAGAGCAAGAACAACGGAACGGTCCTGCTCCCCGCGCCACTCCGTTCGCTGGCCGGGCGCGCTGGCCGTTCCGCTGTAATCGGCGAAAATCACGGCCCCGCTCCCCCTCCACGCGCTCCCGCTCCCGCTGCACACGCCCCCGCTCCCCACTCGCTGGCCGGGCGCGTTGGACGCGCCTGCGCGCCGTCTCTCTCGCTGGCAGCGTGTGGGGCTGCCACGTGTCCCGACCGTTGCACCTCAAACGGCTAGTTTTTTTTTTAATTCAAAAATCAACAAATAAAACCCTATAAATACCCCTTTCCTCTCATATTTTTCACACCACTTCCTACTTCAACTATCCAACTTCACTCTCTCCTTCCCAAATTCTCCTCTCTCGTTTCAATTATTCTCGCGAAAAATGTCGGGCGACGCTGGGTCTCGTGCACACTCATTTGGTGACGAACGAGAATTCACCGAGGAAGAACTAGCACGAGGTTTCGGAGACATTCTGACGGGCCCTCGCTCCAACTCCCCAAGCTCGAACCCGGGGTCGAGTTGAGGTTAATGCAAACTTATGTTATTGTATTAATGCATTGTATTCATTTTTTGATTAATTATTTTCACTTATTTTATTATTTTATTTTTGAGCACTTAATTTAATGTATAATTCTTTTTGTATTAAATTTTTGAGCACTTAATTTAATGTATAAATATTTTTGTTAGGGCAAACCCGTACCCCACAATACCAAATGGCGCCAGGGTTCCAAGTGCCATCACAATGGAGCATGCCCCCACAAGGGTTCCAAGTGCCATCACAATGGAGCATGCCCCCACCAGAATCACAATCACAATGGGGCATGGGACCCCAATTCTACAACTACGAGGGTCATCCACTACCCGACGTAGAAACCCCCCAACCATCCTCTTCCCAACGACGAGGCCGAGCCCCTGCCCGAGCCCAACCCCGAGCCCAACCCGAAGAACCAGAGGCGGATGGTCGGACATTCAGCAAGGAGGAGGACAACCACCTCATAACTTGCTGGTTGAGCACAACAAGAGACGCCGTCAAGGGCAACTCGCAAACCGGCAACACATTCTAGTGCTCAGTGCAGAGGAAATACAACTCCCAAAACCGTTACCCACCTCGCCGCTGGGAAGCCCTCAAGAAACGTTGGCTCAGACTTCCGGCCAGACAAGGAGGATGCTCGGCTATTTGAAGAGGTCCAGGACCGAGAAGCCGAGCGGCGCAAACGACGATGAGCACTTGAGACGTGCGAAGCAAATGTGGGAGGATGATGGGAAAGTGGTTAAAGAGCACCCGCTAAAGTTCGACCTTGATCATTGGGTCTGGAGGCTCGATGGCAATGAGAAGTTCAGTGCCGAGAAGGGCACAATGGGAACTGTCCGCCGTCAAGTACGCCAACAACGACAGCAGTTGGATGAGGCTGGGGCTTACAGCTCAACCCCACCTACAAGCACAGGGGAGGAGGGCACACCTCTCAGTGGTGAGTACCAACCACCAGAATGGGGAGGAAGCGAGAACTACGAGGGGACTCAAGTCCCTCTCAGCGACACACCCCCATCCCCTGAGGCCGACCCAAGTCCCCCTCCCCGACCGCAAGGGAAGAAGGCAGCGAAGGCCGCAAAGAAGGGGACCGTCCTCACGGCCCAAATGTCTGCCTTCGTCGAGCTGGAACGTTCACGGGTGGATGCTGAACGTTCACTTCGCGAACAACATGTAGAAAGGCATCGCCTGATACAGTCATTAACCCAACAGTGGGAATCAAACCTCGCCACCTACAAGGAGGTTCTGGGGGCGGATACATCTTCCTACGACGCAGAGGCTATGGCAGACCATAAGTTTTTCAAGTCCGAACTGCGACAACTCATATCCACCCTTAAAGCCCAAATCGAAGAACTTCGACGACAACCCCCACCATCGGATGTCGGCCCAACAGACGATGATTCTTGAACTTGTATTTTGTTTTGGGTTGTATTAAAAGGGGTTGAATAAAATTAGAAGTTCATTTATATTTGTGTTGAATTTATTTATTAATTATTGATTGTCCTTAATTATTTATTTCCAAAATTGTTTAAATTATAAACAATTTAAACGGTTTCTGATAACGAATTAAATAAAACAGGAAAATAACAAATAATAATCCAGTCAGCACCGTTCTGCACTCCCAGGACCTCAAGGTCCTTTCTGTTGCAAAACACCCACTTTTCTACACTCCCACTCCCTGACTTTTGTCCAGTCAGCACAAGGTCTGCACTCCCACTCCCTGACCAAGGTCCTTTATGTTGTTCATGCTCTTATGCGTAACTGCTCCACCCCCATTTTTTTACCGGTTACATCTCTATTTCCCCCTTACTTTTATACACACAAAAAACACAACAATTTCTATTCACAAAATAATAGTAATTATGTATTTCTTGTGAATTCTATGATATCTATACACAGAAAATTAGTGAAACAAAAAATAATTACAGCGGTTAATTATAAACCACAATAAAGTTGGATCTTAGTAAAAATTCTCGCCCTAAAACGAAAAATAGGGTTTGTAAAGATGGAAGTGGTCGTGCAAGCGGATCACACGGCGGCGACATAAGCGATAAGGCGAGCGACCACGGGGCAGGGCTCTAGGCCTTGGGCGGTGGTGGTTAATGTGGACGCAAAAATGCATTTGTTTTCGATGTTTTTAATCCCACTTCTTGGACTTTTCGGTCATGGGTTTGTTTGTTATAGTGTATTTCTCTTTCTTTCCGTGTAATTGGCCTTAGTTCGAGGATTTTCAAGCATTCGGAGCAAAACGAGGAATTTAGGACTCGGGTGATCAGAAATGAAGAGGCAACAATTTACCGGCCATTATTGCAACCAAAATGACGTAAAAGGAGATCCCGATCTCTCTGTTCATGCCCTCTAAGAGGCTCACGTCGGGCTCCAAAACGGCCCGGTTTGAGGCCCGCCACGGGCAGCAGAACGGGCATCAAAGACAAAGAAGAGCTGAGCTATCTGTCCATGCACATCAAGCCACACGTGGCGGGTGGCCAAACGGGCCGGTATGAGGTCCGCCCCAGGCAGCCAGGCAGGCCGATATGCAGCCTGCCCCGGGAAGGCTAACGACGTACTCAGGCCCGCCCCGTGCCTCGCTACGGGCCATGCGCGTCAAGCCATTTCCAATTCAGTTTTGTTGCCTTATTTAAGTAGATCTTGGGAATTAATTTGGGGATCCAAGTTTTGGAGCAAATTTGAGAAAGAATTAGTGTTAGACGGTGAGAGAGAAGTGCCAGGAGAAAGGATTAAAGAAAAACCATTGAGATTCCATCGCTGAATTGATATTTTGTATAAAACTTTACTTTTCAAATATGTTTGTCTCTTGTTCTTGTTCTTCTTTGTGTTCTTTGTTCATCATTATGAGCTAAATTTCCATTATTCTAGGGCTAGGGGAAGCAATATGATAAAGTAGTTCAAAGCTTTCGTGTTTTCTCTGTGCAATTTATGTTTAGGTTATTGTTTGCATGATCTAAACTTAATGCTTGTCAAATTGATCACTTGATAGATGATTAGGTTTTAGCATTCAACAATTGTAAAATGAGAATAGCTAAAAGGACTAAGAATTATGCAACTCGGGTTTAAATCTAGTCTCTAATACAGTTAGGTTAACACGAGTGTGATAGCTATATGATTACAACCCCGAAAGCTAGAGATGTTCACGAAGCTTAGTGCATTATATCTATCTACTCCTATGTTGTTACATCTAGGTTGGAAATTTATGTGTCAAGCGAGATGTTATTCAAGATGTGGATCAGCAAAGATAGAAAAGATATCTGATAAGATGTCATCGGACATCTTGCGCGTGTCCGGTGCTGAATATTTGTTTTCTAGTTTGAAGATACTTATGCGATAGAGATCTAATCTATTAGGAAAGATTATGGCGTAAGGAAACAAAGAGATTTAGCTTGATTGTGGCTCTAAGTAATATGGAAGCCCTAGGAGGCACCATTCAAGTGATTATTGAGCTACAAAACACAAGGTAACTCTTGTACCTTGGTTCAGATCAATAGACATATTTTGTGAACACTGTTATCGTATCTGACTATTTGTTGTCGTCAAGACTATTTGTTCGTTGTTCTTTGTTTATGATTTCAGAGCTCCTAAGCATGTTGGACTAGCGTGTTGAGAGGATGGATGAATTAAACAAAGAAGAAGGTTGTTGTGCTCATACACTATTCGTAACTGAATGAGTGATAGAGTTGTGTTTGCGTGATTGAAGTTTCACGAACAACCTTTTGAAGAACAAGACTAATCCGAGACCAAATGGCTCGTAGGGTGGAATTGAGCGAGGAGCTTAGATTCAGGGGGAGACTCTAAGATAGGTTTGCAATTGTAATAATAACATATGTTTGATCTGAAGGATCTGAAACTTGTATGTTGATTGATTACATATAGTGAAACCTTTCCACTGGCAGAGTACCCCATATGTAGGTGATGATGCACTGAACTGGGCAAACAACTTGCATGTCTTTATTGTTCTTGATTGTTATTATTATTTGTGTCTCTATCCTGTTCTAAATCAAGGTGTCTGTCAATAAGTCAGAAGATTGTGTAAAACATCTTGCTACTGCACCTAACCAGAATTTCAATTGGTATCAGGATCAGGTCACACAACTTAAGAGTTGTGATCTTAGAAGGAAATAATTTTACGTGTGCGAAATGAAGAATTCGAGAAAAGGAGATTTTGTAAATCATCCATACGTGCTGGATGGGACGAATTATGGCTACTGAAAAGTCAAAATGAGTGCTTCATGAAATCACTGGATAGTAAAACCCGAATGTAAAGACCGCCCCGGTTAAAAGAATTAATATTTAAAATTGTTCGATTGGAACGTGGTTGGTTGGAAAACGGGTTGAAATTTGGGCCAAATGCAAAAGAAAAAGAAAAAAAAATGGAGGAAGCATACTTGGGCTGGCCAGGCTCAAGCCCAATCAGAAGGACCGAGCCCAAGCCAGCACCAGGCCCAAGCCCACTCAGCTTACCCTAACCTTAGCACTATTCACGCTTCTTCTTCGTTCAGCCGCACACAGTTCCCGAGACACAACTTCTCCCTCCCTCTCTCGCCCTCTTCTTCTCGCACCGACGCCGCCCTCGCCATTTTCTCCTCCGCGTACGAATCGAACCACGCCGCGCATGGAATCGAAGCGCCACTGCCGAGAACCTCTTTCTGGTTCGTCTTTCCCGGTTTCGAACCACGTCGCGCCAGTGACAGAGGAAGCAGTACGGTTCGTGCTTCCTCGTCCCGTCCATATCCTCCGACAATACCCACCGGAAGCCCTCTCTCTAGCGACGCTGTGGACGAGCTCGGACTGGACGAAGCCGGCCGGAAGCTCCCACGCCGGTGAACCTCTCGTTCTCGCTAGGTCGCAGACAGAGGGGAGTTGGACCGCGCGTCAGCCACCACCTCACCGTCCTGGCCACGCCGGAGCCCTGGCGCCTCTCCCAGCCACTGCCGCCCCTCCTCCGAGCTTTCCAGCAGCCGTCCGCCGCCTTGTCGAGGCCGTAACCCTCGCTGGATTAACCCACGAGGCGTGTTGGACTCGAGCCAGGACTGGACTCGGGCCAGCCTGGGCCTGGGCCAGGTTGGGCCTCGACCAACTAGGCCTCGTGCCAGACCAGGCCTTGGGCCAGGCTGGATCTAGGATGGGCCTTGGGCCAGACCAGATCTAGGTTGGGCCTCGGGCCCGGTCAGGCCTCGGGCCAGGCCCAGGTCTGACTGGTCAGGTTCGGACTTGGGTCGGAGCCGAGTCTGGGTCGGGTCTAGGACCGGGTTCGGGTCGGTTCTAGGTCAGGTCTGGGTTGTGGACCGGGTCGGATTTGGGTCCGGTTTTTGGATTCGGGTTGGACAGATTAATTAATTATTTAATTAATTTAAATGATTTAAAATGGAGGATTTAAAGGACTAAATTGATAAAATAGAGGACTGATTCGGACTGTACCGGGACAGGACTGATTATCACTTTTACTTGTTAAAATCAGACTTTGACTTCGTTCGAGAAGACCGGAGGTAGGCCCGGACGTCAGCAGCTAGAAGACGTAGCTGTTTATTCTTCTTGGGGTAGGGAAAGTAGCGAATACCGGTTTAATTACGGAAAGTTACTCGTATGCATGTTAGGTAATAATAATAACCGGAAAGGTCCTAGTTGGCATATAAGATGTGATTCACTAGAATAACCGCTTTCAATTACTAAATAACCAGATGAGTCATAGATCGCATGTAGGATGTGATTCACTAGTTTAGTCGCTTTCAATACTTGGGAAATTGTCGTGCTGGTAGAATGGTCATGTCGAGCCATAGGACTGTGTATTGTTTGATGTGTATGATTCTTGATGTAGCCGTTGTTTGAGAGTCTTAATAAGATTATACTCGGTGTAATATGTTGTGACTATGTGTGGGCAAGTGTGATGTGTTTGATCTGATGTGAATCCTTGGTTGTGATATGATCAGGTGAGTGATAGACCGATTTGTGTGTTATGGTGAGTTGGCTAGGTTGGTATACCGTGGTCGAACTATGGTTTGTGTGCGGGTTGTTCTCTTGATGTGGTTCCAAAAGGAGGTATGTCCAGTATGATACATACACTGAGAGAGTATGTCGGTGTAGAGTATCGAGGACGAGGATGGATGATCCTTACCCCGATGCTATGTGGTCCGGGAAGGCGTACGACCGAGGTATGTGCCGGTCCATTATGCGTGAGGCCCCGATTCTGTGTGACGGGTAGACGTCCGACTGAGGGATTTCCGGTCTGGGATGTTACCCCGAGTCTGTGTGACGGGAAGATGTCGGGACCGATGCTTCGTGTTCCGGTACGATATAAATGGGACGGGCTGCGATAGTCGGAGATGTGGGATTGGTTATACTGAGTTCTGTATTGTTCTGTTGTGTGTTGTGCGTGCTGGTTGGCTTTGTGCATTGTATTATTTGTGGTTTTGATCTTACGAGGGTGATTAGTGGTGGGTATCAGTTCCTTGGGCGTTGTTGTTAGCTATGTGTTGCTAGTATGCCCTAATTGGATGGTTACTCGTGTTATTGAACTGAAGTTCATAACCTTAACTACTTTTCCTACTGAGCGAAAGCTCACCCCTTACCTTGTTGTATTTCAGGTGTTGAGCGGGACCAGTACTAGCAGGATTCTCGGAGCTTGGGAGCTGGCGAGGGTTTGACTAGTGTCTAGAGACGTACCATTTTTATTCTGTTTTGAACTCTTTTATTTCGTGTTTTACCGAGCTGCTGACTCGTGTGGATTTTCGTAACTTTAAATTGCTATTTGAGACTCTCTTTCTTTATTAAACTGCTTTATTAATTATCGTTTTAAGTTCGCATCTCGAGTCCGGTCAAAACCGGATTTGGGGCGTGACACCGAAAGTCTGTAATCCATGATTGGGAGCCACCACTACTGAAACCTGAGGAAGGAAAACCAACTATGCCTAAATCAGAAAAGGACTGGAGTATTGCAGAAGACGAAGCTTCAATGGGTAATTCACGTGCCCTTAATGCAACTTTCAATGGTGTTGATTATAATGCCTTTAAACTTATCAACACCTTCACAAGTGCAAAGGAAGGTAGGAGATATTGACAATTGCCTATGAAGAAACCACTAAAGTTTGAGATCAGAGGATGCAATATCTTACTACACACTTTGAGGCCATTACTATGAGAGATGATGAGACCATAACTCAGTTTTATGTTCGACTTAGAGATATTGTAAATGAATCATTCTCTTTGGGTAAACCAATGTCAGATGAAGAACTTGTTAGGAAAACATTGAGAGTTGTGAACTCAAGTTTCAAAATGAAGATAACAGCCCTTGAAGAAATGCATGACTTGATCATTCTTCTATTTTGATGAACTAATGGGATCACTGATGACCTTTAAGTTATCTCTTCAATGCACATATATGAGAAATAAAAGAGTGACTTTGAAAAGTACTGCACAAGATCTCAATGATCATAAATGCTCGGATTCTGAAGAAGAGACGGAGAAAACAGTGGTCATGATCATGAAAAAGGCAATAAAGTGTTTCAATCGAATGCCAAGATGATATGTCTGTGAAGATGTCCGTAAACATGTTCCTGGCATCTCAAGGCGAGGTTATTGAGGTGATAGCCCTAACGTTCGGCGTCTGGATCTAAAGTCCCCATTAGATTGAATGTGACGTCAAGGGACGACGCATGACGAGACGAGGGGCTATAGGGGTGCACAGTAATGGTGGAGGCATGGCTTTGGTGGTTGGGCCATTTTAGAGACGGAGACAGAAATAGGTAGGAGAAGAGGAATTTAAAAAACCCTAAAGACCGATTTAATTATCCTGACTAGATAACCGATCTGATAGATAATCCTCTCCTACTATTCTTCTATATATTACGTAAATTTTAATAAAAAATATTTCTTTTGCGGAGAAAAATACTAATAGAATCTGATGAGAGTCCTTCGTACTGCAAAGCGTTCAATTAATGCCCCAACCGACCCGCCCACTATTAATGTAACGCGTTGGATTGAAATTCCATTTACGTGAAAGCATGAGTAAATGGAAATTGATTTGAACCTGCAACACTGTATCCCATCGTACAATTTTAAGGACATGTTCATTAATACTATTCAATTTCTGTAACAAAAAAACAATTCTCGATTTGACTTGCAAAGAGTTCCATCCACATTTATTCAGCCTTCGGACTTATAATAAGATGCTCTTTAATAAATGCTGATTCACCAAAAAATGTTTTCAAGTTAGGCATAGCCGCATAGACATATATGCTCTGTTTAGCTTTGTACTTTTCTGAACAAAGTTGGGCAACATTATTGAGCTGTACAGTTATCAACTTTGATATGCATGTAATTTACATGTTAATCTAAGAGACTTTAGTCGATTAGGGCTTGCGGTTATCGTACTATTCATCCGGTGATCGCACACCAGCGCCCTCTCGTCTTCTCTGGTGTGCACCTAGGGTTTTTACTTTTGTTCTATTGTGCATCAACGAGCCTTGTAAGGCTAGTTTCTCGTCGTCATATCAGGTTTCTTCGATTATCGCGTTTGTCGTGCTGATCGAGGCCGGCACAGGTTAATTCTGTAACCTATTCACTACTTCTCGATTTATCGTTTTTGCTTGTGGTACTGTTGTTGTGTGTGGGTTGAATTACTATGGTTTTTCTGCGGGATTGTGTGCACTCGGTATTTTCTTTGTTTGGACGGCGATTATGACTATTTGTATGGCATGGAACTATCGGGCACTGGGATCAGACAGACATAGACAACAATTACGTGATTTGGTTAGGAAAATTCAGCTGAATGTTTTGTTTTTATCTGAAACATATCATTCTGAAGCGAGTTGGTCACGCTTTCGGTTGGCCCTATTACGTCATAACCTTGGTTTTCATGGGGGAACAAGTCGACCAGTTGAGCATAGAAAAGGAGGGGTGATGCTCATGTGGTCGGATAAATGTCGGGTGAATGTGATAGAGACGACTCAAAGCCATATTGATGTGCAGGTCTTTTTTGAGCAAGATCAACCTTTCCGGTTTACTGGTAACCGACAAGGGAATTCAGGCACCGTACTTGGAATTTGTTACGCAAGTTTGAACGGGATACACAATTACAATATTAGATGCTTATGGGGGATTTTAATGGCATCCTCCATCCGGATGAGAAGCGAGGAGGGAGACCGTATCCCAGTTCTCTTATTCAGAATTTTCAGCATGCCCTAAATGATATTGGGGTTCAGAATATACCTATGGTGGGCTATTAGTTTACATGGACGAAAGGAAAGGACCCACTTACAAAATTGGAGGTCGGGTTGGATAGGGCACTTATGTCCCCATCTCTCAAGTACCGATTTCCTCAGGCACGACTTCAGAATGTGGGGTATACTACATCCGATCATCTGTCCATTACACTTCATTTGGTAAAGGAGAAAAGGGATGGGGTGGATAGGCAATTTCACTTTGAGAATGCCTGGATTAAATAGCCGGAATGTGGTAGATTGACTCAACAAGAATGGGAACAACCGACTGGTAGACACATCAAAACGAACATTTAGGAGATTGGAAAATCACTAGATGTATAGGGGGAAATCGTGTATAAAAATACAACCAACATAATTCGAAGGTGTCAACAATAGTTAAGACCTAAATGATCGGAGGGATAGACCGATAATTCGACTACGATTGGCCATTCAAAAATAGTATGAGTAGGCTTTATCGAAGCAAGATACTTTTTGGCGCCAACGGGCCAAACAACATTGGCTGGCGGATGGGGATAGAAATACTAAGCTCTTCCTTGCCTCAAATAATAAGCGCCGATGGAGAAATAATATTAAAGTGCTGGAGACAAACGTTGGTACAACGGCACATGTGATACTGGAATGCAGTCCCTACTAGTTGGGTATTTTGAGCAAATATTCACGACAAGACCTGAATGGGTGGAGGAATTGCCTATTACTATCACAAGTATGATTACGGAGGAGTAAAACATATCTCTAGGGATGAGGGTCTTGGAGGAGGAAGTTCGGGCAACAGTGTTCCAGATGGGACCTAATAAGTCCTCGGTCCCGGATGGTCTTAATCCACTATTTTATCACCATTATTGGTCTACTCTTTACAAGGAGGTAGTAACTTTTGTTGCCCAGGCAGTAACAATAGGTAACATAGACCCTAATGTTAATCATACGACCCTAGTACTTTTACCTAAGAATAAAGACCCGAAGAGGATTGTTGATTTGCGTCCCATAGCCTCTACAATGTAATTTTTCAGGTTCTGTCTAAAGTCATTGCTAATAGACTGAAACCGTTATTGGACCCTATCATCTTAGTGAACAAGAGGGCTGTTTTACCAGGGAGAGCTATCCAGGATAATGTGTTTATATCCCATGAAATTATTCATTCCCTACATAGAAGTACTGAAGGGTCGAATGGTTTCATGGCACTCAAATCAGACATGAGTAAGGCATATGACCGAGTGGAATGGTCTTTCATTGTAGCTATGATGAGAGATTTTGGTTTTGGACCAAGGTGGAGGGTTCTAGTACTAGCTTGTATGCGATCCATGCAGTATATAGTTAAAACGGGGGTCAAGCAGACAAAAGCCTTTACGGCGGGACGAGGCATAAGACAAGGCGGCCCGTTGTCTCCACATATTTTCCTATTTTGTATGGAGGGGATGTCAAGGTTATTATCCCAGGCCGAGATATGGTAAAATTCATGGGGTGTCTTTGGCCAGAGAAGCTCCGGTTATATCCCAAATCTTCTTCGTAGACGACTGTTACATCTTTTATCGAGCGGATTGACAGGAGGCTGAATATTTGCATGCTATCCTCCACACTTTTGGGAAACTCTCGGGTCAGGTTATTAATAAGCAGAAATATTCAATATTTTTTAGCACGAACAGGACCCCAGCGAATCAGATCCTATGTTGTACTACTCTGGGTATTCAGGAAATCTCTCAGGCATTTACCTACCTGGGGGTCCCGAACATGCTTGGCCGAAGGAGAGGCTAGAGCCTACAGTTTGTGTGTGATCACATAATGGAGAAAATTACTTCTTGGGACGGTCAGATGGCCTTTGTTGGTAGAAAGGAGGTGATGATCAAATCAGTGCTTCACTCGATGCCAATTTATGCCATGAGTGTTTTTCTCCTACCGAGATCCTCGGTGTCAAAAATTCATGTGGCCTTGGATAGATATTTGTGGGAAGGCACTCCAAGGGCGGGGAGAGGCCTATTATTTGGCAGGACTAGGCTAAACTCTGTCAACTGAAAGAGGTGCATGGAATGGGTTTTCGAGATATGTATGATATGAACAGTGCACTGTTAGCAAAAATAGAATGGAAGTTCTTATCCAACCCGGATTGTTTAGTGGCCTGAATTTTTAACCCTCGGTACTTTAGAAAGGGGAATTTTTTGCGATTGGGTGGGTCTGAATCCTAGTTAGCTCTTGTTGGGTCTACGAGCTACTATAAAACTCTTGGAGGAAGGCCTTCGGAAGACCATAAGGAATGGAAGGTCCACTAAGGTGGAAGGGATATTGTGGCTCATGGGTGACATACCCACAATTCCTATTGGGACGATGCCAAATGGAGTTATGCTGATTTCAGAGTTAATTACGTAAATTGGAGACTGGGACGCTTCAAAGATCACTACCTGTCTACCGTCGGATTTCATCCTAGAGGTGCTGAATATACCGCTCCTTAATCACACAAGACCGGATATATGGTATTGGACACGAAAAATCCGAGGCAATTATAGTTGTAAGGAATGGTATCGTTTGTTGGCTCGGCTTCACGGCCGGTGGGTGCTAACCTATGGAGCCTCGATCTGGACGACCATATGGGACCTAGACATTTAGCCACGTACCAAGGTGTTTCTATGACGAGCTATTAGGTACTCTACATGTGGCTGCGAACCTCCGGACAAAATTTGTCCCTATTCCAGAGGAATGCCCGGTGTGTGAGTCTGGAAGTGAAACAACTCTCCACCTACTAGTTCAATGTCTGTTTTCCAGGGATGTATGGCAACGATTCCATGTTTCTTTTCCGGCTTCTTCATCTACTAATTTTATACAATGGATGACTGAAATTGTGGTTATTCCGGATATGGCGACAAAAAGTAAAATTGCTCTAACGGTTTGGGAGATTTGGAAAGGTTGTAATAGTGTGGTTTGGGATCAAAACCACCTACCGGCCAGCTCGATCGATGCTACAGTCAGGAGTAATGTCTATAGTTGGAAGAAGGAGCATAGGAAACTGAGTATGCAGACTCGACCCCCAGTTTGACTTGCTATAAGAGGGTGGAAACCACCACAACTAGAATGGATATCCCTTAATGTTGATGGGGCGGTTTTTGTAGACACCTCTCAATTGGGGTGTGGGGTATGACATGTAGGGATGAGAGAGCAACAGTTGTGGAAGGTCGGAATGGAATTAGAGTGGGCACACGGATACCCGAGATGGCAGAGGCCATTGCAATCCATCAAGCTCTCTTGTGGGTAAGTGAGTCAGGGTGGTCGCGCGTTATCATTCAAAGCGACGCCCAATTTGTGGTGAGGATGATGTTAGGATCTACCCCTCTTTTCTCACCGGTGGGCCGCATTATTGAAGAATGTGTGTCCATTATTATATCGCTCGAGGATGTTAAACTCGAGTTTATTTCTAGAATTACGAACGGGGCTGCTCACTGGTTAGCACTTGAGTCTCGTTCTATGTCTGTTCTGACGTAGACTGTGTTTCAAATACCATATGCACTTTTATGTATTTTGAGGCATTTTAAGTAATACCCCAAGTTCCTCTCTTTCAAATAAAAAAAAATGCTCTTTAATGATTGAATCTGAAATATAATATCACATCATTAAATATACATTAATTTAAAGTTTGTTTGGGAAAACAAATTAGTATGTCCCAAACCATTACTAGTAGGGGTGGACATCGGCTGGGACGCGACAATATTTTTATTATCCGTAACCCGAACCAGGAGGAAAGGTTCCTTGAAATCCATAACCGACATCGCACCGGGTTTCAACGGGCAACTTGAAATCCGACCGTCATTAAGCCGACCGGTTATGGTTTTTAATCGATCCATTGAGTTTTCTTTTGGGCCTTCAATTAAAGACCAACATAAAAAAAATCAATTTCTGAAACAATTAAAATAAAACCAATTTTCAACAAAAACACAATTATAAGTTATTACTGGTAATTTGCTATTAAGCTATTACATCAAAAAAAACATTTTAAAAAAAGTCTTCAATGGTCTTTAGAAACAAAAAAAAACTTCAAGTGAAATACATGCCACAAACAATAAATAAAGGATTAAAATGTACGTTTATTTAAGTAAAAGGATTTGAATTCAAGTTCATTAAAATCAAATAAACTTTGAGCTTTAAAATCAAATACTAGTGTCAACATTTAATTTATTTTAACTTAAACAACCAACTTACTGCATGATTGTTTATAGACAAATTTACGAATAAAACTAAACTAATCTCATAAATTTTATCTTTGTTAGGGTATTAATCTAATACTAGTGTCAACATTTATTTTATTTTAAATCTCTTGTAATACTATAACCATCAAATTAGTAAAACAAAATATAAACATTTTTATATACACAATTAAAGCCAGTTGATCGTTTTTTTATGGGGTTGGAAGATAAAAAACTGTACCCACCCAAAATGCTACCGGGTTGGTATTTTTTAACCGTAACCGTCGTCGGTGACACCGGTTCGGGTGATTCCGGTGATGGGGCAGCCGGTGACAGTCGGTTTTCGGTGACGTTTGGATATTTGCACTAACTCTACTTACTAGGGACCAAGACTTAATATTAATATTGATATCAGGGAATGTAATCCGTTTTTTTTATAAGCGAATTTTTTTTATTAAGCAAGTGTTCTACCAGTAAGTAGAACAATGCCAGAAAAAGAACCTTAAAAAGGAAACTTTTCCTCACACCAAAACAGCTACACAGAGCTAAACAAAAACCCATACAGAAAAACTATTTTCTACTTGGGTCTAAACAAATAAAACGGTTAGAAACCGGGACTGGTAGTATAGCTTGTCCTGCCGGTTGAGGGTATTCCTCGTCTTTAAATTCCTCGATACCTTCCAGCATACGATGCAGGTTGAACTGGTCGAGTACTAAAGAACCAAGATCAACTGCCTTTTTCCGACCTTTGAGTAATAGCTCCAATCCCCCGAACTATTTTTTTTATCAATATCAATCGTAAAACTTCCCGTATTGCTTCCTTTATCAGCAGAAGTCTTGGCTCTTGTCTGATAAAAAACTACTGGATGCGCAATTTTCTTTTTCTGTCCCTTCTTTGGGCGACCACGCTTCTTTGGTTCCTCCTCCGAAATCGGAGGTTTAGATAAAGCATTCTTCCACGGACTGCCTTGGTCCCCGACATTCAGGGTCGAAACACCCCGAGATCCGATCAGACTTATAAATTGGGCTGTGGAAGTTTGGGCCGCCAAAGGAGATTCTGCCACCAGAACCGGCATTGGGCCAAAGATGCCACAGTAGCAGGCTTGTCAGCCGGGCTTTGGGCCTCAAGGTCGGCCCAATTGCTAACCTCAGAAGAAACGACGTTCAATTCTGCGTCTTGATCGTCTTCAACGTCCTCCCCACGCGTTTGAGTTCCTGCAATTTCGCTACCCAAACCGGATCCGCCAAATCAGATTGACAATCCCGTGATTTATGGAGATTGCCATACGCCTCTTTCAACTGCGAAGAATCAGGAGCCAAATCATCGAGTTGACCACGCTCTGTTCCAACGATTGAAGCTGACCGGATGCGTTTCAGAGCAACGAGCAGAACAAAATCGCTTAGTTTGAGTCCGTTGAATGTTTTCACCGCCTGAGAAGCAGCATCATTCGTGGAAAACGAAACAAAACCAAAGAATTTACCCCCTCTGTTTGGGCGTTTCAAAACAGAGCATGAGATAATATTCCCAAACGGCCCGAAACTGCTGCGAATCCACTCCTCCGTCGTATCAAACGGAAAATTGAATATGAACATATCAGTCGTGCTCACCTGACCCAGACGCTGTTCAATCTGAACTCTGCCCTGTTTGGGTCCCTGAGTAGGCGTCTTCGACGGACCAGAAGTAGGAACAGCACCGGGCTTGTTCTCCCGATCATCTGCACCTGATTGATTCGCACCAGTAGCAGGATCACCTTCATCTTCACCACCAACTCCCGCAGAGAAGACAACATTAGATCTATTCTGATGCTTTTTCGGATCTGCACCAGAACGCTGCGACGCACCAGGACGCTTCCGCTTGCTCTTGACCGGGCGAAGCACACCGCTTCTCTTCTCAGTCGACACCGATCTCTCAATATCCACATAATCACGATATAAAGAAATCAGGCCCGAGCAAAATGAGAGAAAAGAGAGAGGCATGGTTTCGGGGGGAAAGTTCACGGGTGACAGGATAAGATAATGTAATCCGTTGTAAATGGATCTTTATGTTGTAAAATGTAAAAAAGAACATTAAGAACAAAAAGATGTAACATAAGGATAAAGAAAATGTGACAACGGATTTTGAATTTAAATATTAGGTTCAGATGTGTTACGGATTTTTATTCTTGATATTACAGAATAGTTTTACTAAAAATTCAGTGTTACAATTTCTTGATTATTGTGTTACAGTTTTTTGTTCATGTTATTACTTTGATTTATATTTTAAAACATAAGGATCATTTAAAACGGATAGTGCCCCTTGATATCAGTCTCCCACTTATGCCTTTTCAAAATATCATAAAAGCTTTCTCTTCCTAAACCCTAAGAAATAATTGTCGTTGGATATCGTGGTGGCAACGTTTTCTTTACGGACAACAACGACGACGTCTCCAAGGAGAGAGACAACGAGACAAGGTTTGTTAGTTGGCCGTCTCCACAATCCGATGAGGCGCTAGATGTTTGGGATGAGCCTTTATTCCCTAGTGCGTGGAAAAGGGATGTACGACCAATCTCTGCGCAGGATCCCCACTAGATGGTCGAGCGTTTACTTGGCCTGGCGTGACGCTAAATACCGAGAACAGGACCTCGACCTCATCGAGTTGGAGTGGTGCAACCAACTCCACGTTTTCCTACGCAAGAGAGAGAACCACCGCTTACTGAGGGTAAATGATGGTCCAGTGACCCACGACGTTGCCCAAATCGGATATGGGGATTTGCAACCAGAAGCGAAGGTGGACGGTAAGCGAACGAGGTAGTGATGCATGGGTGAAGATGAGGAGGGGGGCATGGTTCACTAGTGGACGTTGTCGGTGAAAACGACGTGGTGGAGATGGAAGCGGGGTTTGAGGGGAGGACACCTTCTCAGGTTATGCCCCCCTCGGGCCGTTTTCGACACCAATAGACTCGCGACCATGAGGAAAGGGCAGAGGTCACTGGTGATGTCGCCAACGCATTGAGGTGAGGGACTGAACCCAACCAATGATAGAACAGATGTCGCAGAAGGTCTATGGTTCTATCGGCGCCACTAGTGGCCCATTGAAATATTCAGTATCAACCTTGTCTGGTGAAAGAGGTCGATTGCAAGAGGGTCTGGTATGGGGTTCTGATGGATTACTCTTTCCCACGGAGCCGCACGGAGGTGAGACTGGAGAGTGTTCTTGGTATGGTTACGATTTCCCTCCTACTAGGTAAGGAGCATCCGGTGGGAGACACCCAAATTATGAGAAATCTACACGTTCCAATGGGGCATATCGATCAGCGACGTGGGCAACCTCGCCTCACTTAATGAGGAGTTCATGGTTCCGTTGGGGGTGGGGGGCGTATACGGGTACTACCGTCTTATTGGACGTATGGTGGCAGTGGTTCCACCAAGTACAAGCATAATACTCCTTTACTATCTCGGGATCCAACACTCTCGTGATCTTGGAGCCATACGTTATCATTCAAGGGACGACGACGCACATTGGGTCCTCGAAGGACTACTTAATCCGCCTCAGGCGCCAACTTTCCTGAAATAAGACGACTCTATCCTAACTTACGGTTTGGAGCAGTTGTACCGGTGGTCTAAGCCGTTATCGCAGTATCCCCTCCTAACATCTACTTGGAGCATTTCGGTCAATGAGATTTTTTAATCCTTTTCGTAGTCCCTCGATGTGTTGGATTACAATTAAAAAACATAAGGTTACCTGAAAGAGTTTCGTCATTTTATTTCTTTTAGATGAAAGATAATCTATATTTTATGATAAAAAAATAGTAAAAATAAACAAGAGATGATTTTCTAAAATCACTTCACACTTCTAAAATTTTCACTTAAATTTTCTAGTTTTACTTTTTATTTTGATAATAAAAAGAAAAAACTATTCATTAACCCTTATTTATACTATATATTAAAAATGGGGTGTATCTCATTTACTTATTATCATTCATATTAGGTTAAAATCAAGGGTAAATTATAAATACCTACCCCAAACTTATAGCGTTTAACTGATACTTACGCTAAAGTTTTTTTAACTGATATCTACTCAAATGTTTAGTTATATAACAAATAGCCCAAGCCGTAAGCTAAAATGATGAAAATGACCTTAATTATTTTTTAAATAATTTTTTAAAAAATAAGCTGATGTGATTTTTAAATAAAACTGAAGTGATTTAATAAGTAAATATATATATATATATATATATATATATATATATTTATAACAAAAATGATTTTTAAAATATGTATTTTTAAATAATTATTGAAGTGTAGTTGAGAGTATTTTGGTCATTTTAGCTGACGGCTTGAGCTATTTGTTATATAACTAAACATCTGAGTATGTATTAGTTAAAAAAAAACTTTAGGGTAGGTATCAGTTAAACGCTACAAGTATAACACTCTTTATTCTTTATGCTTTATAGAAGTGTAATTCTATGTTTTTTAGTACACGAACCGAATTTTTTATTGATATGAATTAGAAATACCGTAAAGACCATACATGAATGAAAATGAGCTAAACACGATGAGATACAATCTTGGTGACAGTCGAGACATTGATCTTATATCTGAGTACCAGATGAGAACCAGGGAGATGCTAGGGGTGGTTCCCTATTCCGACTGTGTTGAGTGCGATGAATCCATTGTACTTTCCCTGTCTTGAATTGATCGATACTTCTATGTCGTACCAGTTGATCAAGGAATATGTCAGGGAAAGGAGGAGACTGAGAGTCAGAAGGCATTTGACTAACAAAAGCCGAAGTGTGGCTCCTCATAAACACCCTGAGATGCCCTAGGTTACTCATGATGACCCGCGAAGCAGCTCACCATGCCTCGCTCCTACCCCATCGGGAACATTTTCCTCAACTGTGTCTGTGGAGTCCAGACTGTCTTATGTGGGAGTATTACACCCATCAGTCCCTAGAGTGGAGACGTACCAGTGGGGCTCCTCTGTCCTTTGGTGTAGGAGGCTAGAGTCCTCCGCGCGAGGATGGGGAGGATACCATTAGGGTTTCTCTCATTATTCCATAGGTGTATCCTCGGATGTATCTCAGACCAGCGATCCTCAGGCCTCCGGTTGTCGTGAAAGTTGTTTCTCTCGTCTCCCGTGTGATCAAGGTAGGGGCGGGTGTCTAGAACTATCCGAAGACATAATAACATAGTTGTAACATGCGACGAGCGCTCGGGGTCCTGTTTGCACAGTCTCTCACCAATCGGCTCGAAAAAGACATGTTCGTGTTGGTGGAGCATGTGCCAGTGGGAGGATGTGCCTGTTCGGGACCAACGATCCGGCTCAGATTGTGGTCGAGGGGCGGATATTCCATCTTGAGGTCCGGCTGCATGCATGTGTGCTCGATGGCACCTTAGACAAGGTCGGTGTTGGAGGGCCTACAGAAGGGGTAGGGCAGTATCGATGTCAATAGGCGTGCCATGATAGGACCCCGAGGCCCCATTTCCAATGGCGCTTCGCTGGCGATCAATTGGAGGACATGGTCCCCATCTTCCTCCGTATTGATCTGTCGACGTTGTGGCTGGTTTCGAGAGGCTGGTCGGACATAACGATCTCTAGGGTACATGTACGCCATTTCGTGTGGCAGACACCGACAATCAGCTGCAAAGGGAGCAGGGCCTTCTCGTGGGATGATCCACGGGCCCCATCGGATGAGCGATGGATCGGCAAGCGGTATACAATGGCAGAGGTAGGCGAACATGGTGAGCATGCATCCATGGTGGTCGGCGGAGGTAGGGACAGTTGTGACAAACGGGAGAATGGCGAAAATGGTTTTGGGAGAAGAAATGGTTTGAAAAGGGAGAGAAACCTTAGGTTCTGAGTTTTGTAATTACTGTTATTCTGTTCTTACGTATGATAGAAATAATCAAGGTTGTAAAAGGCGGGCTAGGCATCCGCAAGGAGAAAAACGCCACGACTTGTGCAGGTCGGGCGGGTGTGTCTCCGATATAGCAGCCGGGCAGGCGACTAAATCCGGACGACGCATAGGCGCTCATAGCCACCATCTCCCCATCTTATCACAAAGAATTAAGGCCTCGTAGGTTGAAGATGAAGAAACAAACACGTTGATGAAGAAGAAGAAAGGACAGAGGAATAAGCAAACACGTTTAAAAACAAAGGTTTGAGATAATATGTTGGGAAGGTAAAAGGGTTTCAGAGTGATATTGATGGATTGGAATAAGGTAGGACCGGTAGGTAGAGATAGGGGTGGGCATTGGGTGGTTAACCGCTGTAAAGACCGCTTCGATTAAAAGATTTAATTATTTAAATTTTGGTTCGATTGGAGCGTCGAGGTAAAAGAAAACGGGTTAAATTTTGGAACGAGTACAAAAAGAAGAAGAAGAAGGGAGTTGACTTGGGCCGGCCAGGCTCAGGCCCAGTCAGAAGGAATGAGCACAAGCCCAGCACCACACGCCAACCCAGCCCAATAGCTAATCCTACGCGTTTCACCTTCTTCTTCTTCGTTGTTCGAGCACGCCTCCCGAGGCACGTTTCTCCCTCCCATCTCAGATCTCCCTCGCCTCGCTCTCGATCCCACCCTCTCGCTCTCGTGCTCTCTCTCCCTCCATCCTTACCGACACCGTCCTCGCCATCTTCGTCTCTGTGCGAATCGATCGACGCCAGCGAGCGTGCTGCACCGAGAGCCTCGCGTCCCGTTTCTTCTTCCCCGAGCCCCAAATCACATCGCATCTATGACGGGCTCTCAGCACCGGTGAGCCACGCTCTAGCCTCGTCCCTTCTCCGACAACCTCCCTCGCCTGCGAATCGCACGCGTAAGAGACCTCTCCGGCCGGAATCCCTCGCGGCGTTTCTACTCCCGCGCCGGAGAGCTCGTTTGGCTCAGCGAGGGAGTATATCCTCGCTGGGTATGGGTCACTGGAGAACCTCACCGGCCCTGCGACGGGGATCAACTCTCAGCGTCGCCGCAGCTTCCCCCGAGCTCCTCGCCGCCGGCGACTGAAACAAGCCCTCGCCGCCCCTCCTCGTGCTCGGACTCAGGCTTCCAGACGGGGTTGGGCCTTGGGCCAGTAAGGTTGGGCCGGAATGGTCTTGGGCCAAGGACGGGCCTTGGAGCCAGGATGGACCTTGGGCCGGACCAGGCCTCGGGTCCGGACTTGGGTCGGAGCCAGGTCTGGGTCGGGTCAAGAGCCGGGTCTGGGTCGGTCCTGGGTCAGGTCCGGGTCAGGGTCGGATCCGAGTCTAGTTTTCGGATCCGGGTCGGGCATATTAAATAAATAAATTAATTTAATTTAAACAATATAAAAATGGTATTTAAAGGACTAATTGCGAAAATCAGAGGACTTTTGGACTATACCGGGACTGATTGGAAATTTTACCTGTTAAACCCAGACTTGGACTTCGCCCGAGAAGACCGGAGTTAGGCCAGGATGTCAGCAGCTAGGAGACGCAGCTGTTGTGATCGTCTTGAGGTAGGGAAAGTAGCGAATACCGGTTTAATTACAGAAAGTTACTAATATGCATGCTAGGTAATTATAAAACTGGAACGATCGTTTAATATTATATAATAACCGGACGAGTCTTAGTAACATGTAGGATGTGATTCACTAGTGTTAGCCGCTTTCAATATTCTTGGAAATTGCCGTGCTGGTAGAATGGCCATGTCGAGCCTTAGGACTGTGTGTTGATTGAGATGTATGATGTGTGTTATAACCGCTGATTGAGAGTCATAATAAGATTGATTCGGTGTTGCATGTTGTGACTGTGTGTGGGCAAGTGTGCTGTGTGTGACGTAATGTGAACCCTTGATTGTGATATGACCGGGTGAGTGATAGACCGGTTTGTGTGTTATGGTTAGTTTGCTTGGTTGGTATACCGGGGTCGAACTATGGTTCTGTGATGCGTGTATTCCCTTGAAACTCTGTGTCCCAAGAGGACGTGTAACCGGTATGATACCTACACTGAGAGAGTATGCCGGTGTAGAGTATTGAGGACGAGGATGGTGAGGCCGTTATCTCGATTCTCCGTGACGGAAAGGCGTACGACCGAGGGATGTTCCAGTCCGGTATGCGTGAGGCCCTGATTCTACGTGACAAGAAGACGTCCGACTGAGGGATTTCCGGTCTGGGATGTTACCCCGATTCTATGTGACGGGAAGATGTCGGGACTGAGGCTTCGTGTTCCGGTACGATATAAATGGAACGGGTTGTATTGGGCCTACGGGTTGTATTGGGTCTACGGGTCGTGTTGGGCCTACGGGTCGTGTTTGGCACTAGGTGTCGTGTTTCTACCCGTTGACATGTGTCCTTCGGGATGTTCCGGGAACCCCAATGATCTATGGTCCTTTGGGGACATTTCCGGGCCTTCCGATGAAATGCGTTCCTAGGGAACGTTTCCGGTAGCCCCGACGTATGCGTCTCCTCTAGACCGAGGGGCGATACGAGATGATACGATGACTTTCTGGTGTGACATGATGGAGTTAGGGGATTGCGGTACGGTGTGCTGTGCGTGATACGTTTGCTGTTTGGTTAATGTTTTGTTGCGTGTAAGTGGTTGTTTGAGTGCGTGGTAAGTTTTGGTATTGAAACCCGGTTTGGCAGTTAGTGGTGCTGTACTAGTATGCCCTAATTGGACGGTTACTCGTGGTGATGAGTCGATGGTCATTACCTTAACTACTTTTCCTACTGGGCGAAAGCTCACCCCCTTACTTTGTTGTCTTTCAGGTGTTGAGCGAGATTTGTACTAGCAGGACACAGCTGAGCTTGGGAGCTGGCGAGAGTCTTGTCTAGTAGGTCTAGAGACGTGCAATTATTTTTGAACTAAGCCTTGTGTACTGGTTTTTATGAGCTGTTGACTCTTTCGTTTGATCTATTATTATATTTTAAGTTTTACCTATTTAAATTTGTCCTTTTATTTATTTATTTATTTATTTTAAGTTCACGTCTCGAGTCCGGTCAAAATCGGATTTGGGGCGTGACAACCGCCCAATGGAACCCTTTACGAACCCTACACGATACTACTGGTTTGACATATCTTGGAACCAGTCTCAACCCAAAAACCAATTTTTTATAGTGAAACCAACCAGTTCATTGACCGGTTGGTTAGTGGTTGGTTAACCGATGGTTTGACGTTTCAAGAACCGACAATCAACCGTTAATTCTTTGGTTCGATCGTCAAGAACCCGCAATCAACCGTTAGCTTTCCGATTTCAGATTTTCCGGTGCAGTTTCTGGTTGGTGGTGGTTGATTTTAGCGGCTTCTTTTTTTTTTGCCCACCTCTAAGTAGAGACGTAGAGTCACTGTGACATTAGTAGATTAGGTTTGGTTATTACCCTAGAATAGCTGTTATTAAATTATTTATCAACTAATCAATTGCATAATATTTAAACAAGACACGGGTTCACTTTAGAAAGAAAAAAAAAGCACTTGGAAAGTGGAAAAGGTTTAATAATTATAAAAATTGATCCATTAGTATATGATAATTATGGTTTTCATGTTTCTTTCTTAACCTGTCTTCATGTCTATGGTATATGGATACATATCGCTTGAAAAATAACTATTAAAACAATTAATGTTAATTTTTTAAGATATGTTATTGTATATATTTGTTAAAGAAAAATATTTTATTCTGAATTTTTAATTATATATGTCTAATATATATAGTTATTAATAATTAAAAATAAAAAAAATAAAATCCGCCTAGGCCCCGCCTGTCGTCTATGAGCCCTCGCTGTCCGACTAACGCCTAGCGCCTTTTACAACCTTGGAAAGAATAAATAATATATTTTTCTCTAATTTAATTATGTTATGATTATTGAGTAATGTACATAAATAAAATAAAACTTATTATAACATTGAGATATTACTAAAATTTGTTCTAGATTTTGAAATTAAAGTAAGGCAATGAAGTAAGGTAAGAAAATTCTAAACTATGTGTATTAAGTGAAATTAATAACAAGACTATAATGTACCTTTTTTGAGATTATCTCGATAAACAGTAAAATTGAACATCAATCAAGCTTAAAATAATCATAATTCAAGCAAAAGTTAGGTAAAGTTCTATGAGTTATTCAAAATAATAATAATAATGCTTACACAACATTAATATTCAAACTTCAAATCAACTTGCCAATTTAATGAAGTTCATAAACATAGTCCTAATAGTTGTCCCCAAAGATATTACATTAAACCATACAAGTGTACGCACGAACGAACATAAAGAAACACAAATGTTAAACTTTGTCCTAATGACATAATAATCGACCCCAATGGTAATTGTAATGAAACTAATGCTCAAAAGTTTGCACAACCTCACACGAGAGTACACTATGTTTGTCTTCATTTTGTTTTGGAGGTACTTTGGGTCCCGGCTTCAAGGACCAACTTGAAAGCACATTCTATGCACGATTTGTACCTCTGCGGAACTATGAAACCTGGCTCGCTCCCGATCGTGAGCCTCAACTTTCCCATGTAACTAATTATAGTCACTATAAGACTCTGCTCAACAAAACAAAAAAAATGCATAACTTAACGATGTTTTAGTGTCTTTACAAATCATATATGGAATAGTTAATAACCAAATCATTGAGGGAACAAAAAAAAATGTAAAAAAAAAAATTGTACCTCAGGCACACCAGTGACAGTGAAGTAGATGCTGCTAACAGGATGATTATCCAAAGCCACTTGTTCGGTTGGTCCAATTACATTGGTAAGAGCTATGCTTGAGTTCTTTAACGTGTTGTAAACAACCCTTGCTGCTGCCTATGTAAACATAAACACGACTAGTGTTAGCGAAAACCAACTCGCGAGTTTTGTTTTGTAAGCAAGTACGTACCTCGGGGCCTCGCAGTTTCCTTAACAAGTCGAGGACTTTCGCTGTTAAAACAAAACCAAGAGATGTTTTTTTCGGCTTGAGCTTCCGCTGTGCTTTGTTTATGAAGTCGAGAGGGCTTAAAGAGTCAGCCTCGTCGAGTTCAGGCACCGGTATGTGCAGGAACGCGAACTGGTTGCCCCATATTGGCTTCGAGCCTTGACTAGGCTTAAGCATCTCCTTGACAGATTTGTAGCCAACACTCATCCTAGTGTTGAGCAACACCAGCGCGGTGATGCTCTTTTTGCTTGATTCCTCTTCCATCTCTTTCATGTACAGCCTCGTCCCCAAGAATATTATCCCCGTTATCACATCATTCACCGTCTATTCAAAAATGAAGCGGGTTAAAAATCAGTAGCATATGCGTTACATTTTAATAGAACTGTCTGTGTGAGGAAGCGTGTTAAAATATTTTAGAAAATATTGAACGAGGGTGTTACTTACTACTCCATGCCCGAGGTTGGATTTAATTTGTATGATTTGGTCGAGAGAAAAGGTGACGGAAGTGTTAGTCTTGGGATGGTACTGCACCAGAGGGTTCCCAGATCGAATAGGGGAGATGTCATCTTCCGCAACACTGCTCTTCCAAAGGCTCAACCCGAAATCGGAGAGGGTATTGAAGACTAAGGAGGCGAAGCGAGGGACGATGCTCTTGTTCTTGTCGGCGTTGGTCTGAGACCGTCGCGATGGGAAGGTCAACGGGAGAGAAGGATCGTCGGCCCTTTGGAGGCAGGAGAGAAGAGTACCCATGAGAGAGTAGCCATCCCCAAGAGCATGGTGAAACTTGAACACCACGGAACCAGCCGCAGTGCTCGTAGGGTATGTTATGACGTGCACTTCCCACAACGGTCGGCTTTGAGGAAGCTCTTCTAACCCTATCTTTGTCAGGTACTCGTTGAAGTACTCGTCGTAGGATGTCGCAGACAATCCGGATGGAAACCTCGGATACTTCAAATGGTTCTTCAGGTTCACTTCCACTCTCTTCCACTTCCTTGACCCACTCTTGTCTGTAACCTGTGCGTAGAGAGGAAGAGTGTTAGAGAATAGTTTGTTCCAGTAAAGAATAAGCGCTCGAGACCTACTAAGGAACAAGCTGATAGTTGAAAGTCCAATTATAGTTATATTCTAACGGGTACGTACCATGATGGAAGAGAAACGAGGATTGACGGGGAGGAAGACGTCCCTGAGAAGGGCCATGGAAGGCAAGTCATGGATGGGAGTCTCGAGCTCTAAGACGGCGGTGATGGAGAGGGAAAGCACGGAGCTGTTGAAGTACTGAGAGATGGGGCTGGCGGGCATTGATCTTTCATCTTCTTGCTGCTCAAACTCCATTGTTGCGTTACTTGATGACTTAGCTATAGCTTCCCATTCTTTTAAAGGTGACCGGGTGATATATGAGGGGTAGATGAAGTAGATGGCCCGTCCATTAATTAAACTGTACCTTCATATTACCCATCATTTAATACAATAAGTTGAATATATATGTATGTTATTCTTTCTATGTTTTAAGGAAGAAGTTAAGTCAGACAGCGACGATAATTAATCATCTGTATGGAAGTTGATGTACATAATTATTGTGACAAACTAGATAAATTAAATGCTTATCATTTTTTTTTGAGGAAAATATCAATTTTTTATTACTCAGAATCGATAGCCAACACCCAAGAGATTGGTATGCCAAACAATTTATGTTCCATATATATATATTTTTTTGAAACGACGTTCCATATATTATCAAACCAAATATAAGTATTTTTAGCTAAAACATAAGTATTTTTTATAGCTTAAACATAAACTAATTTATTAGTTTCTTGACGGATATGCCCCACCTGAACATTCGGCATCTGTCCAAGAAGAACCTTGCAATCCTCTATGACTCTTCTGAGAGACGACATCATTTTTCTGAGCTTGAATCGCAAGGACAACTTCCAGACAATCATACTCTAAAAACCATTCCTCCACCCATTTGCCAACAACTAGATAAATTAAATGCTTACCTTATTTTTCGTTCAAAATTGAATACTGTCAAATAAAAATTCAAATTTAATTACCAAATTGTCCGGAGGATCAGAGGGCTATAATGGCGGTCCCAATAAGCAGGACGGCCGCACGGGACTCCTGATACTGGACGGGGGACTATTTGGGTCAATACACGGTCAAGTCGGCATATAGTATGGGTCAACACGCCCAGGCAACCTTCCAGGAACAACCAGAAATATGGTCGGCTATTTGGAAGATGGAGGTGATGCCGAAGGTCAAGTCTTTTCTGTGGCGTACTTGCTCAGGATGCTTGTAGGTGGCAGTTAATCTGAGGCGACGACATGTGGATATGGCGGCGACCTGCCCAGTCTGCTCTGGGGCGGAGGAATCGGCTCTCCACCTGTTGGTTCATTGCCCGGTGGCAGCGGAGTGCTGGGTGAAGTCGGGGTTGAATCTACCCCAAGAGGCCCCGACAATAGTAGAGTGGGTGCATGGAACGCTGAACATCAACCCCCCGGCAAGCGAGGGATTGATATGATGTCTCTTGTGGGAGGTGTGGAAGGCTAGGAACAAAGTGGTGTGGGAGAATGTGATCCAACCTGTCACGCCCCAAATCCGGTATTGACCGGACTCGAGACATGACTTGAAAATAATACGAAATGTAATAACAAAAGTGTCTCAAATCCACTATAACTCTCCAAGTTTAGTTTCCATCAAAATATCTCAAGTAAAAGTTCCATAATAAATTCTTTAAACATAAGGTTCGCAACCAAAAATAGGACCACAATCGTCTCTAAAGACAAAAGCACCCAAACCCACAGAAGCCACCGAGCCTCGAAACCACTACTCAACAAGCACGCCTGTAAAAACAGTCAATAAAACAAATAGGGGTGAGCTTACGCTCAGTAGGGAAAATAGATAAACAGTTTAACCTTCAATTTAGTAATAAAATAACTTTAGCATGACAATACATATTGCAATTAATACTTTAATCAAAATGATGTTATAACATAGGCAAGATAAGAACAATATCGCATTCTTAAGGATAACAGTCTTCAAGTTTAACAAATAGAAATTCACAATTTTGTTCGGGCCTCAATGATACGAAGAACTAAGAAGATATTGAAATACGGGAATAAAACGGGTATTTAACGCTTTCAAAGAGCCAGTAACAATCATAGAAAATAAAGTAAACAATGCATTTATTAACAATCAATAGAAGATAGAGCGTTTAAGTGATGCCGTGGGACATGAAGTCACCACCCTCCGATCCACAATACTCTTTGTGTCATGTCGGATCCCATACTCCGATCCACAAGAGTATTCGTGTCATATCAGATTTTCCCTCGATCCAGAGGAGGCACATACATCGGGCTACCGGTAACAATCCCTGAGGGACGCTTATCGTTGGGATTCTCATAAATGCCCCCAAAGGACCATATGTCATAGGGAACTAAGGTAATGCTCCCGCAGGACGCATACACTCGGGTGAGTAAATGAGTAACCATCCCCCGCAGGGTAAACCATCAATATCCCGCAGGATCAACCAACCAATGCCCCGCAGGGTCCACCAATCAATATCCCGTAGGATTAACCAACCAATGCCCCGCAGGGTCCTCCAATCAATATCCCGCATGATTACCCAACCAATGCCCCGCAGGGTCCTCCAATCAATATACCGCAGGATTACCCAACCAATGCCCCGTAGGGTCCACAACCAATATCCCGCAGGATTAACCAATCAATGCCCCGCAGGGTCTACCAATCAATATCCCGCAGGATTAACCAAACAATGCCCCGCAGGGTCTACAACTAATATCCCGCAGGATCAACTAACCATTGCAAAACGCACTGAAGAGAATAACATGCCGACACATCATACAACCAAGCTTAGCAAATCACAATTTCATCACAACACACCAAGGATATCCACATACCCTTACACTTACCGTTATATTTACCAATCACGATCCATCGGTCCATCGATCACCTGATCGTACCATTTGGCATAATCAGTCATACTCGATCATCCATTCAATCATTCAATCATTCATTCAATCATCCAATTATTCAAGCATTCATTCAATCATTCAAATATACGACTTAGCTAGTTTCATTAGACTCTTAATTTATCTTAAAACTAAGCAAGCAAGCATGTGAGGCAACTACAACCAATCCTATGGCTCATCACGACCTTTCTACCAGTAAAGCAATTTCCCAAGTATTGAAAGCGAGTTAAACTAGTGATTCACATCCTACGCATGTATACTAGACACGTCCGGTTATTAGTAATTGAAAGACGATTATTCTAGTTATTCACATCTTATATGCAATCTAGAACTTTTCCGATTTTATTAACCTGATAGGCATACTGAGTATTAAAATACACGAGGAGTTTAGTACTTTCCCTACCTTGCGGTCTTCCTCTAACAATACTCCTAGCTGCTGACGACCGGGCCAACTCCGTCTTCTCAGGCAAAGTCCACGAAGTACAAGGTCTCGGGTATAGTCCAAGCCTAGGTTTTAGTAGTTAAAACTTACGATCAGTTTCGGTACAGTCCAAATTAAAATCAATACGTTGCCTTTTAAACTCGAACGGTCAAAAGCGGGATTTAAACGACGAATCAGGTCGAGTATTCGGGCACAAAACCCTGTGCACGTTTCCCGATGCACGGGTTCCGAGGCGCGAATCTCGGGGCTTGATTCAACGTTCCAGCTTTGTCTCGTCCTAGTCCAATTTAAGGTTTGGGTTTAAACGTCTAGGTTCCAAATTTGCTCACAGTCCCAAAAACCGTCTTAAATCAACTCTGATTTTAAATTCTTTTATTTTCAAACCTTTTTCTATTAAAACTGATTTTTTTGTTCTAAACAAATTCTTTTCCTCTCTTCAATCAAGTCTGATTTTGTCTTAAATTATTTCCCTTTTAACAAAACATTTTTCTTTAATTTTCTGTTTTCAACAAGAACCGTTCCAGGTTCGTCCAGATCCAAAACCAACACAAAGCTTGATTCACAGCTCAGATCCGAGAAGAGCTCGGGAAAAGGAAACAAAAGAAAGAGGATCGGGAGAAAAAGCACGGTTCGCGATCTGGCCGGCCATCGGCGGTGACCAAACCTGCCGAGGTTTCGCGGTGGAAGGGGGTTCTCACCGTAGGGGGGAAAGGCGGTGGCGTTGGTCATTACTGTCTCGAAAGTGGTTGGGTACGACGAGGAGTTCGCCTCGGACGACGATGGGAAGGTGGAGCAGCAGAAGACGAAGAAGCGGCGTGGGGGAAGAAGAAGCTCGGAGACGGGGCAATACCGACGGGCTTGGGCGGACGGAGACGAAGGAGAGAGGAACCGGTCGGAGAAAGGTCGGGAGAGGAGGTCGGGATGAGAACGGATGGCGGGTTCGAGCTGGGGAGGTGAGAGGGAGTCGGAGATGGAGAGAGGGACGGCGGCGACGCGGTTCTTCTGAACGGAGAGGAGGAGGGACGCCGGAGATGGCGTGAGAGGGTGGAGGTGAGGTCGGACTCGAGAGAGGAGGATGGTAGAGACGCGAAGGAGAGAATGAGATTAGGGTTTCTGAACCCTAGTCTCGCCTTTTATAGTGCGACCAATAGGTGAGCCTAGGGAGGGCCTGGGCTCCATGGGCCACTGAAGGGAAGCGGGCCGCACGGCCCAAACTTGAACAACAGGGCCGGGTTGGCCTGACCGGGTCCGCGTGTCTGGTCGGGTCTGCCCGGTCCAACTCCCATTTTTTTGAAAATTTATTTTCATTCCTTTTTTTAATTTCCTTTTTTTTTTGCAAAAGCTCTTCAAACTTCGATCCAACTCCCCCCACGACGTTACTGACAAACGACCCGATACCTTTTCAATCTCGACGTTCCGAACGATAAAAATTTAAATAAAATAAATCTTTTTACCGAGGCGGTCTTCACACAACCAGCAGCCAGTATCTTTCAGACATCATTCCACCTACAAGCAGGGTGGATGGAAGCCAGAAAGTGGAAGCTACAAGCACATGCTGCTCCCCGCCATGATAGGGTACATGCGGCAGAAGTGTGGAAACATCCCACTCAGGGCGTGTGGGCCGTAAACACGGATGGAGCGTTGTTTGCAACGGCAGACAAAGTGGGAACATGATGGATATGTAGGGACGATAGGGGCCACCTTAGGGATGCCCGGTCCACATCATTCCATGGAGCCCAGAACCCGGGGCTAGTGGAAGCCTATGCGATCCGGGATGCGCTAACGTGGCTACAACAATATCCTCTTCAAAGGGCGGTAGTTCGGAGCGACTGCAAGGTCATAGTGGATATGATCAAACGAGGTGGGAATCTGCTCTCTCCTCTGGGAACGATCGTCACAGATTGTACTTCCCTTTTATCTACACTCGAGTTCGTGCAACTCAGATTTGTAAAACGGACAGCGAACAAAGCAGGTCACTGGCTTGCCAGGGCGGCTTGTTCTAACCCTGTCTGGAATTGGCAAGGGGGTCATGTCCCCGAACCTCTTCAAAACATCATCATTACCGATATTTAAATAAAATCTCATATTATCTCAAAAAAAATGTATCTATTTTTTTTGATAGGCACTTGGTTAATCCAAAGTCAACTACTAATCTAACTCTTATTTATCCTTGCTCCAAGCAATGACCCACATTAGGACAAATCTGGTGGGGTACCAATTGTGCATTACCAATAAAATCTTATAAATTAACTTTGATATCAAACTAAATCAATAAGAACATCAGAAATACAATAAGAAAAATCTCACGTTATTGAGACCTACTCTAATTCTAGCCGCATCCTGCGATTCTATGGAGATCCTCCCTTCTGCCACAGTTGTTGCCTCGCCGCCTACCTCACCCCAATCTGTTGCATAGGCTTCTATTGCACATATCACCCTTGTCAGTTCTGCTGCACCTGACATGTCCCTATCCAATCCCCCGCAGGGCGCGCTCGGTGTGGGGGATAAGACACGTCGAAAAAGACGCGTCAAGCACTCTACCTCAACTCCGTCTTTTTTGCCCCCTTCTTCTTCTAGTGCACCGGTAATCCCAAACGCGTCGACGAAGATCGTCCTTTTCTCTATGGGAGCTCAGTCCCCGCCGCCTGCAATACCACCGAAACGAGGACGACCTAGGCGTGCCCATGTTGCTTCCTCCTCACACAACCCTCGGGTGCACCCTCCCATGTTGCCACCACTAAACCCTAGCCATGGCCTTGCTCCCACGCCGCCACCACCAAACCCTAGCCATGACCTTGCTTTGGCTAAAGCCTATGCGACAGATTGGGGGAGACTAAACGTTCGCCTATTCCTACGAGCTTCGCCCCTAAGGGCCCCTTGGCTCTGGATAGCCCCTCGGGTTTCCATAGGCTTCATGCCTCCTGGTCTGGGGACTCGGGGTACTACCCGACTTGTAATCGGTCAGTCCCCTACTAACTCGGTTGTGGTGTCCCCATCACCGCTCTCTGGTGAGTTAGGTGGTGGAGCACGCAAGGGCCTGGGAACAATGGATGTTAAAGCTCCAGCATCTGCTAGAGTGTCTGGAGACTACACTTGAGCACTCAAGAGGCCAGCAGTTGGAGCCCCACGGGAGGATCAGGTCAGGGCGGGGAAGCAGCCCCGCCAAGAGGAATGATAGGTCGGATGAGCATCGGGGACTGGTCTTGGGAGGGGTCCCGTGACGATGCTTTTCCTCCCACCATCACCACTGTTGAGATCCTTCAGGATTTCCGGTACCCCCTTCCCCCTTTCGTATTATGTCCCTGCCCATGAGGCGTCATAATACCACTTGTGAACATTATGGTACTACAAGGATCAAAGAACCATTGTTCATCTAATATGTCCTTTTTGTGGTCGAGGAGTCTGTTCCTCAACGCACAATAATATAATTGCTTTTTTGAATAATAATATTGCAACTTTCGATCAAAAAATAAAATCTTATAATGTAATTGTATAAGGAATATACAAGTGAAAGCATAAAAATCACAAGAAGGAATTTATGTAATAAGTTGGTAATTTGAGGAAAAAAAATGAAAAACTGGTTTTGAAATACAAACAACATATACAGAGACTCAGAATATCAATCAAGTATTAGGATGCGTTATTACATAAGTATCTCAAACACATCTTATACATGTCATAAGGACACTTTGGCCTTCTCTCGTTAATCGAGAGCTAATTCTAACCTTAGCTCAATGATTATGGAACTCCTTAACTCTGTATTTAACGTAGACATCGCTATTGACATGTTGCTGTAACTTCTGTCTGCCATGTCTTATCGTTGTCTCCCCCGTTGCAGTCCTCACCCGTGATGGTTCCTTTTCCTTCTCCCGATGCGAAGTTACCTTTAAAGGCTCGACGTAGGAGAAAGCCGAAGCAAACCCTACCCGACATCCCTTATGCGCCTCGATCTCTACCGATGCCTTCACCACTCCTATCACTTTCCAAAGTCCTAGTGCCCTTTGCTCTGTGTTCCTCCACACTGCCCATCAACGTCGGGAAAATCGCGAAGAGGAAGACCGGTGAGGGCCAAAAGAGTTTCTTCAGTTGCAAGCAACCCGCCACTGGCTCATCCTCCGTCGCCAACGGCCAACTCTGGTCCTCCTCCTCTGGCCACGAACGGGTCTCCTCCCATCCTTCCATTGATACAGGACCATGCACGTGGGAAAGCGCTCGTCGACGACAGCCCGAGATCGGCCCTGAAGGCCTTGTGCGAGGGGCTTTTGCTTCCCAACACGGATAAGATTATGATCCTCCCCTCTTTGCTCACCGTTCTCGCTAGTTTGGTTTGTGGACGGAAGGCGGTGTTGTCCCCAAAGGAATCCCTAACGCCCACGGCATCGAATTCGTCGGAACTACTGACATCCATGGCGTGTCTTCAAGACATCTTCTCCTCTTGTTCCCTCGAGGAGGTGGAGGTCGTGGTCTCTCTTGAGAGAAAGGATAGACTTCCGGATCCACGCCTCCAGCTCCACCGCTTCTCCTCCCTTAGTCGAGAAGCTCAAGGCGAACTCGGTTGAAGATTTTCAAGTTAAACTCACCGATGCGACCATCGTGAAGTAGAAATCTGATGATTTTGACGACGATGACATGGTCATTGACATCCATGCCTATGCCGTTACGGCCATGGATGATGCTCGCTACCAGCTTTCCCTTACGGGTCGTCTGCTCGTCGACAAAAGGGTAAGACCACAAATCCTTTATGGATTAATAGCTAACATTGGGACGTCCGGGGCCTTAAAGTCCATCCTCTCACGGAAAAAATTGTCTCATTTTTCTTCTTGCCCCAAGCTGCGTTGGATAATATAAGGGCCAAGGAACCATGGTTCTTTCATAGTACTGTGCTATAACTCACACCGCTCCCACCACGCACTTAACCGGAATCTTTGATCTTCCGGCATGCCACATGTCAATAAGAGCTTACAATATACTGGTTGAGGCTAGGAGATCCGATATGAGGAATTTATCGTCTCCAACCCGGGGAAGGAAGTGGAAACGAGAAATCTGGCGAAACCTAAGGGGTGGGACATTTTTGTGTGACTCCGGCTGGAAATAGATGCTACCTGTCCTTCCTGCCGACGCCACATGCTCTGTTTTGAGGGGCTTTATGCGCCTTTTACAGTCCGACTTCAGTATGAGAAGTTATTGGATTTTTTGCTTTTGGTGTGGCCGACTTGGTCACATTAATCGGGACTGCATGACGGTCCTTCCGGGGTTAAATCAGTATGTAAAAAGATATGGAGACTCCCTCTGTGTACCTCCAAACGTTCGAACGGATGGTTATTTCCGGTTGGATTGGAAGTTGTGCAACTACTAGTTCCTAAGTCTCTGATGGGAACATTAGGGATCCAGAATTCTTTTTTGGTGCATGCAAGGGTATCACAGTCAACAAGGAGCTCTCATCCACATACATTTCTCGTGGGAGGAGCTCACCGAAGAGAAGAAGAAGACCCAACACGAAGATCCAGTGTTTTCAAGCCTACAGTTTTGCCTAAAGATTAGTGTGGTAGGCGTGCCCTACCATTGGAACTGAAGGGTCGGGTGAAAATCGGGAAAGGATCGGTGGTATCTAACCAAATCCCGATAACCATCCAACCTATAGTTTTGCCTAACTCGGGTCAGTTTAGGATTTTATATTCCCCGAAAACTGAATCCAAACAGGTAGGTGAGGCCGCTCTACCGTGTGAGACACTCCCTCGGGGTCCATATCTATTCTTTACTCCCCAACACATGATCTTAAGGGGAAGTGATCAGAGGGAGGAAACTCCTAGACGGACTCTGAAGAAAACAAGGAAGACCAGAGCCATAAATCATTTAACAAGGACCCAAGAAGGACCAAAAATGTGAAAGAACTAGCATGAGACAAAGCTTAGCGGGCAGTTGCAATGATGGTACGATTGTTTCCATGAATGTTCTCAAACGACCGAGCCGAAATGGTAGGTACTTTGGTTTCATTCGTTTTGAATCCAAAGGAGCAGCGACTAAGGCGATTAAGGTCTTGAATGGTTTGAAAATCAATGGGTACATTCTATTTGTCGCCATGGCTTGGCGTTGACGGACGAAGAACATGTCTTTTGCAACTCATAAGGTTGACTTTGTTTCTGGGGTTCAGAAACAAAGCATTCTTGGGATGGAAGAGCATGTCTCGCCGGCGAAGCAAATCGCAGAGGGTGTGGTCGTTCTGAGCTCTCCAGAGATCCCCTTGGGATGGAATATAGTGCAAGGGACTGGTAGGGCGCTTTTAGGTCTTACAGGGGATTCGCCGGAATTGGGTTTGCACGTTGTTGATTCCGAGTCTCAAGCGATTTCGAATTCTCCGGATAGTAGGGATGCGATTAAAAACCATGTTTTTCTCGCCCTTGATTCTGGTGATCGAGATACCGAAGATCGCAATACACATGAGGATGACGATGAGTTTTCGTGCACTAAGTATGGATCGGGTGGCCTACGATTTGGCCTTCAGGTGGGTCTGGGCCTGTTCAAGGCCTTGATCAACCCAATTAAGATAAGTCTGTTTCAAAGTCTCAGTAGGTGGTGGCTTCGTTTCATGTTTTTTTATTTGATTGAACCTGTTGTTATTGGAGCAGCTGTTTACGCGTCAGTGGGTCAACCATCACAACAGGAGGCATCTCCATGGAAGGATGCCCTCGTCAAATCGAAGCGGGTGAGTCGCCCACCTAAGCATTTAACAGAGCTCTATATCATGTCATGTAAATCAAAGGTCTCTTTGGATCGGGAAAGATATGTTCGTCCCGTCTATATTGGGAAACAGGTTGAGCAAGACCGAAATGGATAAACCCAAGTCGCAATTTCGTCTCAGAGAACCGACGCATGGACTACAATTCGTGAGTTGGCTGCCAAGAAGAAAGATGCGACGTCTCGTCGTTGACTTCGGGAGGCGAGGATTGGCGAGATTTTCTTTTTTGGTTTTTGATCCTTGTTTTTTTAGAAAAGGCTTGTCCTTTTGGCTCCCTTTGATGGAGCCCCTTTGTAATCGTTGGTTTCCTTCCTGTTTCTTCGTGAATCAGGACATTCAGGTTCTTTTTTGGAATCGGTCTTACTAATAAATTTTCGAGCTTATCAAAAAAGAAGAAGAGAGTTTTTGAGCTAATGGATGTTGACTCAGATACTAAAGATGGTCATTTCTCATCCTCATTAAGATAATCGACGAAGGTTGTAAAACAGCTTCAGGAGACATGATATGCGGTACAATGGTTGGGGGGAATCTGGAACTATCCTCCCAACCTAAGTATGACCCTATCTGGAGGGGTGATGTTCTTTGGGCTGATTCGGGTCACCATCTCGCAAGTCAAGACAATCACCCGGATGGGTATTTAGAACCTTGATCCTGCGTGATTGAGCTAATCCCCTATTGTCGTGTAACTACTATTTGTTGTAATAGAAGTATATTGTCTAGTATAAGACGCTGAAACACATGTAATGTATAGAGGTTTTAGGATTATATCTCGGGTGTAAGAGATTTTTTTTTCAAGTTATCATTCGGTATGTATTTTTGAAAATAATTAATAAGACATCACATTTTGAAAAGAAAGTAGGAGCTCACCCACATTTAAACATGATTGATAATTTTACATTAAGTCCATGAACTGGGTTGATGATAATGAACGTGTGCTCATTGTAGGAAACAGGAAATGGTCCTGTATAAAACAATATTCAATTCACACCAAACTGGAGTTAAAGCCCTACAACCAACTCACGACAACAGTAAAGGCACCAACAATGGATTCAAAATCATGGGATTCCAGCAGGTTCGCTTGGCTATAAGTAAAATTCAGTTAAAACATAATTATTACAAGATGAGAATGTTTTCAACGTACAATTCAATCTCACACGCTTTTGACATATATCATTTAAATATTTCTTCATAGGGGATCATTTTGTTATATTCATATGTTTTAATTTAAACATATTAATTATTCCAACCGAGTTTTAAGTAAACCATATCTAATTGAGATGTTCTAAGTTTTTCCTAATTATCAGTAACTCTCTCGATAAGTTGGTCTTTAGAGTTATGCCTCCTCTTCTCTTGTGTCGTCCATAGTCTAGGCCTCTATAATGCTCAATCTCTCAACCACCACCGCTATCGAAACTTTTACAACACTATCCTCTCCAACTCCCATCCATTTTTTCCCGCCACCCAAACTCAATCGCAACTCATCCCTTATGCCGTCATTAGCACCACCACTGATACAGGTCATCTCTCGCCATGCTCAGAGGCGGATCTACACCCCCCCCCCCCCACCCCCCCCCCCCCCCCCCCCCCCCCTCAATTCTCTAAAATGCCATTCACGGTTATGTATTTGTCTACTCTTTTTTTAAAATTATATATGTACTTGTTTGTTGTGCCCCTCCTCAACTTCTTTATGTTTTTATTTTTTTTTCTAATTAACAGTAGAAGAAACAAGTACCTGTTCAATATTTATCAAAACAAATATGTTAACCGTTCAATATTTATCAACAAAAAGAGCAACTGTTCAATATTTATCAAAAAAAAAAGTACCTGTACAATATTTGCCAAAAATAATTACTATTCAATGAAGTATATATTAATATTTATTATCCTTTTTTAACATCTTTATACTTCTACTTTTTATTTTTATTTTTTCTAATTGCAATTAGTTTGGAAAAATGTATTCTTAGTTTTGAGTTTCATTCTCTATAAAATTGAAGTTATTTTTTTTTGAAATTTTGTTACTTAATTTTTGAAAAATTCAAAAATTACTAACTTTCAATTTCTTAGTTGTGTCCCTACAAAACGTTTAACGTTACATGTTACTGTTGAAAAAATTTGGTGCCCCCTCACTGAAAATGCTGGCTCCGCCACTGACCACGCTGATCGCCTCCCTGAGCCATGGGTTGGTCCAACTGCTGATCCAAATTCTTTCCGGTCGAAATAGTTGTGTGAGGCCCACCAAATAGAGCCACCTGGGCCAAGTTTGCAGATCCCTGAGCGGATTGCTTCGCTAACACGATATGCGACGTGACCATATCAGCCATCAAAGTCGGAATAAGGTAAATTTCTTATGAAGATTTTACATCCCTGTACCATATCAACCATTAGAGTCGGAGGTCCAAATCTGATCGAGGGAGCTTGCTGATCACCTGACCCAGCCCGGATTGAAGCACCACGAGAAATAGCTCCAAGTTCGATCTTCCCCAATGCTGCTGCCCCTACACTAGCCTCCACCGAATCATTAGAACTCGCAAAAGCACCTCCGCGAGTTTCAGAGATTGCAAATGCAGAGGCTCCAATGTCCTTATCCCATGAAGGTCCCTTCGTAGCTTTAGAAGGACCAACCCCTCTCTTCTTACCAACAGCTGAAACCTTGATATCCTTCTTCCCAATAAGCCTGTTACGATTCTGGAGTACTCATCATACAAGAATATCAGTTTAGAAGAAAATGAAGAAGAAGAAAACAGAGTAGGCTGCTGTTTCGACGTCAGAGCATTATTTCTAAGGCTGTCATTCTTAAGAGTATCTACACCGTGCGAACCACGCCCCTGTACCGGGCACCACGACTCGCGCGGAAGTGGTTCGTAGTTCGCGAATGTCACCACACCAGGGCGAGTCGAGGTGCGCGGTGCGTAAGTCGTGTGCTTTGCGCCAGGCCAATGGCCGCGTGACACCTATCTCCAATAGCTTTTTTTTTCCTTTTTAATTAAATTTAATACAAAAAAAATCAAAATAATACAATTATTTTAAATCCGATTTTGTGTACATATTGTCCAAAATTTATGAATTTATAGTCATTAGGTTCGTATTGTTTTAAATAATTTATTTAATATCTTTGATTACAAAAAAAACATTGATTTACACTTCGAATCGAGACTGTACCAAATTTGATTCACACTTCGAATCGTGAATGTATTATTTAGTTTTTATTAAATTTCTTTTTTTTGAATAATTATAAGTTTAAATTTCATTTTAGCTAACTAATTTATTAATTAATTCATTTTATCAATTTTTTCCAATTTAATTTAGTATTAGCTGTTTTAAATATGAATTAAATAAATTCAGCAAAAAAATAATAAAATATTCAATCAGTATCCACTCAGCATTTATATGAACCCATGACCCCATATATGATCCCCACAATGTGGTGTTCTTTTAAAATCAGGGGTTCGCATCACAATTCATCTTAGTCAGCACATGATTGCGAACCCCTGACCCCATACATGATCCCCACAATGTGATGTTCTTTTAAAATCAAGGGTTCGCATCACAATTCATCTTAGTCAGCACATGATTGCGAACCCCTGATCCCTCGATGTACATGCTCTAAGGTTTGTATAATGTTGTAATCCAAGACTATTATCAATTTAAATTTAATAATCTATAAAATTATTACAATTATTGAGAGATATTTCAAAAAGTGATCTGACTCCACAATATTTGACAAGAGCAAGAAGAAAACGAGTTAGAGGCCAATGAATGACATATACGCCGAGAAATATTTATTTTTTATTGTATTGACAATAAAAATGTTTTACAATATTCTTAAAATATGAAATTTCGACGTCATATTTCGTCATATGTAATAATTATCATCTTTTTACATGAACTAATATTTTTAGTATTATTTTTACGTTAATTATTACTACAAAATATGGTTGCCCCTCATTGATAAAGCTAAATCTGTCATTAAGAATGAGTACAAGATACACATATTATTTCTTTTCCAATCATGTTCCATTTGGGTGACACAATATTTAAACGATGCGTCTCCTTAGTAGACCACTAAGAAGACGCAAATTTTAAATGTTACATATATGTAATGCATTCACTAATGAGAGGTAACTCTTAAAAGTTAAGTCCCTTGCAAATTCCACTGAAAGACATTTCTTTTAAATGTTGCGTCTCCCTAGCAAATATATTAAGGAGACGTGACATTCCTTATTAGGGAGAAAGAATTATTGTGTCTTCCTAGTGACGTCCTATAATAATATCATAGTTTTCAGATGGCTAAAAACAAGCCGAGCTCAAGCTCAACACAAACTTAAAAGGACAAGTATGTTTGGCTTGATAGAAAAAATAGTCAAACTCATATTCGTCTCAGTTCATCTAGATTTTCTATTTTATAAATTAATAAAAAGGGTAAACATCAAAAAGTCCTATACAAGTATACGTGATTATCACTTTACTACACAAATGTAAAAAATGTTTCATATGACCCCCCAAACTTTCCGAATTTACATCAATTTCAGCATACTTGTATGAGGCTTTTTGATGTAAATTCGGAAAGTTTGAGGGGCCGTATGAAACGTTTTTACATTTGTATAGTAAAGTGATAACCGTTGTATATTTGTATGAGGCTTTTTGACATTTACCCTAATAAAAATTATAATATATAAAAAAATATAAAAGATAAATATTTGACCTTATATTATGATTATATTCAATGTGATATGTAAATTAAATAAACCGGAAACCTCGAAAACATGTCCTCAAACGATCTTTGTTAGCACAAACATGCTGTGGTGACATTTTTTCTCACAAACACGCATATGCCTTTCGTTTATTATCAAAAATAGTGACTTACGTTTTTTTTATTTTCCCGTTATTTTGGATGGAAAATAAACATGTGTTCGATACATTTTTTTTATCAGGTACATGTGTTCGATACATAGTCTTTATATTTATCATAAATACTGAAATTGCCTATATTCCTCTAGTCTAAATGTTGGATATTGCCATACTAAGTGTTCAATTTTTCTTCGGATGTTATTTAAATAAGGAAATTTTTTGTTTTTGTGATAAATGTAAGAGGACCAACTCAACTAAAAGCTCAAGCTGATAGTTGAAGGCCCAATTATATATATCTAACACGCGCCCTCACGGACAAGCCCGTTTACGGGCTTGGAGGTGGATCTGAGGATTGCCCATTAGGAGGTAGGTAGGAAGCCCGATGAGAAGATTTGAGAACGATAGCCCATTAAGAGATAGTTAGGGTGGCCATTGAGATGAGATTTGAAAATAGCCCATTAAGAGATAGTATTTGATAAATAGACAAGAAATTAGAATTTTTTTTTTGTAAAGAGTAGGGTTTGAACCCGGGTCCGTGAGGTAACGTGCTTTGATACCATGTAAGAGGACCAACTCAACTAAAAGCTCAAGCTGATAGTTGAAGGCCCAATTATATATATCTAACAATAAATGTAAAGACCATGTGCCGAACACATGTTTCTTTTCTGTCACGCCCCAAATCCGGTTTTGACCGGACTCGAGACGTGAACTAGGAATAATAAATAGATAATAATTTAAGCGAAATTTAACGAAAACTAACTCGTAATCGACCGTTCAAACGAATCAGTTTAAAACGATGTTTAGTATAGAAAAGAGGTACGTCGTCTACAACATCAACCACCCGGATCCTCAAGGTACTCCCAAACCTTGGGTCAACCTCTAAGTCTACTCAACAAAGAAACCTGTGCAACAGTAAACAAATAGGGGGATGAGCTTACGCTCAGTAGGAAAAAAATAGTAAAGTAAAATGACCCCGTTAAAGTATAAAATCAAATAGTACAAGTAATCAAGTTTATAAATTTGAACGGTTAAACAAAGTACTTTAAATCTAGGTCAATAGGGTTCCAAAGCCTTAAAGAAGGTGATGTTCAAGGAATTTAACGAAGAATAACGAATGTAATAAAGAAAACAATTAAAGTAACACTCAAATCCGATACACAAACATCAACTCTCAAAACTCTGATCTGTACCCTAACTGGTACATCATATCAGCTTCCCCTCGGTCCATAGGGAACACGGTCATTGGGGCTCCCGTAACGAACAACGGACAACAAATCATACATACACGCAAAGTAATAACAATCACAAAACAACTCATCAACAATATACACACACTACGTCCCCCTTAATAGAACGGATCTTACGACCATAACACAATTTACCAACACTCAGTCGGAGGGAAGGCGCACCCCATCACGGTTCATAGCTCGTTTTACTGACGCTCAGTCGGAAGGTAGGTACACCTTATCACTGGCAATAACACGTTTTACCGACTCGTAGTCGGAAGGTAGGCACACCTTGTCACTGGAAATAGCACGTTTTACCGACTCCTAGTCGGAACGTAGGCACCCCTTTATCACAGAATCACAGCACGTTTTACCGACACTTAGTCGGAAGGTAGGCACACCTTAATACTGTCAACAACACGTTTTACCGACTCCCAGGCGGAAGGTAGGTACACCTTATCACAGAATCGTAACACGCTTTACCGACTTCATGTTGCTCCGCTAAGGGCGACGTTTGAGGAATTAGTGTAATCTAGTGAAGTACGATTAAGTGATCGTTGCGTACTTTCGGAAACGGGTAAAGACCGTGCAGAGCCGACAAAAGAATTATGCAGTTAGGAGGCGCAGACCTCTGGAGTTTACAGTCGGTGAGCGCGTATTTCTGAAACTGGGGCTAAGAAGGACTTTTAGCGATTCGACCACGTCGGAGGCAAGTTGGCCCCGCAGCTTATCGAACATTCTGAGATTTTCAAGCAAGACTAGAGCCGTTGCCCAGAAGCCTCCACGTGTTCCCAAACTGCAGGAGTACACCGTGGATCCCTCGCTTACGAGTTTTGAGCGGACTTTCCCTGAGGAAGAGTTAAGAGGAGCGCGCGCGTTTTAAAATTTCGAGGACGAAATTCTTTTAAGGGGGGGTAGACTGTAAAACCCCACTCCTTTGCGAAGGAGTAATTTGTTTTGTGAAATCAGAAATGTGGGGGTGTAAATTTGCAACAAGTTTTATTTGAAAAAAAAAACAAAAAAAAACAAGAAAGGGAGAAGAAGTTGGGCTGGGCAGTTTTGGATCACGTTTGGGCCATCAAGGAGCGAGCCCAATCCACTTGAAACCCTAGCCCTTGTCTACTTCAATGCAGCCGCACGGTTCCCGAGGGATTTAGATCCCCTTTCCCTTTCCTCTCGAAACCACGTCTCTCCCTCTACCGGCGTCGCCGACTCTCCTCCCTTCTCTGGTTTCTCTCGCACATCGCCGGGCATTCAAACCCACCAGCGACATCATCGCAAAACCCCATCGCCTTCATCTTCTTACTCCTCCTTCTCATGTCAGAACCCCTCGCCGTCTTTTCTCGAACTCGAACATCGCCGGCGACCGGGAACGACGCAAGGCCGAACTGTTTTCCCGTCGCCAACTCCTTCACCGACATCGCCGTGGCCGGAAAGGTACCCAATCGAGCTCGAGACGAGCGTTAGCGACCTGAGCCGCCGCCGGTGACCTTCACCCCCGTCAGATCTGAGACCAGAGGCCCTGGGTCGCGTCTCCAGGCACCCTTGACACAGCCACGGTGTCGCTAGAGTCTCTACACCCGTCGCCGTCCTTTTCCCCCCTCTTCAGAGCTATTCCGACGTCGTATATGGTGACCGGAGCACCATGGCTCGCCGGAGGTGTCGCCGGAGCTAGACCGAACCAGACCTTGTGTCCGAGCAGGCCTTGGGCCTGGAAGAGGCGTTGGGCCGGGTGACGCAGGCCACAGACACAGGCCTCGGGCCGGAAGGGAAAGCAGATGGGTCTTGGGCCCAGATGCACTGGACTTGGGTTCGGGCCTGAACCGGGTCTGGACCGGGCTCGGGTCCGGATCCGGGTCGGACCGAGTTGGATCCGGGTCAACCCGGTTTTCAATTAAAAATGTTTTAAAAACAGATTTAATTAACGGATTTAAGTAATTCAAGGTGAGAATTTAAGAGATAATTTTGGATAAAGCAGTGGACCTTTGGACTTTTACCGGTTTTGATTTTGGACTTTTTATTTGTCGAATCTAGACGGGACTTCGCCCGAGATCAAGGGCTTGGAACCGAGCTAGAAGGACGAAGACCACTCCGGGACCTGTGTGAAAAACGGAGGAAAGGCCACTCGAGCTTGTCATCAGAGTATTATTAGAGGAAGACCACAAGGTAGGGAAAGTATTAAATTCTTAATTACCGCTTAGTATGCATGATTAGGATAATAAAATCGGAAAGGTCCTAGAATTGCCTATAGGATGCGAATGACTAGAATAATCGTTTTTCAATTACTAATAAATGGATGAGTCTAGTATGCATGCTTAGGACAATGACAATTAGTGAAGTGTGCTTTCAATACTTGGGAAATTGATTTACTGGTAGAGAGGCTGTGAAGAGATCTCGGATTAGTTGTGTGCTAGGTTCACATGCTTGGTTGCTAATTGCTCGGTTAACTTAAGAGTATAATGAAATTAGATTATCTCGTATGATTGAATGCTATTTTTGTTCGTTCACATGATGATTGATTGGTTGAATGCATACTTGGTTGATTGAGTGTCTATGTTGAGATAATTGTTGGTTTAACGGATGATCGAGTATGATTGGTTGTGCCAAAGGGGTACAATCAGGTGATCGATGTACCGATGGTTGGTGACAAGTAAGTGTACGGTAAGTATGAAATGGTGTTGGTTGTCTGGGTTGTGATGAAAGTGTGTTCCGACGTGTGCTGCTTGATGGATGAATGAAATGCTTGTTCCTTTATTCTTATTCTTGAATGTATGCTCGTTTATTGGTTTGTCTGTTTGTTTACTTGGTTCGGTACTACACCGGGGGGGGGGGGGGGGGGGGGTAATCCGGTGCCGTTGTGGTGGTTGGAGTTGAACAGATACAGTGAGATATGGACTGAGTTTAGAGCCTGAGTGTATTGGTTACTGGGTATTATCAGAATTGAGTATTGGCAGATCCTGCGGGATATTCATTGGTTACTGGATATTATGAGAGTTGAGTATTGGCAGATCCTGCGGGATATTCATTTGGTTATTGGACCCTGCGGGGCATTGATTATTGAGCATGCGGGCATTTGGTTATTGGACCCTGCGGGGCATTGGTTATTGGGCCTGCGGGCAATTGGACAGTTACCCTGCGGGGAAAGGATTACTTATGGTTTCACCCCAAGGAACTGCATCCCAGTGGGTGCACTACTTGGTTCCCTATGATATATGGTCCTTTGGAGGCATTTCTGGGAATCCCGATGATAAGCGCCCATTTGGGATTGTTTCCGGTGCCCCGACGCATGTGCTTCCTCTGGACCGAGGGAAAATCTGATATGATATGGATACTCTGGTGGATCGGAATGTGGGAACCGAGGTGATCCCAGAATTTATTCATGTATCGGAGGCTTGAGAAAGCGAGTGGTTGGCAAGATATTGATTATTCCCATTTTTACTATTATTGATCCGTTAAAGTATTTATTATGAACTTCTTTTAAGTTACTGTCAACTTGAAGAAGCGCTGTTATTTCATCATAACGGATTCCATAACATTTCTTTGCTTAATAGTGTTTACTTGTTCCCAGTGTGATGGGTTTCTATTTTATTATAATGTTCTCCATTTATTCTCTGGAAAGTTATCGTTATCCTTGAGAATGCACTATGGTTACCAGTACTTCTGATTTGTTTATTACATCCTCTGGGCTAAGGGTTTTAAATACTTTTGTGACATCGAATTAAAACAGTTGTAATATTAAACTTGGAGACTAAGGACATTTACGATTTTCCCTATTGAGCGTAAGCTCACCCCTATTTGTTTTATTTATTGTGTGTACAGGTATGCTTGAGATTTGGGGGAATTCGAGGCTCGGGAGCTTCCGGATGTTTTGAGGATTGTATTAGAGATGTGTTGTTCCACATTGTTGAACTTTATTTACCTTATGTTACTTATCGAGTTTGACCTCTGTTTTGGATTATTGAGAAATACTTTGGACTCGTTTTCAGTTGTAAAAGAATTTATTACAGTGTTACTACTTTTACCTCATTTGTTTTAGGTCGCGTCTCGAGTCCGGCCAAAACCGGATTTGGGGCGTGACAGAAGGTATGCACCCCTTTATCACAGAATCACAGCACGTTTTACCGACACTTAGTCGGAAGGTAGGCACACCTTAATATTGTCAACAACACGTTTTACCGACTCCCAGTCGGAAGGTAGGTACACCTTATCATAGAATCGTAGCACGCTTTACCGACTTCTAGTCGGGAGGTAGGCACACCTTAATAGAGGATCACCCATAATAGAGGAACATACCAAACAGTCATAGCACAGTCATAGCTTAGCAACTCACAATATTACCACAACACACCACAAGAATTCATATTAACAATCACCCTTACCGGTCTAACTTACCAATTACGATCCATCGGTCTATCACTCACCCGATCATACCATTCGGCACAATCAATTACACTCAACATTCATTCAAGTATTCATTTAAACATTCATTCAAGCATTCAATCAATCAAAAGCATCACAATTAATCTAGCTTAATTAGACTCTTATCTTAACCTAAATGCTAAGCAAGCACGACATGTGAGGCAAACACAATCAATCCTGAGGCTCATCACAGCCAATCTACCAGCATGACAATTTCCCAAGTATTGAAAGCGGTTAACTAGTGCGTCGCATCCTATATGCATACTAAGACTCGTCCGGTTGTTGTTATAAACGAAGTACGGTCATTCTAGTGAATCTCATCCTATATGTAATCTAGGACCTTTCCGTTTATTAATTATCATGTAGGCATGTTATTAGCGTTATTTAAAGCAGGAGTGGAGTTTACAGCTTTTCCCTACCTCAATGACGAACCAACAGCTGCGTCTCCTAGCTGCTGACGACCGGACCAACTCTGTCGTCTCGGGCAAAGTCCAAGTTCTCAGGCAAGTCCAAGTCAGTGTCTGGGTTTACAGACAAAAGGTCCAACCAGTTCCGGTAAGGTCCAATGTAAAACCAACACGTTGCCTTTCAAACTCGAATGGGTCAAAGGCGGGATTAAACAACGAATCGGGTTCGAGCACCCGAACCCCGAGCACAGAACCCCGAGCACAGAACCAGGTTCGCTCAATTAGTCCAAAAGTCCGATTTAAATCAAATCTGATTTTAATCCTTTTTAATTTAAATCCTTTTTATTAACTAAAACTGATTTTCGTTTTTAAAATTCTTTTCTTTTCAATTTCCTTGATTTTGATTCCAACCAAACCAGATCCAAAGTGATCTCAGTTCAACAATGCACAGATCCAAGTATAGCTCGGGACAGAAAAATAAAAGGGAGAGGAAAGTCGGGTTTTTAGATCCGTCCGACCACCGATAAGTGCGTCGCCGCCCGATGCCTCACCGTAGGGAGAAGGAAACGGTGGCGGGCGGCGCGATGGATCTGGAGATGAAGAGAGAAGACGGCGGCGGGGACGAGCGTCTCTATCCGGTTCTCGGGCGCTCCGTTCTTTTCGTCCAGCACGAAACAGACCGTGAAGGTCGGTCTCCGCCAGAGATGCGGCGAGGAAAAGGAAAGGCGACCGGCGAGCTTGCGTGGACGGGGAGAAGGAGAGGGATGGTGGAGAGAGAGGACGACGGGATCGAGAGGGACGGCGGCGACTGCACGGGGAATAGACGGAGAGAGGTCGGGAAGTTGGGGATTGGGCGTCGCCGGTGAGGGGAGAGAGAGAAGGTGAGAGATTCGACGAAGAAGGGGAAATCGGGAGAGGGTCGGCGAGCCAAAAACGAAGAAGGAGGAGAAAAATGGGTTAAAACCCTAATTTCCCCCTTTTATACTCGAGCCACGTCTGGGCTTGGGCCCAGAACCAGGCGGGCTCGGGATCTTGGGCTTCTGACGAGACTCGGGCTCACGGGCCAGAGAGGAGAGAGGCCGGGGCGGGTCTGGCCTGGCCGGTTCTGCTGGTCGGGTCCGACCCAACCCGGTTCAGCCCTTTTTTTTAATCTTCGCACTCGATCCAAATTTCTTTGATCCGTTTTCAACTCCGACGCTCCAAGACGATACGAATTAATAATTTTAAAACTTTAATTCAGGCGGTCTTTACATATTCTATCCAAAATAATGGAAAAATTAAAAAAATAAACATAAGTTGCTATTTTTTGATAATAAACTAAAAGTATAAGCATGTTTTTGAGAAGAAAAAAAAGTCTTTACAATATGATTGTGCTAACAAAAATCGTTCGAAAACATATTTTTGAGATTACCTCTTAAATAAGTATTAAATAAAACGGCTCTTGAGTCGTGAAGTATCGGACACAAATTCGAACTTAGTTTGTATGTCAAACACCTTTTACATTAAACTCTGATTGGCCTCACACTTTTTTATTATGAATTCAAACCGAATATTTAAAGAATCTAACTCGAATTATTCATTTATATTTCAGATGATTCACTCCACTAGCTTCACCCATACTAAATGAGTACTAATCTAAATATAATATGTAACTGCATAAAGGTCTCTCAAATATTCAAGTTGTTCATAAACTAGAAATAAACAAGCATAAAACAAACAAACAAAGGAAGTATGCCTTCAAACCTAATTCTCTATGCGCGCCCTCGAGTCAGTAGGCACTGTGGCCCTCCTGACGCTCTCCAGAATACGGGCTCCACGCGCCGTCTTCCATCTGCAGCGGCCTACCGCCCTAGGGTCACCCCTCGCGGGCATGGGCCTGCTTCCTAGATGGATCTGGGATCCGGGAGGAGGAACGGGAGTTCGGGACCTACTTCACAGGCATCCAACTTCGGGACTCTCAACCCCGAACAAGTTTTTGCAGCAGGGAGATCTCGGGAATTCTGCACTAAAGACAAATTCTACAGTAGGTTTCGCTGTATTAGTTCGAATAATTATGTGGCTCAATAAGTTTAGGAATTTGGTTTATTATTTTTTTGTAACGTTGGATCGAGGAACTCCTAAGTTTGGATCCGCGAATCAAAGCGGACTATATGTATGGAACCATGTGCGCCCGACGGGCTACGGCCGGTTGGGACAAAAACTGGTATCCGGGACTGTTAGGTCCCTCCTTGTAAGCACGATTTTATTGTAATACTACTTCTTTCCCGTTTCAAAAAAAAACAAGCATATAATTGAGCATAAATCAAACTTCAAATTAACTTGCAAATTCAATGAAGTCCATAAACAAAGGCCTAATTAGCCCCCAACAACGAGGTTACGTAACACCATAATTAGTGTACACACAAACTCACTAGTAAACAACCGAAAGAACATAAGGAAACACAAATGTTGAAGATGAAGCATGGCAGATCAAAAGTTCGAACAACTCTGCATATATGAGTGCACATTTTACGACCTGCATGTATATAAGCTGTCTTCATTTTGTTTTGGAGGCACTTTCAGCCCCGGCTTCGACAACCAACTTGAAAGCATACTCTATGGACGATTTGTACCTCTGCGGATCTATGAAACCTTGCTCGCTCCCGATAGTAAGCCTCAACTTTCCCATGTAACTAATGATAGCCACGGTAAGACTCTGTAAAATTTAACAAAAAATATGCATAAATTAATGAGGTAATATTGCTAATCGTTAAAACATATACAATCATTTAGTTGGATGGAACAGAAAAAAAATGAAAAAAAAATGTACCTCAGGCACACCAGTAAAAGTGAAGTAGATGCTGCTAATAGGATGATTAGCCAGCGACATTTTTTCTGTCGGTCCAATTATATTGGAAAGAGCTATGCTTGAATTCTTTAACGTGTTGTGAATAAATCTCGATGCTGCCTGTGGATCCAATGCATGTTATATACAGTATGTTCAAAGCAATAATATATTTGGTAATTTTCACCTCAGTTTCCCAATTATTAATTTTTTTCACCTCAATATGCTAACTATTTTTTGTGCCACCTCACTACCACAGAATGCATTTTTGTGGCACCTCAGTACCCTAGAATGCATTTTTTGTGTCACCTCACTACCCTAAAATGCATTTTTATAACATTAAAAACTGATTTTTTTAAAAGAAATTTTAAAAACCAATGACATGCTTTTAAAAATATGATTGTTAGTGAGTGATATTATGGATTTTTTAAAGTGTTTTCATCCAAAAATGGATGACAAATTGACGGCGGGTATCAAAGTGAAAAAAATGCATTCTAGGGTATTGAGGTGCTACTAAAAATAGTAGGGTATTGAGGTGAAAAAAATTAATAGTTAGGGTATTGAGGTGGAAATTACCCTAAATATATTAAAGTTTTAGAAGCATTTCATGACCCTCCAATTTTTTCTTCTCCTGTTACAAAATAAGTTAGTTTACTATATATTTATGTTTTCTAATCGACGAGATTGTCTTCAAATTTAAACCCTACGTACAAACTACAAACTCTAGACTCAACCCTCGGTCCTACTACTTTGGTTTGTCCCTTAGCTGTTAGTGGTATGGTGTTGAAACAGCAAGGATGAGGGACATCAATTGCTGCAGCTCCTCTCCTCGCCGCTGCACCTGTATCACAAGGGTTTGCTGGCAATGTAACAGGTAATTTCGTCGTTCCCACATTTGCTGATGTGGTTGGCTTCAACCTTTTTCGGAGGAGTAGTTCGGGTCCGGGGTTGGGGCAACTGCTCCTGTAGTCGCCTCTTTGTCCTCTGTCAGGCTTTGGTAGGGAAGGAGATGGGTACTAACCCTCGCATTGTGCTATCGAGTAGGCACTTTTCGGTCTTCGTAACTAACCTCCTATCATCGACAACCATCGATCAGTTGAAGACTCTTTTCTCTCGAGTGGGTGAAGTTAACGTTGGGACAAAGCTAGGTTCCAAGGACACTCGGTTTGCTTTTGTGTAATACAAGAACTCTGTTGACCTTATCCGCGCGATTACTATCTTACATGGTTTCCCTCTTTCAAGGACGTAAGATCTAAAAATCGGAATGCCTTGACCAGTGGAAACCCTTTTCCGGCTACTGTGAATGTGTCCACTTTTGGAGCTCTGCGGTCGTCGAATCAGGCACCCTCTCCGCCCAAAGCGAACAGGTATTCTAGGTGGTCTCTCTCTTTTTCTCCTGTCTTTGAAACATTATCGGCCTTCTGTGTGATAGGGGTAGCTAACACCTCGACTACAATGCACACCCTCAGTATTGGTTTTCAGCTAGTAGGGATTTTGGGGGTGAAAGGGATTTTTTGTTGTCATGTACGAACCATGATGTTTGGGAGTCTCTAGCGTTGACGATTGGAAGGCTATGCGTGCTTGGTTCTTCTCCTTCACTGATTGTGCTGACCAAGTTTTGTTTGGTAGGCGTCTCCTTTGGGTCGACCTAATCGGCCTTCATGTTGTGTGTTGGAGCATTGGCTCCATTGTTGATATTGTTGGGACGTTTAGTCTGCTTGTTACCATCCACCCGTGATCCATATTGCCAGCCCAATCGTCTAGGGCTTTAGCTCTGGTCCACGTCTTGGATATGTCGATGAACATGCAAGTGGTTGAGCTTAATGTCTTGGCTTTTATGCGAGTGTGCTTCTCGAGAAGGTATCTTCTTACTCCATTCCTTTTCTCCCCCAAGGTGAGCTAGATGTAGGCATATCCCTATTTGTCAAGAATGGGATTCCTCCTTCCCATGTCTCTCATTTGGGTTTTGGGTCGCTTATCCATATGAGTGCAGATGTCACCCTCATCATTCCTACCGACCATTCTTCTCCTCAACTTGTTGGGCAGGTCTTTGGGTTCGGCGAAAAGAAAGTTAGATAGGTGGGCGGATAGGGTGGAGGAATACTCGGATGACTTGATCTCTGTTTTGGACTTGTACGATGTCCTCGATAGTGCCCTCGTCTTACTTGAGGATCATTCAATGCAACCTCTTCAGGCTATCATCCTTCTCTCTGATCAATCTATGTCGTCGCTCCAGATTGATTTTGGTGTTGTCCTTCCTCCATTGGATGCCTTCTTAGAATTTTTCTCGTCGTTGATGATTGTCGCATAAAGGAGAGTATTACCCACATTGCGGCGAGATTTGTAGAAAGCTTGGGGGTCTGCTATAGAGGTTAGGCTGAGGAGGGCTTCAAAAAGATTAAAGCGACTTTGATCAGTCCTCATTATAGTAACAAGGTTTCTTGTCCCGTCGGAGTCACCTCACTATAATCCTCTTTTTTATTGTTTTTGTTGTTTGTGCTTTAGTCCAGACTTGTTCTTGAGATCTTGAATTATTTGTTTTTATTGTTTGCTTCGTTTCTAATATTTCTTTCTCTCTTGATAAAACAAAAAAATTAACAACCTAGTATAAAAAAATGACTTACTACAAAGATGGGATGGGTTATGAAAGTGCAAATACCAAAAGTTTGTGGTTTACTAAGTTCTTAAATAAAATGATTATTTTACCCATATGCTATTTAAAGATAACGATGTTATCATTTAATATAGATAAAAAAAATCATAAAATTATATAAAATAATAATTATAATAGATGATGAGATATTATAATGTCAACATTCCATATATCATCCCGGATTCCCCGAAATAGTGCTAGTTATCGGCTTGACCATCTCATCTCATTGATTCCATATTTGGACGAACCTATCGGTGGATTCGCACTATAGTTCCGGAGTCTAGTTCTACAAAATGTCTAGAGAAGCAAGATTTTTCAAGACACTGGAGGATTTGTTGAGTAGCCCTGGGATTTGCAAATAAACTTGACTAACTAGAAGGGTTAAACTCATCCTTTCTAACTTTGATTCCAAAAAACACAGCCCCTCTTACCTTTGATGATTTCAGACCAATAAGTCTGATGGGAGGACCCTATAAAATACTCTCTAAACTCCTATCTTTAAGACTAAAGGAGGTGATCAATGGCTTGATAGGTGATCAACAATCAGGGTTCATCACAGGAAGACAAATTATTGATGGTATCCTGGTTGCTTCTGAGGTAGTGCAGTATCTCAAATCATCAAAACAAAAGGCCATAATTTTCAAAGCTGATTTTGAAAAGGCCTTTGATAAGGTCAGTTGGAGATTTGTTATGCAAGTTTTGACAAGAATGGGCTTTGGATCTCTATGGAGGATGTGGAGGATGTCCTGCTTTAAAGCCTATGTTTCAGTACTAATTAATGGCTCTCCTAGCCCTGATTTTCATATGACAAGAGGTTTAAGGCAAGGATGTGCTCTCTCCCCTCTTATATTTGTTATAGTTGCTGAAAGTCTCAACCAGATCATTAACACTAGTGCACAAGCTGGCTACATACAAGGTATTCAAATTAATGCTAGAGGCCCTGTGATCACTCATCTGCAATTTGCAGATGACACAATTTTCTTCAGTCAAGCAACCTCCACCAGTTACTTGTGCCTCAAGTATGCACTATCAATGTTCAAACTAGCTTCTGGCCTCACAGTTAACTATGCAAAATCCAGTGTCATCAGTTTCAACCTTATGGAAGAAGAAGAAGCAGCTGCTCTGAGTATCCTGGACTGCTCAGCAGAATCACTACCCTTCAACTATTTAGGATTCCCTTTGGGGGCTAATCCAAGAAGACTTATTACCTGGGAGCCAATCATAGCAAGGTTCAAAGCTGCACTGGGACTGTGGCAAGCCAAACTACTTTCATTTGGGGGCAGAATCACTCTCATCAGATCAACTTTAAATGCCTTACCACTATACTTCTTCTCCATAATAAGGGCCCCAAAAGGTGTATTAAAGATCATGAATTCTTGGAAAAGAAGATTCTTAAGGCATGGTACAGATTAAGCAAGATGTTTCAACAAAGTGAGCTGGAATACAGTTTGTAAGACAAAAGCTGAGGGAGGACTAGGACTCAAAAATCTCTCTCTAATGAATATTGCCCTCCTTGCAAAATGGTGGTAGAGGTTTGCTCTTGAAAGGTCATCTCTGTGGAAAACAGTAATCACCAATAAATATGGATGGAAAGATACTGATTGGGATCTCTCATCCTTTGAAGAAATTGGAAGCTCAAGTTTTATGTCACACATCCTAGCTCTAAACAATGATCCTAGATTTCAAGACCTATTTGGAATTAAAGGATTAAAGTGGAAAGTGGGTAGAGGAGATAGAGTCATCTTTTGGACTGATATTTGGTGGGGGGATATCAACTTCAAAAATTTATTTCCAAGACTTTACAGATCCTCCCAAGGCAAGAAATTAACAGTCTCTGAAGCTTGGTCTTTGGACTTTTGGGATCTAAAATTCAGATGCATTCCTAGAGGGAGGGCTGAGCATGAATGGATTGCTCTCAGTAATATTTTGAACTCAATTCATCTCTCTACTGAAGAGGATACTCTTATTTGGGTGTGGGATTCAAAAGGATTCTCAGTGAAAAAGCTATATACATTACTTGACACACAAGGATCAGCTCCCTCCATCAATGCTACATGGACAAAATGCCTTTGGCTTCCTGAGATCCCCCCAAAAATTGCAGCTTTTGGTTGGTTAGCTTGTTTGGATGCTATACCTTCCAAGTGTTTCTTAGATGCAAGAGGTCTCCAACTCTCCCTACATGGCATTACTTGTTCTAGATGTGAGGTTGATCTAGAAGATGGCCCACATGCTCTTTTGCATTGTCAAAAATCCTGGGAAATTTGGACCAAAGTTCTATCCTGGTGGGGAGTGATTGGAGTCATACCTGCAAATTTTAAGCAATTGCTATCTACATGGCCCTCCTTGGTTGAGCTCAAATTAAAGAAAAGTTGGAGGAAAATTGTCCTTATCACTGCCTGGAAAATATGGTTGGCAAGAAATGCCTTTATCTTCAATGATTACTGTGACTCTGCAGAAGAAACACTCCAAAAAATCATTCATCAATCCTTTAGCCTTGAATGGGCAAAGTTCAGTCATCAAGGCTTTGGATTCTCATTCCATTCCTGGCAGGTTTTTCCAAGAGCTTGCGGGGCTTGGAGACATGTAATTTGATCCTACTTGTGGGTTTGGGGAAGGGAGGCTTGGGTGGGCTGGTTAAGGAAGTGGAGTGACTGTGAGGGTGTCTTTTGGGGCTTCCTTTCTTTCTTTTCTTGTATGTGGGTTCTCCTTTCTTTCTGTTGCTTTCCCTCTCTGCTTCTCCTTGTGTGTGGGTAGGTTTAGATGTGTCTCTTCTTTTGTCCCCTTTTGCTGCTACCTTGTGCAGGTTTATCTGGCTTTCATTTTGCTGCTGAGAAGACTTCTATACAACTACAACCACCAGATGTATTAATCCTTTCCTCTGGTTGCTCTCATTTGGTGCAACACATCACGATAGAAGAATCTCCTACATCAAGATTTCACCACCAGCAACATCCTCAGAACAATCAACATCCTCAGTTCCCAGCTGTAAAACCCAGTTTGGTTAAACCCAGTTTGGTTAAAAGGGTATTAAAGTGCGAACCGGTACTTGGGGGTTGTTTTTGTATCGAGTTTTGTTTAAAAAAAGAAGAAGAAAGAAAAGAGGTTTCAGGCTTGGGCCTGATCAGACTCGGCTTTGGGCCGAGCCAGATCAGGCTCGTTACTCGCGCGCACCAGGATCGGCCCAAGGCCCGGTTACCCTAACCCTAGCTTTAAAGCCCCCTCACGCCGCTTCAGCTCCACTTCGCGCACAACACCCGAGACGAGAGCGTCTCTCTTCTCCCGTCGAACCGAAACCCCTCCTCGCCGCTTTTCCTTCTTCTTCTCCGGCCACCACTTCTCCTTCTTCTCCGACCTCACGTCCACCTGCCTCTCCTTCTTCTCCGTCCTCTTCTACTCCGTCTTCTTCTCTCAGCCGCGACGAAACCCCCAAAAACCCAGAAGAGAGCTCCACCCGTCTTCTCCCTCTTCGATTCAAGACCACCACCGCCGATTTCAAGCACCACCGTACCAGATCCGTGGGGATTCAGCGACGGTGAGTTAAAACCTCACCAGAATCACCTTCCCCATCCTCTTCTTCGCTTGAAACCGCGAGCTCCGAGCTCACTCTGGGGTCGGACTGGACCTGAGAGCGTCGCCGAAGCGCTCGAGTTCCAAATCTGGAACTCGCGCGACGGCGAGCCCTTTGGCCGTCAGAACTGGACGGAAGAGCTCGGATCTAGCACCAGCACCCGTCCCTTCGAGTTCTCGAGCCTTCTCCACCGTCAGAAACCCCTGTGCTTACCTGACGCCGCCGCCGCCGGAGTCGTCGGAACCCTAGCCCTGGCCATCGCCGTTCCCAGCTCAGACCGGACGAGGTCGAGTCCCTGGGCTCGGGCTCGAAACTCAGCTGGGCCTCGGCCTGGACAGGATTTGGGCCTTGGGCTCGAATCTGGTCTGGGCCATGGCCCGGACTAACTCTGATCTTCGGGTCCGGACTCGGGCCTGACTCCAGACTGGATCGGATACGGACCGTTTGGGACTGAGTCGTTTAATTAAATTTAAAACTGATTTAAACGACACTTGGGACTAAGTCGGACTTTTATCGGATTAAACGGTTTAATCAACGGAAATGAAAAACTGTTAATTTAAAGAACTGGGTAATCTGGACCCGATCTGATTTTGGATCGTTTGTGTGTAAACCCAGATTCGTAGCTGGGACTTCGCCGAGGTGACGAGGCGAGCCGGACAGCTGTTGATAGGAGTATTTGTTCGTAGGAAGACCGCAAGGTAGGGAAAGCCTTAATTACTTATTTACCGCTTAGAATGCATGATCAAGATAATAAAATCGGAAAGGTCCTAGATTTGCCTATAGGATGCGAATAACTAGATTAATCGTTTTTCAATTACTAATAATCGGATGAGTCTAGTATGCATGTTAGGACGATGACAATTAGTGAAGTGTGCTTTCAATACTTGGGAAATTGATTTACTGGTAGAGAGGCTGTGAAGAGCTCTCGGATTAGTTGTGTGCTAGGTTCACATGCTTGGTTGCTAATTGCTCGGTTAACTTAAGAGTCTAATGAAACTAGAGTAGCTCGTATGATTGAATGCTAAATAGTTATTCACTTGCTGATTGATTTGTTGAATGTAACTTGATTGATTGAGTATTTATGTTAATATAATTGTTGATTGAACGGATGATCGAGTATGACTTGTTGTGCCACGGGGCACAATCAGGTGATCGATGTACCGCTGGTTCGTGACAGGTAAGTATACAGTAAGTATGGAGTGTTTTGGATGTCTTGATTATGATGAAAGTGTGATCTGTTGAGCGTTGATTGGTGACCCATTTATACTTGTTCCTTTATTCTTATTCTTGAATGCATGCTCGTTTATTGGTTTGTCTGTTGGTTTGCTTGGTTCGGTACTACACCGGGGGGGGGGGGGGTAATCTGGTGCCGTTATGGTGGTTGGAGTGGGACAGATACAGTGAGACATGGACTGAGTATTGGAGCCTGAGGGCATTGGTTATTGGATATTACGAGGGTTAATTATTGACAGATCCTGCGGGACATTATTGATTATTGGCAGATCCTGCGGGATACATAGATTGATTATGAGCAGATCCTGCGGGATATTTATTGATTATTGGTAGATCCTTCGGGATATAGATCGATTAGGAGTGGATCCTGCGGGATATTATTTGGGTTACTTCTTGAGAGATGGTTACTAAGGTTCCACCCAAGGATGTGCGTCCCCATAGAGCACTACCTTGGTTCCCTATGATATATGGTCCTTTGGAGGTATTTCTGGGAATCCCGATGATAAGCGCCCATTTGGGATTGTTTCCGGTGCCCCAACGCATGTGCATCCTCTGGACCGAGGGAAAATCTGACATGATGTGGATACTCTGGTAGATCGGATTATGGGAACCGAGGTGATCCCAGAATCTATCCACGGATCGGAGGCTTGAGAAAGCAAGGGGTTGGCAAGATATTGATATTTCCCAGTTTCTAATATTCGTCTTTTGAAACATTTATTATAAATCCAGTTATATTCCTGTCACTTGGATACTATTGCGTTATTGTAATTATTTCTGATTCTTTATCGCCTCCTTATTTATTATATCGTTCGGGCTACATTCGCAGACAGTTCATCTTAAACTTAAGGGTTGAGTTATTAAGGTTTTTCCTACTGAGCGTCAGCTCACCCCCTTTGGTTTCTAACTGTTTTACAGGAGTACCAGATGTCTAGAGAGGCCGAGGCTAGGGAGCTTTGGGACTCTTCGGGTTATCACTAGAGTTGTGTTGGTCCCTTGTGTTGGACATACTTTATTCGACTATCTATGTTGAGCTGTGACTCACGTTGTTTTAAACTATTTATTGATATGTCGTTTTGATGGAGTTATTGAGATTTTGGAACCTTTACCTATCATTTATGTTTCTTAATTATTTCAACTCAGGTCACGTCTCGAGTCCGGTCAACACCGGATTTGGGGCGTGACAATTTGGTATCAGAGCCTGGTTTCATTTGAAACAGGTGGTAATTTTCGAACCGTTTTCAAAAACCTCGGACCAACGTCTTTTAGGTGGGTAGAGTTAGGAAGTCTAAGTCGAGTACTCAGTTATGCGGAGTTAAACACGTTGATGCATAGAGTAAGAACGACTCGAGTTTTACTGTTTATTAGGTTGCCCAATGTTGAACTCTTCTTGCTATAACGGTTGTGTCGCTTGAGGGATACCCTTACCTTATTAACTGTAAGATGCAGAGATCGGTGAAACCGATTGGTGGAGGTCGGTATTGGGTGAGCGAGCAATGACTGAACCGTTGTATGATACTTGTTGAGTAGATTGTTATTTGATTAAGTGCATTATCGCTGTGATTGATTGTTTTGTGGAGTTAAAGCTGAAGGATTAATGGATGGGAGTATTGACGAAGTTAGGGATTGGATTTGTTAGGGTGGTACGGTCGAAAGGGATGTAATCGATGAATGGAATTATGGAAGAATCGAATGGTCATGATTTGGGAAATGGGTTGAGTGTTACCTCAGTTATGGTGATATGACTTATCTAACATTTTGACCTTGAAGGGTGTGAACCAATTGGAGTAACTTTAAAAAGGAATCGAAATTGAGTAATTTGGTACCCTTTGAGTGCGTGTGTGTACTTGCGAAGCCTGAAAATCTCTGTGTTGTTTGTGGCGTGAACTACATGGCATGGAAACTCTTTGAGTTTTATAACTTGAGTAATTTTATTGATAATTGTCCCGTTTAAGCAGGGGGGTTAGTGGAAAATACGAATAGGTCATGCCGAATTTTCTGTAAAACTGAAGTGTGGGTTCTATCACGAGTTGTCACAGGGCGCCACTGTAGTCAAACGTGATAATGGGATGTCAAGTGGTTACAACAAGGTTCGGGGACGCCTGAATCAAGTTGTAACGATGCGAGATTGACTCGACTATTTGATTAAAGATAAGTAACTTGATGAAAGAGAAAAGTCGTGAATGAGAGAGTTGAGGACTTAATTTCTAACGCTTGCTTGTGCTTTCCACCCCAGTGATGGGTGTGTTTGTGTGTGAATTTGTGCCTCCTGAGGGAGTTGATTGCTTTACTGTTTGCTGTGTGAGACGCATAAGGTGCGGAATTCCTTGTCTATATGAGTACTATATACGACTTATATACTTATCCATGATCCAACTAGGATCCATCAAGACGCACGAGAACGTCTCCTTTGGCCTAGTTAGTTCGGTTGTGCTGAACTAAGTTTGAATTGTTTGTACTTCTGCAGCGTACTTTTGATGTCTCGTGTCTACGTTCCGAGAGGTACCCGGAGTCGCCCAGCTTTAGGGCAGAGTCAGTCACCAACTGTTGGACTGACAGGGGCAGCGGGTGCCCAGGGTGCTGCTCCCACAGAGCACCAGAGCTTTGAGGAGGGACCGTCAGGGTCACCAGTGAGAGTTACACCAGTCGCAGAGCCGACACAGGCTATCCCTATCGATGAGGTAGTACGCGCTGTACTAGCAGCACTCAGTGCTCATCAGGAGACCACAACACCGGTGCCAGAGCCCGTGCCTACTACTGAGACCGTCGTTGTAGAGAGGCCAGGACAGATGGATGGCTCTACGGCCCAGGCACTTCGCGATTTTCGTCGTTTGGGGACACCGATCTTTTCTGGGAGCGCCGACGCAGAGGCAGCAGTGTTATGGTTGGAGCGGATCACTCGCAACCTGGATACGTCTGGCATTTCTGAGGGACGTCTGAGAGTTTCCTTCTCCACCTTCCAGCTTGAGGGCGAGGCTTTTTATTGGTGGCAGTCGGTGCAGGCCAGAGTCGGTGAGGATTTTGAGCTCTTCAGTCAGCTGTTCCTGGAGCAGTACTTTCCGCGATCGGTTAGAGATGATCGACGCCAGCAGTTCATGGATCTGCGGCAGAGGGGGTTGACAGTGGCTGAGTATGCAGCGAGGTTCCTATCCTTGTCCCGCTACGCACCCGAGATGGTGCAGTCTGAGGACATTCGTTGCAGACGGTTTGAGCGTGGACTCCTCCCTGCTATTGCAGATCGGCTTATTGTTCTGAGGACAGAGGTATACACCACCTTGGTGGGCCAGGCTTTGGCAGTGGAGAGACACATTCGAGATACAGCCAGAGAGCGAGATGTCAGGCCGAGACCGAGTGGGTTTCTCAGGCCATCAGAGAGACGTGATGCTAGACGACAGAGGACTTCTGGGTAACTCCAGCCTCAGTTTCCGCAGAGTGGTGTGCGCAGAGGAGCAGCAGTAGCATCAGTCGGACCTGCTCCGGTGACTCAGTTCTGCCCCACGTGCAGACAGCCGGGACACTTGGCCCGAGACTGCCCGAGAGGCAGAGGACCCGCAGAGCAGCAGATGGACCATCCACAGGGATTTGTTGAGCGGCAGCGTGCTGAGGATCGGACTTGTTACCAGTGCGGCCGGCAGGGACATTTTTCTTTCGCTTGTCCTGATCGGGTCGGAGCTGTACCTCCACCGAGGCCACAGCAGGGACAGCCGCGTCAGGCACCTCCCGGCCGACCACGACAGGCACATCAGCAGAGAGCTTCGCGTCAGGCGGTAGGAGCGGTAGTCCCGAGATACCAGGCTAGGCCCAAGCAGCAGGTGGCACTACCACCACCACCGAGAGGAGGACCACCGGCACGGCAGGGTCGAGTTTATGCAGTTGCAGATGCTAGAGCTGAGAGACAGTATGCCGGTCATGAGACCATTCAGGGTACGTGTTTATTGTTTCATTCGTGGGCTTCCTTTTTGTTTGATACGGGTGCATCCCATTCGTTTATCTCTACTTCTTTTGCTCGTTCTTTGGGTTTGGTGGCGGAGCCGCTTCGTAGACCCCTTTGTCTTGAGACCCCAGCTACGGGGGAAGTGGTGTTGAGCACAGTTTGTCGAGATTGTGAGGTTCGCGTGGCTGATTGCCCTTTCTTGGGTGACCTTCTCGTTCTGGAGATGACTGCTTTCGACGTGATCTTAGGTATGGACTGGCTTACAAGATATCAGGCGACGATTGATTGCTTTCGGCGTCAGGTGACCGTGCGATCCAGTGATAGAATCATCACTTGTGTTCTGGGTAGCAAGAGCGGAGTCCTTCTATCCGCCTTGACTACTGGAGTGGAGGCCGAGGTGGTGCAGAGTGGCAGAGACTTTCCGAGAGTAGTGTGTGAGTTCCCGGACGTGTTTCCGGAGGAGTTATCCGGGTTACCACCGACACGAGAGATAGAGTTCCGGATCGACTTGATCCCAAGCACCGCACCGATCTCGATGACACCTTATCGATTCGCACCAGCCGAGTTGGTTGAGTTGAAGCGCCAACTCGAAGAGTTACAAGAGAAGGGTTTCATCCGCCTTAGTGTCTCACCGTGGGGAGCACCCGCCCTATTCGTGAAGAAGAAGGGTGGCGCCTTGAGGATGTGTATCGACTATCGGAAGCTAAACCGGGTGACGGTGAAGAACCGCTACCCGATGCCGAGGATCGATGATCTGTTCGATCAATTGAGAGGAGCGACATGTTTCTCCAAGATTGATCTAAGATCAGGCTACTATCAGTTGAGGGTCCGGAAGGAAGATGTGGAGAAGATCGCGTTCCGGACACGCTACGGACACTTTGAGTTTCTAGTGATGCCGATCGGGCTGACGAACGCGCCAGTAGCCTTCATGGACTTGATGAATGGCATATTCAGACCTTACCTGGACCAGTTTGTCGTAGTATTCGTTGATGACATTTTGATCTACTCGCCTAGTGAAGAGGCACACGAGGAACACTTGAGGGTAGTGTTGGCCTTGTTACGCACTCACCAGCTGTATGGGAACCTGGAGAAGTGGGAATTCTGGCTTGCAGAGGTGAAATTCCTCGGACACGTAGTGTCCCGTGATGGTATCTTAGTTGACCCAGCAAAGGTCGGCGCAGTTTCAAAGTGGGCAAGGCCCAAGAACGTGTTTGAGATACGTAGTTTTCTGGGGCTGGCCGGTTATTATCGACGCTTTGTTCAGGACTTTTCACGTTTGGCTGCACCTATGACAGCTTTGACTCGGAAAGGAGCAGAGTTCCTTTGGACTAGTGAGTGTGAGCATTCGATCTCAGAGCTAAAGGCTCGTCTAACCACTGCTCCAGTGTTGATTGTTCAGGAGCGAGGAGTGGGCTACGACGTTTATTGTGACGCTTCAGGCGAGGGACTTGGGTGTGTTCTGATGCAGTCAGGGAAGGTAGTTGCCTACGGCTCCAGGCAATTGAAGGTACACGAGCGCAACTACCCGACCGATGATCTCGAGCTGGCAGTTGTAGTCTTTGCATTGAAGAGTTGGAGACATTATCTGTATGGTGAGCAGTTTAGAGTGTTCTCGGACCACAAGAGCCTCAAGTATATTTTCTCTCAGCGCGACCTGAACATGCGCCAAAGGCGATGGATGGAGTTACTTGAGGAGTACGACTTCGAGCTGCTCTACCATCCGGGCAAGGCGAACGTCGTCGCAGATGCCCTGAGCAGGAAGTCGACTCATTGTGTGGCCAGCATGGCAGTCCGAGAGTGGAACATGCTGGAGGAGCTGAGCTCATTTCGACTTGACCTTGAGGAGATCACAGATGGTATGGCCTTATGTGCATTGGTGGCTCAACCCACTTTGGTTACTCGGGTGCTAGAGGCACAGACCGAGGATGCTGAGGCGATGGGGATTCGTGGGAGACTGGTAGCTGGAGAGAAGATCGATGACTGGGAGTTGAGTGCAGATCAGGGACTTCGGTTTAGGGGACGGTTGTTTGTACCCCGAGATTGTAGGGACACAGTGTTGAGAGAGTGTCACCACTCACGACTTGCAGTGCATCCCGGTGGCACCAAGATGTATAGAGACATCCGACGGCAGTTCTGGTGGAGGGGGATGCGCAAGGCAGTTGCACTCTTCGTTTCGAGATGTCTTACCTGTCAGCAGGTGAAGGCGGAGCATCAGTGTCCCGCTGGTTTGCTACAGCCTTTGCCAATTTCCGAGTGGAAATGGGAACATGTGACTATGGATTTTGTGAGTGGGCTACCGAGGTCGTCCAAGGGACATGATGCCGTTTGGGTTGTGGTTGATCGACTGACCAAGTCGGCACATTTTCTAGCTATGAGGATGACGGATACTGTGGACATGTTGGGACGGTTGTATGTCAGGGAGATTATTCGTCTACATGGGGTACCAGTGTCGGTAGTATCTGATAGAGACCCTCGTTTCACATCCAGATTTTGGAAGAGCCTACAGAAGGCTTTGGGGACTGAGGTACTGTTGAGTACAACTTACCATCCTGAGACAGATGGACAGTCAGAGCGCACCATTCAGATTTTGGAAGACATGCTTCGAGCTTGTGTGCTTGACTTTCAGGGATCATGGGAGGATCATCTACCATTGGCAGAGTTCGCTTACAACAACAGTTATCAGTCCAGCATTGGGATGGCACCATTCGAGGCTCTGTACGGCAGACCGTGTAGGTCGCTAGTGTGTTGGGCAGAAGTAGGGGAACAAAGCATACTTGGTCCCGATATGGTCAGAGAGACGACAGAGAAGGTCACAGTGATCAGAGAGCGGTTGAAGACCGCACAGAGTCGTCAGAAGAGCTATGCAGACAGACGTCGACGGCCGCTTGAGTTCCTGGTCGGAGACCACGTATTTCTGAGAGTGAGCCCGAAGAAGGGTCTACTGCGATTCAACCGCGGAGGAGGAAAGTTATCCCCGCGCTTCATTGGACCATTTGAGGTCTTAGAGAGGATTGGAGTCGTAGCTTATCGATTAGCCTTGCCACCGCAGCTTGGGAACGTGCATAACGTTTTCCATGTATCCCAACTGCGGAAATACACGGCGGATCCCTCTCATGTTATCGAATGGGCAGATATTGAGGTAGCAGATGATGTCTCTTATGAGGAGCAGCCTATCAGGATTGTGGATACGGGAGAGAAGGTCTTGCGAAAGACGACTATTCCGTTGGTTCGAGTACAGTGGAGACACCAGGGGGCTGAGTCAACTTGGGAGCGTGAGGACGAGATCCGGGAGAAGTATCCCCACCTGTTTGACGTTTGAGGTACGTCTGCTTTAAATTTCGAGGACGAAATTTCTTTAAGGGGGGGGGGGGGTAGGCTGTAAAACCCAGTTTGGTTAAAAGGGTATTAAAGTGCGAACCGGTACTTGGGGGTTGTTTTTGTATCGAGTTTTGATTAAAAAAAGAAGAAAAAAAGAAAAGAGGTTTCAGGCTTGGGCCTGATCAGACTCGGCTTTGGGCCGAGCCAGACCAGGCCCGTTACTCGCGCGCACCAAGATCGGCCCAAGGCCCGGTTACCCTAACCCTAGCTTTAAAGCCCCCTCACGCCGCTTCAGCTCCACTTCGCGCACAACACCCGAGACGAGAGCTTCTCTCTTCTCCCGTCGAACCGAAACCCCTCCTCGCCGCTTTTCCTTCTTCTTCTCCGGCCACCACTTCTCCTTCTTCTCCGACCTCACGTCCACCTGCCTCTCCTTCTTCTCCGTCCTCTTCTACTCCGTCTTCTTCTCTCAACCGCGACGAAACCCCCAAAAACCCAGAAGAGAGCTCCGCCCGTCTTCTCCCTCTTCGATTCAAGACCACCACCGCCGATTTCAAGCACCACCGTACCAGATCCGTGGGGATTCAGCGACGGTGAGTTAAACCCTCACCAGAATCACCTTCCCCATCCTCTTCTTCGCTTGAAACCGCGAGCTCCGAGCTCACTCTGGGGTCGGACGGGACCTGAGAGCGTCGCCGGAGCACTCGAGTTCCAAATCTGGAACTCGCGCGCCGGCGAGCCCTTTGGCCGTCAGAACTGGCCGGAAGAGCTCCGATCTAGCACTAGCACCCGTCCCATCGAGTTCTCGAGCCTTCGCCACCGTCAGAAACCCCTGTGCTTACCTGACGCCACCGCCGCCGGAGTCGCCGGAACCCTAGCCCTGGCCATCGTCGTTCCCAGCTCAGACCGGACGAGGTCGAGTCCTTGGGCTCGGGCTCGAAACTCAGCTGGGCCTCGGCCTGGACAGGATTTGGGCCTTGGGCTCGAATCTGGTCTGGGCCATGGCCCGGACTGACTCTGATCTTCGGGTCCGGACTCGGGCCTGACTCCGGACTGTATCGGATACGGACCGTTTGGGACTGAGTCGTTTAATTAAATTTAAAACTGATTTAAACGACACTTGGGACTAAGTCGGACTTTTATCGGATTAAACGGTTTAATCAACATAAATGAAAAACTGTTAATTTAAAGAACTGGGTAATCTGGACCCGATCTGATTTTGGACCGTTTGTGTGTAAACCCAGATTCGTAGCTGGGACTTCGCCGAGGTGACGAGGCGAGCCGGACAGCTGTTGATAGGAGTATTTGTTCGTAGGAAGACCGCAAGGTAGGGAAAGCCTTAATTACTTATTTACCGCTTAGAATGCATGATCAGGATAATAAAATCGAAAAGGTCCTAGATTTGCCTATAGGATGCGAATAACTAGATTAATCGTTTTTCAATTACTAATAATCGGATGAGTCTAGTATGCATGTTAGGACGATGACAATTAGTGAAGCGTGCTTTCAATACTTGGGAAATTGATTTACTGGTAGAGAGGCTGTGAAGAGCTCTCGGATTAGTTGTGTGCTAGGTTCACATGCTTGGTTGCTAATTGCTCGGTTAACTTAAGAGTCTAATGAAACTAGAGTAGCTCGTATGATTGAATGCTAAATAGTTATTCACTTGCTGATTGATTTGTTGAATGTAACTTGATTGATTGAGTATTTATGTTAATATAATTGTTGATTGAACGGATGATCGAGTATGACTGGTTGTTCCACGGGGCACAATCAGGTGATCGATGTACCGCTGGTTCGTGACAGGTAAGTATACGGTAAGTATGGAGTGTTTTGGATGTCTTGATTATGATGAAAGTGTGATCTGTTGAGCGTTGATTGGTGACCCATTTATACTTGTTCCTTTATTCTTATTCTTGAATGCATGCTCGTTTATTGGTTTGTCTGTTGGTTTGCTTGGTTCGGTACTACACCGGGGGGGGGGGGGGGTAATCTGGTGCCGTTGTGGTGGTTGGAGTGAGACAGATACAGTGAGACATGGACTGAGTATTGGAGCCTGAGGGCATTGGTTATTGGATATTACGAGGGTTAATTATTGACAGATCATGCGGGACATTATTGATTATTGGCAGATCCTGCGGGATACATAGATTGATTATGAGCAGATCCTGCGGGATATTTATTGATTATTGGTAGATCCTGCGGGATATAGATCGATTAGGAGTGGATCCTGCGGGATATTATTTGGGTTACTTCTAGAGAGGCCGAGGCTAGGGAGCTTTGGGACTCTTCGGGTTATGACATACTTTATTCGACTATTTATGTTGAGCTGTGACTCACGTTGTTTTAAACTATTTACTGATATGTCGTTTTGATGGAGTTATTGAGATTTTGGAACCTTTACCTATCATTTATGTTTCTTAATTATTTCAACTCAGGTCACGTCTCGAGTCCGGTCAACACCGGATTTGGGGCGTGACACCAGCAATAGCCAAATAGACTCAAGGCTTTTGTTGCATACAACTACAACATCAGGGATCATTTTGCTGCATAATCAGGGTTCATTTTGCTGCATATTTTCATTCATTCGGATCATCAGATTAAGAATGCATTTCCATCACAAGGAGTTGATACAATACTCCAAGCACTCCTACTCAAGATTCACATCACTTAGTTCATCTCATTTTGCACAAGTTCTGATTTTTAAACTATTTCTTGTATTGCAAGTTATCTCGTCATTGTCCATTTCAGTTCATACAAGAACATATCTTGTATCTAATTCATCACACTTGTAACTCCTCTTTTACCTCAAAGGAGGTTTTATTTTAATATAATGTTTTGCTGATAAAAAAAAAAAAACTAGAGACATTGAGTTAGCGGAGATATTCTCATGCTGTTTACTAAAGGATTTGTAGACACGTCGGACTAACAATTTGTTAGGTTTGTGGAGACTTCTTATTGCGTTTAGGAAATTTTTATTCTTTCTAATAGATTTAGGTAAGAGGCTTGAGTAGGCAGTTAAAAAAAATTATTATTAGGATTAGGAAACATAGTTCCTATCCATGTAACCATTGTCTTCTCTTATAAATATCATGTATAAATCCAAAATCATTCATTCGTAGTAAGAACAATAAGAAGAGAGTAGTGTGGTCGTAAACGTAAGTAAATTGTCGAACCACGTAAATTCTTGTGTGATTGCTTATTTTCTCCTGGTTTCTTCTTGCTTTATTGTTCTACGTTGTTATACCCCCAACAAGTGGTATCAAAGCTTGGTTCTTGAACTCTTCCGAAAAGTGAGTCGGGTAAATCTCATAGGGATATGAACACCTGGAAACTATGATCGTTGCTTCTCATGGTAGTGGGTCCAGATAAGATGAAGTGGGGCCGTAAGGGATTCAGTAGAACAAGTAAAAGTTGGGCTTAAGAGTGTAAGCAAATCAGTGTGACGAGATTCAATGTGGAGGGAAAGATTGTTAGGTGTGTCCACATGTCAGTCAAGAGTCCCACATTAGATACGTGAGGAATAAAAAAAGATTTAATATACACATTAGACCCGTAATTTAATAGGCTAATTTTTTGGTTCAAGTGTAAGACTAATGTGCATGTTATAAGCTTTTTGTTGTGTGCTCTTCTTTAATGAGGTCTAGTTCTTCCCACTACAGTCATCACCGTACCAAGATGAGTTAGACAAAAGAAGTGAATCTGGTATGAGGACCCCTTCTAATCGTCGCCTGATTTACAAAACCTACTATTCCTTACGTGCAAAATCGAAATCAGTAATGGACTAATTGAAATCTTAGATGATGCAAATGTTGTATGATGTAGATTAGACATAAAATCCCAAGACGATGTAGATGTTTTTATTTTTATTTTTTTGCAACTACTTTGTACTTTTATTACTATTTGAATTTTGAAGTTGGTATTATTAATAGGGGTAGGTTTTTTGTTCAGAAAAAGGTAGAATTCTATGTCAATTTTAATGTAACTAGGTGCTTTGCACCGCGCGGTGTGCGGTGCTAGGTGTGATAAATAAGTGTGAGAACAATGCGCGGTGACAAACAAACTTAAACAGATGACAAATGAATAAATAAGCAGAATAATGTATTGTGAGTAAATTCCAGTTAGTATTTTGATAGTAGGAAAAAACATAAAAACCAAAAGGAATCAAAATAACATTTTTCTCAGATTAAATATCAAAATAACCAATAATCTTAATATAGAAATAATTTGAAGGTCATACATATAGATCCTTTATCCATAGAATAAAGTATCTGGGCATATCTTCTTTTTTCATATTTCAACTTCTGCGAAGTTTCTTTACTTGCTACGGCTGATAAAAATCGTTGTTTTGGACGTAACAAGCCCTTTTTTGTTCTAGTATTTAATAGTGGGTTTGCTCTTAACTTTCCTTTTTTCCCTCTTTCTATAGTGGAGATAGCCGCACGTAATGACAGATCACCACAACTTATATTATCCCATTTTTCAATCTAATCAAAGCATAACTACTACCACCGAAAACACAAAATTAGCACAAATTTACAGATTCCTCAATCAAATCAAAGCAAAACTATTATCAACAAAAACACAAAATTATCTTAATTTGTGCTAAAAGACTTAATTTTTCTGTATCTAGGTAATACAACTATGATTTAGTTTTGGGGCAAAAATATGTAAGTATGAATGCAATCGACTAACATAAATGGATCCAAAAAAAAAATGAAAAGTTCGCCACAAATACAATTATACTTCATTCTTAAAAGGGCATGCCACCTCTACATCTATTCGCAGTCACTTGATGATGAGACATTAAAATTAAAATTGATAAGTATCAACTGGATTACTTCTAAAATTAAAATCTAATTAAAAATAATCTGAATGTATGCAAGCAGTATTTACAAAATGATGATGATATGGTGAGTTCAACTATGTCTTTTATTGAATGTAAGGAAGAAAATAGACATCTTAGAAGAATCTAACCCCTCAGCTGAACTGAGAACCAGTGCTTTATCAAACAAGTTGTTCTCCAAATCTATACAAAGTCTACAAGTTTGTCATATATGTTCTTACCCTTTATTTGTAGACACTTGATGAAGATTCTCCATGGTTCCCTGAGTTTTGAGTTCCACTTGTGGATGATTCTACATGGTTCCCTGAGGTTTGAACTCCACCTGTTGATGATTCTCCATTGTTCCTTGAGCTCTGAGTTCCACTTGTGTGTGATTCTCCATGGTTCCCTGAGCTCTGAGCTCCCCTTGTGGATGATTCTCCATGGTTCCTTAAGCTCTGAACTCCACTTGCGGATGATTCTCCAAGGTTCCCTAAGCTATGAGCTCCCCTTGTGGATGATTCTCCATTGATGCACCCAAAATAACATGCAGGGATTTCTGAAGGTGAAGCCAGTGTTGCCACGCCCCTAAGCTGTTTCAGCGTATCATTTTGTTTATTGTTAAATCAAATACAGAATTAGTGCAAAAGCACACTGTTAGTATTAAGCTTAGCCTTACATGTGTGTAGGTATTTTACAGTGTAGGTATTTTTCAGCGTAGGATAAGTGTCATTCTTATTCAGTTGCAAAGCATGGAGGGCAAGGACATATTGTTTCAGCTCACAAGGTTTATATCCCGAAAATCTTTCCAACTTTCTTCTCTGTAAAATGAAACAGATATTAAAACTCAATTCACCTGAAACATGTGAATATCCTAAATTTGTGTATCAAGTGATAATAGATCCATACCCAAGGATGCATGTTTGGTTGCAATGTTAATCTTGAAAGAAAAAGAGCTGAAGCATCGATAATTGATGGTAAGAACCTCAGACACCCATAGTCCAACAAACTAATCTCGACGAGATATCATTTCAGTAACACACTTTGAAGGTAGCAGGCTGCATAGAAGCAAACATTAGAAAACCATCAAAATAGAGAGACAAGGTCCAGCACAACATTGAATGGTTTACCTCATTGCAATGCACATGAATGGCTATTGTGAAGCATCTGCAAATCAATCATGAGAACGTGTCATTGGAATGAAAATCAAAATAACATGGACAGTTTGTATGTACTTGCATTTAAAAAGTCATTGCAGTAGGACCATTCACACAAGAGTTCTCTCCATGTTCACAACCTGGAAATTGACCCAACAAGCATATCTGTAAGCTCTGAGGTTTCCATAAGCACAACCCAAAATGATGGATAATTAGATAGAGCTCAAATTGAAACGGACCTCTTCCTTGAGGTAAACATTGTCTAAAATGTAGCAAAAACTGTCAACCTTTGGGGCATAAATCTTTTCATATTCACTGATTCAAGCAAGAATGATACATCATTTCAAGAAGCTAAAACATGAAGAGAAAGCTACAGGAAGTTGGTGTACATACGCAGCAATACGCACACAAGCTGCGCCGAGAAGTATCATCTTGAGCACATATATACATCAACTAAAGGCATATGAGGTAAATACCGTGATGATAGATATTTTTTTAGGTACAAGCTCTGATTCCATATTAGAGTACCAACTCAACTAATAATTAAACAGAGGCATAAGAGATTATAGGGCTGTCACATAAAATTTGAAAAATGAAATAAAACACCAAACATGATAATGTCAACAAGTGTACAAAGCTAAACCTGCTGGCGGGCTCGCTGGAGCTCTTGCTCTAGTTGAGTCAGCTTTAGCCGGCTACTTTCTAGTTGTTGTACATATGCCTGAAAGAAAAAATAAAAATAAAAATAAATTAAGCATCCAAACAATTACATAACGTGTGTCCATCACAGTTGGATTGAAATAAACACATATGGAACATTCTATTCAGGACGGAACATACTTTTTTTCGCAATCGACCTTTTCTGGCAGCTTCACGGTTTTGTGCAAGCCTACGCAAGCTTTGCAAGATAATTCTTTAAGTAAGAAAATGAATACATACATGATCAGACTTAGCTGAACTACATAAGCATAATATTATGATGTGTAACCTTTTGATCTACTGGTCTTTCTTTTGATCTGTCACTGGAATCGGAGGCTACAGCTGCAATTAACTGCCTATCAAGCTGTAGGGAAAAGCAATCTATTTGAGCATGCAATTAACCAAAAACTAACAGCATTAACTGAAAGGTTTCTGAATCTATTGTACTTTTGTATGAAACTGAAAATATTTTCAAAATGTAAAGAACAAATAGAACGTGACCGTGAAAAAAAAAGACAAATTTGGAATTATAAACTAAATGTTGGAAGTCAAAGACATCACCCTCTGATTCTTATCATCTGTATCTCTATCTGTTGAAGTATCCGTCATAGGACTGGCATCTGCCATTCCGAACTCGCTCAACTCACCCGGTGGAGAAAGTAGATATGGTTTGGATTATTATTGTGCTAGCAAAATTTGAGAGGCCACCAATTTTTTATCTGAAGAAGCAATCAACTGAATCCCAGAAAAGATACGAGAGACTAATGAGTAACTTCAACTTTGATCATACAAGTCAACCCAGATAACACTAAATCAGGAGAAACTACGAATAAACTCGAGGGATAGTTGATTACCTCAGATCGAGCAATGTAAAAGAAGAAGCTGAGACTATGCTACCTCTAAGGACAAGACATTCATTAGCACCTACCACAAAGACAGAGATATGGTGAAATATGATAAATCCTAAAACTATGCAATGAAAAAAAACGCAGTCAAGATCTCAGTGAATAATGAAAATTTTATTTCTGTGTATGCCTCCCCCATAAAAAAATGAAAACAGAGCACTAACAGAACTAATCCTCTGTACAATACGATAACAGAACCTCAGTACATGTCAAACAAAAAAACCATCAACAATCATAACAACCACTCCCTTGGAAATATACGTAATCCTTATTGAAATGGGGATTTTTTATACCTATAATTATATTTTACTCAATAAAATGAGTCAATCAATAATGAAGATTATAAAAAAGACACCGATAAGCATGATAGTTACCTTTATTTTCATTAACACGAGACAGTTTCTGAAACACTGGACACATTAATCCTTAATGTTTTTTTGTTTTATATGTTCATATGGATGCCGAACCAGTGATGAATAAAAAAAAAGGGGAGAAATTACCTCTTTAGGGAAGGAGGGGCGAATTTGGTGTCATGTTTAATACAAGTTTGAGCATCCTACGTCAGCATAAAAACATACGAATATCAATCATAAGTTTAACACAAGTTTTAGCATATATATAAACATAAATTTAAGTTCAACTACAATCTATATCCTCATTTATCGATATTTAGAAAATAAGTAGATCAAACATCATTTCATATGAAAATAAAGGAATCAAGGACTTGATTCTATATTTTTAATGTGAAAATATGACTTATTGTTAGTACTTTTTCATTGGACAATATATAATGATTATAAAACTATTGATTAAGCAAAACAAAACTCAACGCTCTAGCATTCCCTTGTTTATTTTTCAGATCTGAAGCACAAACTATGCATACAAAACACACTCAAACAAAAACAAGAACATAAAGCTCAAGAAACAAAACCCCAAGCATTATAATCAATGCAAATCTGAAGAGACCAAAATCAACCAAAACCAAAAAAAAAATCCAGTTCTCCCAATAACACACTCAGTGTGAGAAATCAAACAATTAGGAGGTACAACATAAACCCATAAGCCAAAAAGTGAAAAGAGAGGGTACCTTAGTTATCATCTTTTGAGGCGTGGTGAGAAGCTTCCTCCGTTAACATTAACTTCGTGAGACTCGCATTTTTGCAGAGATTCTAGGGAATCGGTCGGTAAGGGTTGAGAATTTTTTTCTCCCATATGCGCCTATTATGGAAAAAACAGTATCAAGAACCTTTATTTAAAGATAATACCAGTATAAAATCGGATTACAACAAATGATATGTGCACAAATTTATGTGACAGGTTAGAAAATATAAGTGGTCTTACATAACAAATCCTACTGCAATTTAATAGCAAGCCATAAAAATCACTAACATAGACAAAAGGCAAATGATACTATCTATTATATCTAAGGAAAAAAATATAAAAATGTACTGAAGCAATACTTACCCATCTCAAAGATCCTCAAACACATACACTATACAGGCTGAATTGTCATTGTTCCAAAAGCGATACAATCTCTCTTCACTGGAGATTGGGTCTCATCTGGTACGTTTTAATTGGGAGCCCATTCCTGAATATAAAAAGAAAATTAGGTTCAAACATTTCACCTCTTTCGTTTTGTAAAAGGTATGACGAGAAATAAAGTATTAACTTCTTTTGTTTGTCATATTTTGTAGATTTCAAAGAATGTTACATCACATTCATTGAAGTATACAAACATGAACACCAGACGTTTTCAAAAAATAAGAGGTGTACCAAAAAACTTTCCCCCATGCCACTAAAAGCCATTGACTCAAGCTGGCAGTTCATTTGTATGAGAGCTACAAAAACTCATGACAAATGAATTACAAAAATAAAAGATATCTTGGGTTTGCTTCAGTACACACTTGAAAAATTTAAACTGAATTAAAACGCAGCACGTCATTAGGTCCAAAAGATTGTTGTTCTATCATCAACATACATGATCGACGGAAACAACAACCTACTTGATTTCGATCAGAAACATGTAGAGAACTCAATAGAGAATAAAATCTTGAAACAATGGTGTTTGATATTATAGGAAAATGACCTGAACTTAACTGAAACTATATTAGTAAACTGTGGCAACCCATAATCTGAAATTTCTTTTTAATAGCAACCAAAAACTTTTCTCAAACACAATTACACATCACATGGTCCTCGTTTTCAGAAGGATTACAAAATATGGTAGATGAATCCAAAAATAAGTAGTCAAAATAAGGGCATGAGCAAACAACAGTGGCAACCCGAAATTAGTTCATCCACAAAGAGTAGCCCAGACAAAAATCAGTTGAATCCCATATTGCACGGTGAGTGGAGCTGAGGGCCATAAATCAAAAGCAAGGTGCAAATATCCTTAGATCACAAAATTAAGAAACAACTAACATGTTTCTTTTCAAGTAAACATCGCATGATATTTCCACCATATTCTAAATTATCAAACTCAATAGGTTTTAGTCTAATGAATTACTGACTAAAATAACCATATTAAAATGGAGATTTCTTCAAGAATATGTTAATGCTGAGCAAACATGTGGAACCCATAGACTACAAGAAATATCAACAGTTGCAGGGTCAGGTACATAGGACAGTTGAGCACAAAATATAGGACCAATCAGAAATGTCAAAAACTGTACCCTTAAGAGCGTCCTGAACAGTAACACCACTGGAAAAAGAATGAGAGTTAATATTCTTGTTGTTAGCAGTATCGCGAGTAAATATGCATGGTACAAGTTACGGATTGAACCTCTTATCAGTGATTTATAATGCTGAAACTGGTAAAATCCCAGTTGTGGCTGCACTACCTAAAAAGGTAGATTGAAACCTAAATCCCTCCCCATTACTAAACGCGATCACCTGCAAGACTCTAGGACATAAAACATAATATTCTAAAGCCAATATTGCTTCATAACTGAATACAACAGGGATATCAATAATTTCTTCAAGAACTGAATAAGATGGCATAGGATAATGATATAATTGCTATATAATCAAACTACAATAGAGCACTAATGTCAGTTTAAGACAACATATAAGAACACTGGTGACACAATACATAATATGAGATCAGAGGCTGGTAATATTTACTAACCTGAACTGGCCTCGTCAGTTTTACCAAAGTACCATTGACATTCAAAGCCTTTAGAGCAGAGATTGCACAAACTATACCCAATGCCCCATTGAACATCCCAGCATCTATAGTGTCCTTTTCAAAACACAGAACCATCAATAATCAGCACCTATAAATTGCCTAATATTAAAATAAAGTAGCATGAAAATTAGGACCAAACCCAAGAGAGAATCGAAACAAAACGGAATTAGAAGCCCTAACCTGGAAGAAGAAATCTCTGCAACGAACCGAGCTAGGTATGGAGTCGTGCCCATATATAGGCCATGGAATCGAGTAGTCGAGACCTTCCACTCCCTTATGGCATTCAACGATGTCGATTGAGATGCCGAGCTGAAAGCCGTAGAGTCCAAGGAATTGAAGAGACGAAGAAGAGCCGGAGTGGAAGAGACGAAGACGAGCCGGACTGTGTGGGCATCACGCGACTAAGCCAGACCGGTCGCGTCAATTTGGGAGGGACTACGCGCACAGGGAGGAAGCGCGTGAATTGGGTTTAGATGTTGTCTTTTAAGATATAATAGATAGGAAAAATGACACATAACCCTCGCTAACTATCAATGTTTTTCACATCACCCCCCCTAACTATTTTTTGTGACATTTAACTCCCCTAAGTTTTTTTTTCTTTTCATGTTAGTCATTTTCCATCCAAAACTAACGGAAAATAACCATGTGCAAATCACATGCGATTACAAATTTTCAAAATGTCCAAACTACCCCACCCTTTTAACTTTCAAAACCAAACCTACCTAACTCTAAATTATAATCTTCTCACTTTTGTTGTCTCTCCCTCTTCTCTCCCTTTCACGCCACACGCACATATCCACCACTTCCTCGCTAACAGCCACCAACGTACCTTCACCTCTACCTCCCACCACCAGTGAAGACGTCGCCGCTGTGCTTAATCTTTCTATTCCACGGTTACATCTTCTTCTCTCACTATCACCGGCTCCAGCGAGCAAAGGGAGGTCGGTAGCGAGCTTCGAGTACACGGCTTTGGTCGGGACCTTCGACATCGCTGGGAGCTTCAAGAACACGGATTCGTTCGGGGAAATTAGAGGATTTTGTTTCATGGTTTTAGATTTAAACAAATCTGGAATCAACAAAAAATAAGGTTTCAAAAAAACTGAGATTTGGGAAGTCAGGGGAGGTTTGGAATGAACTCGTGATTTAGAGTTAAAATCTGTTTCTTTTCGTTTTGTTCTGAGATTCATACAAATATGGATTTGTGTTGATTGTTTATGCAGAAAAATATACACGGATTCATACAAATATTTATTGATTTTCAGCTGTTAATTTTGTGTTGATGTAGATTGTTGGTTTATGTTGATATTGAATGTGTGGACAGTAGATTGATGGTGGTTTGAGATGGTTAGATTAACGTTAATTTGTGATTAACATTTGAAGTAAAAACATATAATTAGAAAAGCATGAAAAGGAAAAATAATAATGAAAATAAATTTTTAAAAATTAGCATAGAAATTAATTAATATAGAAAAAAGTAATAAAGAAATGAAAGAGATAAAATAAATATTTTCTAAAATTTGGAAATTGTTAGTGAAAAAATATTTTTCTGAAATTTAAATAAAAATAAATAAAACAGTTATTAATGGAAAACAAAAGAATTATAAATAAATATATAATCTGAAAATATAAAAAAAAATATTAAAAAAATCATCTTTATGTTATATTTCGAAAATTAGAAAATTTGTTAAGGTTAATATAGATATTTTTATAGCTTTTAGGTTTTATAGAATCAATGGCATGCATTTGAAAATTTGATGATTTATAAGGGGCATTTTGGACATTTGACGTTCACTGGATGGAAAACTAACAATGTTGGACTAAAGTGAAAAGAAAAAAAAGTTAATGGAGTTAAGTGTCACAAAAAATAGTTGGGGGGTGATGTGAAAAACGGTAACAGTTAACGAGAGTTATGTGTCATTTTTCCTAATAGATATCATGTCGTTTTCCTTCATTTAAACGGACTTAAAACTTGTGATATTTCCACAATATTTATAAGACAGTTTATAACATATTGGCATTAGACGTGTCGTCGGAAGAAGGAGCTACACCATTCAATCTCCGGCGTCGAGGTCTACCGTCCACGGCTGGTGAAAAGTGCATGGTGATGGATTGGAAGGACAAGGAGATGTGAATGATTGTGATGGACTCGGAGGTATAAGAACCGTGAGTAAGGGTGGAATGATTATGGTTCAAGGACGGAGAGAGAAGTCAAGGGGTATGGTAGGTAGTGTTTACTGTAGTGTAGGGTTTCTTATTTTATTTTTATCTCTATACGGTGTACTGTTGATATTTAAGAGTAAAAATCTGCAAAATAAATATTATTACATAATATATGTTCTAATGAAAAAGGGTAAGTCTCGACGAGTGTTTAGAACTTTTTATCGTTGATGAACTTTTTTTCTTCTGGAAAATCAGGGTTAAAGACTTATTTTTTGTGCTTTAAAGTTGTAAAATCCGGGTGCTAGGGCCTTTTTTTTACTTGTTTTGCGTTTCAGGTTGTAAAATTTGGTTTTTTTAGACATTCTTTGTCTAGTTTGCTCTCATGTAGGGATTCGAAGTTCATTTTATAGGAACGCTCTTTCATGTATCACTTTATAATTACTCCTCTTATTGGGTCTGTCATGAGACTGCGCGGACATACCAGCTCTCGATACACTCTCAGGTCTGTAACTAAATCAATTCATGTATTATTTTTTTACCTCTGAAGAGGTTTCATTTAAATTTGAATTTGTTGATAGTAAAACACTATTTTTTCTGAAATTTTAAGAATATAAATATAATTCAACCTTTAATTATCAGTCTGTAGTTGAGCCGATATTTTAATATGATATACGGACACAAATTCAAACCATATTCTCTATAAAGAAATATTTATTTATTCTCAAACTATCGTATTTGTTCCAAATAGACTATCCATTATCTTGTCTCTCTTGTTAATAGGAAATCTCTCTCCTTCCAAATCCGTAAATAAATTTATCCAAATAGGACGTGTGTTTGAAGTGATCATCCAGTCCATCATGAAATCCGAACTGTGGAATGAACTTATATAGAAGAGTTTTGGTGTGTAAGTACGTACCTCGGGGCCTCGCAGTTTCCTTAACAAGTCGAGGACTTTTGCTGTTAAAACAAAACCAAGAGATGTTTTTTTCGATTTGAGCTTCCGCTGTGCTTTGTGTACAAAATCGACAGGGCTTAAAGAGTCGGCCCCGTCGAGTTCAGTCACCGGTATGTGCAAGAAGGCGAACTGGTTGCCCCATATTGGCTTCGAGCCTTGACTAGGTTTAAGCATTTCCCCCACAGATTTGTAGCCAACGCTCATCCTAGTGTTGAGCAACACCAGCGCAGTGATGCTCTTTTTGCTCGATTCCTCTTCCATCTCTTTCATGTACAGTCTTGTCCCCAAGAATATCACTCCCGCTATCACATCATTTACCGTCTATTCAAAAAAGTAACATGTAATTTATGAGGCGTCACATTTTAATAGAACGTCTCACAAACAAAACAGTAGTGAGACGCTGTGAGGAAGCGTGTTAAAATATTTAAAAATATATTAAACGAGGATATTGTGATGCAAACTTACGACACCAAGTCCAAGATTGGACTTAATTTCTCTGATCTGATCGAGAGAGAATATGATGGAAGTAGTATCCTTAGGCCGGTACTGCACCAGAGGGTTCCCGGACCGTATAGGGGAGATCTCATCTTCCACCACATTGCTCTTCAAAAGGCTCGATCCGAAATCCGAGAGGGTGTTGAAGACTAAGGAGGCGAGGCGAGGGAAAATGCTCTCTTTTACGTTCGATTGAGACTCGCGCGACGGGAAGGTCAACGGGAGAGAAGGATCGTCGGCCCTTTGGAGGCAAGAGAGAAGAGCTTCCATGAGAGAGTAGCCGTCCCCAAGAGCATGGTGAAGCTTGAACACCACGGAACCAGCTGCAGTGCTCGTAGGGTATGAGGAAGCTCTTCTAATCCTATCTTTGTCATGTACTCACTAAAGTACTTGTCGTAGGATGCCGGAGACAATCCCGATGGAAACCTTGGATATTTCAAATGGTTTTTGAGGTTCACTTCAACTTTCTTCCATTGCCTCGACCCATTCTTGTCCATAACCTGCACATATAAAGAGTTAGAGCACCCATAGTGGACGTCAGAAGAAGCGTCAGACAAAGGAAAAAAAGATGAAAATGTGACGTTTTTTCTCTTCCTACTGCTGATTTTTTCTTTTATTAGGGTCTACGAATTTATCGACGTTGATTTTCTCTTTTCTCTTTTTCTTCACACATAACAACACCAAATTAATCTTTGTAGGCGGCCAAGAAACACGTGTACCATTATGGAAGAGAAACGAGGATTGATGGGGAGGAACACGTCCTTGAGAAGGGCCATGGAAGGCCGGTCGTCAATGGGAATCTCGCTCTCCAAGACGGCGATAATGGAGATCGAAAGCACCGAGCTGTTGAAATACTGACCGATGGGGCTGACAGGCATTGTTCTTTCTTCTTCTTGCTGCTCAAACTCCATTGCTGTATTATTAGGTACTGTTCCTTTCTTTACTTCGTGGCTGGCTATGGCTTGCAATTCTTTTTAACGTGGTCAGATGTTATTGATCAGGGGTATGGCCGGTCCATTATGGAAGTGTACGCTATCATTAATAATTACTGGTCAAGAAAACACATGAAAGAGATGCACATTCATTCATTTGTCCTTACTATAGGTATACTCAGGAGAGGACCAGTTGTTTTTGTGGATATACATTATTTGATCAGCGATCACAGCAAATGATGGAGGCATGCAATAGATCACAACTAATCGGGGTGAGAGCGGGATGGAGCTCCTCCCCTACGTCACACGTCTTCTTGGGGGCCTTCTCCGATCTTCAGGAATTATGTCTATCGTCTTTAGGCTCTATTTCGTCGATGTTGCTAGCCAAACCCAAGTGTATTCAAGTCACTTTTGACCGTCCAAGACCACCTTTGACAATACCGCTCGTCGAAGAACGAATCCTCATCAGCACATACCTTGATCTCCGTGAAAAATCGATCTATTAATCTTAAATCGAGAGGCATGTCGAGGGAACTCCATAAAGAGTGATGATAATACTAACATGGACGAAATAAGCAAGAGAAATTGAGGGATAGTAGAAGAAGAAGAAAAGAGAGTCGCCGCCAACAACGACAACGACTAGGGTTCTGAGAGATGCGTGAATGTTAGATTCTGTGATATGAGTTATTTACATTGTTCACATTAAACATTAGTTAAATTGTACCTAATTAAATTTATAAAACAATAAATTACCAAACCCTAGATTTAATCAAACTCTGAATATAACCCAAATCCATAAATTTAACCTTAAAATTAACTAAATTCTAAATAAGCCTTAAATCTGTAAATTCAACCCTAAAATAACTAAACTCTAAATATAGCCCAAATTAAACCTATTTATCTAAATTTTGACTCACTCCCCTAAAAGATGTCTACTAGGGGTTTACGCCCGTCGCCGTTAGCCAACATGCCGTTGGAATTCTCCTGTCATAAGCGATGAGTCCCCTGTCACGCCCCAAATCCGATTTTGGCCGGACTCGAGACGTGACTTGAGTTGACAAATAAGTAATAACAAAAAGATAATAAAATTGATCAAATACTCAAGAGGTTCCGATAAAAATACTCGAATAACATGTTCCAAATCATAATTAGGAATCAATGCTCCATAAAGAGTATGTAAAAACAAAGGGTTCACTACAGTGACTAAAAGGACGTCTCTAAGATCACACTGTCCAGACTCTCCAGAAGCTCCCGAGCCTCGAGTCCACTACTCATCAAGCACGCCTGTAAAAACAGTAAATAAAACAGATAGGGGTGAGCTTACGCTCCGTATGGAAAATCATAAACAGTTTAACCTCTGATTTAGTGAGAAAACTGCTTTAGCATGACGACACATATTGCTATTAACACTTTAAATCAATAAGATGCTGTAAAATGAGCAAGATACGAATAATATCACTTTCTTAAAGATAACGGTAACTTTTAGGAGAATAGGTGAAAAGTACTCTAAAGATTTAATAACTACTAAAATGGGATCAAGTGAATATCACACCAACAGCTCAAATCCTCAATACTCTGATCCACGAAAAGGTTCTTGTGTCATATCGGATCCCATACTCCGATCCACAAGAGTACTCGTGTCATATCAGATTTTCCCTCGGTCCAGAGGAGGCACGTACATCGGGGCATCGGAAATGTCCCTGAAAGAACACCTATCGTCGGAATTCTCGGAAATGCCCCCAAAGGACCATAGATCATCGGGATGCAACAGGATAACACTCCCTCGGCTATGATAATACCCTACACCGGAATCCTCAATGGGGTAGGTACCATACCGTATCAACAATCACCATTATATCATCCTACACCGGAATCCTCAACGGTGTAGGTACCATACCGTATCAACAATAACCATTATATCACCCTACACCGGAATCCTCAATGGTGTAGGTATCATACCATATCAACAATAACCATTATATCACCCTACACCGGAATCCTCAACGGTGTAGGTACCATACCGTATCAACAATAATCAATATCCCGCATGATCAACCTATCAGTGCCCCGCAGGGTCCACCAAACAATATCCCGTAGGATCAACCAATCAATGCCACGCAGGGTCCACAACCAATATCCCGCAGGATCAACCAATCAATGACCCGCAGAGTCCACCAAACAATATCCCGCATGATCGACCAACCAATGCCCCGCAGGGTCCACCACCAATATCCCGCAGGATCAACCAATCAATGCCCCGCAGGGTCCACAACCAATATCCCGCAGGATCAACCAACCAATATAAAACGCACTCAAGAGACTAACATGCCAACACATTATACAACCATAGCTTAGCAATTCAAAATTCCATCACAACACACCAAAGATATTCATATGCCTTTACACTTACCGTTATACTTACCAATCACGTTCCATCGGTCCATCGATCACCCGATCGTACCATTTGGCACAACCAATCATACTCAAACATTCATTCAATCATTTAATCATTCAAGCATTCATTCAATCATCCAATCATTCAAGCATTCATTCAATCATTCAAGCATACAATTTATCTAGTTTCATTAGACCCTTAATTCATCTTAAAATTAAGCAAGCAATGCATGTGAGGCAAACACAACCAATCCCATGGCGCATCTCGGCCTTTCTACCAGCACGACAATTTCCCAAGTATTGAAAGCGAGTTAAACTAGTTATTCACATCCTACGCATGCATACTAGACGCGTCCGGTTATTAGTAATTGAAAGACGATTATTCTAGTTATTCGCATCCTATAAGCAATCTAGGACCTTTCCAATTTTATTAACCTAATAGGCATACTAAAGCATTATTTAAATGAGGAGTTTAGTACTTTCCCTACCTTGTGGTCTTCCTCTAATAATACTCCTAGCTGCTGACGACCAGGCCAACTCCGTCTTCTCGGGCGAAGTCCAAGTTCCCTGGCGAAGTCCGAGTTCGAGTCTGGGTTTAACAGATAAAAGGGTCCAAAATCAGTTCGGGTCTAGATCGAACAGTTCTTTAAAATACCAGTTCGTCTTTTAATTAACCGATAAGTCCAATAAGTATCTGATTTAGTCCAAAGTGTAATTAAATTAGTTTAAATTAATTAATTATGTCTGTCCGACCCGACCGACCCGAAACCCGGCCCGAACCCAAAAACCGACCCGGATCCAGACCCGAATCCGGACCCGAGACCCAGCGTCAGTCCGGGCCGAGGCCCGAACCAGATCCGGGCCCGAGGCCCAAATTCAGTCCAGGTTCGAGGCCCAACTAAACTCCAGACCCGAGCCCAATGACTCGTTCTCATCCGGTCGGAGCTGGGAACGACGATGGTCGGGGCTAGGGTTCCGGCGGCTCCGGCGGCGACGACGATTCTGACGGCGGTTGAGGCGTCGGAAGTTCAGGAACTCGAAGGACGGGTGGCTGAGCGAGACCCGAGCTCTTCTGGCCAGATCTGACGGCCAAATAGCTCGCCGGCGTGCGAGTTCCAGATCTGGAACTCGAGCGCTCCGGCGACGCTCTCCGGTCCCGTCCGACCCCCAAACGAGCTCAGAGTTCGCGATTTCAAGAAAAGAAGAGGACGGGGAGAGTGATTCTGGTGAGGGTTTGGCTCACCGTTGCTGAATCTTCCCGGATTTGGCACGATGACGCTAGGTTTCAACGGTGGTTGTCACGAAGCGAAGACGGAGAGAGGGGAGAAAGGGTTTCTGGCGCTCGGGGTTGAAGCAGTAGATGAAGAAGAAGTAGAGGAAGGAGAAGAAGCTCGGCGAGAGGTCGGAGACGAGGTGAGACGACGAGGGTCGCCGTGTCTGGTACGCGAGGGGGAAGACGACCGAGAGAGAGAGAGAAGAGAGCGTTGGGGGCGGTGATGAACAATACCCCCATCGCTAGGGTTCGGTCCCTTTATAACCGCGCTAGTTGGGCCGGACTTCAGCGAATGGGCCTGGGCGCGTTCTGAATTGGGCCAGGTCCGGCCCTGTCCCTCTCAGTCCAAACTTTCCTCTCTCTCTTTTTTTTTTGAATTTTTTTCTTTTCCAAACAAAGACTTGTTGCAAAAACATACCCCCGCGTTTCAGATTGCAAATTAATACCCTTTTAGAACGAAGTGGGTTTTACATCCCCCGACCTCGTACCAGGGCAAACCTGCAATCTCAATGGTTTTTGAGGTCTCCTTTTTCCTGTCGTCGATTTATCGCCACGACGGTCAATCTCCAAATGAACATGCTTCCCCCATCCGCGGTTCTTCTGTCATCGCCTCACCCAAGTTTGACTCCGATTTATGAGTACCGAGGACCATCTCCTTTCTCCAGTTTGTTTCCAATGGATCTCTCAGCTCCCAATCCGATACCACAATGTCATCGTCGTCGTGATCCAGGGTCCGAGGAAGAGACCATGGCCAATGTTCCGACTCCATTTGTGTTGAGGGCTACCATCGCGAGCTTCCCCATTCTGGAGATTAATTTATGTGTTCTCGGTTGGAATTGTTAAGGCATGAGATCAAAGACGCACAAAAAAAAATCTCTAACACCTTCTCAATACGCACAAACCATATATAATCTTCCTCTCAGAAACACTTCTATCTAATAAAGGTTATGCAATTCTACAATAAAGGTTATGTCTTAGTATCAAATACCCAACGTGGGTTGGTGATGTTTTAGGAGTCGAGGGTGTATCTTACATCTCGTTCATCAGATAGCCATTATATTGATGTGGAATTTGTCTGCTTAGGGCACAATGTCATCTGGGTTACTGGTATATACGAGAGGCACAAAGGGATCTTTGATATCATACTTGGGACATGATGAGACTACTCCACTACCCTTTGTGTACACGGTGGATTATATTGGGAGACTTTAATGGTATCTTCCTCCATCACGAGAATAGAGGCGAAAGGGCATACCCATAGCCTCTCATTGATGATTTCCAATTTTGTAATTGATGAGCTGGATTTTAAGGATATTCCAATGAAAAGGCACCCATTTATGTGGTATAGGGGTGGAACCATTTTCGACGTACTGAATCTTGATTAGATAGGGCTCTTATTGCTGGAACCGGTTCTTGTTGCTGGTGTTGGAGCAAATGTCGATGGGACATTGAAGGTGGAGTCTCCGTGGAAGGACGGCCTCGTCAAGAAGCGGGTGATTCGCTCACCTAAATATTTATCGGATTTTTACACGGTGACGGGTAAATCAAAAATCTCGGATCGAGAGCGTTTTGTCCGTCCCGTCGACATTGGGAAACAGGTTGAGCAAATTAGAACTGGAGATAATCAAGTTGTAGCTTCGTCTCAGGGTCCCGACGCATGGACTTCAATTCGTGAGTTGGCCGCCAAGAAGAAGGCTGCGACGTTTCGTCGTTGACTTCCGGGCGAGGTTCGCCGAGGTTAAGAAAAGGCTTGTCCTTTTGGCTCCTTTTACTGGAGCCCCTTTGTAATAGTTGTAGCCACCCTGCTTCTTTTATCAGGGCATTCCGATTTCTACTCTGAAATCGGTCTTATTAATAAATTTCCAAGCTTATAAAAAAAAAAGATAGGGCTCTTATTTCACAAGAGTTCTATTATTATATTTCGGAGTTGGAATTCTGTAATATTAACATGACTATATCTGATCATTGGCCAATCCTGCTTGCTCTGGCCAAATAAAATGATGGGAGGTGTACGACAAAATTCAGGTCCTAGTCTCAACGGATCAAAGACTCACATTGTGTTCAATTGATCAATGAGGAATGAGATAAGGACTCCACAATGCCAATTCGAGAGGTCATAAGCAAGGTGGGGTGTAAATTGGATCAGTGGGGTCAAGATAGTTTCGGAAAAGTCTCAATCATAAAAAATGGTGCCAACGACGGATATCATATTTAAATGAATGTACAAACAAGGTGGGGTGCACACGAGGGGGCTATTCAAATTCAGTATGGGCATGCCCTCAAGAGGCATTCTAGCGCCAAAGGGCTAAGCATTACTGGCTTACGGAGAGGGATAAAAAAAATTCTTTCATGTTGTAGCCTCCTACCGCAAAAGGATCAACAAAATATGCTCCCTCATGGATGAGGTACGTTGAACTGTTACATGGGATAGAGGAATCGATTACATCATGACTTTGTTTGCAATGCAAAATCCAGTCCTTACCAACTTCCCAATCCAATTTCGTCATATTACCACCTCAACCTAGGACCAATTGCTTCTCTGTCCCGCTATAGAGGATGAAATTCGGGAAACTGTTTTTAAAATGGGGCCGAATAAGGCTCAAAGGCCGGATGGACTTAACGCCACGAGTGTTGTGCTTATCCCAAAGAAGACTGACCCGAAGGTGGTCACGGACCTCAGGCCTATAGCTCTATGCAACGTGATAGTTCGAATTTTATCCAAGGTTCTTGATAATAGACTTAAACCGCTTCTTCACCATATTATATCTCCTTCATAGGGGGCCTTTATCCCCGATAGATACATATAGGATAAAATTATCATCTCTTTTGACGTTATTAATTACCTACGTAGAAAACGATAAGGTGCTATGGGGTTTATGGTGCTCAAATAGACATAAGCAAGGCATATGACAGAGCTGAATGACCGTTTATCCTTACTATCATGCATCAATTAGGTTCCTTCGAACAATGGATGACCATGTTATCAATATATATGAGGACAATTACTTGCGTAGTTATCTCTAAGGGCAGGGAAACCCCGGTGTTCAACCCGACTTTGGGTGTTCAGCAGGGGGACCCTCTCAGTCCCTACCTATATATATTTTGTATAGAGAGTATGTCTAGACTACTCACGAGGGCGCATGCTTCAGGGTAAATTCATGGGGTCTCGATAGCTAAAGGGGGGTCGATCATCTCCCATATGTTATTTGCAGAAAACTGTTATATCTTCTGCCGAGGTACCCCGACGAAAGCATGTAAAATTAACTCCATCTTAAAGACTTTGGGGAACTCTCAGGTCAAGTACTCAATCTCTGAAAATCTTCCATCTTTTTTAGTACTAACACATCACAAATGAACAAACGAGCTTGATGTGACATCTTATCTATTAGGGAAAATTCCGACAGCTCTATGTATTTAGGAGTGTCACGCCCCAAATCCGGTTTTGACCGGACTCGAGACGTGACCTGAGTTGAAGTAAATGGAAATCATAAACGATAGATAAAAGCTCCAAAATCTCATACAAACTCCGTCAAAGTCAACATATAAGTAAATAGTTTAAAAGCCTCGTGAATCACAGCTCAACAAAAATAGTCAAAAAGAGGATGTTCAATACATGAGACCAACATAACTCTAGTCAAACCCAAAGAAGTCCAGAAGCTCCCGAGCCTCGACCTCCCTAGACATCCGGTACGCCTGTAAAACAGTTAGAAACCAAAGGGGATGAACTTACGCTCAGTAGGAAAAACCTTAATAACTCAACCCTTAAGTCAAAGATAAACTGCTTACAAATGTAACTCGAACAACAATGCAATAAGATAAATAAGAAGTAATAAGGAAACGGAAACGATTACAACTACGCAATAGTATCAAGGTAACCATAACATAGAGAAATTCATAATAAATAATTTAAAGCCTCAATAAGAGTAAACTGGGAAATAACAGTATCTTGCCGACCACTTGCTTTCTCAAGCCTCCGATCCATGGATAGATTCTGGGATCACCTCGGTTCCCATAATCCGATCCACCAGAGTATCCACATCATATCAGATTTTCCCTCGGTCCAGAGGAGGTACATGCATCGGAGCACCAAAACCAATTCGGAAATGCCACCTAAGGACCATATGTCATAGGGAACCAAGTAGTGCTCCACTGGGACGCAGTTCCTTGGGGTGAAACCATAAGTAACCAGAATCAATATCCCGCAGGATCTGTCGAGCCATAGGCTCCTCTCGTCACTCAATATCCCGTAGGATCTGCCGAGCCGTAGCTCCTCACATCACTCAATATCCCGTAGGATCTGCCGAGCCGTAGCTCCTCACATCACTCAATATCTCGTAGGATCTGCCGAGCCGTAGCTCCTCACATCACTCAATATCCCGTAGGATCTGCCGAGTCGTAGCTCCTCACATCACTCAATATCCACGGTATCTGTCCAACTCCAACCACCACAACGGCACCGGATTACCCCCCCCCCCCCCGGTGTAGTACCGAACCAAACAAACAAACAACAACCAAACATACATTTCAAGAATAAGAACAAAGAAAACAAGCATTATCATTCATCCATCAATCAACACACATCGGAACACAGTTTCATCACCACGAAGACATCCAACACCATTCCATACTTACCGTATACTTACCTGTCACGAACCATCGGTACATCGATCACCTGATTGTACCCCTTGGCACAACCAGTCATACTCGATCATCCGTTCAATCCACAATTTATCAACACAATCACTCAATCAACCAAGTAAACCTTCCACCAGTCAACAATCATGTGAACGATCAATTAAACACTCAATCATATAAGCTAACTAGTTTCATTAGACCCTTACTTGTCCTAATAACGAGCAACCAAGCATGTGAACCTAACACACAACTAATCCGAGAGCTCTTCACAACCTCTCTACTAGTAAATCAATCCCAAGTATTAAAAGTAAGCTTCAATAATCGTCATCATCCTAAGCATGCATACTAGACTCGTCCATTTATTAGTAATTAAAGTACGATTATTCTAGTTATTCGCATCCTATAGGCAATTCTAGGACCTTTCCGATTTTATTGTCCTAATCATGCATATTAAGCGTTAATTAAGAAATTAAGACTTTCCCTACCTTATGGCCTTCCTCTAATAAAACTCTGATGAAAAGCTCGAGTGGTCACCACTCCGTTCTTCACACGGGTTCCGGCGTGGTCTTCGTTCTTCTAGCTCGGGTCCAAGCCCTTGATCTCGGGCAAAGTCCCGTCTAGATTTGACAAATAAAACGTCCGAATCAAAACCAGTAAAAGTCCGAAGGTCCACTGATTTAACCAAAAAGTACTTTAAATTCTCACCTTTAATTAATTAAATCTGTTTTTAAAATATTTTCTGTCAAACCGGGTTGACCCGGATCCAGATCCTAACCCGGACCTGACCCGAGCCCAGACCCGGTCCGAGCCCGAAGCCCAGATCAGATCCGGCCCGAGGCCCAGACCCGAGGTCTGCCTCGTTCAGGACCAGGCCCAAGGTGTGACAAGGCCCAGGATCTGCTCGGCCCAAGACCAACCTTGGTCTACTGTCCTTCGTGGCCTAGCCAGACTGGCTCGAGTCCGGTGAGAGCTCCGGTGAGACGCGGCGGCGAGCGGCGTCGGGAAGGGCCGGAGGACACGCAGAACCGACCTGGAGGGTCGTCAGGACCCCGGAGTGCTCATGGTGGTGACGGTGGCGACAGACGCGTGCTCTAATCCCTCTCTGGCTCAGATCTGGTGAGGGAAGAGTCGTCGTCGGCGTGGGAGCTTCCGGCCAACATCGCCCCAGCCCGTGCTCGCCACGACGTCGTTAGGGAAGAGGGGTCTCGATGGTGGTTTTTGCAGGAGGAGAACGGGACGGGAAGGGGCGGCGCTCGTTTCGAACCAGCGAGGGGCTTCTGGGTCTCGCGTTTCAGGTTTGACGAGGGAGACGAAGACCTAGGTTTCTGGGCTTGGGTTTTGCTACGGTTGGAGAAGAGGGTGTAGAAGGTAGAAGGAGAGGCTGAGGAGCTCGTGAAGATGGTCGGCGACGAGGTGTGACGGCGTGTCCGAGCAATTTCGCGAGAAGGGAGAACGCGAGAGAAATTGGAACGATGAACAGTAGATCTGGCTAGGGTTTGGTAGTGTTATAAGGTGACTGAGCTTGGGCCTCAACTGGTTTGGGCCTGGTTTCGCTTGCAGTGGGCCTGACCCATTCAAAACCTGAGCCTGAGCTGTGCTGACCCAACCATCAATTTTCCCTTTTCTTTTTTTGATTTTCTTTCTTTTCGACACTACTCGTTGCAATTTCCCACCTCAAGGTTTCGATCTTTCCAAAATTTTACCCTTTTGAATGAGTGGGGTTTTACAAGGGGTCTCAAATATGCATATCTTGGTGATCAGATCGTCAAAAGAATTCACTCATGAGACGGTAAATTGTTGTCTCTTGTTGGTAGGGAGGTTATGATTCGTTCGGTCTTAACGTTCTTACCACTGTATGTCATGTCAGTGTCTCGGGTTCTGAGAAGGATTGTCAATCGTAACCATACTACACTAGAAAAGTTTTGGTGGGGGAGTAAGACTTTAGTGGTCATGGCGATCATATGGAAAAACTGAGATCGACTGTTTACACCAAAAGCCCAAGGTGGCATGGGGTTCCATCATCTCCAGGATGTGAACGTGGAACTTCTTGGAAACAGGCATAAGGGGTTATACATCGGCCTCACTCACTGGTAGCACGCCTTCTTAAATCTAGATACTTTCTAGTCACAAATTTCCTACTAGCCTTAACTGGGACTAACCCGAGCTTCTCATGGTCCACCATCTTTACGTCTCAGGATTTTATTTGGGAAGGACTACGGTTGGCTATTAGACCCGGTACATCCACCCCTATCTCATGGTCTCTATGGATCATATGGGCTAAAGCAAGGATTCAAACCGTAACCCTGGCCCTAGATTGGGATACAATGGCCAAACTTATGATTCTGGTCACGCGGTGTTGGGACATAGTCCTCATTCAGGGCATATTCCAACCACTGAATCATAGAAATATACTTGCAATTATTCTATCTACGACACAGGAAAAAGATAAGTGGTATTGGGCAGATGACAAATTCGACCACATATTCTATTAAGGGGTTATCGCGTCTTGGCTACATGTCGACAATAGGACAAATAGGTAGGAGGACCTCCACCGTGGGCTAATATTTGGGATATACTGATCCAACCTAAACTGCGCATCTTTCTTTAGAGGGCACTTACTGACAACCTTCAAGTAACTAGAAATTTATACCAACGTTTTGTCCTTGTCTCACCCTCGTGTTCATTATGTGGACAACATATGGAAACAACGAGCCACCTCCTAGTATATTATGGTTTTGCTCGAACATGTTGGAATCGATTTGGGAGACTTTCTACTAAGAATCCTGAACTTTATTTTGTTGGCTGGTGGGATATGGTCACAATAGGGGCCACCTCGACACGGGTCGCGAAATTCTAAGCTACATGTGGGAAATATGTGCAATTACCATCTCGTTAACCAACGCCCCTTCTATGGGATCGTACCATATTTCCATCAAATCGAATGCTCAGGTACTTCTTAATATGATTAAGTCAGAGCTCATACCTACTTCCCCGATAAGGACTCTCATCAGGGATATCCGTAATATGTTATTTCAACTTGAATTTATAAAAAAGAAATGCGAATAAAGCATCACACTAGTTAACCATAAAAACTTATTCTATGTATGTTCTTCAATGATCAAATTTACATCTACTTAATGCATTTTAATGTACCCATAATTCAGACAGTGAATAAAATGTACACCTCTTTCGCTCAAAAAAATAAATCTCACACCTCTAATACAGTCCTAAGGTTTTTTTTTTTTTTTTTGATATAACTAAGCTTCTTAATTAAATCTTAAATTGAACTAAAACTTACATCTAACCCAAGTCTCTAATTGAGCCCTAAATCCTTACATTAAAACCTAAATTCATCTGAACCATAAATTTAACCCAAACATTAATTAAACTCAAAATCCTAAATTTAACTTTGAATTCAATCACATATCACATCATGTCAACCCAATTCCTCTTTAAACACTAGAAAATTAAATAAAGCACGCAAGAAATCTACAAAATTAGATATCGATAGCTCCTCTAAACTTACCATTCACTCATAGTATACGATATGGAAGAACGAAGGAGGAGGATAATAGATCCACGTGTCACCACCCCATTAGGTGATCTCTTCCGGATGCGAGCTTCTATTTCTCTTTCGTTTCAGCCACATGCAGTTGATTTGAATCTAACATTTCTCATAATCCCGAATTACCCTTCAGTTTTCAAATATAATTAATAAACTCATATCTCAACCAAAAATTATACAACTCACTCATTATATCAACTCCAAACATATTCCTCTCTACACTTAAACATATTATGAGTCCTCCAAACCTAGACGTAATGCGAAGGTCATACCGAATGTTCTGTGCATATGAACGTGAATTATGTGAGTCGATGTGGTGAATGGTAATAAGTATAGTTCATATTACTGTATAACTAATTGTATTTACCTATCTTGAACTACATTTGTGAAAACCATATCACTACTATAACTTCCGAAACACAAACTACTTTTTGAACGTTAAGAGGGAAAAAGAAGGACATTGAACAAGCTTTTGAGGTTTTACATGCATGTATTCACATCCTTGCATGCCCAAATCAATTATGGGCAATTCGGAATAAATATGCGTACGAGCATCATCAAGCGTGATTTAGGATGAACGACATACATATCAGGACTATACTAAATAATTGGATAACTGGGTCATGCCAGCATCAACAATCCACTGGATTGAGGTGTGTCTCAATGAATTTTCATTGATTTTGTATCTGCTGATCGCGGCCCTGACCTTCGACGTTTTTAGTACTCTCTTTCTCGCCAGGATTGAGAGTTACTAATGATACAAGGAGTTGGGTTCAACTCTGTTTAGGTTTGCAGTGTTTCTTGTTTCTTGTGGGCCTGGCTGCCGCCTTGCCCGGTAGTTCAGGGGTGTTTGGCCTAACCTTTCTTGTTGCACTTGGTGGCCTTTCGTGTGGCATGTCCTTGTAGGCGGTGCTAGTATTCTGCACCTTCTTTCTTGTTGCACTTGGTGGATTTTCTTGTGGGCTGCCCTTGTTGGCGGTTCTTGTATTCTGCACCTTCTTTTTCTAGGTTGTATTCTTATCGTCTTTGGTTGCTGTTGTGCCCTATAAGAAGGCTGCGTACTTATTGGGCTTTTGGAGGTCTGTAGTCATATTTCATGTACTCTCTGAGAGCTTCTCTCTCTAGAAGCGTCTTCTTTCTTCTTCCTTTTTCAATCCGACCTTCCCCTTCCGTTTTCTAAGGCCGCCGGTGGCTATCTCGGCAACCTTCGTTGCCAGAGAGTCATCGGTGGCCATCCTCTTCCTTTAACCTTTTCTCTTCTTCGTTTCTTTCGGTTTTCGTTTGTTTTCTTCTCCCCTTTTCCCCAGATCTAGTCTCCGTTGCGAGGCAGATTCAACCACTCATAGATTTTTTTTTTTTAAATATCTATTGAAAATGTTCAGTTAACACTTGTAATTAACTCTTATAGAACTATTTGCATTAAAAATGTCCTTAACCGCATAAACCTGATTGGCAGTCTAATTAAAATATGCTAGCTCAGGTACCAAAGAATTGGTACTATGAAAGGACTATATATTCAATTCACACCAAACTTTCACAGAAAGAGTATTTGATTAGGCCAACATATTTAACTCACGCCGTAATGGAGTCAGAGCCCTGCAACTAGCTTGGGACAACAATGAAGGCAGCAACGTTACATCCAAAATGATGGAAATCCAATACCACAAAAAATTGACCGACTCGATCAATGCCACATAAAATTGTCGGTCAAGCTAATCTCTTAACTAACGTGTAAATTTATGCCAGTAAAATCAAGCCAACCACTTATCCAAACATTTTTAGTGAAATTAGGATTAATTATTTTTCAATATCTCTTTGTTTTGGCCACATATCTTATGTTTTATACATTTCAAAATGTTCTATTTTCATTTTTATCACGATTTTTTCAAAAAATATTAAAAATTAATAGAATATTCTATTCTATTAATCTTGTAATAGTATATGACAGTCTAATGGAGAATAAAATAATAATTCTATACTTCATAAAGTCGCATATAACTAGGGGTGAGTAATAGAATAATAATAATAATTTAAAAATATATTAAAAAATCAAAATTTAAAATTTTGTTAAAATACATAAATAATTATAGGCTAAACTTCATAAAGCCGCATATAACTAGGGGTGAGTAAAAAAAACGAAACCGCGAAAACCAACCACCACCAATCGGAAATCGCACCGGAAAACCTGAAATCGGAAAGTTAACGGTTGGTTGCGGGTTCTTGACGATCTAACCGGAAAGTTAACGGTCGGTTCTTGAAACGCCAGACCATCGGTTAACCAACCAAACCGGTATTGTTCATCATATACCCGTGACTTCATAATAACCACTGATCTAATATAGATGAATGGCCCATGAGCACTCTTTTGTGTCACACGGATTGCTAACATAGAACACGGTGACATATATGTAATTTTCTTTTGTTTTGGAGAATGTAGTAATATGTTTTGGATTGAAATAGAAATATGTGTATGGTTATTGGTATCTAAATTTGTACTTACATGTAGTAAAGTGGTTGGTTGGTTAAAACCACTAACCAACCGGTCAGTGAACTGGTTGGTTTCACTGTAAAAAAAATGGTTTTTGGGTTGGAGCTGGTTCCAAGATATGTCAAACCGGTAATATCGGATTGGGTTCGTAAAAGGTTTTATTGGGTGGTTAACCACACAATGTCCACCCCTACATATAACTGTACGCGTTTATCGCTCACATACATACATCTAGTTTTATATCATACAACCCCCAATTTTTTTATATTTTTTTATCACTATTTGATTTCCTGTTAAGAAATATGTTAGTTTTTGCTGAAATTCCGAAAATACCCTCACTAATATAACCTTAATAACTTACCTAACTTTCAAAAAATTATGAAAATTACGGTGGAGTTTCATATCAAAAAGTCTACAAATAGAAGACTTGATCTCGTGGAAAAATGAGCTTCACCCAACTTTCAGATTGCTAGAGAGAGATTCTAGAGGAGGAATTGCCTAAGGAAGAAGATGACAATCGTACCACTTAACGAAATTCTAGATTTCATATAGAGGCTTGCGAAATAGGAGGAGGAGGAGGAGGAGGAGGAGGAGGAGGAGGAGGAGGAGGAGGAGGGAAGAAGAAGTTCTTCTCATCTTAGTACTCTCTAATTCTTTCCTCTTCTTCTTGATGTTTGGATCCTCAATATCGTGCTATGGATGTTTGGATATATGAATTTTATCATCTAGTTTGTGTTCTATGTGGCTGATTAGTGATGATTTCAAGTCATGATCTTCGATTGTTTCCCAGTAATAAGTCATCTACATAAGAGACAACCTGGTCAAAGGGATGGTGATGTTATTGGGTAATGACTTATTGGTTATTTCTTGGTGACTAGTCATATTCATATATCTTTTGTTGAGAATATTCCTTGAAAATGACACTCTAAGGAAACAGTGACGTGACTGAGAAACTATAGTTTTTGTCTCGCCCCCATCTATTTTTTCATGCACATGTGGCGAGTCATCCGGGCGAAACATGTAATATCGGGTCATGATGAGAGAGTAATCACACAGTCAAACCCCTAACATTATTTCTTCAGTTAATAGGCTCGGTTGTAATAGTAATCGCAGATAGTTTTCATACTGAAAACAAGAATTCATATCTATACATGTGCATGACTACTTATAAGCTCTGTATAGTTTTACGATAAAGTACCGATTGGTCCCATAAGAAAGCGTTGGGTAAATCAGTTCCAATGGCTCACCTAGACTAAAGTTGTCCCTACCATAATCTAGTTATCTTTCCTATATACATATTTACAATCGCATTCACATGCTAGGTCGTTAGTGTATGAAAGCATATGGGCTTCACAAGTCTCTGTGAGTGCCCTCGAGAGGGATCGAGGAGGAGTAGAGAGTCAGGTAAGGGGGAATACAGTTCAGGTTAAGTCAAGAGATAATGGAATGCAAGAAATCAAGATCAATATGAACAGAGTTATGATATGCGCTCATGGTGTTGTGTTTTTTTTTAAAAAGACTTGTTATGATGTACTATGATACCCTTATAGAAACATAAATCATCATTATCAAGTTCATATAACAAATTACATGAAGTACCTTGGATAATATCATGAGGATCTCTACCATTACCATCGCGATAGTATTTCTTATATAAACTCAGTAAAACATGGACTTACAAATCCTCGAACTATGTTCCAACAAAGACTACTCTCTATACCTTTCATGAGAACCCAATAACCAATATTTATGAAGAATCAAAAATCTAAGATTACCACAATCAAGCGGAAATAAAGAAGATTTAAAAATTTATACTCGACCATGCCAAATGTCATGCACACTTTCCCTAGGCAGAAGTTAGGATCCCTAACCAATTACAAACCAATTTTATTTCTTCCTAAAAAGTTTTGGAATGAGTTCCAACCCATGTGGTAAAGGAAAAAATTTACAACCCCGACTAAAAGGAACTACAATTCATTCCCCGAGCAACGAACTGCAAGGCTTTCATGTTATGCATGGGTGGTCAGGATTTCCAGTCCATTCTACAGCTTGTCATCCCAAAATGACTGTTTGGGGAGTTAGCAAACCATTCACAATTTCCTTCGATGTGTCAGCCTCTTCCATGGATGGAGCATCGACTATAGATTGGGATGATTAGGCGCTAACCCTTGGTCATTCCAAGAGTCGCACTTTACGCTCACTAGCATTTCTCTTCAGAGTGACTCGTCCGTCCGACTAGAGAGTTGACCAACCGAATCATCTAGGTAAGTCATTCCTGTCACGCCCCAAATCTGGTATTGACCGGACCCAAGACGTGACTTAGTGAATTTAAATAAAACAGTAAAACGAGGTAAGTAATATCTGAATAAGATGAAATAAAATAAAACAACGAAAGTTCAAAACCCTGAGTCACGGCTCAGTTAAATACAATAGTTCAAGAATAAAGGTACGTCTCTACTAAACACAAATAGACCCGGGCCTCCGCGGGCTTCCAAGCTCTACGTAACCCTCTACTCCAAATCATAAGTAATACCTGTAGAAAACACGGTAAGGGGTGAGCTTGACGCTTAGTAGGGAAAAACACGAAAACTGCCCCATTGCAGATTTACCAGAAAACCTTTTCACATTTTAAAGTATATTAAAAGGTTTGATACAGCGATACGACACTTAGACCCTTTAAAGAAAAGTCCCCTTTTACCTGACACTTAACAGTCCAACCATACCAACTTTAACTCAACACCAACCATTCGACTAAGGCACACACCGAAGGGAACAATCCAATTAAGACACCCAATTACATTTCCAAACTAACCTTTGACACTTAAAAGGAGAAGGCGACAACGAGAACATGTAATCCAAATTCAACAACCTTCACTTTACTCGACCACAAACTATCCCGAAAATCGTCGTCCAAAGCCCCTTCACAACCGACTCACAGATAACCACAAAGAAGACACTTTAACTTACACGGAAGCTACACACATGAACTTATCATCAAACAATCAAAATCAAGTCATTCGCGGTCACACACAACTCATAACGAGGAAACACATATAGCCACAAACACATCAACACTCATTCAATCCAAACATTTTCAAAACACACAACTCATAACCCATGCACGGTCTCGGGAGCAACCCGCTCGGCCCGGCGCAACCGTACGCGACTTTCCCCAACACAAAGTCGGGAGAGGCGGTCGACCTCATCGCGGAACACAGGCCCAGCCTCTTCGCGGTACAACCTCATTGCGGAACACATCGTTTTACCGATCGACGGAAGGCATGGAAATCGCCTCTTCGCGGAACAGCCTCATCGCGGCATCGCGGAACAACCTCATCGCAGCACAACATAGCGTTTTACCGAGTGCTAGTCGGAAGGTAGGGCAACCACCTCTTCGCGGGACACAGCGTTTTACCGACTCACGGTCGGAAGGTAGGGAAACCACCTTTCTCATGTAACCAAAGCACAACACAACATCACACTTCACCGATTGCGCGTCGGAAGGTACGATACACCTAACGGAAGTACATCTCTCACACTTCACCGGCCGCGCATCGGAAGGCACAACACCCTCTCGGGCACAACTCAACCAGGTATCATCAGAACAATCACAATCACACTCACAATCAAAATCACGTTTTAACAACTTACACGGGCATCAGGCACTTACCATCACTTACCGACACCACTCTCAACGTGGTCACCCCACCGGTTTAACTGGTATTCATTCCCCAACATTCCCAAATCAACAGATCATATAAACAGGAGTAGTCACTCAATCACAATATGCATCATCAAGTTCAACTCTACTCGTTTTCATGTTCGTTATTTATTAACCGTTCAAACAGCACAGCGTACACGATCCACACAACCAACAATCAATCCTACGGGCACGACATGGCCCGATTCTACCAGCACGACAATTTCCCAAGACAGTAATCGTAAATGTTCACAGTTGATACGTCTACGCTAGTTATTCACATCCTACATGCATACTAGTTCTTTAACCGATTATCAAGTTTCCCTAAATGCATTCTAGTACATCCGTAATAAAGCGGGTTTCGAGGTAATCCCTACCTCTCAAATCTCTATCTGGGTCGCCTAACTGCTGACGTCCTGACCAACTCCGGTCTTCTCCGTGCTCGGGGTAAAGGCCTGGTTTTAACACAAATGGGACGGTCATCAGTCGCGGTCCAATCCGTAGCGGTCCTCAAAATAACAATTTAGTCCAGTAGTTGTTCAAATGTCTTTTAAATTATCCGAAAAGTCCTTGAATTGAACTGATTTTAATCCAATTATTTAATTAATATTTTAATTAAACTGGCCTGACCCGGATCCGACCCGAGTCCGAGACCCGGACCCGAATCCGACCCGTCCAGAACTCAGACTCAGACCTGACCCGAGCCCGACCCAGACCCGGGTCCAGATCCACTTCAGGATCCGGACCCAAGCCCGATCCAGTCCAGGCCGAGGCCCAGATCACTCCAGGCCAAGTGCTCGGACGTGAACCAGCCCAAGGCTGAGGCCCGAGTGCCCGAGTCCGTTCTGGTTCAGGCCCGAGGCCGTGAACGGAGACGGCGAGGCGGCGCTGGGTTTCCAGCGAGGTGTGGGGACGGCGGCGGAGGCGGAACCGGGGTTTCTCGGTGGCGGCGACGGCGTCAGGAGGTTCGGGAGAACGAGGGAAGGTCGGCAGAGCCATTTCCGAGCTCCTCCGCTCCAGATCTGACGGCAGAGACGCTTCGCCGGCATTTAGGTACCAGATCTGGAGCTCGAAGCTCCGGCGAACCACTCCAACCCAAAAACGACCCTCCTTGAACTCACTGGCGTTGATTTCTGGGGAAAGGAAGGTCGGGGAAGTAGAATCAGACTGTGAAAGGGCCTCACTGTCTCTGATTTGGGTCCGACGAGGGCGCGGCGAAACTTGGCACGGCGACGAGGTTTGCTTCGAAGGAGAAGAAAGGGTAACGGGGGTTTCTGGTACGAGGACGGTGTACGGTGGCGAGGGGAGTTCTTGGGTGGAGAAGACAGGATTTGGTGAGGGAGGGATGGAGCTCCGGCGTGGTTTGGACGGCGGGAGAAGGTGAAGAGCTCGAGAGCTCGAGTGTGAGGGGGAGAGCTTCTGAGCGAGAGGTTGAAGATGCATGGGAACGCGTGCGTGCGAATGGGATCTGAAGCGGCGCGATGCTAGGGTAGGCAACATGCTTGGCGTGTTGGGCCTGACGCGCGCGCTTGGCTTGGGCTTGGGAAGTGTGATCGGGCCCAAGTCAGGTTCAGCCCAAGTCCTCCTCTACTTTTTTCTTTTCTTTTCTTTTGCACTCGTTCCAAAAATTTAACTCGATCTTCAACCCCGACGTTCCAACGAATAATTTTAAATATTTAAATCCTCAAAATGGAGCGGTCTTTACAATTCCCGTTCAACAAATCGTTTTCTTGAATTGAAATCTAATAAAGTTTTGGTTTTTAAAGGCAAACCATACAATCGACCTATTAATGACCAAACCACATTAACAACCTCTAATTTCACTTATGTTTCGTCCTTGAGTTTTATAACCCTGGAACACAAAGATGAAACTTGTAGCTTATAGACCGAAAATCTAAGGTACAAGACTTTAAAAACAACTTTTCTTTCTTCGTAAAAGTTTTGGAATGCTATACTCCGATAGTTTTCACCAAGTGGTAAAGGAAAAGGTTTCAAACCCCAGTTAGTGTTCTAAACATCGACCCCAGGCGGGGATTTTTAGAACACCGACCCGATTTTAACAAATCGGGCGGCTCTATGTGGATTTGGAAAAATCGCTCCAATGTTGTAAAAATATCCACATATGCGGGGAGTTCTACAACACTTATCCGATTTTTATGTTGTTATCTTAAATAGTTATTATTAATCGTTTTATATATTTCTTCTTATTATTTTTAAAATAATATTTATTATTAAAATATATCTTAAATATATATAATATTTATTTACAAAGTTAATTATAAAACTAATAAGCATATATATATATACTTAAATCTTAAATACATGTGGCTGTTACTGTTGTTTACTTGTTTATTGACACTTTTTAATCACTGAAGGATAATATCATATTAATTTTAATTTTTTTATTGCTCATTTTTGTTTTTTATAAGAATATTAACGCTGTTTATTTGAACTTTGTTGTCATTTATGGATATGAATGTAACAAATATATATTTTTTATTTTTTAAATGTTTGTTACATGTTCTTTTTTATAATAAAATTTATATTTTGTTCATATATATGATAACATATTTGTGAAAAAAATTTAAAAAAAATAGAAAAATACAAATCCGATTAATTCTCGACTAGTCCCCGATTGTCCTAGCCGCCCGACTAGCGTCTAGCGTTTTTTTTAGAACATTGACCCCGGCTTGAAGGAACTATAGTTCAATACCCAAGAAATGAACTATGAGGCTTTTAGGATATGCATCAGTGGTCGGGATTGTCATTTCCTTCTACAGCTCGCCATTCCACAATGACTACTTTGGTAGTTAGCAAGCCATTCACAATTTCCTATGGTGTGTCAGCCTCTTCCATGGACAGAGCGTCGACTATAGCTTGGGATGAATAGACGTTAACTACAAGGTTAACCCCCGATCATTCGAAGAGTCGCATTCTGCGCCCACTAGCATTTCCCTTTCAAGTGACCTGATTGTCCGACAAGAGAGTCGAGCGACTGAATCATGTAGGTAGGTCCTTCCTGTTAAACCAAACCATTTTCTTGAAATTTCCTATAATAAAGCTTTGATTATTAAAATAAAAAACATGTAATCGAGCTATTAATGGCTAAACCACATGAACAACATCCCAGATTTGCTTAGGTCTCATCCTTGTGTTCTCTAACCCAAAGATGAAACCTTTAGCTCATAAAATGAAAATCTAAGCTAGAAGACTTCGATAAATAATAACAAACCATTATCCTCTCACAATAACAAACTCAAATTCAATATAAACAGAAAGATCTGTATATTCATGAAGCCCTCAACAAGTAGATACAAGAAATAAGATGAAAAAGAAAAGATGAGAATGGATACTCTAATGAAGGGTTGAGGAATCCCTCATAAAACACCAAGTTCTTCTTCTTCCTTGGTTCCTGCACACCAAGTCAAGCTTCTTGAAATCAGACGCGATGTCTGGGACTCTCTCCCTATTCTCTGGGATCTCCGACTGGTCGTCGGCGTCCAACACCATCTCCGGCAGATCAGTCCTTAGCCTCACTCGTGGAGATATTGGTTTCCCGTCCGGCGCTTCTAGGCGTAAGGTGTCTTCTCTGATCTCTCGCTTTGAATCTGGTCGTCCTCTCTCGCTCATCGTTGCTCCGCCCATTGAAGACGATCGGGTCCCTTCTCCGTCTCTTCCAACTGATCGCAAGGATGATCCCTGTAAGCTATTTGTCACGAACCTGCCCCATTTGGCTAAGGAACCCTGGATTTATCGGGTCTTCTCATCATATGGATCCATATCGGGGATATTTCTAAGCCCACGATCTGTCTCCTCCGCCCGGCCGTTCTGTTTCATTCACGGAGCCACTCCATCCGATTGTCAGAAGATGGCCGCCACCCTAAATGGTAAGAGATTTGGTGGTAAAAAGCTTTTGGTAGTGCCAGTTTGGTTGAACCCTTCTAGTAAACTTCGCTCGACATGGAAACCCTCTAGCTCTGTTCCCGTGTCTGCTGAAGTCCCGCGCAACTCTTCGATACCATCTAGGTCATTGTGGACGACCTGTTAACCAGAGCTTTATCCAGTGCAATTGGTATAGCCCATACCAATTCGACCTCCTCCCAACTTCTCGAAGCCCTTAATGCTGCAGGGATCGACAAGTTTCAACTGAAGAGCTGTGGCAACAGAATTTTTATGATCTCATCGTCAGACGATATTAAGGATTGGTCCGTTCTCTCTCCGTGGTTCGACATTGTTCGCTCTACTGGAGAACTTCTTACACAGGCTGGGTTCTTCCAATGGATTGCTATTTCGGGTCTCCCAGTCCAGGGGAGAAGTTTTGAAAATTTCAAGGCCTTCGGAACATGATTGGGCGAGGTGCTTCAGGTTATTGTCTTTGAATTCGAGAGCGTATTTTTACTGGTCCATCGAAAGGATTGTTTATCCCCGATGTATTCTGAATTTAAGCTGGGTGATTCGGTTCTTAATCTCTGGGTCGAGCCGGTGTTAGCCAGTGTCGTGTCGTTGCTGGTGAATCGTCCAGGCGTACCTCCTTCTACAGAGTCCTCTTTCGATACGTCTGAGTCTCATTCCACGACTCCTACGCACACTCCCACGCGCATTGCTGATGTTCAAAATTCAAATCATGTATCGGATGATGACCGTTCTCCCTTATCCAACCAGGGTTTAAACGATTACGAGGACTCCTTCATTGGTTCAGGCTTTGTAGAGATCGTACCCGATTCAGTGGGCCTTTCTGTCGTTCCAATTGCTGCCCATAAGCCTGTTGAGGCTGGTTCTTCTGAGTTGTGTGGGCCTCAAGCAACTTCCTCTGTGTCGGGCTCGAAGAAACGACGATCCCGTGTGCAATCCTTTCGCGTTTCTGGTCCATCCAAGCAGCCCTCCCCGATACCAACTACCTGGAATCACGTCAAGAGGATCGGTTTCAAAGCACTTGCTTCCGGGGAGGATGTTCGCGAGCAGTTTAAGAACATAGAGACCGAACTCACTGGCTACCATCTGCTCGAATCATCTGTTGTTCCTGCTACGGGCATTACTGACGCCTCCTCTCCCTCTGCTTAATAACCATGAGGCTCCTCTTATGGAACGTGAGAGGAGAAAATTCTCCTCACAAGAGGAGAGACATCCAGAGGGTTTTATTGGAGCTTCGCTCTGATTTCGTTTTGCTACAAGAGACCAAAATTGGCGATGTGACTACAGGCTTTCTCCGGGATTGTGGTCTGTTCTTGGGATGGGATTTCATTTGTTTTCCCTCTTCAGGTGCTTCGGGTGGTCTACTTACGGCATGGAAGGTCTCTGTTTTCCGGCTTGATTCCTCTCACCCTCTACTTTCAGCACTACTATGGACATGTTCCTTAATTGTATCTGGCATTGTTTTCTCTGTTCTGAATATCTATGGCCCTTCTACTACTCCTGCCCGTAGTTTACTCTGAGATTCTTTGTTACAAGATCAAAATTCTATGGGCGAAAATCTTATTGCAGGGGGAGACTTTAATTCTGTGCTTTTCTTAGAGGAACGTCCAAATTCTTATACTTCTGTTTCGGATTGCACTTGTTTCGCTGATTTTATACAGGGTATGGAGCTGCTGGACTTGAACCTTGTAGGTGCTTTGTTCACTTGGTATGGGGGGGGGGGGGTCAAAAGCCTCGCGTTTAGATCGCTTCCTTGTGTCTCCTTTAGTGCTTGATTGCTTTGGGGACTTGATTCAGCGTGGTCATCCCAGGTCACTTTCGGATCACCGGCCTTTGACATTATCTTCGGCTGATACTAATTGGGGACCCAAGCCTCTGCGTTTTCTCAATGTGTGGACGGAGCACAAACATTTCAAGTTGGACGTGAATCTTTTTTGGGTTTCTTATTCATGTCAAGGTTCAGCCAGTTATTGTTTATGGTTTAAGCTAAAGTGTCTGCGATCCGATCTTAATCGCTGGAATAGGGAGGTTTTTGGACGCACTGATCGACAGATTGAGGCTATTGAAGCTGAATTGAATGATCTTGACGGAATTCTGGATGACCAGGACCTGTCGGGACCCTAGTGTATTACCCGCTCCTTGCTCAGGGTACACCTCATCTGTAAGCAGAAAATTCTGGCACGTATTTGGAGCCAAAAGGCCCGCTTGAGATGGAATAAACATGGCGATGTTTTCTCACGCTTCTATCACAGGATCGCGAATGTTAGAGCCTCGAGAAACAGGATTTCCCATATCTCTGTTGATTCGATTCCTTATTCGGATCCTTTTGATATTAAGAGGTTGGCTGCAACTCATTTTAGCTCTCGCTTCAGCAGGCCGGTCTCTAGGGCCCCCCTTCTCACGCTCCCCTTTGCTCGTTTGATGGCCTTTCAGGTTTCAACTCTTGAGGAACCTTTCTCATCTGAGGAGATTTTTTCTGCCGTCTCTGCTTGTGTCTCGGACAAGGCTCCGGGACCGGATGGTTTTTCCCTCCTGTTTTACAGATTCTGTTGGGATTCGATCAAAGATGACATGTTGAGATTCTTCTCGGAGTTCTATGCTTCCGGTAACTTGGGTAGGAGGCTTAATTCCACCTTTCTTACTTTAATTCCCAAGCACCGTAATGTTGATACCTTTCATGACTACAGACCTATTAGCCTCATCACGGGGCCTTATAAAATCTTGGCAAAGGTTCTTTCTCTTCGACTCCGGTAGGTGCTTGATGATATAATCAGTGATTCACAATCTGGTTTTGTAGCCGGTAGGCAACTTGTGGATGGAGTGTTGATTGCTTCTGAGGTCATTGATATGATCTGTAGGTCGAATGAAGAGGTTGTGGTTCTCAAACTGGACTTCGAAAAGGCTTTTGATAAGGTGCATTGGGACTATGTGGATGAGGTAATGACAGCCATGGACTTCGGTCCTAGATGGCGTGCTTGGATGGCCTCTTGTTTTAGAGCTTATGTTACTGTTCTTGTGAATGGTTCCCCCAACCAGGATTTCCCCCTCTTGAATGGTATTCGTCAGGGTTGCCCTCTCTCCCCCTTCATTTTTCTAATAGCAGCTGAAGGCCTCCACCAGGTTATGGAAGAGGGTATGCGATTGGGTGACTTTGCTGGTGTCCGGATAGGCCCCTCTGGACCAGTCATTTCTCATCTGCAGTTTGCAGATGATACTCTGCTTTTTGTGAAAGGCTCGCCGGAGGATCTTTTGAGGCTTAAGACCAATCTTATTACTTTTGAGCTGAGTTCGGGCCTTAAGATTTACTTTGATAAATCTACTGCCATCCTTCTGAATGCTCGTTCTTGCACACCAGAGTCAGTTGCCATTTCTTTGGGTTGTTTGGTAGGTACCCTGCCTATCAAATATCTTGGTTTCAGCCTTGGTTCGAATCCCATACGTGTCTCCTTTTGGGCCCCGGTTATTCAGAAGTTCAAAGACTCTCTTGCCCTCTGGAAAACAAAAAATCTCTCCATGCCAGGTATATTGGTCTTGATCAAATATACTCTATCAGCTTTGCCTGTTTTCTTTATGTCTTTGTTCAGGGCCCCAAAAGGATTTATTCGAGAGTTAGAGGCTTGGAGGCGAAGATTTCTATGGCATAATCGGGCTCACTCTCGTGTTTTTTGCAAAGTGCGTTGGTCCACAGTTTGTAAGCCCAAAAGTGAGGGAGGCTTGGGAATTCGGGGTCTGGAAAGGGTTAATCAGAGTTTGTTGGCCAAATGGTTCTGGCGCTTTGCAGTTGAAAAGGACTCACTTTGGAAGCGTGTTCTTTGTGCAAAGTTTGGCTGGAACTTATATGAATGGGACCTCACAGCTCTTGACAAGCCGGGATCCTCTTTCTTTTTTGGGCATATCATGAGTCTATCCGAGTCCCCTACTTTAAGAGGCTTGTTTAGTAGTCAAAGTCTCCATTGGCGAGTAGGAGGGGCGACTGGATCCGGTTTTGGCAAGACGTATGGGTTGGTTCTATTGCTTTTCGCTTTCGATTCCCTCGGCTCTATAGTATCTGTTTAGGAAAGTGGTCTCATATTTGCGAGATTTGGCAGAATGGCACTTGGAATGTGGACTATCGCCGCTCTTTCATCTTCTCTTAGAGCATCCACAGTCATCTCGCCGGCTGCCGGCGAGATGGCGCCGGCGAGATGATATAAAATATAATTTTTGAAGCATCTCACCAGCTCACCGCCAGCGATGTCTGCAGTGGGTGGCGAGGAGCCGCCGGCGAGATGAGGAAAAAGCAAGTATACAACAAAAAAAATTGCAAATCAAACTCACAACTTCTCCTCGCCAGCGAGATCAGCTGGCGAGATCGTCAACGTCTCTCTATCTCGCCGGCGCCCTTCTCGCCAGCTCCCCGCCTCCTCCTCGCCGGCGACTTCTCCTCGCCAGCGTCATCTCGCCCACGACTGTGGGTGCTCTTATGATTGGGATGACTCTGCTTCCCTCATGGATGTCCTTTCTTCGGTATATATCCGGCCCGGTGTCCTTGACTCGGTTGCTTGGTCTCAGCGTGATCGTGGTTTCTCTACGACTGCTACGTATCTCCTGCTTGATGACTCGGCTCCTTCTTCTGTGCCTTGGGCGGGTTTCTTGTGGATCAAAAACCTTCCTCCCAAGTATAGCTCTCTAGTTTGATTACTAGTTCATGATGCGGTTCCCACCAAGACATTTCTGGAAGAAAGAGGTATGCGTATTTCTCTCAATGACATGTTCTGCAGTCTTTGTGGCGATGTTTTTGAGAATACCTCGCACCTTTTTCTGCATTGCTCTTTTGCTTGGCCTTTGTGGTCGTTACTCTATTCTTGGTGGTCGATTTTATGGGTCTCTCCCGGAGACTCCTGTTTCAAATGAAACCAGGCTCTGATACCAAATTGTCACGCCCCAAATCCGGTTCTTGTCCGGACTTGAGGCATGACTAGGATAAAACGATTAAAAAGGCAAAACTCAACAGTAACTTCCTGAAAATCTCCAATATAAAACTCAAATCCATATAACTCAATTTATAACATAAATAACCCTCCAGGGGTGTAATAATAATCCTCCAACATAGTTTGTTCAAAACGGAAATGAAATAAAAACGAAGTCTCTACAAGACACCCACAGCAAGAAGCTCCCGAGCCTCTACTCCTCAATCAAGCCTGTAATCACAAAAATAAACTCATAGGGGTGAGCTTGCGCTCAGTAGGGAAAATACATAACAAGGTGGACTTTAAACTCAATAAATTCATAAGCAAAGTCAACAAGATAAGTCTTAACAATCACGGGCAATAGGTAATCCAATCAATGCCGTGGCACATGAAGTCACCACCCTCCGATCCAAATATGATGTGTCCTCTCGGATTTTCCCTCAAATCCAGAGGAGACGCATATCATTGAGGCTACCGGAAACAACCCCCTGAGGGCGCTTATCATCGGGATTCTCAGAAACGTCTCCAAGGGATTTTATGTCCTCGGGAACCAAGGTATTACTCTCATAGGAGCATACACTTGGACAATTCAATAATAATCAAATATTAATTGAGTAACACACTCAAACCGAACCATGAAGCAATCCATTTCCAACAAACACCAATTCACCATCACACATAGCTCACGCATCACCGTTTCACCACAACACACAGCACGTGAATCACATGATCACAACACACGAATCACACAATCACAACTTACCGTTCACTTACCAGTCACGACCCGTCGGGGCATCGATCACCTGATTGCACCGCTCGGTAAAACCATACATGCTCGATGCTCCAAACAATCATTTAAGGAAACAAGCAATCATTCAAATACGTTCAACAGTCAAGTACGAGTTTAATCAACCAAACATGTAAACCTTCAATCGAGCATTCTAGCATGTAATTCATCTAGTTCCATTAGACTCTTTAGCCTATCCACTAAGCAAACACACAACCAAGCAATCAAGCATGTGATCCTAACACACAACTAATCCGAGGGCTTTGCCAAGGCCGCTCTACCAGTAAAACAATTCCCAAGTATTGAAAGCGAGTTACACTAGTGATTGGCATCCTAATCATTCACCACTAGACACTTCCGGTTATTAGTAATTGAAAGACAATTATTCTAGTTATTCGCATCCTATAGGCATTTCTAGGACCTTTCCGATTTTATTAGCCTAACATGCATACTAAGCATTTAAACGAGAGGTTAAGACTTTCCCTACCTCGAGGTCTTCCTCTCAACACTCTGATGATAAGCCCGGTGGTCACCACTCCGTTCTTCACACGGGTGCTGACGTGATCTTTGCTCCTCTAGCTCGATCCCCAAAGTCTTGGACACAAAGAAACGTTAATTAGACTCCACTCAAACAGCAAGCAAGACCCCCAAAGCCCTTCCAAAGTTCAGCTCAAAACCAAGATCAAACAAAGTGAAAAACCCTCAAAGAAACCCCCCCACCCTGGTCTGCCACGGACCTGGTCACGGACCCGTGACGCCAACCCTCACGGTTACCGTCACGGAGCCGTGACGAGTGCCGTCACAGACTCCCTCACGGAGCCGTGACGTCGCCCGTCACGGATCCGTGGCGCACCAGGGCAGTTTCGCCCTTCTTCAACCTCCAGCTCCTTTTCTCCGAAAAACCACCTTCAAACCCTAAATTTTACCCCTTCCAACTATCAAAACAGTCAAAATCCTTCAATACTCCTCTACCCATGGTAGGAATCAACAAATAAGCAAGTTTCTAATGATTCATCAAATCAAAACCAACTTAAAAGCTCCAACAAACTAAGGATTTCTCACAAAAACCCAACAAAGCTTCTCATCAACAACATCTCACACCATTTCTACTCAAACCCAACAACATCTAGCAATTTCAACCAAAACCCATGAAAAGAGATGAAGGGAAATGAGGATTAGAGAGTTCCATTACCTCTAGGAGAGTGAGATGAAGAAGATGGTAAGGATTTGGAGAAGGGATGGCTAGAGGAAGACTTCAAGTAGCCTCTTTTTCCTTGTTTCTTCTTCAAAGCTCCATGGGAGCTCCTCTCTCCTTCTTCTCCTCCAAGTTTCGGCTACACCAACAAAATTGGGTTGGTTTTGTTTTTCCAAACTCATATAATACCTAGATGTGTCAAATGACTAAAAGCCCTTGAGCTAGAATCCCTTGTAGAAGCTTTTGGGAGGGTACAATGGTCTAAGACCACTCCCCTTTCTCTCTTTCAACCAAAAAGGGACAAGTGTCCAAGTAGGTTAATTAGTTTTCCAAAATAATTTCCAGCACAATAAAAATAATGCTTTTAGTCGATAAAAAGTCTCGTTTTGACTAAAATTGACTTCCTCTCTCCTTCTTCTCCTCCAAGTTTCGGCTACACCAACAAAATTGGGTTGGTTTTGCTTTTCCAAACTCATATAATACCTAGATGTGTCTAATAACTAAAAGCCCTTGAGCTAGAATCCGTTGTAGAAGCTTTTGGGAGGAGATACGCTCGGGCGGATGAAACCCTTCTGCTGAAGTTCCTCGAGTTGTCGCTTTAGCTCGACCAACTCGGCTGACGCAAACCGATACGGCGTCATCGAGATCGGCGCCATACCCGGGATCAGATCGATCCTGAACTCCATCTCACGCGCTGGCGGCAAGCCTGATAGCTCCTCCGGGAAGACCTCCGGGAACTCACGCACTACCCTCGGTAGCTCCCTGCTACTCTGCACGATCTCTGCCTCAGATCCCGTAGTCAAGGCGGATAGGAGAACTCCGCTCTTGCTACCCAAAACACACGTGATCACCCTGTCACCTGACCTCACTGTCACCTGACGTCGATAGCAATCGATCGTCGCTCGATACCTCGCGAGCCAGTCCATACCCAGAATTACGTCAAAAGCGTTCATATCAAGAACGAGTAAGTCACCAAGAAAGGGGCAATCTGCCACCCTAATCGCACAGTCTCTACAAACAGTGCTCAACAACACCTCACCCGTAGCCGGGGTCTCCAAACAAAGGGGTTGACTCAAAGTCTCCACCCGCAAACCCAAGGAAAAAGCAATAGACGAAGAGATGAACGAATGGGACGCTCCCGTATCAAACAAAAATGAAGTCCACGAATTATAAAGTAAACACGTACCCTGAGTGGCCTCATGGCCGGCGTACGGCCTCTCCACTCTGGAATCAGTAACTGCAAAGACTCGGCCCTGCTGTGCCTGTGGTCCTCCTCTCGGTGGTGGGGGAAGTGCCACCTGCTGCCCAGCTCTCGGCTGGTGCCTCTGACATGTCGCTCCCGCCGCTTGACGCGAAGCTCTCTGCTGCTGGGCCTGACGTGGTCGGCCAGGTGGTGCATGGCGAGGCTGAGTCTGCTGGGGCCTCGGTGCAGGCGCTCTACCAGCTAGCTCAGGGCACGTCCGAATGAAATGATCAGATCGACCACACTGGTAGCATCCCCTCTGCCCCCCCCCCTGATGTGCCAGCTCAGGACACGCACGCATGCACGAAGTGGTCGGGGCTGCCACACTGATAACACCCCCTCGGCTCACTCTGCTGTCTGTCTCTGGTCCCCTGGGGACGATCATCATGACGCTCTACAGGTCCATTGCCCCTCGGGCAGTCTCGTGCCAGGTGACTCTACTGTCCACACCGAGGACACAACTGTGCCACCGGGGTGGGTCCAACTGACGCTACGGTCCCTGCTCGGCGTATGCCATCCTGTTGAAACTGAGGCTGAAAATGTCCTGCAACTCTCGGTCTGCCTCGGTCTCGACGGTCAGACGGCTGCACAAAGCCACTCGGCCTAGGCCTAGTCTCTCGCACCCTGATAGTCTCTCTGAAGTGTCTCTCCATGGCTAAAGCCTGATCCAAGAGTGTGGAGTACTCTGCGGTCCTGAACGCGATAACCCTGTCGGCTATCGACGGGATGAGCCCGTTCTCAAATCTCCTACATCGGTCATCCGCAGTCTGAACCAACTCCGGCGCGAAGCGGGCCAAAGAAGTGAAGCTCACTGCATACTCAGAAACACTCAAACCCCTCTGACGTAAATCCAGAAACTGATGGCGCATGTCGTCCCGAATAGAGAGAGGGAAGTACTACTCCAAGAACAGCCTGCTGAACAACTGAAAATCACTGCCTACCCTGTCCTGCACTGACTGCCACCAGTAGTAGGCCTCTCCCTCAAGCTGAAAAGTGGCGAACGAAACTCTCAGACGCCCCTCCGATACTCCAGAGGTATCGAGGTTACTGGTAACCCGCTCCAACCAACCAGAAGCTGCCTCGGGGTCAGCTCCCCCGGAGTAGGTCGGCGTACCAAGTCTACGAAACTCTCTGAGCGACTGGGCCGTGAGGCTATCAAACTGTCCTGGCCTCTCCCCAAAATCTGCTGAAGCAACAGGCACGGGCTCTGGTGCCGGTGTTGTGGTCCCTTGCTGCGCACTCAAGGCTGCTAGCACAGCGCGAACCACCTCCTCGAGAGGGGTCGCCTGAGTCGGCTCTGCGACTGGGGATGTCCTGGGTGGCGACCCTGTTGGTCCACCCTCAAAGCGCTGATGCTCTGTTGAAGCAGCATCCTGGGAGTCAGCTGCCCCCTCCTGCTCAGCGGCAGGTGCCTGACTCGGGCCCCCAGCTGGGCGGCTCCGGGTACCTCTATGAACATACGTACGAGCCATGTCGCCTATCCGCCTTCACGGATAACGCACATGTTCAGTACTTAGTTCAACAACGGTTCTCACACGTTACAAGGACGAACACACGCGGCACACTAGTCACCCACAGATACGCCCCCCTCACACTAGTAGATATATATACTCATATAATATAGCACATAAGTTCGCATCTCTATGCGTCACACAACAACAACCAGCGATTTAGCAATCAACCACCAACTCCCACATGAGGGTTCCAACTCAAGCACCACACAAAGCACAAATCGACAGGCATACCCTTCACCCGGGTATCCTTCCACAAAGAGGGGTTTAACACTTAACACAATTCAATTCAATAATCACCCTTAACCTTTCCTTCCCTCCCACAGGTTCCCATTTCTTAACTTTTATCCAAAGCTTTTCGTGTCGATCTCGTGTTGTTACAACCTGATTCAGGCGTCCCCGAACCTCATTGTAACAATTTGACATCGAACCATCATGCTCAACTACAGTGACGTCCCTGAGTCGACCAGTGGTGGTGTAAACATTTTAATTTTACTAAAAATTCGGCATGACCCACTCGTATTTTCCTTTAACCCTCTGCTTAAGCGGGACAAGCACCAACACAAATTCACCAGGCAAAAGTACGCAGAGTTCTCACGCTCTGCCAAAGACATCACACAATCAATAAACAGAGTTCTCATGCTCTTAGAGTACACAACGCAATCAATGAACGGAGTTCTCGTGCTCCCAAATACTACGGGGTGCTCGTGCCCCAAACTCGCCACACACGGGCATACGGGATACTCGTGTCCCAAAACAAAGTTCTCATACAACGGGATACGGGGTTCTCGCGCCCCATCCAAAACACTCAATATCAGCACACATGGAGTACTCATGCTCCAGACAAGCAGTCAACCACAAGTCAAAACTTGAACAGGACCAAACTACAACTTGCAAATTTTCGAAGTAATACGCCAAAAGGGCAACACCACCAACCGTTGGCTCACCCTACCATGAATGCATAGCGGGTCGGTCATTGACCGTTAATCCAATTCCGATCTCAACCATTCGGCTTCACCGATCACTAGGGAGAGGATACCAATCAAGTAATGCAAACATTGTAGTGTAAGGTTCCAATTAGGACAGCCCTTAAAGAAACTCAAGACTCAGACTCTCTAACTCTACCCACCTAATTGACTTCGGTCCGAGGTTTGAAAATCAGTTCATAAGACACATGTTTCAAATGAAACCAGGCTCTGATACCAAATTGTCACGCCCCAAATCCGGTTCTTGCCCGGACCCGAGGCATGACTAGTAATAAAAGATTAAAAAGATGATAATTCAACATTTAGTTCCTGAAAATCTCCAATAAGAAAAATGAATCCGCAACTCAGTTTAAAACACAAATAACCCTCCAGGGGTGTAATAATAATCCTCCACAAGGTTTGTTCAAAACATAAAAGTGATAAGAACGAAGTCTCTACAATGCACCCACACCGAGAAGCTCCCGAGCTTCTACTCCTCAATCAAGCATGTAAACACAACCGTAAATTCGCAAGGGTGAGCTTGCGCTCAGTAGGGAAACACATAACAAAATGGACCTTAACTCAATGAAGTCAGCAGCACGTCAACGAGATAGATCTTAACAAACACAAGTAATAGGTAACCAAACTAATTCTGTGGCACATGAAATCTCCACCCTCCGATCCACTTATAATGTATCCTCTCGGATTTTCCCTCCAATCCAGAGGAGACGCATATCATTGAGACTATCGGAAACACCCTTCAGGGCACATATCGTCGGAAGTCTCAGAAACGTCTCCAAAGGATTTTAGGTCCTCGGGAACCAAGGTACTACTCCCATAGGAAGCGTACTCTTGGGCAATTCGATAATAAACAGTTCATAATTGAATAACGCACTCAAACCGAAACACGAAATAATCCAATCCCAACAACCACCAATTCATTAACACGCATAACTCACACATCACCAATTCACCACAACACACAGTACACGAATCACATAACCACAGTACACCAATCACACAATCACAACTTACCATTCACTTACCAGTCTCGAACCAACGGGGTATCGATCACCTGATTGCACCGCTCGGTACAACCAGTCATACTCGATGCTCCAAGCAACCATTTAAGTAAATCAAGTAATCATTCGAATACAATCAACGATCACGTACGAGTTTAAGCAACCAATCATAAAAACCTTCAAAAGAGCATTCACACATGCAATTCAACTAGTTCCGTTAGACTCTTTAGCCGATCCACTAAGCAACCAACAACCAAGCATGTGATCCTAACACGCAACTAATCCGAGGGCTTTGCCAAGGCTCCTCTACCAGACAAACAATTCCCAAGTATTAAAAGTGAATTACACTAGTGATTGGCATCCTAATCGCTCACAACTAGACACTTCCGGTTATTAGTAATTGAAAGGCAATTATGCTAGTTATTCGCATCCTATAGGCATTTCTAGGACCTTTCCGATTTTATTAGCCTAACATGCATACTAAGCATCATAAACGAGGGGTTAAGGCTTTCCCTACCTCGAGGTCTTCCTCTCAACACTCTGACGATAAGTCCGGTGGTCACCACTCCGTTCTTCACTCGGGTCCCGGCGTGATAAAAGCTCCTCTAACTTGTGTCCACGTTCTTGCTTCTTTCCTAGCTTGGTTCCAAGGTTTTGAACCACCAAAAGACCACAAATTAGTTTCCTCAACCAAGTGTTCTTCTCCTCAAAACACACAACAATGTTCAGAAATGGATCAAGGTTTGAAGAGGAAATGTGGGAATCAAATTGAGCTAAAAGGAAGGGTTTTGGGCTCTAGGGATCTGATCCGGAATGCCATACGGATCGTGTGGCTTGCCGTGCCGGAACATGGCACGGACCATGTCACAGGCAGGCTCGGAATCCAGCGCGGAACGCGTCACAGACCGGCCCGGAGAGCGACACGGACCGTATCAGGTTCCGTGCCGGACTCCCGCCCGTTCCGTGCCGGGTGCCGTGCCGGTACCAGGCTCGTTCCGTGCCGGGTGCCGTGCCGGTACCAGGCCCGTTCCGTGCGGCATGCCGTGCCGGTACCTGGCCCGGTCCGGGTCAGATTCTGTATCAGACCTGACCAGCTCCTTCCCCTTTCTTCCCCAACTCGAATTTCACGAAAATCTCAACACAAACTCCATTTCTAAACTCTCCTAGCTCCAAAATAATCAACCAAAGATACCCAGCAGTTACACCCTCAATGGGTTCATCAAACTTCAACCAAAACTCAATCCAACAACCTACTTCACTACTTCTTCTCCAAGCAAGCAATCAAATAAGCAAGTTCTTCAACTTTTAAGCCAAAACCCACAAAACCCAAAGATTGGAAGTGGAAGAAATGGAGAGTTGAGAGCATCCTTACCTCTAGATAGTTGAGATGGAGAAGATGAAGTGAAAATGAAGGCAAAAGGGCCAAGAACAAGCTCCAAAATCCAAGCTTTCTTCTCTATCTTCTTCCTCAAGAAAGTGAGCTCCTCCTCTCCTCTCTACTAGTGATTTTCGGCTGCAACAAGAGGAAATAGGCTGAATTGTTGCTCCCTTTCCTTTAAATGACCTAAAATGTCAATTTACTCAAAAGCCCTTAAGGTCTTATCCCTTTAAAGGCAACTTAGGAGGGTATGAGGGTCATTTGAATCCCCTATTCTCATCCTCCAAGTCAAGCATGACAAGTGTCATGTGTGGTCACTCCTACTTAATAATTTTCCAGCTTTCCAAGATTTATCGACAAATAACCGATAGCAAGCCCGAGTTTGACCGACAGTTGACTTTAACAATATTACAGTCAAACTGGAGGAAACGACCCAACTAAGCTAACCGTGCTAATGGCTAAGCTTTTTGGGCCCCGGAAAGGTCCCGACTGACTTTCCGAGTCATCGGTTGACTTTTCCGGCCGAAAGTCAAACTTAGCTAGGATTCACCGGTTCTACCGGGATCGACCGGGGGCGGGTCTTACAACAACACACAGCACGTGAATCACATGATCACAACACACGAATCACACAATCACAACTTACCGTTCACTTACCAGTCACGACCCGTCGGGGCATCGATCACCTGATTGCACCGCTCGGTACAACCAGTCATACTCGATGCTCCAAACAATCATTTAAGGAAACAAGCAATCATTCAAATACGTTCAACAGTCAAGTACGAGTTTAATCAACCAAACATGTAAACCTTCAATCGAGCATTCTAGCATGTAATTCATCTAGTTCCATTAGACTCTTTAGCCTATCCACTAAGCAAACACACAACCAAGCAATCAAGCATGTGATCCTAACACACAACTAATCCGAGGGCTTTGCCAAGGCCGCTAAACCAGTCAAAAAAATCCCAAGTATTGAAAGCGAGTTACACTAGTGATTGGCATCCTAATCATTCACCACTAGACACTTCCGGTTATTAGTAATTGAAAGACAATTATTCTAGTTATTCGCATCCTATAGGCATTTCTAGGACCTTTCCGATTTTATTAGCCTAACATGCATACTAAGCATTTAAACGAGAGGTTAAGACTTTCCCTACCTCGAGGTCTTCCTCTCAACACTCTGATGATAAGCCTGGTGGTCACCACTCCGTTCTTCACACGGGTCCCGACGTGATCTTTGCTCCTCTAGCTCGATCCCCAAAGTCTTGGACACAAAGAAACGTTAATTAGACTCCACTCAAACAGCAAGCAAGACCCCCAAAGCCCTTCCAAAGTTCAGCTCAAAACCAAGATCAAACAAAGTGAAAAACCCTCAAAGAAACCGCCCACCCTGGTCTGCCACGGACCCGTGATGCCAACCCTCACGGTTACCGTCACGGAGCTGTGAAGAGTTCCGTCACGGACTCCCTCACGGAGCCTTGACGTCGCCCGTCACGGGATCCGTCACGGATCCGTGGCGCATCAGGGCAGTTTCGCCCTTCTTCAACCTCCAGCTCCTTTTCTCCGAAAAACCACCTTCAAACCCTAAATTTTACCCCTTCCAACTATCAAAACAGTCAAAATCCTTCAATACTCCTCTACCCATGGTAGGAATCAACAAATAAGCAAGTTTCTAATGATTCATCAAATCAAAACCAACTTAAAAGCTCCAACAAACTAAGGATTTCTCACAAAAACCCAACAAAGCTTCTCATCAACAACATCTCACACCATTTCTACTCAAACCCAACAACATCTAGCAATTTCAACCAAAACCCATGAAAAGAGATGAAGGGAAATGAGGATTAGAGAGTTCCATTACCTCTAGGAGAGTGAGATGAAGAAGATGGTAAGGATTTGGAGAAGGGATGGCTAGAGGAAGACTTCAAGTAGCCTCTTTTTCCTTGTTTCTTCTTCAAAGCTCCATGGGAGCTCCTCTCTCCTTCTTCTCCTCCAAGTTTCGGCTACACCAACAAAATTGGGTTGGTTTTGTTTTTCCAAACTCATATAATACCTAGATGTGTCAAATGACTAAAAGCCCTTGAGCTAGAATCCCTTGTAGAAGCTTTTGGGAGGGTACAATGGTCTAAGACCACTCCCCTTTCTCTCTTTCAACCAAAAAGGGACAAGTGTCCAAGTAGGTTAATTAGTTTTCCAAAATAATTTCCAGCACAATAAAAATAATGCTTTTAGTCGATAAAAAGTCTCGTTTTGACTAAAATTGACTTCCTCCAACATTATACTCAAACGAAAGGAATTTATCCCCTTAAGCCAACCGTGATGATGGCTAAGTCGTTTGGGTTCCGAAAAAGTCCCGAGTGACTTCTTGAGTCATCGGTTGACTTTCCGGTAGCAAGTCAAACTTGCTTGAAAAGTCACCGGTTCGACCGGGAGCGGGTCTTACATCGTAACTTTCCATCCTTTACACACAGTGAGACTTTTTTATTTCCATATCGTGGTAATGTGAGGCGGTAGCGGATCTCCCCATGCTCCCGAGCCTAGATGAAACGACAGAGCTTGATCTCCACGCCGTGGGGTTCCTCTCCTCCACGATGTGGGGTAACGGGCCAGTCAACATGTCAGAGTTCGTCTTTGCTTTTTTCGCGCCAAAGCTAGCTTTTGAAGATCCCACTCTTTAGTCGTTATACTCGAGCTCCATTTCAATAATAGGGATTAGTACCTTTCCATAAAACAGAAGGAAATCTTGAGTGGATCAAACCTAAAGAGAAAAATAAATGCGTCTAAATATGCATCTAAATAGCGAGTATGGGCGTAAAATCACACCTAGGAGACTTGTATCATCAAGCTCCCACACTTAAACTTTTCCCGCCCTAAAAAAGCAAAGACACATCCAAGCCAATGGCTCAAAGAAATAAAAAATAGACATAAATATAAAAGAAAAATAATATAAAGCTGTAGAAATGAAAGATATGTGACGAGGTAAACCCAACGATACTACTTCCATCAGGAGGATCATGGCGGCTCCAACCATTGTAATTAAAAAAAATCATTTGTTGACTAACAACACTATAAAACCTCATGCAAATGCAAGGGAAATAAAAATTGAAAAAGAAATTCTAAAGTCTCAATTTTTTTTCTGCATACTATGAGATTTTTAGATGATAAAGCTCTTATAAGCAAGCGTACTGACATTAAAGACTTATTAGATCATTTTTCTAAATTTATTCAAAAAAATTCCATACTCTGGATATGGATGTTTTCCTACAAGTCATCATTGTCAGTGATCGAAATTATTGACTAGTCTGATAATTTGAATTCCTAAGAAGGTTCCAGACCATGATGTTGGAGTCAACCTAGGAATTCTTAATAGACATATGCGATGAGTGTAACCTAAAGCAACATATAAGTTTTTTTCAAAAGTTAGGCATATGTGTGATGTTATACTCTTACCGAGGAGTTCTGTGATGTGAACCTTTCTTAATACCTTTATGAGTTCATAAAGCTGATATAGCATTATACTCGGTTTTTTGCCTTGTTCTCGTGTATGAGAATGATATAAGAATGCATGAAGATGAATAGGTGATTGTTTAGTCTACTTTTACTTCTATAGATTAGGTGTGACCACCCTTTTCTACCACCATCATCTGAGATTGTTGTCATGCGAAACATTTATCAGGGTGTGTAGCTATTTTTAGCTTTATTAATGATACATTTTTCTTATTCTTTTTTGATGATAAATATCAAACATGAAAATAACTCATAGGATCGGACGAAAAGCTCAATAATCTATATCGCCTTATGGATGTAGTCGTTTTAGCTTGCAAGAGGATAGGAACTCTACGCATGGAAGTTCGGACAACAACTCATGATAATCAGCGGGATTAAGTAGAAAAAATGAATACAACCGCACTAATTACTATGGCCTTATGGGCGCAGTCGAGATAGCTCACAAAGAAAGGGAAATCCAATAAAGAAGATGCGGATGACGACTCATGCATGAAAGCATTAGAGTCTAGTCACACCCTTACAAATAAAAGTACTTTCATTCAACACTCGATCTTATTTTATCCCTTGCATATTTGTTTCTCGGTGGGTGGAGATTGTTAATAGAAGTCACGAGCTTAATGACACTCGACTGATACTACGATTCAAGTCAACACATATTTTTCTAAGGTAAAAACAAAATTTTCAAGTGACAATTTGTAATATTTGTTGGACACATCTTAACATCGTTCAACCCGCACTTAACCATTATATACCTAAAATGTTAAATATTGAAACTTACTTTTAACAATTGGTCATGAACACTACTCTACCCAACGTTTCTAAATGACAGATGCACTACCTTATATATTGGTCAAACGATTCTGTTAGTAAAAATGGATGGAATATTCCATTTTGTGAGTCATATGACCTCATGTGTCAGTTAATGATGGTAAAATGACGATTTCCCTTACTTATTTGACCTCTATACATTTCATAATGAACAATAACGAGGGCACAATGATAATGTTCCTTATAAATGTATGTAGGTCAAATAAATAAGAGCAAAATCATCATTTTACCTTCCATTAGATGACACATAAGGTCATATGACTAACAAAATTGAATATCACATCCATTTTTACTAACAGAATTGCGTGACCAATACTTTAGGTAGTGCATTTGTCATTTTAAAACGTTGGGTAGTGTAGTATTCGTGACCAATACTTTTGAATAAGTTTCGATATTCTACCCTAAGCTAAAAGAAACCAAACATCATCGTCTCAAAACAATCTGAAGCCTTCTCTTTAGAAAACAAAACCTAAAAACCCTAGAAACTTCACGCAGCCGTCTTCCCCTTTTCCTCCGCCGGCGATCTCTGCTCTCGCGTTGGTCGTTGGCGGCGGCTCCTCCCTCCTCCTTCGTCCCCCTTTTCCCTTTCCTCTGCCTTCATCTCCTTCTCGCTTCGTTCGTGAGCTCTGTTGTGTGTCGGTGGGGGATGGGTCAGATCTGACCGTGGGACAACATTCCTCACCTCCCACGGTGAGGATAGTTGCAGATCTGGTTCATCCTCGCTCCGTGGTGGTGGTCCCTGCGGCGGCGCGGCGGAGGAGCCTTTTTTCCGGCGTCATCGTCTAGAGCCGAAGGTGGGACGCCCTTCTCCTCTAGATTGGGCCCTCCCTGGCCTAGATCCGTGGCTTCCGTGCCCAGCCGGCACTCCCAGGACCTTTTCTCCTCCCTGGACGCGCCTCGTATGTTCGTGTTTGGTGAGACCAGATCTGACATCCCTTCAAATCTGGATCGAGCTCGGTAGAAATACCGTCTTTCCTAGACTGTTTCTTGGTGTTGGCCGGAGCAGTGGGAAGGACTGGGCTAGGCTTCATGATTTGGGGAATGAAGGAAGGTCTGCTACTAAGGTTTGCTTTCTATCCCTTTCTGGTTGGGTGAGTTTTCTTCAGCCCGTTCTAGCTCCTCTATCGGATTGCTTCGCTTCATCTCGACCATGATGGTTGAGCTCGCCGGTTAAGGGGTTGGCCGCCGGCGAGATCATTGGGTTTTGTTAACCCTTCTCAGAAGCAATCTGATGGGGGAGTCAGGTAAATCGGGTTAGCCTCTGTTTTGGGAGATTGCTACCCCTTCTAGATTAGGGTTTTAAGCTTGTCTGGTGTTTCGGCCGGGATTTTGGAAGCTACCCCCTTCATGCGCTTCTGGTGGTTTTCATGGGCTCCAAGACCTTTCGTTCTTGTGTGCAGGGCTTCAAGGTGTTTCATTTGTTGTACTTCATCAGGGATTACACTCCCTTTCAATTTGTTGTTCATCAGGGATTGCATTCCCTTTCAATTGTTGTTCATCAGGGATTGCATTCCCTTTCATTTTGTTGTTCATTACCTCAGGTTGTTGAGGATCCTGGTGTAAGGTTCCCATAGGGAATACTCAGTTCATTGTATTTTTTCATACTTGCTCTATACTTCATGGAGCATTTATTTTAATTCTGTCTTGCTGATAAAAAAAAAACAATCTGAAACCAAATAAAAATATGCAAAAATGCATCTGATCGTTGTTAGGCTTCTAGTATTCTATTACCAATCTTGTCAATCATGATGACAAAGATAGTTTGATTTAAAAAAAGCATGCAAAGTCTCCTAATCTTTTATTGCATAAAAACAAAGCTGAATTTTCTCAACACAGTGGTAAAGTCGTTATACCAACATGCTCATGACTCTAAAATTCGTCCAATCTCAAGCATGACACCAAAAATAAAGAAAATAAAAAAATGACACAAACTTTAAATATGATTATAACTATATGCAAGATTTATCCTAAATTGGTATTTTTGGCCTTGCCTTCTTTTCATTTGACCCAAAATACATTATTTGCTCTACCCTACTCAGTGTAAACTCAATTTTGTATAGAAAAATAAGCAAAGTGATTTTAAATAGTTGGGTCAATAAGAAGTAAAACTGTCTCTATTACATCACGACACCAGAGAACATTCAGATCAAAGAAGCATAAGATACAATCATTCGGTAATATCCACGAAGATTTGAGAATCCCAAAAATCATCTAAATCACTAGAAGCGAGCATTTAAGTGGAAAATAATAATCAAGGGAACGAGTGTACCCAATACGTTTAATGTTTCACAAGTGTTATTAAAATGTTTTTTTTTTGACGAAGTGTTGGATGTTATTAAGCAACATCAAAAGCCAGTAACCTACTAAGAGGTTCTGGTAAACAAGATACATCCCACACCATATTAACCCACATTGGGGCATTTCTAGCTAGCTCATGAGCTACTTTGTTAGCAGTCCTACGAACATGGACTACTTTTACATCGACAAGAGAATAAATAATACGCTTACAGTCATCAATAATTGCTCCTAAAGGAGTTAATAAGCTCATCGAACTGTTAATTGCCAGAACTAAGCTTTGGCAATCGGATTCCACCTCTCCATGCTCCATGGACCCGTCTAGGACCCATCTCAACGCTTCACGAACCATCAATGCTTCGATGATCTCCGGGTCCTGTATTCCCTGAAATAACTTACACTGAAAGTGACTTGGCAGTCCCTCAGTGTCTCGACACACAAGACCTCCACCACCACCCTCCGTCCCAAAAACAGCTCCATCCGTGTTCACTTTCCATCTCCCTTCCCCCGGTCTCCTCCACTTATCAACAGTTACAGCCCTTTCCGAATTAATCCCACCTTGTTCCACCTGAGCTTCTTTCCACTCGGAGAGTAGAACCTCCGCCCCCCGGACTATACCCACCACCGACGGGCTTTTTCCCTCCCACACACGCTGATTACGAGCTTTCCATAACTCCCAACAACCAACGCTCACAAAATCTTCCACGGACCCGTTACCCAGGGACCATCCCTCTGCAAGCCACTCACGAAATGACAAAGTCGCTCCTGAAGGGAGCCCCTGCAATCTGCTCCAAAAAGCCCTCGCTACTGGGCACAAAAACATGACATGTTCGGTTGTTTCGTCCGAACCACACACCACACACTCTGGTTCAATCACCACTCTACGAGAAATTAAATTAACATTTGTCGGGAGGAAACCGGAGACACTACGCCATAAGAAGTGTTTGATCTTTGGAGGAACCTTCAAGGACCACAACTTCTTCCAAAATTCGTCCGTGTCAGCTTGACACCACCGTCCTTTTGAAATCTGTAGCTCCCGATACACCTCACGAACATTATAAAACCCGGACTTTGTCCCCCTCCAAAACCAGCCGTCCTCCATTAAACCATAACTCAGAGGGACTTTTAAAATTGCCTCAGCATCCGAGCTCTCAAAAAGCCTCATAATTAAATCAACATTCCAAGCCCTCCTGCCATGTTCAAACAATCTGTCAACCGTCCAAGCTTCAATTCTTGGAGGTTCCACCTCAACCAAACCAGAATCTGAACTTAACCATGCCACCCCAAGAATGTGTGTATCAGTCCCCGACCCAATACGCCTCCTAATGCCCCGAGCAACCAAGTCCCGAGCTGCAAATATACTACTCCATATCGGGCTGGAGTTTGGGCTTTTGACTGCATGTATAAAATCGGTTAAAGGATAGTAGCGTGCTTTCATAATACGAGCTACCAAGCTCCCCGGGTTCGTCATTAATCTCCAGCCCTGCTTGCCAAGCAACGCTAGATTAAAATCATTTAAGTGCTTAAAACTCATACCTCCCTTGAGTTTGTGATCACACAACCCTTCCCAGCTTCGCCACTTTATACCCTTCCCCGTCTTTGGATCATTACACCACCAAAACCTGTTCATCACCACCTCAATCTCTTTGATTAAAGAATCCAGGACCAAATACACACTCATAGAATAAGTAGGTAATGCCTGAATAACAGCCTTCAACAAAACTTCCTTCCCGGCTTTACTCAGTAACAATTCGTCCCAACTACCTAGTCTCGATTGAATACGATCCTTGATATAATGGAGAGCTTTATATTTGCTCCGACCCAGAACTGTAGGCAACCCAAGATAGGTACCTACGTCCTCAACCACTGGCATCCCCAAAATATTACCGACTGTCTCCCGAACATCATCTTGGGTATTTGGACTAAAAGAAATAGAAGACTTAGCTTTATTCACCTTCTGTCCCGAAGCTTGTTCGTATAATAATAACAATTTTCTCCAATTATAAGCTTCCTCCTCCGTCGCCCTCCCAAAGAAAAAGCTATCATCTGCAAAAAACAAATGAGTCACAGAAGGAGCATCCCGAACAACTTTTGTACCTCGAATTAGCCCCCTTTCTTCAAAATTATCGATGAGCTTCGACAGACCTTCAGCACAAATAATAAACAGGAACGGTGAAAGCGGGTCCCCCTGCCTTAACCCGCGCCCTGGCGTCACCGGCCCTATCCTGTGCCCCTCCGAAGTTACCCACAATTTTGCTGTTCTGACACATTCCATAATAAGACTGACCCAATGTGGGTCGAATCCCATTCGAAGAAGAACCCTTTCAAGATACCCCCAATCGACACGATCATAAGCCTTCTGCATATCAACTTTCAGAGCCATATTTCCAACCTTCCCTTGTCTCCTGTTCCTCTGAGCATGCAAGACTTCCCCCGAGATCATTATATTGTCAGTGATCAATCTACCTTTCAAAAATGCACTCCAAGATTCAGAGATAATACCCTGCATAATACCTGTCATCCTCCTTGCTACAACCTTAGTCACAACCTTATACAAAACATTACATAAGGCAATAGGCCGGAATTCTCCCATCTTTTTAGGGTACCGCACCTTTGGAATCAAGACCAAGTTTGTATCATTCAAATTACTTGGCAACTTCCCAGTTCTAAAAACATCTGTAACTAACTTCCATACCTGATCCCCAACCACCGGCCAAAATCTCTGGTAGAATCCCGGATTGAATCCATCCGGACCCGGCGATTTCAAGGGAAGCATACTGAAAACTGCCTGCCTGACCTCTTCTTTATCAACCGGACCAAGTAGACAGAGGTTTTGCTCCTCCGAGACACTCCGAGGAACTAGCATACTCACCTCATCCTGGCTCTGAACATCCAAATCAAACAAGTCAGTAAAATAAGATAACATCACATCCTCCAAACCGGCCCCCCAAGATCGCATTACTCCATACTCGTCCTCCAACTAAACAATACGATTTCTTCTCCTCTTTGTCGTAGTTTTCACATGGAAGTAACGAGTGTTTAGATCACCACCCTTATGCCAGTGTTGCTTCGCTCTCTGTCTCCAAATATCATCCTTCTGAATCAATAACTTTGTTAATTCCTTCCTCAAATGATGGACTCTCTCGCTGCTCCTCCTATCCCATTTCCCTTTAAGCCGGTTCATCTCTTCTCTAACTCTGCGAATTCGAATCACTATTGGATCCGGCGACAAAGAGGCCCATTTCTCCAGCTCCTCGGTTGTTTTTGCCAACCGCTCCCCTATGGCCATCTCATCATTCGACTCCCAGGCTGACCGAACTACTCTTTCACACCCAGGGTCCCGGCACCACGCCTCCTCAAACCGGAAGCCCCTGGCTTGCCACACCCGAACCTCCCTCCGAGCGTACATAAGGATGGGGGCATGATCCGAGGTTGACAAACCACCATGTTGCAATACTGAGTCTGGATAAAGCATGTCCCACTCTTGATTAACTGCCACTCTATCCAACTGCACCTCCAAACGATTCGGTCCTCTTCTTCCTTTTTCCCAGGTGAATCTATAGCCTTGGATATCGACATCCCTTAAACCACTGTCTTCTAAGGCCCTCCGGAAACTATTCTGAAGAGCCACCGGGTACGATAGGCCACCCTTTCTGTCCTCCACTGCTAGAGACACTCGTATTAGATAGCTTTTTTCGGGAAGATTTTTTAATGGTATTGATCTTATTAAAATATTAATAAGTTTTTTTTATTTGAGGGGGATTCTCCGATTATTTTATTGGTATAATTTAAATTTTTAGTATATTTGATTATGTAATAGTCAAATATATTGGTATACTTAGTTAATTATTTTATTTATATTTAATAATAAAAACCGACATACCCTGAAATGAATTCTTGGATCCGCATCTGACCACACAAGTGAATAAAAATTGTTGAAATACCAATATTCTAAAAAACTATCAAATAAAGGAAATAGAAAAGAAGAAAAATAAAAAGAAGGGGGTGAATCTGGGGTGCCTCCTATTATTGCTTAGTTTAACGTCTTTCAGTTGGACGGATGATGGCTATTAAGGTCGCATGACACTACTCTACTCATATGTGAAAGACGATTTATCTTTCAACAATGATAGAGAAAGCATGCTTCTCTTGGGCCTTTCAGGATCCCAATTGAACATTTCTCTGATCTCGCTAACTGAGAAATTGGTGTGTTGCGCTCGACTGCTTCTATCTTCGTTGTAGTTCTTATTGGTATCACTGGTTTGAGGTTGAGCGTGGTAGGAAATGAGAGGCCCACTACTAATAGTTTGTAGTTGAGATGAGTAGAAGAGTTTGAGAAAGTCAAATGCTAGTCACTTCCACCTGTATCGGATCTCCTTAGGGATTGTCAAGTACCAATCCTGATCTTTTTCTACTAGAGAGCATGGAAAGGAAAAGGCTCACAGCTTCACCTGGTCTTCTTGACTCAAGTCAGGAGCCACATTCTCTATTATAGAGGCCAGACTAAAAATGTGTTCCCTTGGGTCTTGAGATGTTTTTTTTTTGCTTATATTTGTTGAGATGGTTGATCTTGTTGATAATGTTAGAGCGCAATTCCTATAGTCTTGGCGGACTAGCGTTTTGAGCCTGTTGAAGTGCTCTCCACACTACTGCCCTAGAAAAATGGGTAGATAGCACCTATTTCTTGCCAAACTATGATTTTAGAGGTTCTTGTTTTTGCGGATGAGGACCTTGAGCCATGTATATTAGGTTTTCCAAAACCTCTCTATAGGCTCTGTTTGAGAAAAACCATCTATATGTTATTTTTGTACCGCAACGTCACAATGGTGAGGGGATGGGAATGCTACCGAAAAGTTTCTTTTGATACCAGAAAATACTCGTTGTGTCCATTTTGGTACCCTTATGTTCGGACCACGAACCTTTTGTGCATTTGGGGTTAAAAAACTAGCAGAATTTTCTATTATGTTAGTCATGTGACACCATGTGCAGCTAATAGATAGAAAAATGATGATTTTACCCCTATTCTATTAAGCCCGATGAATTTTATAATAAAATTTACCTTTATACCCTCATTCAATAATAAAAGTAATAATAAATTATAAATTATAATTTAATAAATGAAACAAATATTAACTAATATATCTATATACCTTAACTGAATATCTATACCTACACCTAACTTCGTTTATATTTTTCATTTAATTTGTTCCTCATCCTTATATTAGTAGTGGCCGCGAGTTTAGGGCACGAGCAGCGGCGGCGTGGTTAGGACGTGGGCGCCGGTGACGAGTTCAAGACACGAAGAGGGTTTGATTTCCAATCACGGTGATGGTCTCGCCGTGAATTTTTTATTTGTGGAGCTCGAGACGATGGACGGGCGTCCTACATTGTACGTCCATTATCAGGGTCCATACATCTCAATCGTAAGTCCCACCCTTCTCCGGTATGCATGTAGTAAGGAATGGATGGGCGATTTTTCTCCCCCGTTCGTTCAAAGGAGACTTGATGCTCCGAATCATTATCCAGACGTGAGGATCATGAGCTGGGGGAATGATTGTGAAGGATCTGTCCCCGGGGGGGTTGGATTTTATTTTGCCACCGTATGACCATGGAAAGGGTGCACTGCTCTAGTCATGGTGTTTCCGGAACTACCCCCTCAATTTTACATGTATCCCGGTGGATGGCCTCTCCGCCCCGACAATGGAAAGGATCCGACTTTGGGTTTAAGTCTAGGGCTTACCCTAGAAGGTATCCACGATCACTACTGACACCAAAGGTAGGTGACTCGTTTGGGGGATGTGACAAGTGCATGCTGATAAGTGGAGGCTCTATTGGGGGGAAGGGGGTGGAGTTCGAGTCCGATTTTGGCACCCCCTTCATCTTCCCCTCCAGCGTTCCATGTGGTGGAATTTCAGGAGTACTCTCATCCCATCCGAGTCACGCTTAAATATGAGCATCTCCAGATGTTATGTTAATTGTGGCAGTCTGGGACATGCAGCTCACGACTATGATCCACCTATGATGGGCACGACTCGATATGATTTGTCTTTGACAACGTCTTAGACCCCTTTGGTCTGGAAACTTATCACAAGGGAGCGGTCCACATCGCCACCAACGTGGGATTTTCCCCAATCCAAGTGCCAAGGAAAGTAATGATGTCTACCGTCCTGTCTAAATCACCAGAACTAGATGGGGCGTCCAATCCAAACTAGTTCACCCGCATCGCGGTGGAGACAGGGGAGAGTTCGATGAGGCCCATTGTCTTGCCTACTTGGGTTATCATAGGATTGTTCCAACAAGTTCTCCAAGAGGGATCCCGGGAGGACCCATGTGAGAGATTGATCTGAAGAAGACTTTATCCCAAAAGAGAGTCTGGGAGGATCAGATGGCAGTAGCGCATGCGAGGGCTGGGAAGCAGTCCCGCCAAGAGCCATGAGACTACCCTCTGCCCCTAGCTTGTCCTTGAGGATTGGCAGCACGCCCCACTCTAGGGCTCCTCCATCAGATCTTGTGCTCCCTCCCCGAACCAGACACGTCACTCTGCTACTCAAAGGTCCCTTTTGGAGTATCCACAAGTTTTCAGGATATAATGGTTGGCCTCATGTTCAACCAGATTTGGTTTTATTTTTTGTTTTAGTTGTGTGCACAAGTTTGTTGAGTTGTCGAAAATCCGTCTATGCCTTGTGTTATTTTTAGGATTAGTTGTAGTTTGTCTTAGGAAAAGCTACTACTCCAATATTGTAAGAACCGCTCTCGGTCGAACCGGTGGATTTCGACGAAGTTTGACTTTCGGCCGGAAAAGTCAACCGATGACTCCGGAAGTCATTCGGGACATTTCCGGGGCCCAAAAATCTTAGCCACTATCACGGTTAGCTTAGTTGGGCCATTACCTTTCGTTTGACTGTAATATTGGAAAAAGTCAACTTTAGTCAAATCCGAACTTTTTATCGACTAAATACGATTAAATGGACTGTTGGATTTTAATTAAAGGAGAGTGGTCCCCACTATGCCACATGTCACTAGTGGTTTGGGGGAAAAGAAAAAGACTCTAATGACCATCCTACCCTCACTAGTTGTCCATAAAGGGATAAGAACTAAAAGAGTTTTTGGTCTTTTCCACCTCTAGGTCTTTTAAGGCATTGGATGACACAAAAATCAGATTATTCCCCTTGTAGCAGCCGAAAATTGAGAGAGAAAGAAGAAGTTGGAGCTTCCATGGTGTCTTGAAGGAAAAGCAAGAGAAAAGGGGGACCTTTTGTGCCAATCTCTACCCAAATCCTCTCTAAAATCCCTTCATCTTCATCAACTCTTTCTCCTAGAGGTTTGTATATTCCTAACTCTTCATTTCAATCACTTTCATTTCATGGGTTTCCTTGCTTTTGACTAGAACTTGTTAGGTTTTACCTTATTTAGTGTTGGTTGGTGTTGAAGAGAAGGAGTAGTTAAGTTGTTGTTGAAATCCTTGAGTTTTAATGGTTTTGATTGGGAAAATCCTTTGGGTACTTGTTGTTTGGATGATTCCTACCATGGGTAGAGGAGAAATGGAGTTATTGGATTGTTGTGGGAGTTTTGGATGACTGAAAATGGAGGTTTTTGATGTTTTTTCGTGAAAATCGTGTCTGAAGGAGGAAGAAGACGGACTCTGTCCAGACCTGTCACGGATCCGTGACAGGGACCGTGACGGAGGACGTCACGGCTCCGTGAGGAGAACCGTGACGGCGCAGCCCACAGATCTGTGACCAGATCTGTGGCAGACTAGTTTTAGGTCCTTTTGAGCCCCTTTTCGATCTTTTTCGTTCACTTCAAGAAAATGCTTTTGAAACATAGGGTGGAGTCTTTTGTGCTTAGTTGATTGCACTTTGGTTAGCCTTTAATTAGAGTTTAATTGTGATCCAAGACCTTGGAACCCAACTCGAGGGACGAAGACTACTTGGGGACCCGTGCGAAGAACGGAGAGGAAGCTAGCTTGGACTCCGGCAACTAGATGGATTATTAGAGGAAGACCACAAGGTAGGGAAAGTACTAAACTCCTCGTGCAATTTAATACCTAGTATGCCTATTAGGTTAATAAAATTGGAAAGGTCCTAGATTGCATATAGGATGCGAATAACTAGAATAATCGTCTTTCAATTACTAATAGCCGGACGTGTCTAGTATGCATGCGTAGGATGTGAATAACTAGTTCAACTCGTTTTCAGTACTTGGAAAATTGCCGTGCTGGTAGAAAAGCCGAGATGAGCCATAGGATTGGTTGTGATTGCCTCACATGCATTGCTTGCTTAGTTTTCAGGATAAATTAAGAGTCTAATGAAACTAGCTAAATCGTATGTTTGAATGATTAAATGAATGCTTGAATGATTGAATGATTGAATGGATGATTGAGTGTGATTGATTGTGCCGAATGGTATGATCGGGTGATCGATGGACCGATGGATCATGATTGGTAAGTATAACGGTAAGTGTAAAGGTATATGGACATCTTTGGTGTGTTGTGATGGAATTGTGAATTGCTAAGTTTTGGTTGTTTGACGTGTTGCATTGGTTGGTTGATCATGCGGGATATTGATTGGTGGACCCTGCGGGCATTGGTTGGTTGATCCTGCGGGATATTGATTGGTGGACCCTACGGGGCATTGGTTGGTTGATCCTGCGGGATATTGATTGGTGGACCCTGCGGGGCATTGGTTGGTTGATCCTGCGGGATATTGATTGGTGGACCCTGCGGGGCATTTGTTGGTTGATCCTGCGGGATATTGATTGGTGGACCCTGTGGGGCATTGGTTGGTTGATCCTACGGGACATTGGATGGTTACCCTGCGGGGAATGGTTACTTGTTGATTCACCCGAGTGTATGCGTCCTGCGGGAGCATTACCTTGGTTCCCGATGACATATGGTCCTTTGGGGGCATTTCCGAGAATCCCGACGATAGGTGTCCCTCATAGATATTACCGGTAGCCCGATGTATGTGCCTCCTCTGCACCGAGGGAAAACCTGACATGATACGAGTACTCTTGTGGATTGGAGTATGGGATCCGATATGACACAAGAATCTATTCGTGGATCGGAGTATTGAGAATTCGAGATGTTGGTGTGATATTTACTTGCTCCCATTTTAGTAGTTATCAAATATTTACAGTGCTTTTCACGTATTCTCTCAAGAATTACCGTTATATTTAAGACTGTGATATTGTTCTTATCATTACCCGTTTTACAACATCTTACTGGTTACAGTCTTAATTGTAAAATGTGTCGTCGTGCTAAAGTAGTTTTATTACTAAATTAGAGGTTAAACTGTTTATGATTTTCCCTACTGAGCGTAAGCTCACCCCCTTTGTTTTATCTAATGCTTGTACAGGCGTGCTTGGTGATTAGCGGACACGAGGCTCGGGAGCTTCGGGATAGTTTGGGTGTTAGAGACGTCATGGGTCATTTGTGATGAACCGTATTTTTTTCGTACTCTATTTAGAGCTTTGACTCCTATTTATGATTTGGAACATGTTATTCGAGTATTTTATCGGAACTTCTTGAGTATTCAATCGGTTTTATTATTATTATTTGTTTATTATTTAATTGTCAACTCAAGTCACGTCTCGAGTCCGGTCAAAACCGGATTTGGGGCATGACACATATTTTTCTCCTTATGCCCGATTCAATTTAAGCAATAAAATATATCCCTCTCGCTTAAAAAACATTTTAAACAAACTAACAAAATCTCGACGTAAAAAAAAAGCTCTCTCTAATAACCCTAGGAAGTTCTCTGTCGCAGCACCTAAAAACCATGGCTATGGCTATGGTTTTTACCATGGCCTATGCCATGGTTATGATCCCCTCTTCTTTGCACTTTCCCTTTGGATCCTGCGAAGTTTTTTTTTTCTATTCTGTTAGTGCTTCTTTCAAGCCGTCTCTAGCCACCGCGACGTTGACCTTCTCCCGCCTCTAATCCGGGGGTGTCCGTCTCTACAGCCGCCGTCCTTGATGCTGCCGCCGCCATCCTTGAAGTCGTCGTCGTCCCTGTTGTCGGCGCCGCCTCTAATGTCGCCACCGTCTCGGATTCCGCTGCCATCTCTAGAGTCGTCCCAGAAGTCGCCGTCGCCGGATCTACAGCCGCAGTCGGCGTGTCTTTCTCTCTAGCTTTCACTGTCGCAACCGCCTCGACCCCTTTCACGATTATGGATTTGGCTAATCGAAAGGGTCTTTTTTATTTTATTTGAGTTTTTCTTTGCAGGATCAATGTCTATCGAACAGAGAATTAAGGATTTCTCTAGGGAGGGGAGCATCAGAGACTGGCCCTAGGAGTGGTCCTTAGACGATGTTTTGCCTCCCACCATCACCATTATTGTTGAGGTCTCTGATCTCCGGTATCCCCTTCCCCCCTCCGTTTTCTTTCTTTGCCTATGGGGCGTCAAAATACCATATGTGGCGGTTCTGGTATTACAAGGATCAGTAAACTATTGTTCGTTAAAACTGTCTTTTCGTGCTCGAGAAGCATGTTTCTCGATGTATAATATTTTAATTGATTTCAAGTTATAAATGTTGCATCTTTAGCTATAAAAAAAACAAAATTAATAGATTTAGGCACCTCCAAGACACCAACCGTTTGTGTTTTCCCATTTCTCTCCTATCTAACAAAATTAACCGGCATAAAAAGCCTTTGGTAAGAGAGTGTCATTATTACACCATGTTTGTGTTATGGACTTCTGTTCGGGTAGTGCTTAGCTGAATATCTTCATCTCTAGAACATTGATTTTGAGTTTTTTCACGAAGCTGTTAATGTCTACTTATCAGGAAATCCGTGAGAAAACGAATCAAAACCAAAAAAAAAAAAAAAAAAACTTGGAAACGTTTTCACGCAACCCAATTTGGGTCTGATATGGGTTGTTTCGAAACGTGTTTGGGAATGTGATGGAGAAGAAGAAACGGCTGCAAGTAAAGAACACGCATTCCCAGATTCCAGCCTATGCTTGCATTTTTCACGCCATTGCCACCTCCTCTTCCAACGGTAACTTCTCCACCCTCTCTCTTTAAATATCTCTGTCTTTCTCTTTGCTTTCCCAATTCAACTCTCATCTTCTTCTTCTTCTTCTTCTTCAGCCTATTCATTGAAAATGGAGTTCAAGAGCCTTTTGTTGGTGGCCACATTGATGGGTTTTGTTTCATTGAGCTCTGCTTATCAGTTCCATGTTGGTGGCAACCTTGGCTGGCTGCCTCACCCTTCAGAGGACTACAATCATTGGGCTGAGAGATCCAGGTTTCAAGTAAACGACACTCTCTGTAAGTTCCTAGACTTAGCCAGTTCGATATGACCCACGTGTACATGTTCAGTTCATTAATATTAATGTTCCTTTGTTGCAGTGTTCAAGTACAACAAAGGATCTGACTCGGTGTTGGTCGTGGGAAAAGATGAGTACTACTCTTGCAACACCACCAACCCAATACTCTCACTGACGGACGGTGACTCCGTCTTCAAGTTTGACCGTTCCGGTCCCTTTTTCTTCATTAGCGGAAACGCCGACCACTGCAACAATGGACAGAGACTCATCGTCGTCGTCCTCGCCGTCAGGCACCCGCCTCCCGCTCAAGCCGCTCCTCCAAAAGCACCGGCGGGGGAAGATGTTATGAATACGACGTCGTTCTCGGCTGCTCCGGCGCCGGCTCCGAATGGTTCGGCTGCGACTTCGGTTGGTCTGATTCTGAGCGCTGTTTGTGTTGGCCTCATGGGTATGGTATTTTGGTAAATTCGAGCTATAGCGAGGGTGTTACAGCGTTTGAAGTTAAATGATGTCATCGATAAATGAGTTGACTTTTGTATTTTGAATTATATGAATTCATTTTATTGGATAAAAAAGGGATTTTTATTATTGTTTATTTATTTCGTGTGGGAAGAAGAAAATAAAAACTGAAACTTTAAAGTTGTAGTCACAAAATTCGAAAGACAGATCCTCTGAAACTGTTTGAAGCAAGCCCTCACTCGGGTTCCATGTCACTGAACTCATTCAAGGAGACGCTGAGGCCTTGCACGTCATCCTCATCTTCTTCATCCACTTTCTCGGTACAATCCGACCCACCTGCAATCCCTAGAAAACCCCGCAAATCCTCTCTTTCGCAACAGCTTCTGCGCCTCCAAGAACCCATCTCTCCTCCAATTCAACCACAGACCCAGAAGAAACATACCCATGTCGAGCATGTCTGCGAGGAGGACGAAGAGGAGGAAGATGAACTGCGAGAAGCGTTGGGGAGACCCAAATTGGGTCAGTTTGATCACACTGGACCCTTTGAGCCATTGATCTTGTCTTCACCCGATGTGGTTCCGGCGGTTCAGGTCATTTTTTCTTTATCAAATTTGCTGCTTGCTTTGAATTCTTAGGACCCTTTTGTACGTTGCTCTGTAATCGAAAATAGAAGAACTTGGTTTCTTAAGATTAATTTGTTTGTTTGGAGTCTTATGTGAATTTGTGATTTAATATCAGTATTTTCTTCCATTGACACATTTTATGCCATTTAGTCTTTAGCAAATATGATTTCATGTAAGGCCAATCTCTTATTGTTTAAAGAAGCAATGTGCTGTAGCCATGTAGGGCAGCACTTAAAATCATTGGTTAGTCGAGTATCTGAGGGGTAGCTCATGAAATTTTGGTGGGTACAAAGTAAATGTGTGTCAACTTTTAGCAGTGCCAGGTGAATCTGTCCCGCTTGGTTGGGGATGCCAACTAATTGCAATATAAACGCTACTTTGTCTGACTTGGCTGGGGAAGTCAACGCACATTGTAAATTTCATTCTTAAATGAAAAAGGAAGAAATTTGAGTGAGACTTTGGTCTGATAGAATTGAAGATGTATTGGTAGTACAAATGTAAATGATAACTCTTGTTTTTTTTTTTTCATTCGATAATCATGTACAATAAAATAACCATCAAAACTTGTTGTCGTTGGTAAAGGTATTACTGGAGTTTTGTTTTCTTCTTAGGACGCCAAAGCCTAAAGTTACATATTATCTCAATGAAACCTGCATTGTTTTCTATAGCTTATCAGAAGACTTCCATGCCATTAATGCAATGTTGATATGCAGTATAAAAGCTTTGGATAATGAAGTTGTAGATTTGTTTAATAAGAAACAATTATCATACTACAGGTTCCCGCATCTATCAACTGTAGATTGCTTGAACATCAGAGAGTAGGAGTAAAGTTTCTCTATACTTTATACAAGAACAACCATGGAGGTATTCTCGGTGATGATATGTGAGTATATTTCTTCTATTATTTGATTTAATTTTTCATCTAGAAGTATTTTCTTTCTGTATGTGTTTTCCCCATGGAGTGTAGCATCACTAGTTTATCATAGCCAACTTATCTTTTACATATGTTGTTTGATTGGGCTTAAAGTATGATCATTTACCGTAGATAGCTGGTAACCATGGCAGCGAGATGTTACAAACTTGTATCGTATGAATACTGGAGCCCGAATTAATAACTTTGGACAAAAAGCGATTCAACCAGTCAATTCGAAGTTTCTATTTTAGATCAAGAGGATGATTTGTAATCAGTGAATGTATAAGTTCTTGACATAGCTTTTATGGCTATGAGAGAGAAAGGTCAAAATAACTCTTTTTGGTGTATGGACTTATCTGCTGAATTTTATGTGCTTTAAAACCTCTTAGAGCATGGACTTCTCCACCCATCATTCCAGTTCCACAAAGGACACTGTATGAAAAAAAAAACTAGAAGAATTGAAGGTTGTGATATAAAAAGCTTTTCTTGGACCTAGCTCCTCCCTCATATTACACTGTTCTTGATTTTTCGAATGTCATGGAGTTTCTTGTTAAAACTAGTTTTTGATGCATACCCCATTTGTAAGAATGCACACATGTCACAATCCTTACTTCATTGAGATAGTTTATTGGCTGATAGATTCCTTTTCTTTTGCAAAAATTTGGACCAGGGGACTTGGTAAAACCATTCAAACAATTGCGTTCTTGGCTGCTGTGTTTGGAAAAGACACAGAATGTAGTATTACTGACAAGGATAAACAAGTAGAAAAGAAAGGCCCTTTCTTGATAATTTGCCCTACTTCTGTTATTCACAACTGGGAGGATGAATTCTCTAGGTGGGCAAGCTTTACTGTTTCTTGCTACCATGGCGCAAACCGTGAATTGATTCTTGAAAAGGTGAAAGCACATGGAGTGGAAGTACTTATTACTAGTTTTGACACATATAGAATTCATGGCAATATATTGTCAGATGTGCAATGGGAGATTGTGATTGTTGATGAGGCACATCGGCTTAAAAATGAAAAATCAAAGCTTTATATAGCATGTTTGGAAATTAAGACCCGGAAACGTATTGGTCTCACAGGAACTATTATGCAGAACAAAATTATGGAATTGTTTAATCTGTTTGACTGGGTTGCACCTGGATCCTTGGGAACTCGAGAACATTTTAGAGAATATTATGATGATCCACTCAAACATGGCCAGAGATCAACTGCTCCTGAGAGATTTGTGAGAATTGCTGATGAGCGAAAGCAACATCTAGTGTCTGTTCTTCGTAAATACATGTTGAGAAGAACAAAGGAGGAGACTATTGGGCATCTAATGATGGGGAAGGAAGATAATGTTGTGTTTTGTGCAATGAGTGAATTGCAAAAACGGGCTTATACAAGAATGTTACAACTACCAGATGTACAATGCCTTATAAATAAGGACCTCCCATGTAGTTGTGGAAGCCCTCTTTCCCAAGTGGAATGTTGTAAGAGGATTGTACCTGATGGAATCATCTGGTCTTACCTTCACAGAGATAACCCTGAAGGTTGTGATTCGTGCCCATTCTGCATTGTTCTACCTTGCTTGGTCAAGCTTCAGCAGGTTTATGAGATTTAAACTTTGCACCGTACAATTTTAATATTATGTTTATATTGCAATTTTTGTTTACGGTTTAGATTACTCTTACAGATAAGCAATCATCTTGAGCTAATTAAGCCCAATCCTAGAGATGAAGCGGATAAACAGAAGAAGGATGCAGAGTTTGCTGCTGCTGTCTTTGGCCCTGATATTGATTTGGTGGGAGGGAACATGCCAAGTGAGAGTTTCATGGGCCTGAGTGATGCTAAACATTGTGGCAAAATGCGTGTTTTAGAGAAGTTAATGCTCTCCTGGTCATCACAGGGTGACAAAGTACTCCTCTTCAGTTACTCTGTCAGGTAATATGCTGTGACTTTTTTATAGCTCTATGTTAAATTTGTAATCAGTGTTCTCTCCTTGATGAAGTGAAGATGATTTATATTTTTAATCATTAGTTGAGATATTGTTTGTCCTGCTGCACAAATTATTAAAACTAGCAAAGATTGAATTATTTCTCTCAGGATGTTGGACATACTGGAAAAATTTCTTATACGGAAAGGCTATTGTTTTTCAAGACTTGATGGCTCCACTCCATCCAATGTACGCCAGTCTCTTGTTGATGACTTCAACTCGAGTCCTAGCAAACAGGTAAATGTTAAACTAAGACAGGAAAAAGTTCTTGCATGAACTTTCAATTTGATTCTGATTTCTTGTTTTAGGTATTCCTAATATCAACTCGAGCTGGTGGGCTTGGGCTGAATCTTGTCAGTGCAAACCGGGTGGTGATATTTGATCCAAACTGGAACCCGGCCCAAGATTTACAGGCCCAGGATAGGTCATTTCGCTTTGGACAAAAGCGGCATGTTGTTGTTTTCCGCCTTCTAGCAGCTGGCTCCCTAGAGGAGCTTATTTACTCGCGCCAGGTGTACAAACAGCAGCTATCAAATATTGCCGTCTCTGGGAAAATGGAAAAACGGTACTTTGAAGGTGTCCAGGTATGGCAATTAAACTGTTCAGCTTCCGGTACCTTCTAGATAGTTCTAATTAAAAAGCCATTTTATCCTCTTTCAGGATTGCAAGGAGTTCCAAGGGGAGCTTTTTGGGATCTGCAATCTATTCCGTGATCTATCTGATAAACTTTTTACTAGTGAAATCATCGAGTTACATGAAGAGCAGGGACAAGAACACAAGCCTCATCTTAGTAAGAGTCATGACCTGAGCAAACTCGGCACCCATTTTGTTCCTAAAGGACAATCATCTGGTTCTGAGACCAGGAATTCTAGTGATCCCAAAGGGGCGACAACAAGTAAACCAGTACTTGAAGAGTTAGGTAAGTCCATTTTATTGTAAATTGAACAAATTGTAGGGTAATCGGATATATTAATCAGGGCTTTGTTTTTGTCAGGTATTTTGTATGCTCATAGATATGAAGATGTTGTCAACTTTGGACCTGAGACTCATGAAAAGATGGAGGCCGAAGTCTCTCAGAGTGATATCATGATGCAGCCACACATTCCCGTTGCAGAGAGAAGAGCAGATGGTGTAAGTGGGAATGAAAATGAGAATGAGCGGAAAAGGATCCAATATGGGCGCGTTGCCCGGTTTATGGGTATGGGAGAGATTGAGTTTAGCAAGTGGCTACTGTCTGCAACTCCTAGCAGGAGGGAAAAAGTGCTTAGAGACTACAAGAGGAGGAAGGAGAAGAAACCAACCAAGTCTGGGAAGGTGCACAAACAAACAGCTTTTTAGTTAGTGAACATGTACTCATAGATTAGCTACTGTACCTTTGTAAATTCTTTGTTTCTACTTCACATGCAAAATTAGTGACAGAAGAGGTTGATATATATAGCTAGGAAACTGACCATGAAACTGAAACCAGTTCTATATTCATACTGCAAGTGGCAGAATTTGTAAATAATTTGTGTAGGTTGAGTTCTCTCTATTTGGCCTTATTTTTTTAAGGGAAAATTTCAATATAATACCTTGTCAAACATTTAATTTCAGTATAATATATCTTGGTAATTTTTTTTGTACTTTTATACATAAACCAAACATTAAATAACAGTTTCATATCCAGTCATAACTTTTTGTTAGTTTAAGATTGAAATAATTAAAATGTCTATAATACTCCTAACTATCACTAATTTTTTTAAAATTATGTCATTGAATGTTCAAAACTTAAAAATAGATTAAAAAAATCCAAAATAACCTTTGAAACCAATCAAATTTTCAAAACCTATTATAAAAAAAAATCAGATTTTTTTTATATATTTCATAAAAATATATTTTATTTCAAAAATATTTTAAAAATTCAGTTTTTATATATTTCAAAAATCAGATTTATACCCACATTTGTCAAGCACATAGCTCTGATGCCCAAATCCATGGTCGTGAAGCAAGGCAAGACCATCGTGATTTTAACAAATTAGAATGGAGCTGGAGAAGAGGAGGATTCAGGAACAAAGTAGATTGTTGTAAATCTAAGATCTAACTAATTAAAAAATAAAAACTAATTCTGCAAAAATAAAAACCCACACCCAATATACCTGGTAAATGAGATTACGGTCTCTGAGTTTCATGTTGATTTAGCCTGCTAAATATTTTATCATGAATCTATGACATGATTTGGACTCATAGATTTGAATTCAGATTTAGTTTATGAGTTATTCCGATATTTGCAGGTGCAGCACCTTCAAGCCAGCAGGTATATATTCTTATCTCTTCTTCATGACCTTCTGCTAACTCCTCGTTGATGTCTCTCTTTCATCTCAACATTTTCTCCTGCCCGGGAAGCTGCGTATCCTTAAGATCCCTGGAATATTGGCGATTGACAAAAGAAATATGCAATCATTTATCCGTTGGGATTTGATATCATATTATTTATTCAGATGTTACAAAACGATACCCAATTCATTTCTAAACGAGTATTCATTTTTATTTTATCTTTCATGTTACTAATGCTCTCTTACTCAATAAAGATAAACTAGAGAAGTTATAGTAAGCTCTTCAAGGACAAAATTTGATGGATGCATGGAACTCTATCCCGGAAGAGTGCTTGAAATGCTTGGTATGAGTCATATTTTTGTTGGTGGAGAATACACCTTCAGTGACACAATTCAGGGGAAAGTAAAGATAATGCTTTGCAGCGGCTTCTCGTTCGGCTTCATCGACTTCATTAATTGCAGGGTAACTTCACCTGTTCGAGGGGTAATGCAAATAGCCAAATATTTGTCGTAGCGCATGGGCACAACTACAAACCTCCGATTGAGATCAAAAGACCCGCCAACATTCAAAGTCCCTGCATGAGCTCTATCTATGTTTATCAGTGATGTAACTGGAAATGCCTATGCTTCTCTGTGGAGTTTGCGTAAGTAATTGTATTCTGACATCCACTGCTCAACATGTGGTACATGACATCCTGTTGGAGGGATACGGATGTCAAAGCTCCAAAAATGAAGATCACTCCCAAGCATAAGCAATGACACTTGTTCGTCAAAGTCATTGTTGGATGGTCTGATTTGAATTGTTTTGTTCGATTAAAACAATGGTTTGGTCTGCAATTTGTATCAAAATTGAACTTTAATTAGGAAACGATTTGAATCAGACCCCAAACTGTATTTTGATTGATTTGCTTCCTTCTACCACCCAACTTAAACTTACCAAATTAAAACAGAAAGAATAATAAGAGAATGGCTAATTAGTTTGGATTTCTTCCTAAAATCAGTATAGTATTATACACAATATAGCAGAGGCGGGTCTAGAAATATAATTTAGGGTATGTCATTGACCATTGCTAAATGCGGTAAAATAAATAAATAGAAATTACACTCACATGCAAACTACGTGCAAACTACGTGCAATGCAGATCTTAAAATGACCATACTTTTTTCATATGAACTCCGATTTAGGCCTGTAAGATATCAAATCGAATGTATCTGAAAACTCTACGATTGTATATACCTTTTGGGGACCAACAACGTTCTTGGAGATAGTTCAGAGAACATGTCTCATTAGAAATTTGTCTCTTTTAACATAAATGATGCAAAACCTTTGAAATGGTTTGAGAATGATATCAAACTAAGAGTAAAAACACAAACGATATTAAGCCCTCGGTTTCATTACAAAACTATGTCTACAACAATATGGTTCTAAAAACATGGGAGCACATGTTTTAATCTAAATAGATGTATGTTGCTCTCCGTAGATAAAACTATCAAATCATCCCATAGTTTCTAATACATGTGGAACTATATATTTTACTCTAATTAAGAGGCACAAATATGAAATAGGCGGTAAAAAATATAAAAAAACATAAATGGTAGATCCCCCTTCCTTCCGCCACTTGTGGGACCACACATTAAATCGGGACCATGCATTAAATAAGTTACCTCGAACTCTTCGAGGTTGAGATCGGCGAACTCGTTGATGCCGAGCGTGTATGACTTGTTCTGGCTATTGGAAGCTTCGATGTAGGCCACATTGGCCATGAATATTTGGAAATGTCTAACCTTCTCTGTGGAGTTCGCGTAAGTACGATTGTATTCTGACATCCACTGCTCAAACATGTGGTACATGACATCCTGTTGGAGGGATACGAATGTCAAAGCTCCAAAAATGAAGATCACTCCCAAGCATAAGCAATGACACTTGTTCGTCAAAGCCATTGTTGGATGGTCTGATTTGAATTGTTCTGTTCGAATAAAACAATGGTCTGATCTGCAATTTATATCAAAATTGAACTTTAATTAGGAAACGATTTGAATCAGGCCCCAAACTATATTTTGATTGATTTGCTTCCATCTACCACCCAACTTAAACTTACCAAATTAAAAAGGACAAAATAATAAGAGAATGACTAATTAGTTTGGATTTCTTCCTAAAATCAGTATAGTATTATACACAATAGAGCAGAGGCGGATCTAGAAATATAATTTAGGGTATGTCATTGACCATTGCTAAATGCGATAAAATAAATAAATGGAAACTACACTCACATGCAAACTACGTGCAATGCAGATCTTAAAATGACCATACTTTTTTCATATGAACTCCAATTTAGGCCCGTAAGATATCAAATCAAATGTATCCGAAAACTCTACGATTGTATATAATTAAGGCCGTGATGAAGAAGACTTGGGAGTGGTGGTTGCCTACTGTTCGAAGATTAAGGGCCTGAGTAAAGGAATGAGAGAGGGAGGTCAATTTATTAGTAATGAGAGAGGGAGGGCCCAAATTTCAGGTTTGAAATTAGTAATTACATAGCTTATAGCAAATACCTACTGAAACCAGCAAGGGTGGTGGAGAGCTTCAGCGGTGAGAGCCAAGGTGTTCAAGCTCAGATTGAAACACAAGTTCTCATACAAACATCCACAAACCTTATACCATCAAGATAGGTTCTCATTTGTGTGGGATGTTCCATGGAACACCTTATCACCCTTAGTTCCTCCCCTGCCCGGGGGCCAACACCCAAACTGGTGGATAACCATGAGTTCGGAGAAAAAACAGAAGTTATATTAAAATCTGAATTTATATATTTTTGATATAAATAAAAATTAAATTTTCTATAAAAAATGATTTTTTATAAATAAAACTGTTTTTAAATAAAATTTGATTTTTTAATAATAAAAACTGAATTAAAAAATAAACTAAAAATTTTAAAATTAAAATATGTTTTTTTATTAAAAACTGATTTTTTTTTTGTAAAATAAGAATAATTTTTTGAAATCATTGGTATGAGTTTGAAAATTTGAGTGATAGTTAGGGGTATTATGGACATTTTATCTTTTTGGATGAAAAGTTAATAGAATTTGACGGCTGGGTATGCAACTGTTATTAAATGTTTGGTTGAGGTATGAAAGTGCAAAAAATTTATGTCATGATATCATTTTGAAATTAAATGTTTAGTAAGGTATTAAAATGAAAAAATTTCTTTTTTAATTGATATAAATATATAGTATATGTGACCAAACATCTCAACTAGAGTCGGTTGAAACTTAAGATCACGCTGCACGAATGAACACCACGACTTGTTAAATGGCTATGTTAAAGTATTGAATACACACAATTTAACAAGGGAAAATTATTAAAATATGCCTCATAATGGTATAAATTTGTTTTCCATACTAGTATAGTTCAAATTTAAAAAAATATATGTTTTTCAATTGTTTTAGGACAATAATACATTCATTTTAATTTAAACAAGATAATTCATAGTTTATTAATTCATGTAAATCTATTTTCAAAATAAATATCCAGTTTTTAAATAAAATTGTTAAAAATTATTTTTAAAAAATTCATACCTTCATACAAATTATTTTTATAAATATTTTTAAAAATATAATTCTGCGATAATTTTTCAAACAAAAATATTATACTTCATTATTTTTTCAGTTTCATTAATTATTAAATTCCTATTTTAATTTCTATTTTATAAAATCAGATTATTTTGATAAATATAATCTGAAAGATAATTTAATTTTATAAAAAAATTAATTTATTAGTTACTATGTTCATATTTTACTTTTAATATATTTTTAAAAATAAATTAAAATATGATTTTATTAATTAATAAAATATGAATGTAGTAAGTAATAAAATTGAAAAAATATTATTTTTTCAAAAATCAATTTTATTAGTTACGACATTCATATTTTACTTTTAATACAATTTTAAAAATAAATTAAAATCATATTTTCATAATTAATCAAATATATTATAAATTTAATTATCTTTCTAAAATTATTATCAAAGTATTCCGTTTTTGAAATAAATTCAAATCTGATTTTTATAATTATTAATATTAAAAAAATATGTTTTTCTAATATATGAAATTATGAATATATAAAGGGAAAGAATATTTTTTATATAAAAATATTTTATTCTATATTATTAATTATTAAAATCAGATCTGAATTTATTTTTATATAAAAACAGATTATTTTGATAAATAGTTTTAAACAGAATTAAATTTATAATATATTTTATTATTAATTATGAAAATAAGATTTTAATTTTTAATTTATTTCTCAAATTAAAATTTTAAAAATAAAATACGAATTTAATTACTAATAAATTGTATAAAATATATTTTATTATTAAATCAAAATTATTTTTCAAAAGTTACCATTAAAAAATAAAATTATCTTTCACATTATATTTATCAAATTAATCCGATTTTTAAAAATAAAAAATTAATAATTAATAAACTGAAAAAAAATAATGAAGTATAATATTTTTGTGTGAAAATTATCGTTGAATTATATTTTTTTAAATATTCATCAAAATAATTTGATTTTTAAGAAAATAAAATATAATTTTAATAATTTATCAAATTTAAAAATATTTTATTCAAAAACTGAATATTTATTTTAAAAATAGATTTAAATGAATTAATAAACTATGAATTATCTTGTTTAATTTTTTTTTTGAAAATTTATCTTGTTTAAATTAAAACGAGTGTACTATTGTCCTAAAACAATTGAAAAAAAAAGCATATTTTACAAATTTTGAACAATACTATCGTAAAAAAATTTATATGAGGCATATTTTATAAAATTTCCCTTTAACAGTTGTGTCACATAATGATAGATAGTATAACGTGTCTACGAAAATGAATTGTTCCATATATTGAATTCAAACAAATTATATAGTTATTTTTCTTATGTAAAGTCAATTAACGGTTACATATAAATATTAAATAGTTTTATGATCATATTCTTCTTCTTTTTTATGTGTTTTTATGATGATATTCAAGATAGAAGACGTTGTGCCACATGTTTAATATATTTATCTATATATTATGTTTTTGAATATGGTTAACATATTTGTCAAATTTGTTATTTTTAGATTTTATTTTTTGAGTAAATATTGCAATGGTATTAAATCATGATAAAAGCGTTTGGTGGGTACTGAAATGTACCCCACCTAAATAACAATCCAACTAATAAGTAGAAATGAACTGAAAGCAATAAAACCGGCTCTGGTAATGGGTTTTGCGGACGAAGGGGATATCTGCGGTAGCGTCTGGTGACACCGATACAGCATGCTTCTTCCAACATGGGACGAGGCGAGCCAACCAAGTTTAGGGGACTACTGGTGGACCTACATCTCCCCCGGTGTGTCAGCGTGCGTCGTCCTCCCTGGAATGATAATGGTAGGGCTCCTGAACGCGGGATTGCTGACTCCGGACTGGCAGGGTAGATAAAACTCAACTGGTGATGGTGCCGTCTCCATCCATCCGCCGGGAAGGGGCCACAGTTGACCCACCCCTCCCCGGGCCACCTAGGCCTCATTCCTGCAGGCGGGGGTGCTTGGCGCCCCCCACCGCTGCATGTGATTCCCCATCTGCCTCTGTCGAGCCGTTCGACTCATCCTGGTCCTCCTCCCTGTCCAGTCGCTTCTTCCTAGACAACGACGGGCTTCCTTCCTTCGCCACCCATCCAGTCGGGGTGTCCTCCGAGCCTGCTTCATCAGTGTCCACCTGGTCCATTCTGGGGTCCGGGTCCACGGCCGGAGTACGGGGACTGCCCCGAACCGTGGTCCTAGCCTCCAGATAGGTCCAATTCGTTCCTGGGATTGCCTTCCCGTGCTTGGCTCTTTCAAAAGCCGATCGCGGGTCCGCCGGGGCTCAAAGCGAGTGACCCCGCGTACCTCCCGCAACCGGGCACGACGGAAACCGGTGTCCCGCACAGCTACACCCATAACAGTGGTCCGGTAAATGCTCATACGACACAGAGAGTAATGTACGTACTTGTGATTCCGACAAGCGGACCCAGATTTGGCTCTGCAAAGGGAGGCGGATATCGGCCCGAATCCGGACCCTCATGAAGTCCCCCCAGCAGCGGCCAACAGCATCCACATCCACAGCCTGGCATACTCCCAAAGCACTCCCAATACGGAACCCTACTGCCCTATTCCAGGCCCCCACAGGTAGATTGGAGACCCTAGCCCATACTGAGAACTGGTGAAAGCTCAGCTCGCCCACTTGCATATGGGCCCTCAGGTCAGTAAACAGGACCAGAGACTCCCAGAACGCCCAGGGTTCCCCCGTGAGCACCTTCTCCCGTTCCCGCGCCGTGCGAAAGAAGAAGCATACTAGTCCCCCTTCCAAAGGTCTAGCATCCACCTTCATGCCCCACAGGTCCTCCATTCTCTCAACCAAGGATCTCCAGAAGAAACGCTTCGATGTCAGCACTTTTGCTGCCAGCGCAAAGCGGAATTGCGCTGTATCCTGGCCAATGTCCCCAGTTGGGACTACTACCTCCGTGATTTGCATCGAGGACAGCTGCTGCCCCAACTCGGGAACCTCTTTCACCGGGTCACGACGGGTCCCAGACTGGTCCCTGTCCCCCGAGGTTCAATCAGCTTCACCCGACTTACCTGATCCATACCGAGCCGCCCATTTGGCCACATCCCCTTGCCCGGACGGTCCATCTCTACCACCACGACCCGCCCGAGGGATCCAGTTGCTATCCCCACGACCCCCACGACGGGCATCTCCCATGAAAGATCCTCCGCTTCCCGGTTCTCGCCAGCGCTCCACATCCGGCTCGGGTGCACCAGGATGGTGCCCTACCGCAGCCACCGCCTTGTCCTTCGCTCGGCGCTGCTCCTGTGCTGCCTGGGACTCCAGTTGCCCCTCCTCCGAGTCCGACGGGATTAGAACCGGCGTGAAGGCCTCCCTCCCGTCGGCATGCAGAATCCCCGGGGGCCTATAGTGTGCACCCCGGCGAGCCCGAGAACACATATTCCTCACCGGCACGGGATCACGACCCGATCCCTGCCTACCCCTCTCGCTTCCGCCACCGCCGACATCAGCAGGACGCCGGATCGCCGAAAACTCCATAACCGGAGCCCTTTCCTCCGGTGGTGGCAGGCCCCGTGCCAATACCGGCACGGTGGCTCCCTCCTCCACCTCGCCGTCCGACGCTGGCAAGACCATGGCCCTCACCCGACGACGCTCCTCGTTCACGCCCGATCTCCACCCTGCATCTCCGACATCGACATGCACTGCGTCGACCAAACCAGGCCGGTCGACTTCCTCCGGATCTGCACCGGCCGAAATCCCCAGTGCCAAACCCATACCCACACCGAACCCTTCCCCGTCCACCGTCTCCTCTGCCGGATCACGCCACAGGGAAGGATCACCCAAGACACTTGATAGCTTGGCCGCCGATCGCACCATCTTCTTCTCGATTTTTCCGAACCTAGGGTTTTGCTAGAGAAGCAATATCAGAGGGGGCTTATTTTTAGAATGCATGTAACTTGTTTATAATTGTATAAAATTAATCATGTTTGAATTACATATCAGCAAACTCATATTAAACGAAAAAAATGACTTTTAATCACTTTAGTAAAAGATGACAAAATGATATTGACTTTGTGTTTATCAATGAAAATAGATATTGAAGATGATAACAACTTAATTAAAAAAATTATGTCAATCCGATATAACTTTATAGATTATTTATTTATATTAAAAAACTAAAAAATGTCTAACATTGTGAAATTCAAAACTTAAGATAAATTATGATATTATTTGAAAAATAATAAAATACTACTAAGGATTCGAAAACTATATAAAAGATAAGGATATATATTTTCGAAAATGGGATTTATCATGGGCGCGTGTTTAACAGGATTCCATAAGAGCGCGCGTGGGATTACAGCCTCCGAAATACAGCGATTATGTTTCATAATCTGACCTCATTAGCCAAAAACAGCAGACATGTCAACAACTAGTTCGCTTCGACGCTCAGATACGAAACTTCTCTTGACCAAGGCCCAAATCAATCGCTAACCCAAGAGTTTATACACAAACCCCATTTGATTCTCTGGTCCCAATCCCATAATTGCAGTTTATAGCTCAACAATCTTCTGGTGGAGGCTCTATTGCTTGAACAAACTCCATTTCTTAGTCGTTGAGCTCTCATTATCGGTTATCTGATCGCTGTTGTTGGGGTTGTTAGTCACCCTATTTGACTTCACTTGAAGCAATCTCTATATGTTTGCTCTAATGGGTTTTGTTCCATCTTCTTGTTTGATCCTAAATCACCTTGTAAAGGGTCCTGCTTTAGTTGGGATTTGCTGGTGAGTTCTGGGATGGAGTGCTTTGGTTTAGGCATGGTTTCTGTGGGGAATTTGGGCATTTTCAGGTTCCGGAGGAGTGGGTTTGGTTTTGTGCTCTTGGTGGGTTTGGGATTGTGGGTAGGTTCTGTGGTTTTGCTGCCAGTGGCGGGCCTGAGGCCGTTGAGGGAGAGGGCTCAGTCGTGGAGCGACGAGGTGGGTATTTGTTTTTTGAGCTTTTCCTGCTACTGAATTGAGGTTGATTTGATGTTCTCACCATGTTCAATGATGTTCGTGGTCAAGTTTATATTTTTTGATCTCTGAAGTCATGATGTGATGAAATTTGGAGTTTTTTTTTATAGCTTTGACTTTTAGCTATGTAATTGTCGCCGTCCTTGAAATTTCAAGGTTTCTAGTTTGTGTTCCTGCTTATCAGTTTGTGCTGTTTGAGTGGTTTTCTGACTATAATGGTTCGTTAGGAGGGCATTCTACAAATAAGAATTGAACCTCCATTGGTGCATTATATATGCAAAGCAGAAGTTTTCTGATTAGAGAAAACCTTGGTTCTGCTTGTTCTCGGTGAAAATTGAAATGTATGCTGTCAGGCGCTCTCATCCTGAGCTGCTAAATAGACCCTTAGAGTGAGAGAAGAACATTTAACTTCTCCCAAATTGACAGATCAAAGGGGCAAGATGTTTTTCAAATATGCAGCCATCACAAATGTGAAGAAATACATTCTAAGGTACCAGATCCGTGATGGTCGGAAAATGCTTGCTGAACTGATCATGGAACTATGTTAGAGGTTTCACTTACTTTTGACTCCCACTATAGTTGCATCAAAGGTTTTGTTTACTTTTGATACTAGGGTCTCACGAGTGAATGAGTAGGGCTGAGTATTCCAAACTATCATGCACCAAAGACATTGAAACTGAACCAATGGGGCCTTCAGCTTGATAATGTCCTCAACTTTTTGGCAGTTCGCCAATATGATTAGTACATCAACCATGTTTGGTCCAATTCTGGATTTTAGATGAGGATTTCTGGTTACTTATTATCTGTCCTGTATCCCATGTATCTCTGTAGATGTTTATGTGAATCGGGTATGTTTGAGAAATATTTCTTTAATCATATTATAGTCCAGACATTATAATTTCTTTTATCTTAGATGGTATTAATTCATGCTGTGGTTTGCTTCTTTGTATTGTTCTTTACTCCTGGTTGTGTTCATCTTCTACTTTCTGTTCTTTTCAATCTGAAGGATTTTTTCTTCATTATTTGAAGATCAAATCCATGCATCTGTCAAACTGTTGTTATTTGTTTACTTAGGCATTTTAGTTTTACTGATTTGAATTATGGTATTTCATAGCTAACTTGCAGATTGAAGTTTGGTTGTTTATAATTGGTATTGCTTCTTGCAGTGGCTATATGTTAGAAAAGAGGAAAATGATTTGGGCCCATTTTCACCTTGGAATATAACAGGAACTTATAAAGGTTTGTAAGTAATAGTAACATATGTATAAGTTTAAGTATCTATATATTATACTCTAATTTATCTGGGCTCGGCTATATACCAACCTGCAACTGTACATGTCCTCCAACGTACAGGGACTTGGAAGTTTCTAGATTCTGCAAACAGCTCTTCCAAATTTCCAGATTTCAGAAGATCGAATGGCGACTCTATCATTGATTTAGTCAGCACACCAACAAAAATAACTGGCGTGCATTATGTTCAGGTGAGGGTGACTCACATCTTGGCCCTGAATCATTCAGAGTAGGAAATGTTGATGGTCAAGAAATTGACCCGTCAAATTAAATATGCAGTTGCTAATTATGGGAAAGTTATATGAGATTTTGCTCATAATGTTTGCTTTCCTTTGTTTGGTGTTGACAACAGGGAGCAATTATCTTCCATGATGTGTTTGATAATGAACACAATGTTGGTGGTGCTCAAATCAGAGTAGAAGGTGTGTATATATGGCCTTTTAGACAACTCCGAATGGTAGCTAATAGGTAAGTCTCTTCCAATAATATCTAAGTTAATGATTGGATCCATTTGTTAGTTCAGTATTCAACTTTTTCAATAAATGGGCTTTGCTGTGGCTCTTAATTATCTTTGCCGAATACTTGCAACTGAAGTTAATTAATCTGTCTTTTCTACAATGTCATATCTTTCTTGCGCATACATCTTGCGGAGTTTTGCATTGATGGGTTATTGTTCTGCAGTGGAAAAGATGGAGATCCGACCCCGGAGGATGATTATATCTTATCAAATCCATATCATTTGGTATACCCTAACCCTAAACCCTAGCACATTAATCATATGTGAAGTATATGAGAGTTTTGGTTTCTCACATGCAATATGCATTCTTTGTTCGAACAGCTTGGAGTCTTCTCATCCCAGGTATTTCAAAATTCTCCGCGAGATAAGATATGGAGAAGAAAACGTTGTAAGTTTATGTAATAAACTTTAATCTTTTGATTGTGCAATCAATTTTGACCATAAGTTTGTTTGTGCAATTGTCATATTATACATAGTGATTGTTAAATTTTGCTCACTGCAGCTCCAATTTATGATATGGAGAAACATTGTAATATCGAAATCGCTGCCAAAGTTTCACGAGTGACATCTATCCAAAATGGTACCTAGAATTTTATTTTCTATTTTCTTCTTGTTCTTTTATTTGCCTCTTATATTTGTAAGATAAGTGGTTTAACATTACCAAGTTGTACATGTCCTTGTAGATGGAGATCATGACCGTTATCATATGGAAGGGTTGATGGAGAGTCCTTCAGTGGATGATGATGGGGATTGCTTCTCGCCCCTATCGTTAAACGCTACGTCTGTTAACATTGAAGTCTACTATAACAAAGCAGTAAACTACACCTTAATGGTCACTTTTGTATCCTTTACACATACCTACTCTTTTTTGTCCTAAGTAATGAATAATAGTTGTTTGCAGGGTTAATTACACTTAGCTACACTTAGGTTGTCATGTTTCACCTAGTTAAACCTAAGCTCCAAATTCATTATGTAGCTACCCTAGGTTCCAAAACAAATCACATAGCTATTTTTTGTCGGATAATGACGAAAATGCCCTTGACCATAATCTATAAAAAAAAGACTCCATAACTACTCAAAATATTTTGGTTAGATGTAAAAAGACTCCTTAAAAGATAAAACTATTAAAAAGACAGAACGGACATTTTTTTGATACCAGGGTCAAGGGCATTTTTTTCTTTCAGTTTTTGACAAAAAAAGAGTTATGTGAATTTTTGAAACCTTGGTAGCTGCCAAACGAATTTGAAACTTAGGTGTAGCCACATTTTTTTCGATTCCTTAACATATTGTACCAGGTTTCTTTCCTTCAAGTGCTTTTGTTAATCCGACAAATGGAGCACAGCAACACTCAGTCTGTAAGACTTGCTTTCAAATTAAATTGAACATTCATCTTGATTCACAAAAAAAATAGTTAATAATCGATCTTTTGTTAGACCCTATGCTGTCATAGAAATAGTTATGCTTCTGCTTTACTTTTGTCAGGGAGCGGCTAAAGTTTCGATTTTGATGATCGGGCAACAAGCCGTCATGGATGCGTATCTTTGCCTTCTACATCTCACAGCAGGAATACTTGTTGGTAAGCAAATTCACTAACCAATGTTATTGTACAACTATTTATTTCTGTTTCATAAATAAAATAATTTTTGTTTTTCACCAACACAGAGTCGCTGTTCAATGCTTTTGCCACTGCTGCGTTCTTCAAGTTCGTAGTGTTCTCAATCTTTGAGATGAGATATCTCCTAGGAATATGGAAGGCCGGTAGACCTATGAATAGTGGAGAAGGCTGGGAGACAATGAGACGCGAGCTTTCAGTTCTATACACTCGTTTCTGTAAGTACCATCTTGGGCTCAATGCTTATGGATGTGACTTTCATTTGCTGGGTGGAAATGTCATATTTAACCCTACAATCATTTGCAGATGGGATCCTTTTGGGGGGCATTTTGGTCATGTATGAGTTCCATAATTTTCTGAGGCCCATTCTTCTCCTTGTATATTGCTTCTGGATACCCCAAATCATCACCAGTGTTGTTCGTGATTCACGAAAACCGTTGCACCCTCACTACATTATAGGCATATCCATCACTCGCCTTGCAATCCCATTATATATATTTGGATGTCCTAACAACTTCATGCGAATCGAGCCCGACAAGAACTGGTGCATTTGTTTGTGTGTACTCACCGGACTCCAAGCTTCAATTCTTCTTCTTCAGCACTATCTTGGGTCCCGGTGGTTCATCCCACGCCAGGTTGGATAAAATTGTTAAGACTCGTTCATTCACATTATTGCTTGTTGGGCTAATCACAGATAACTAGTGTGTACTATACGTCTGTTGCACATAACTATCCCCAACTTTAAACTTTTACGTCCAGCTACCTAAACTTTAAAAAGTACACATAATTCCTTTGATGAAAATGCCCTTGATCCTATCGTCTTTTAGGTAGTATTTTTTTTTCTTTCGAGAAGCCTGTTCCCATCTACTTGACCATTTTTTACATCTAACCAAAATGTTTTTGGTAGTTCTTTTTCGACATTATGGCTAAGGGCATTTTTGTCATTTTCTAGCAAAAAGAGATATGTGTAAATTATTGAAAGTTTAGGTAATTGAATGTAAAAAATTTAAGTTAGGGATGATTATGTGCAAAATACGCATAGTACGCAATAGCTATATGCAATTAACCCTTGTTTTTTTTTTTCACAAGTAACCTTACTAACTTTGGTTGTCATGCATTGTTTGGTTTCAGATTTTACCGGAGAAGTATAACTACTACAGAAAGTTTGATCAGGAAGCAAATAATGCTATTGACTGTGTAATTTGCATGACAGCTATTGATCTCTCACAGCATTCTAATGACTGCATGGTATTTGAGATGTGTAATTATATTGTATTTTTCCTTATAAACCAAGCTCTTGTCTAATATTGAGAGTTGTGTTAATTACAGGTAACGCCATGTGACCACTTTTTCCATTCGGGTTGCTTACAGAGGTGGATGGATGTGAAGATGGAATGCCCAACTTGCCGGCGGCCCCTTCCACCGGCCTAAATAGACCAATCTACTCGTTTTTGAAGGACTCGATATTGCTCAACTTGTGGATAGTGGTAACGACTTTGATCTAAAAGTTGAAGGAATTGTGAAGTTAAGTTAAGTGGGTTGTTTTGGTACTGAGTTTTCATCTGTATCTGTGTGCAGGTTTGGACAAGTCCTTGTTTTACTTGGCCGGAGGGTTGTATGACTGAGAGATAACAAGCAACTGACAAGTGTATGTTGCTGCCTTGTTTCTTGTATTTGTAAGCTGTATATTTTGACTATTTTAGCAATTTATACAAGTTACATTTAACATTATCAAAGACTTGCTTCACAGTACAAAGATAAATCATATATTTTAAATTTAAACAAGTGGAATAGAATAGAGTACAGTGTACAGCCAGTCAAACATATTCCATAAATTATACCTTCAGGTATCTTTATGGTATGATTTAAACCACTTTAAGAACATGTGTAGTGGTGACCATGAGTTTTGGACGGCCAGTGATGCTGTGTTTTGGGATGTCAAGATTTAACTGTGGAAATGTTGAGTTTCGGATGTTCAAAGTTAGGGCTGTTTTCGGTCGGATATACGATCCGACCCGTACATATTTAGGCCCAATCATAAATTTGCGGGTCGGATCTCATTTCCTTACAACCCACCCATCGAATCATAATTTTGAGTAAAATCCGACCATTCGGATCTAGATCGGGTCGGGTAGGCCCGCGGATATCCGAATATGTAAACAAAAATGGGCTTTTACATACAAGCCCACATCTTTATACACATACAACCTGATATTTCATTCATTTCAAAAGATACAAACTTAGACATTCACATACTGAAATAAAAACAATCTTAAGCAAGTCATACAAGTTATCCATAATACATTACAAGTCCATCCTACTAACTAATTTCATGAATTTTTCAATTCATCAAAAAATACACTTCCAGCAAAATGACATCAACTAGATGACTTCACCACCAAAAAATACCAGACCAGATCCAAAAAATACCTAGCTACCCAACACAGACCAGATCCAAAAAATACCTAACTACCCAACACAGAATGTTTTAAGTACAAAAAGAATCTTAAAGCCTTCATTCTTTGTCGAAGTTGAGTGTTGTTCCATCAAAAAAACTTAACAAAACACTCATGATGAAGCTAATCGACTTCAAATCCTACAAAGAGAACACCAGATTAGAATTAAATAAACAATAACCAAATATCAATAATATTTTATGAGAATTCTTAAAAACATCAGATTATGATTAATAGAAAGGATACCAGCTTCATTCTTCTCAAGTTCTTCGTGATCTTCTATAAATGTCATCTTACTTGCTGATTTTCTTATCCAATCTTGACAACATACTAATCCTTCCACAGTTGTTGGTGTCAATGAGCTCCTAAACTTGTTTACTATCCTACCACTAGTAGAAAAAACTGACTCAGATGACACAGTTGAAATGGGGACCGCTAATATATCCCTAGCCATAATAGAGAGTATTGGAAACTTAGGGGAATTGCACTTCCACCAATCTAATAGGTTAAACTTAGCCACATCCTCCTCTACCTCTTCATTTAAATATTTGTCCAATTCAGATTTGAGGACACTATCTTGAGTGGTTTTACACCTCTTAAAGGCAGCCCTCAAGCTACTACCTCTACAAGTGTCTTTCTCAACTAAATTGGTAGAGGTTGATTGGGAACCAGTTTCACCTACGCTATTAGGGGAGTGCAATTTAACATACTCATCAAACATTTCATACAATGTATCTTTAACACTCAAAGACAAATCATAAGCAACATGTTCATCATACATACTATCAATAGCATACTTCACAACTTGCAACATATTCCTAGGAACAAAAACAGATGCTATAAAGATGAGCACATTCATTTTGGACAGATTTGTCCAATATTTATCAAATTTCAGCTTCATCTTATTAGCCATATCAATCATTTCGTAGTCATTTTCAACCATTTGACCCTTTTTAATTACTTGTAAAGTGTCATTAATTTCATCCAAAAACATATTAGATGTAACATATGAAGAACCAGACACCCTACAAGTTAACTCATAAAAGTGCTTGAGAAATGGAAGAAAAGACTTGGCTTTCGACCAATCATCATCACATAACATGCCTAGAAGCTCCTCATGATTTGATCCCTTCCTAAACTGGGTTGACATTTCTTTCCTAAATGTCTCATCCTCACTATCATACCTCTCAAAAGCTGCCTCCAATTTAACAGCAGTAGCTAGCATTAGATAGGTTGAATTCCATCTAGTAGGCATATCAAGGGATAATATGGCTCTAGTCTCTAGTCTACAATCTTTCACACAGGTCTGAAACCTAGACAACCAAGATGGATAATTTCTTACAAACTTTATAGCTGCCCGAATTCGATCAATAGAGGGGCTCAACTGCCTAAGGCCATCAGTCACAATAAGGTTAATAATATGGGCAATACACCTCATATGCATTAACCTTCCACTCAAAATATTAGTCCCTAACACGTTGAACTTTCTCACTAAGTGTTGAACAGCTGGTTCATTTGCACTTGCATTGTCAACAGTAACAGCCATTACCTTGTCTATACCCCAATCCCTAAGACAATGTTCCATGGTCATCCCTATATCACCCCCCTTATGACCATGTATTTGACAAAAATTAATGATCTTTTTATGCAAGACCCAATTTTCATCTATGAAATGAGCAGTCAAACACATATAATTTATCTGTTGTTTGCTAGTCCATGTGTCTGTGGTCAGGGATACTCTAGGGGATTTAGCTCTAAAGAAAGTCAACAATTTTTGCTTCTCACTCATGTAAAGGTCTTTGGAATCAGAAGTTACAGTTGTCCTACCATGGATCTTGAATTCAGGGCAACAAACTTTCATAAAATCCTGAAATCCCTCATTTTGGACAAACCTAAAATGCAGTTCATCTATAACTACCATCCTAGCTAATGCATCCCTAACAACTGCTTGTTGAAATTTCCAAGGTACTTCCTTATTACCTAAGGAGGCAGCAGCGAAAGGTATGGTAGGTTGTGATTTATCTATATTTCTCTCAGGGTTATGTTTACAAGCCAAAGAATGAGCCAATAAATTTGATGCTCCACAACTCTTAGGGTCACAAGAATATGTCACATAGCAATATTTGCAAGTAGCATGTGATTTACCAGCCTTATCTTTAACAGGTTCATGAAAATGTTTCCAAGCAGTACTAGTTCGCTTAATTTTTTTTTTAACACTAGAAGGTAGGGGTGTAGACATAATACCTGCGGCTGCTGCCTCTTGCTTAACAGCAAGGGCAACAACAACTTGTTCTCCTTCAACTTCGAGAGAACCCCCAGCAGCAGCTACTTCAGCCCCTCCAACATCTTCAGCCCCTCCAACAACACTTCCTCCTTGACTCTCTTCCATTTTGCAGCCAGACCTATCAAAAAATTTAGCAGCAGCAAATTAGTTATAAAAATCAATGTTCATTATATAGTACTTCAACAATTAGATAGTGTTCATTAGATAAAGCTTGTAATTTATCAGCACATGAAAAATACTTGTAATTTAACAAACTTTAAAAAACTATCAAACTTTTACGATTTAAATAAACTTTAAAAAAAATCAGCACATGAAAAAAACTTATAATTTATCAAACTTGTCATTTATCAAACTTTAAAAAACTATCAAACTTTAAGAAATCAGATAACATCTCAAGCAGCTCTACTATCTACCTAAATAGGAAGGGGACTTTCTTCATTCATCCCAAATAGACCAAAACAGGTCATCACAACATAATTTCAAATAGATCCAACAAATCCTAACGATAACAACAATATCAGTTACAAACACCAAACAATATCAGTCACCATGACGCTCATGACAATGATAAAAAAGACTTTTAACTGAGCAAATGCACCAAGGCATCAACCAACACCAAACAATTACAAAAAACAATGATTATAGACCAATATGCAGATTATCTACTACACTGCAGAAATAATACTTGTAATTTATTAAACTTTAAAACACTTTAACTACCTAGCACATGAAAAATGTATACTTAACACCATTTTTATTGAGAAATCAACTTGTTAATATACTTCTACGATTTAAAAACTTCTACGATAGCACATAAAAACTTCTACGATTTGAATAAACTTGTTAATATACTGAGAAATCACACATATGGTAAAAAAATCAGCACTTGAACACTAAATATACTTCAGATTCACCCCAAAAATTTATGTTTAGCACTTTAATCTTGCTCTATTTACACAAACTCAATACCAGTTAACACACAAAAATACCACAAATTTAATACTAGTTAACACACACATATTTGCACAAAATATAAACCACGAACTAGAAAAATATGTGAGTAATTTATACCTGTACTCGGCTTAAATGACTTTGATTATGAAAGCCTCCAACTCGAATCAAGATGGATAACCCATTAACCCTAACAATGAAACATAATATAACTTCAGATTCAAGAGGAAAAAAAACGAAAACCTAAAAAAAATTGGGGGTTTCAGAGTCAGTTACACAAACCTTGAGCCACTATTGTTGTTCGGCTGAGACGAGATTCAGACGAGGACCACGAGGCCGCGATTTCCTCGAGTGAGGACCCTGACTTCGAGTTCCTCTCCAGTATCCGCGAGGCCGGTGAGGGTATGGTTTGGGAGGACCGCGAAGTCGGTGGTGGGTTCGGCGTGGGAGGACCGCGAAGTCGGTGGTGATGGTTCGGCGTGGGAGGACCACGATTCCGATGGTTAGGGTTTGGCGTGGGAGGGTGGAGAGGTGGTGAGCTTTGGCGTGGTGGGGAAGGCGGCGAGCTGGTGAGTGGTGAGGAGGTGAGGCTGCGGAAGAGACAGAGAGAGGAGAGGAGAAGATGAAGAGAAAGAGAGACAGATTTTAGGGTTAGAAGAGAGAGAGAGAGAGATGAGAGAAGTGAAGAGTCGTGTCTGAGTGTTACCGTTTAGAGATAGGGTAGAGTTAGAGATAAGGTTGGTTATGTTGGGTCTCGAGGTAGGGTTGGAGATGAACCAACTCGCAGCGGAAAATCAATGAAAACCAAGAGACCATTAGAACCATGAAACAACTAACAAAGAATGGATTAACAAGAGAAAAATTCAGCACTAGTTCTTACCAAAACAAGAACACCGGTTAACGAATGATTGGCTTGAGTCTCCAAGACGCCTACGTATCCACATGGGAATCAAAGCCACGTAGTTCTTCTCTTTGAGGACTCAAGAACACAAAAATGGAGGAGGAAACTAGCCAAACCCGAAATGGCCATGGAAGAGGGAGAGAAAATGTGTTTCCTATTCTTGTCTTGTGTTTGTTATGTTGAAAAAAGATGACTTAAACATAACAAAACCCATACTTGTCCAACTAAAGGCATGGGACAAGTATGGTGTCAAGTAAGGTGTAAATAGGACAAGTATGGCAAGACAAGATTGGGTTAGGTGGTGAATCACCAACACCTTAATCTTTGTCTTGCTTACTTAGTACTAATTAATCAAGACTTGATTAATTAGTTCCATGGGCCTTGGTTGCATGGGCCTTTCATGGGCCTCTTGGAACATGGCCCGTGGCCATTTCTAACGAGGTCCCGTGATTCGCTCATCGCCTCCAAGCCTTCCATACCGGAAATGTCCAACATTATCCGACGCGATCAATCCCAAGACTCCAAGCCTTGTCTCGATCCGTAAATTCCTATTCACGTACGAGCACATGACCCAAAACCCAGTTTTGGTCATGTCCCGAGACAACTCCCTTTTGGCCATTCTCCATAAATGTGTCAATGAGTTTCATCCTCCGGTGTGACCCTTAGGTTTATGCATGTCAATAGATCAACGTAAAATCCCATTTTACTTGATCCTATTTAAGTGGCAACTAACGAGACTTTAGTATTGCCTGACATTACATAACGAATCGACCCTGTCGATTCTAACCTTTCCGTCGTCCCTGTCATTATCCTTTTATCTCCGATATCCTGATTGAGATAAGGCATAGAGCCGTCATCCTTATTATTCTCAATCACCGTTCCTTGATATGTGAGATGACTGAAGATATGATACCCAGTATCATGTGCATGGCCATGCTATTCTTCCAGTCACTCTCGATCAAGTGGCCGAGAACCGATATCTTTCCCATACCTTAGTATGAGGGATAAATCCCTTAGCCGTCTTTCGTGTCACTCATGTAGCCCGTCCCCAAGCCAATCCTGGCCGTTATGGAAGCCCTGTTACGGACAACGTTAGGCTCAGGTCAAACTCAGTTGTTGACTACATAGCGATCACAAAGACTCCTTGGTCTAAGGATACATGACAAGCTACAACACTGAATATGTTCATGACTTAATCTATGGCACATATTCAGGGCGGGTCGTCCAATATCATGTCCCACATGATATCTATGATCAGACTCCGGAATCCCATTCCAATGACTAACAGAACGTAAGCCATAAAGAGCCATCTTTCATACTAGTCGCTTCTAGTGAAGCTTTGTTGACTAGGGACCCATCGAGTGTGATCTATCTCGATCTATGGTTCTATTCGCATGGTGGGCATAGATCAGAGCACACATAGATATATTACTCCAACACATAAGTAATATAAAGCCGCTTTAATTTTATTGCTAACGATGATATATACATTTGGACATTTAGGATTGAACTACGGGCACTAAGACTAACAATCTCTCACTTGCCCTAGTTCCAATCTAAACTCCAATATGTCCCCATCGACTTTACATGTCTAACATGTTCAGGCAGTGACACTGCCTTAGTCAAATGGTTGGCTATGTTATCATCTGTTGCAATATCGGTTATCTTCACTTCACCTCAGTTCAGTATTTATCTGATGAGGTGGATGCGCCGCAGTACATGTTTGGATTTGTTATGCGATCTAGGCTTTTAGCTTGCGCAATGGCCCTTGTGTTGTCGCAAAATGGATTCACCGGACTGGATGGGTTTTTAATTACACCCAGCCCTGCCATGAATTTACAAATCCACATAGCCTCCTTAGCTGCCTCTGCAGCATCCATGTACTTGGCCTCTGTCGTAGATTCGGCAATGGTATCTTGCTTTACGCTTTCCCAGCTAAAGCTCTGCCATTCAGCGTAAACACATATCCTGATTGACTTCTAAAGTCATCTGGATTTGTCTTGGAAAACTAGCGTCTACTCATCCTTCGACAACTAGTTCAGCATCATCTTTCCCCCGGGTTAGAATGATGTCTACTGGTACAACATAAGGCTTACGAGACGTCTGGTCTCATACATGTCATGGCATATATGATCGATCCTGCCCCCAAGCGCATAGGATTCTCATCATCCTTTTCAGCTCATCAGGTGTCTTAGGACACTGAGTCTTGCTGAGATGAATGCCATGACTAGTGGGTAAGAGTCCTTTCTTTGAATCGAGCATTAAGAACCTACTCAATGCCTTGTTCACATAGGTTCCCTGACTTAAATCCAAGACCATCTTGGTGCGATCTCTACATATCTTAATCCTTAAGATATAAGAAGCATCGCCTAAGTCCTTTATTGAAAAACACTTCCTCAACCAAGCTTTAGTCTCGTGCAAGGTTGGGATGTCGTTTTCAATGAGAACCAGAAAGGTAATCTTGCTCCCACTAGCCTTCTTATAAACGCAAGATTCATCCTCGTTCTTGATTAAGCCAAATCCAATTACAGCTTCATCAAAACGAAGGATCCAACTCCGAGAAGTTCGTTTCAATCCATAAATGGATTTCAACAACTTATAAATCTTTCCTTTATTCTTCGGATCGTCAAAACCTTTGGGCCGAGACATACAAACGTACTCAGTCAAATTTCCATTTAGGAAAGCGGTTTTGACATCCACTTGCCATATCTCGTAATTATGATACGCAGTTATGTCAAGAAGAATTTGGATCGATTTTGACCACAGCCACTAAGGAGAAGGTTTCCTCATAGTCAATCCATTGGATCTGCCTATAACCTTTCGCCACCAGTTGAGCTTTGTAGGTCAGAGGGTTGCCGTCCATGTCCATCTTCACCTTGAAGATCCATTTGCATCCTATGGTCCTCACACCATTGATGGGATCAACCGGTTCCCAGACTCGGTTGTCCGACATGGATTGCATTTCCTCCCTCATGGCTCCCAGCCATAACTCGGAGTTGGGCCCATCCACGACTTCCTGAAAGGTGGCTGGATCATCGTGATCCACCATGACTTCATTGTCACCTCCGGATACCATATCTTGGAGGTGGAAGATTGATCCTTTCAAATCGCCTTGGACCTTCCGGAATTGTAACAGGAATTGGTTCTTACTCTACGACAATCTCTGGCTCCTTTCTACTGGGTTGCCAATTGGTTTAGACAGATCTGTACCATCCTGAATTTCTTCGAGATGCACAGTCCTCCCAATGACGTCTTTGGAAACAAAACTTCTTTTCCATAAAAACCCCACCCCAAGCGACGAACACCATGTTCTCACTGGGATTGTAGAAATAGTATCCCCTTGTTGCTTTGGGATACCACACGAAAGTGCATATCTCAGATCTTGGTTCGAGCTTAGTCGAAACCAAATGTTTCACATAAGCCTCGCAACCACAAATCTTTAGGAAGGACAAAGCGGGCATCATCCCGTACCATTTTTAAAATGGTGTCCCTTGCACACCATTCGTCGAAGCCCGATTCACTATGAATGCGGTCGTCTCTAGAGCAAAACCCCTAAAAGAGATTGGGAGATCAGTCCAACTAATCATGGAACAGACCATTGTCTAACAATGTCCGATTTCTCCGTTTGGCTACACCTTTCAACTACAGTGACCTAGGAGGAGTCCATTCCAAAAGGATCCCATTCTCTTTTAGATGATCTAATAACTCTGTGGTCAAGTATTTTCCACCTCGATCCAATCGAAGTGCCTTAATACCTTTGTCAAGCTGGTTTTCTACTATAGTCTTAAACTCTTTGAATTTATCAAAAGCTTCAGACTTATGTCTCACCGAATAGACATAACCATATTTACTGTAATCATCAGTAAATGTGATAAAGTAGCTAAAACCCCTCCCGGCAAGTGAACTTATTGGTCTACACACATTCGAGTGTATCAGCCCCAATAATTCACCCGCCCTTTCATCGCGATCGATAAAGGGCACTTTAGTCATTTTTCCCATCAAACAAACCTTGCACCTATCGATCGAATGGAATTCGAATGAACCTGAAAGCCCGCACTTCTGAAGTGCTGATAGGCGCTTCTTGTTTATGCGACCCAAATGACAGTACCATAACAGAGTTAGGTTTAAATCGTTGGATTTAGACCTCTTGGTATTAACGGAATATATAGAACTTGAGGCATTGTTACCCATATCTAATATGTACAATCCTCCAACCATGTCAGTACTGGTATAAAACATATCATTGCATAGAACATTGAAAACTCCATTTCCAATATTAACATTATATCCTTCCTTGTCAAACACGGATACAGATATAATATTCCTACTAAAAGTAGGTATGCAATATACATTATACAATACTAAGACAAGGCCTCTTGGCAAAGCAAGACTCATGGATCCTACAGCAGTTGCCACAACTCTGAGGTCCATTTCGTGCTTTCCAAATCTCTCCTACTTTCAGCCACCATATATTAGTGCATGTGTGAGATTCAGTCATGGTATCTAATACCCATGAATCTTTGGAAGTAGAGAGATGTAGCTCTATAGAGTTAATACCGAATGAAGGCACGATCCCACCGCCCTTCCTTAGATCATCCAGGTTTCCTGATGAAGGCGCAGTCCTACTGCCCTTCTTCAGATCATCCAGGCTATTTGATGAAGGCGCAGTCCCACTGCCCTTCTTCAGATCAGCCGTGAACTTCCTGTAATCCCGGTTCCAATGACCAGGCTGTTGGCAGTAGAAGCAGACATTCTCAGGTGTCTCATCTTTCCTGCCAAGTGCGCATGGGCCCAGCCCTTGCCACTTCCAATTCCCTTGTTGACCATCAGAATATCCTTGGATCCCAGATCCCTGAGATATTCTTCTCAGCAGCTGATGACACTTCATGTAACTCTGATATGGTCTTAGAGACAGCCTTGTCAAGGACATATTCTTTGCGTTCAGACTTGAGGACTATCCTCAAAATTCTGTACCAGTCCAAATAGTTTGTCCCATTTAGCTTGACCCTGTCAAGAATGGTTTTTAATGACAAACTATCAATGTTCGCTGAATTTGCCATTTGATCTACAACAGATAAAATTCAATCAGTAAACTGAATAAATTTTATGAAGATCAAGCTTAAACACCAACAATCAATTCTAAACCTTTAGAATCTGAAACCAAGATCCTTGATTCACTCGATTAAGCTGAACTAATGCTCACCACTTAATCGAGCTATGTAGGTAGGACTCCATCCAATCACATCCAATGTGACTCTTGGCTAGGGTATGTACTTATGTACACGACTTACCCTATCTGTTACCCTAGCTCAACCTCAGGCCGAGAATCGTAGTCGGGTCCACCAACTTTCAACTATGGCTCGTCACTATGTAGGTGCTCCGCTAATGCGCACGACACCCACATATGTCGTCCAAACCTACTACCCCGCTTCCCCATGGATGCTCCGCTAATGCGCACGACAACCATAGGACGGGGAGGTAGTAAGGTGTTGATGATTGGGAGGTATCGGACATGACCCGCTTTTACTTGTCCAGTTGTGTTCAAAACTTTGGCACATCCTAGATGCGATGAGCACATCAACTACATTCTAAATGCAATGATGCCTCAAATTACATCCAATGTAATTCTTCCTTTGAACCCGTCAACTACATCCAATGCAATGACGGTTCTAAGGGTTCACACACAAGGATTAAAATTCCTATTTTATCTTTGCATGTGAGGTGATATGCTCGGTAAATAAAGTTAAGCATGCAATTCTAAAACACATAGAATTAATCATGCATAAACTAAACCAAGCATAAAGCGATAAATGTGCACATAATAGCCCCCTAAACTAACTCCCACTAGCTTCTTGAGCTCCACCGACTCCAAGCCGATGCCAACACCCGAAAAGCCACCAAATGACCTTTTCGCCCTTTCTTCGTCTTGAGTAAAATATTACAATTTAATACACGACTCGCAGGTCGGGAATAAATAAATATTACAAACAAGTGGTTCGACGACCACACCTTGAAAGAATAATTACACGTTAACTCTAACGGCTCGTAGGCCGTGAAAAGCGATAAATAATTAAATTGAGCTCGGGGCTATTATGTACACCATGCCAACATCACATCACACATCGTGTTATCAAACAAGCATGTTATCAAACATCATGTGATTTTCCGGTTTTAATTAATAGCCAAGTTTCGAAAAATTTTGATGCTCGGTTTATCGAAACCGTTCAAAAATGAAACTTTTGAACATTTGATCTTCGAGTTCGTCATGACGGTTCCAAACTCGTCATAACTAACAAAACGGTTTAGCCTTGGCATATCAACCATCCAATGGTCATGCTTGGCCTAGCTCCGTCCAACGGAGCCCCGTTCGGTCCCGGTTTCGGCTCCCCGAGAGTCCCGCTCCCGAGACCCGAAAAATCAAATTTTTTTCAAAATTTCCAGATTTGAAATAATTTTCAAAAATTCATTTTACATGCATTAAATCCATGAACAAGAATTTAAAACATGTTATCAAACAATTTAGCAAAACAACATGCCAAAAACGAAACTTTCAAGCAAAACCGAAACTTTGAACCCCGTCTTGTGAATCCCGAAGGTAGCACGGCTCTGATACCACTGTTGGGTCTCGAGGTAGGGTTGGAGATGAACCAACTCGCAGCGGAAAATCAATGAAAACCAAGAGACCATTAGAACCATGAAACAACTAACAAAGAATGGATTAACAAGAGAAAAATTCAGCACTAGTTCTTACCAAAACAAGAACACCGGTTAACGAATGATTGGCTTGAGTCTCCAAGACGCCTACGTATCCACATGGGAATCAAAGCCACGTAGTTCTTCTCTTTGAGGACTCAAGAACACAAAAATGGAGGAGGAAACTAGCCAAACCCGAAATGGCCATGGAAGAGGGAGAGAAAATGTGTTTCCTATTCTTGTCTTGTGTTTGTTATGTTGAAAAAAGATGACTTAAACATAACAAAACCCATACTTGTCCAACTAAAGGCATGGGACAAGTATGGTGTCAAGTAAGGTGTAAATAGGACAAGTATGGCAAGACAAGATTGGGTTAGGTGGTGAATCACCAACACCTTAATCTTTGTCTTGCTTACTTAGTACTAATTAATCAAGACTTGATTAATTAGTTCCATGGGCCTTGGTTGCATGGGCCTTTCATGGGCCTCTTGGAACATGGCCCGTGGCCATTTCTAACGAGGTCCCGTGATTCGCTCATCGCCTCCAAGCCTTCCATACCGGAAATGTCCAACATTATCCGACGCGATCAATCCCAAGACTCCAAGCCTTGTCTCGATCCGTAAATTCCTATTCACGTACGAGCACATGACCCAAAACCCAGTTTTGGTCATGTCCCGAGACAACTCCCTTTTGGCCATTCTCCATAAATGTGTCAATGAGTTTCATCCTCCGGTGTGACCCTTAGGTTTATGCATGTCAATAGATCAACGTAAAATCCCATTTTACTTGATCCTATTTAAGTGGCAACTAACGAGACTTTAGTATTGCCTGACATTACATAACGAATCGACCCTGTCGATTCTAACCTTTCCGTCGTCCCTGTCATTATCCTTTTATCTCCGATATCCTGATTGAGATAAGGCATAGAGCCGTCATCCTTATTATTCTCAATCACCGTTCCTTGATATGTGAGATGACTGAAGATATGATACCCAGTATCATGTGCATGGCCATGCTATTCTTCCAGTCACTCTCGATCAAGCGGTCGAGAACCGATATCTTTCCCATACCTTAGTACGAGGGATAAATCCCTTAGCCGTCTTTCGTGTCACTCATGTAGCCCGTCCCCAAGCCAATCCTGGCCGTTATGGAAGCCCTGTTACGAACAACGTTAGGCTCAGGTCAAACTCAGTTGTTGACTACATAGCGATCACAAAGACTCCTTGGTCTAAGGATATATGACAAGCTACAACACTGAATATGTTCATGACTTAATCTATGGCACATATTCAGGGCGGGTCGTCCAATATCATGTCCCACATGATATCTATGATCAGACTCCGGAATCACATTCCAATGACTAACAGAACGTAAGCCATAAAGAGCCATCTTTCATACTAGTCGCTTCTAGTGAAGCTTTGTTGACTAGGGACCCATCGAGTGTGATCTATCTCGATCTATGGTTCTATTCGCATGGTGGGCATAGATCAGAGCACACATCGATATATTACTCCAACACATAAGTAATATAAAGCCGCTTTAATTTTATTGCTAACGATGATATATACATTTGGACATTTAGGATTGAACTACGGGCACTAAGACTAACAGGTTAGGTGTGAGGTAATGAAGCAACCACGTGGCCCAATCCTGAACCTCCATTCAAAATTTGAATAACAGATCAACGGTTCTAATTAATTGATGTATATTAAATCAATTCTTCGGTCAGGTCGGTTAACCGCGGGTCGTCCAGATCCGATCCGACACCCGTCCGAAAACCTTCGGGTATAACATCTACCGACCCGGAACCCACCCATTACCCTTCGGATGAGAGACGCGCAGGTCGCGGGTCGGTCGGGTTGTCGGGCGGGCCGCGGGTCGCGGGTCAAATGGGCAGTCCTATTCAAAGTGATGGAATGGAGAGATGCCGAAAAAATAATTACTTTAGGTATAATTATATTAGATATTAGACCAACAACGCACAAAGGAAAGCTTGGTGACGGCTTGGTCTTCATTTTCTGTCGCCGTTTGCCTTTGGGAGGGCAACCATTCACGCTGTTTGTAGTGGTTGATTCACCATGCTTAATCTAAATAAATTGTTCAAGTTATGGTATGTATAGGACTGGTGCGATTTGAGGTATTTATGGGTTTCGTCTGATGACTTTTGGTTCCGAGGACAAAGGAGTTTTATCTGTGATGGGTGATGGGTGCACCACAGGGGGGGGGGGGGGGGGCGAGGGGCCATGGTCGGGTCTCGGATGACCAGAATGGTCCTATGACAAAGACACGTATGTCCCAACCGAGGGATAAGGGGTCGGGGACGGCGGGACATGGCAACGGCACGAGGCACTACGAGGCTTCTCCGGCGAAGTTTGTCATGGCGGATCCGATCTCGGGTTATGTTGGGATGATAAGGTGTTCGGGTGGTCGACCATCGGTGGTGGGAGGCTTTGCAGAACATCGGGAAATCATTGGTCACGACTACGTCGGGGTGTTGTCGGGCGGGCAATATAACGACGATAACAGTGGCGGGGACAGAGTGGAAGAATCGGGAGTAGTCGATCGGCGCTTTGATCCACAACCGTTGTTTGCTTGAATGCAAAGTGGACAGGTACTGTAGGGACCTTGTTCTCAGTCGGCGGCATATTGTATCTGTCTGTTGTAAGTGCTCGGATGATTTTTTATCCGATGTGAATTCTGAGATTGAATCAGAGGGACCTGCGGGGCCCAATGGACAGACATTTCAACCGGATAGGGGCAGAACGCACCCTCGCCTCAATCAATGAGGACTTCGAGGTCCAATAGGGGGGTGTCGGTAATACCGCCTCACTGGACGTAGGGTGGCATCTGTTCCATCAAGTACCGGCGCAACATTCTCCTACCAGATCGGGAATCAACAAATTTACATTTTTAAAGGCCTTCATCATCATTAGAGGGGGGACGACGTTAGTTGGTTTCTCGGGAAGATGTTTAGTCCAATTGAGTCATCCCAGTCCTTAGTTACATGACTGTCCAAACCGACACTCTCAGGCTTCAACGTTTGTTTTGGTGGTCTCGACCGTCAAGGCAATATTCTCCTGGAGCACAATCCAGAGTGTCGGTCTTAATCTTCTAGAAAGGGGACCACTCTGTCTTAGCTTCTCGTTTAGATTCGTTGTACCGGTATCTTTGGACGCTATTATAGTATCACCTTCTAGACAGCCTAGTGAAGCATTTCGGCCAGTGAGCCTTTATTTTAATGCCTGTTTTATTCGCCCCATGATGTTAGGGCTTTCTTTCCTTGATGTTATTTTCTCTTATTACTGATAATATAGCCTCGTATTTCTCTAAAAAAAAACAAGACCAACAATTTGAGAAATTGTGGTATCAACAAAATAGGAAAATCAAATTACATAAAATATTACTTCAGATAATTAGCTAATTAACCTAGTTTAGCCATGTGAAATGTGAATCCTAAAGTTGTGCTAGCCAGTCTCAATGATCCTCCAACTGTTTCGACGTTATTTGAGATTGTTCTTCTTCATCGACCACAGTCTGTCATTCAGCTCATCTTATTTGGCAGCCCTAAATTTGTTTTCTTTGTCGTATATTATTTAGGCTCCGGGAGGAGTTCCATTTCTCATCCCTCCTGCTCTGATTTCTTCCTTTTTCTTTTGGTCGTCATCATCTTTACAGGGGTGAGGATGGAGCTATGTCAATGGGATTCGAAGTCCAGCCTAGTTATGAACCGCAATTGAGGGATTGTTGGTCGAGACAAAAGACGAGGATAACTCTAACCTATGACGATGGTGCAAGGGACAAGTTGTATGTACAAGCTTCATCCCACCTTGTCCGCTTGTCAGGATGAGTGCTTTCTTCCATGGTCCATTTAGGCTCATATTGGACCGCCTTCCACCAATACCAATAGGTGAAGGTTTTCGTTTTTCTTTTTGTGCGTACATCACCATAGCCTTATTGTAAAGAAAGTCGTTGAATCGGCCATTGGTGTACCATTTTTGGGCCAACAAATGATGACTGGTAAATCTTTCACCCGAGGGTTCACTTTGTCCCCATGATTTTTCACTTGTGTCTATCTCAATAGTCTTCCAAAATGTAAGTCTTGACTTGTCATTCCTTTTCATCGAGTCTTTCGAATTATGAAGTCAACAAGAGGCTAACCTCAAATTTTCGTTTATCAACTATCGAGCCAAATGTCCTTTAGGCAGAGGCTAACCTCAAATTTTCGTTTATCAACTATCGAGCCAAATGTCCTTCAGGTACTGTGGAGAAAGAAGAGGGTGTTTCGTCTGGGGACCAATCCGGTCCATGGAATGACGCTCTACTTAAGTCCCCGAAACGTGTGAGCCGTGCCCCCGCTTATCTTTCGGATTATAAAGTGTTTGGCACGAAGATCCCTCCCCAGGAAAACGTGTCTCTAAAAGCTTTACAAACGATCGATCGGTTGGTGGAGGATGCATGCGCTTCTAAGGGACGTAAGGGACGACTTAAATCTAATTTGTTTCCTCGTCCTCACATTACCAGGTCCAAGACCCGAGTACACAATTCCAATGTGCCGACCTCGGATAGTGAATGGTATGAGGAAGATTAGAAGAAGTTGTTTCTTGACTAGATGATTCTGGTCGCCCTTTGTTAAGGGTTTGAACCATGTTGCTCTTATGGAGACTTTTGTAATCGTGGTTGTTTGCTTTTTGGCTTCTCCTCCTTGGAGAATGACATTCTAATAAAAAATTTAGCGCTTATCAAAAAAAAAGATTGGCAAATGTGGATAGTGCATAGGCATAACTTAAACTATTATGGGGTTGCGAATCTAATGCTGGTAATAAGCGTGAGATGAATATAATGACGACACACGCATGTAACGATCTAAATTCTCGTTGGCAATCAAGAGTCGGGAGAAACTATGTTGATGCTTAGCTAAAAGTTTTATCATCTGAAACTGTCTTAGTTTTTGCTCGGGATTATCGCTTAGATGAGAGTATGAGAATGAGGAGCTACAGAAAAAAGTGTACGGTAGAGGTCTGAAAAGTGGAGGATAAAAGGGGAGTGTAGGGTATTTATAGAGAAAAAACTTATTATTTTTCACATTATTGTCGTTTGTTGTTTTTATATAATATAAAAATTAAGATCGTTGGTATATGCCAACGATATAATATTTTATATTTTGGTGCCACATGGCACCAAATCATTCATTGTTAGGTTGTGAAGATAGAGATGACCAATTTATGGACGTGAAAATGGACTCTCCTAAATCTTTTTCCAGGGGAACGATCTTGCCTCAGATCAATGTCGAAGCGTATCAATTGGAAGACAAATTTGACGACGGAAATATGAGCTCGTCTCCATATCTATGTCAATAACAACGTTTGTTCCGATTTTCAGTATCCCTAAATTTCCATTTTTATCCACTTTAAATCTTCCGATCATTGCACGAAAGAGACGAGAGGCATTTTGAAGAGGACAACGAAGGACGGATGGTTAAGTTGAAGAAGTGGGGAAGAAGAATAAAAGAGAGAACCAAAATATTTTGCATTAAAGGGTAGTTTTGTGATTTTTAGAGTAACATAAAATGAAAAATATAAGCTATTGCTTAGACGGATTTTTTTTAGTTAGATATAACAAAATGAAAGACGGGTGTAACTAGATGTAATTAAATGTATTTTTCCCTATATATTGTATTAACCTTTGTGTACTTAAATGATAATAATTTTTTATACAAGAACATCCCCAGTATTCTAGTTTTGTTTGGCTAAAACTAACTCGGTTAAAAGCACATGTTCAACTTCTCTCTTTTTAATCAGGCTAAGAGAATTTGCCCCGCAATAATTTTAAACTTTGCTTAGACTGTGGCTTAGCTAATCAAGATATTATTAAAACAAAATATATTGAAATTTCGTTAAAATTGAAATTGAAATTACACTGCAATGTAAAATTGAAATACAAAACATAATTCGAAATGACATATTAATAAACACATCTAATTTTGTAAATATAATCTCCAAAATACGACCAAACGTGTTCGATGCGGTCTTTTATACTAAGCTATGAGTCTGTTGATCGTAGATCCTATCATTGTTTACAAATAAGATATTGGAATATGTAGGCGGACCATGATATATTTTTGGTAAGGATGTCCCCTCATCCTCTTTCGGGTCAGCAACATATATATGTCATTCAACCTCCATAATCATAGTGTAGATGATAATGCATGCGTTCACGATAACACCGAGTAATGACATATCTCACATTCGTGTTAGACGAGTAAAGATGTGAAAACGATATTGTAGAACTACAAATGCTCATTTGAAATTCTTCCTCTTGAGTTGCAACAGATACCTTGTGCTTCCGGAGTTGTTGCGATGGCATTGTTTTACAAATATAGATCAAGGTGTGTAAATACCATGGGTTAAGCAATAAGAAATAGTGTACTCGTTACCCTTGGCCGCGTAGCGTACTGGTGGTTTCCAACCATGCAAGATGTTTGAGAACAACATTTTTTTTTTGATAAGCAATGAATTTATTAATCTTTGTAATTTGAGAAAAATTACAAGGATGGGGCGAGAGCAACCCGAAAGAGGATCATCCCGAAACTAAAACGCCCTTCCAAAGAAAGGCAACAACACAAACCCGACCAAAACAACTGAAACAAAATAAACACCGATCGAAAGAGAAATATCAACCAATCTCTACATCTTTCCTGTAGTGACAAATCGTCTCCAAATCTCCTTTCTACGATGTGCTTCTAATATTTCTTCGTCGCTCTGGGTTATTGCTCGAGTTTGATAAGTGCACGTGCGCCAAACATTTTTTTTCTTGTTCCCTTTGGTTTTTTTAGCCGTTGCAGAGGATAGAGTAGGGAATTCTTCGAAATCGTCTGTCGAACTTGAAAGGGTATTTAGAGCATGAACAACAGAAAGGACCTTGGTCAAGGAGTGAGAGTGCAGAACTTGTGTTGATTGGACAAAAGTCAGGGAGTGAGAGTGCAGAAAAGTGGGTGTTTTGCAACAGAAAGGACCTTGAGGTCCTGGGAGTGCAGAACAGTGCTGACTGGATTATTATTTGATATTTTCCTGTTTTATTTAATTCGTTATCAGAAACCGTTTAATTTAGTCATAATTTAAACAATTTTGGAAATAAATAATTAATGACAATCAAAAATTAATAAATTCAACACGAATATAAATGAACTTCTAATTTTATTCAACCCCTTTTAATACAACCCAAAATAAAATACAAGTTCAAGAATCATCCTCTGTTGGGTCGACATCTGGTGGTGGGGGTTGGCTTCGAAGATCATCAATTTGGGTTTCAAGGGTAGATATGAGTCTTCGCAGTTGGGACTTGCAAAACTTATGGTATGCCATAGCCTCTTCGTCGTAGGAAGATGTATCCGTCCCCACCAGGGACTTGTAGTTGGCGAGGTTTGCTTCCCACTGTTGGGTTAATGTCTGTATCATGCGATACTTTTTTGCATGTTGTTCGCCATGTGAACGTTGAGCCTCATACCGTGCACGTTCAGCGTCGATTCGTGCACGTTCCAGTTCGGCGAAGGCAGACATTTGGGCCGTGAGGAAGGTCCCCTTCTTTACGGCCTTCGCTGCCTTCTTCCCTTGCGGTCAGCGAGGGGGACTTGGGGCGGCCTCAGGGGATGGGGGTGTGTCGCTGAGAGGGACCTGAGTCCCCTCGTAGTTCTCGCTTCCTCCCCACTCTGGTGGTTGGGACTCACCACTGAGATGTGTGCCCTCCTCCCCTGTGCTTGTGGGTGGGGTTGAGCTGTAAGCCCCAGCCTCATCCAACCGCTGTCGTTGTTGGCGTACCTGACTGCGGACAGTTCCCATTGTGCCCTCCTCGGCACTGAACTTCGCATTGCCCTCGAGCCTCATGACCTAATGATCCAGGTCGAACTTTATTGGGTGGTCTTTCACCACTTTCCCATCATCCTCCCACATTTTCTTCGCACGTCTCAAGTGCTCTTCCTGGTTTGCGCCGCTTGGATTCTCGGCCTTGGACCTCTTCAAATAGCCGAGCATCCTCCTTGTCTGGCTGGAACCTCTGACCCAACGTTTCTTGATAGCTTCCCAACGGCGATGTGGGTAACCTCCCTTGGAGTTGTATTTCCTCTGCACTTCGCACCAGAATGTGATGCCGGTTTGAGAGTTGCCCTTCACGGCGTCTTTGGTAGTGCTCAACCAGCAAGTTATGAGGTGGTGGTCCTCCTCCTTGCTGAATGTCCGGCCCTCCGGATCTGGTTCTTCAGGTTGGGCTCGGGGTTGGGCTCGGGCTCGTCGTTGGGAATGTCCGACAGAGGATGATGGTTGGGGGGTTTGTACGTCGGGTAGTGGATGACCCTCATAGTTGTAGAATTGGGGTGGCATGCCCCATTGTGATGACACTTGGAACGGTGGCGTATGGAAACCTTGTGGGGGCATGCCCCATTGTGATGGCACTTGGAAGCCTGGCGCCATTTGGAAATGTGGGGGACGGTATTGCCCTAATAAAAAAAATTTAATACAATAAATTAAGTGCAAAAAAGTAAAATAATTAAATAAGTGCAAAAAATTAATACAATAAATTAAGTAAAATAATAGAATAAGTGCAAAAAATGAATACAATGCATTAATACAATAAATTAAGTAAAAAAATTACGTTACATAAATAATAAGTTTGCACTTACCTGAAATCGACCCCGGGTTCGAGTTTGGGGAGTTGGAGCGATTGCCCGTTAGAATGTCTCCGAAACCTCGTGCCAGTTCGTCCTCGGTGAATCCTACTTCGTCACCAGCTGAATGTGCACGAGACCCAGCGTCGCCCGACATTTTTCACGAGAATAATTGAAACGAGAGAGGAGAATTTGGGAAGGAGCGAGTGAAGTTGGATAGTTGAAGTAGAAAGTGGTGTGAAAAAAATGAGAGGAGAGGAGTATTTATAGGGGTTTTTTTGCTGATTTTTGAATTAAAAAAAACTAGCCGTTACCTCCCAACGGTCGGGACACGTGGCGAAGGCAGACGCTGCCAGCGCAGCAGAAGGCGCGTCGGCGCGTCCACCGCGCCCGGCCAACGAGAGGGGATCGGGAGCGCGTGCAAGGGGAGCGGGAGCGCACGAATGGGGAGCGGGGCCGAGTTTTTCCGCCTCCACAGCGGAACGGCCAGCGCGCCCGGCCAGCGAATGCGACGGCGCGGGGAGCGGGGCCGTTCCGTTGTGCCTGCTCTTACTATACCCAATAAGTCCGCCGTCTCTTCCGGAATTGGATCTCCAAGAATGGCTTGGGCTTTCTGTTCCTTATCTGACTGGGCCTCCAAATCAGGACTATGGGCTTCCACATGAGGACCTATTTGCTGCTGAGCCAAAGAATTTAAATGACTCAAAACCTCCCTTTTCTGTTCCACGATTTCAGTCGATGCAGATGTCATAGAGCCCGAAATTTCTGGCGATTTCTCCGCCAACATCTGCGAATCACTTTTACAGGTGGGAAAGTAATCCCGTGTCTGTCAATCAGGATCTTCAATTGATTGCAATCAAAAGATTCCGGTTCCGGTAATTTTTTACCTTCGACGTCCGATTGTCCCTAGGGGAATTTTCCGACGAGGATACATGCTGCAGGTCACCAAGGGAAACATGCTGCTGGTCACCCATCGATTTCTCAGTAGGAGGACTGGTACCGACTCTAACAGTGTCAGGTAGTCTCTGTTTTACTTCCTTCTTTTTCCGGAGTTTGGCCAGGGCAACCAGCAGTGTTTTTACGTTGATCCTCAGACCATTTAGGCTGGAAATAGCCTGCTTTGCTGCCTCTGTCGCTCGGAACCTTACGAAGCCAAAAAACTTGCCTTGACGGTTCGGTCGTAGCGGAACAGAGGATTCTGAGATTTCGCCAAAGACGCTGAACACATTGTTGATCCACGCCTCCTTGGTTGCAGGTGGCAGATTACAAATGAAGATCTCCACTTCACTGCCCTCGCCCACCGTCGCATCGATGGGACTGACTGATTGAGTTGGATTCTGATCTGAACTAGGCACCGTCTTTGGGTCATCGGGGAGGACATCTCGGTCTGACCTTGGCGTCGCCGTTGGTTCAGCAGTGAGGACAACGTGTCCTTTGGCTCCAACCCTTGCAGCTGGGCGAGATGAAACGTCGCCTTTAACAGGGACTGGTTTTGTACCAGAGTTGTTGTAGTCACGCTTCAATGAAGGAGAAGCTTGCCCCTTTTTGACAGAAGTGCGACGAGAACCCCTCTTAAATTCCTTATCCTCATCCATGATTGAGCAGTACTTCTCGTAGCTCGACACCAATACTGAACATAAGGAGGAGAAAGAGAGAGGTCTCATCGTACAAAGAACCTGATCAGAAACAATTCGTCCGAGAACAACATTGACTGACTAAGTTAATTAATGTCTTTGTTCGATCCCTTCATACCGAAAAACTAGTGTCATATATGCATGCCTTGAGTTGCAACGACTTCCAACATCATTGTCGGGATATTGTCATGGTCTCTCCTTGAGAACATTCCTTTCCATACCATCGATCAATTATTCCACCGCCAATGCATATATTTAAGACTCCCTAACATCCTAGGGAAGCCACTTGCTTCGTCCACTTCTAGTATCCGACGTATATCCACAATGTTCGACCTACGTAGATAAGTTGGACCAAACAGATAAATGACACCCTTTTAGAACCTTCTGACGCACTCTATAGTCTTTGTTTCACCCATGTGTAAGTACTCATCGGTATTATCGGTTGTCATTCCATAACATAGATGACGAATAATTGTAATGTTGGCAGAGAAATCAGGTTTACCTATACTATCGGGTACTTGCATACCGTACCGGTTGTACTTGACCATATCCTTCATAATATGCACAAAAACATCTTTTGACATTTGGAAATGACGTCATAATTTTCCTTGGGTGTACACCGGTGTTTCAGAGAAGCAATCGACCATGCGACTTGCATGTCCTTCCTTGCGACCTCTATTGATATAAGTTTGTTTGTGGGGAATTGTAACGGTCTCCTTTCATAAACTCTTTGGTATATCTTGGTCAATATCGTCAGGAGATTCAAAATATTTTTCTCCAGAAAAATAAATTACTGGTTTAGGCTTGTTACTCATTAACGAGATATTATTATGTTTCTTCCTCCGATAGGTGATCTATCAAAGGAATAGAAAATGAAATTTCAAAATTGTTATGGACGAAACATTAGAAGAGTTGTGAGTTGAAGAAGATTGATAAAACTCATTTTATAGACATAATTTTGGATTTATTTGGTTCATAATCGTTGATCAACATTAGTCGATTATTTAACTTTGTCCAGATCACATCGATTTCTAACAACAAAAATATCAACGCTGAGCATGAAAACACCGAGCCTTTTTGTTATTAAACATCTAGTAGTTGATAATTACATCGACATTTTCATTTTGTCGAGTAGATTTCGCTAAATAATCGTCCACCACCATAGATGTTCTAAAGATTTAATACATACAGGCAATTGGATTAGAAATTAGACCATGTATTACTAGTTTAATAAACTTATTTCTATCACTTATTCTTTCATGTAAATTTTAAATAGAAATCTATAACAATATACAATTTGAGTTTAATATATTTTTTTAAAATCGTCTTAAAGACAATCAAAGATATTAGCATGAATTAAATAGAAGTGATTGAAGACTAGTGAATATATTACCTCAAAAGAGTAAATCATCATTCATCATTTTGAACATACCTCTCTCGTTATGCAAACAAAAAAAATCCCTAGCCCTTATTTTTTTTCCCTTTTCTTAAACTTCTCGTCTCTTTCGGTGACGACCGCAGCTTGTCCTCGGTTGTTGTCAAAGGAGGACAACCCCTTCTCCACCTTCTATCCAGGGTTGTATTTCGTTGACCATGGCTACTCGGTTCTCGTTCATTCGTCACAAGCCATTTTCCTTCTCTACTAGTTTCGGCTCCTTCAGTTTTTTCGTTTCACTATCTATTTTGCGGTGTTGACCAATAAAGTTCGTTGAAGTATCGTCGGATTTATATTCCGATTGTGGAAGAGGTGATGTGGTAAGGGAAGTTGGAACGTTGTGTGTGAGACTTAGCTTTCTCCGACGTTGTTCTTCAGATACTGGTGATCAAAGTTGGATGGAGGAGTACCGAGATAGTCGACGTGGTTGGATCCCAAGGAGGCATGGTCACGTTTCAAGCTTCTTTTTTCTGTTTTTTGTTGTTAGGTTTTGCTTTGATTGTGGCTTATTCGGGCCAAATAACTACACTTATCAGAGCGTTGGTGTGCACTAGTTGTACTTTTGGTGAGTACTACCAAGTTTGGTTTCTGTAATATTTACATTTTTACTTGTACGTTTTCACCATATTACATATATATATATAGGATAACAATCAGGTACAAACTTGTATCTTTCGTCAGAACGTAGAACTATCGATTTGGGCCCTTGGATCGTAGAATTAATGGCCCAGATTTAATGCATATCTTTTAATATCTTTTTAATTAATCCATATCTTGTAATTGATTTCGTAATCAATCACCCCCCACCCCCCCTGAATTTCGGTGGCCATCCGATCTAAATAATCAATGGCCCAGATTAGTTCTACGTTCTGACCCGAAATAAGGTTTGTACTTGATTGTTCCCCTATATATATATATATATATATTGATATATAAAATTATAGCATCAATCCCCTAAAAAAACATCCATCATTTGGATTTTACTAAAATATAATAGATATATATGTTCAACAAATTTATTTAAGTAAACAAGACTTGATTTTATGAATGGGCCGGCCCATGTTGAATAGGATGGACCCAAGCTCTTGAGTACTGCCCACCACCACTGTAAAAGTAACAGAGTCGTACCATCTAAGCATTGACACTACACAGTGCCATCATGCTCCCCGAAAACCATCAACCCCCATGAACCCTTACGCGTTTCGAAGCCTCACTGGCAAATTCATAGCCAAAGTAAACGGTATAGTTTGACCCGAACCAGATCTCGCCACGTCACAAGTCCCAAAACCCACGGCCACCATAGGATCCAACCTTTGTGGAAAACGATTGGACCAACCTAACGAAGCAGGCAAGCAGCTTCACCATAGCTGAAGTAGGGGCCACATCTCACGAGAATGTGCACCGCAAGTGGGCTCTCCTTCAGACAAATCTCAGATGTGCATTCACCTTTGTACTTGCTCATGTTTCAGTGGAATTGGATATTACTATTATTTATTCATATTTTTCTTCACACAAAATAAGTTGCCGCACACATAATTAACAGATCTCGTATAATAATCACTTATAAACATTATACTAAGGATTTTAACTACCCAAAAACTAAATGGAACAAGATATTTGTCACAAAAATAATATATTATATAATATTTTATTTTTCTTAAAACGTAGTGAGTATTTTATTGAAATTTCAGCCAAGTGTCGATGCAATTCTTATATGGATAAAAAGTCATAAATCCTAAATTTCATATTATAGTCTGGAATCCCGTCGTAAGACCGTACACCGACAATCTAGACTCATAGAGTTATTTTATTTTGTCTCGTAGATACAAAGTGAATAGTACGATAATACAGAAATCTAGAAAACAAATCACAATTAGCCACAAACTTGAGGTTGTCTAGAGTGTATCTCGGACCCATTGATAGGTCTTTTGCGAGAATGTGAGGGTGTCGACTTGAATGCCCGTTGGTAGTCTTTTTCCTCCGGGGTACGTAGGAGGAGAATTGTTGAGATACTATCGCACTAATATTGTTAACCAACCCATAAAGTATGTAAGTTATTCCTGTTGCCACCCAAAACCATCTATGACATATGTAGTTCATGGGTGAAACACCCACAACATGCGATACTTAGGTGCCATTAAATCTCGACTATGTCAGTTCTAAACAATAGACCGAACAGAGAAATTCTAATTTGACAAGGGATAAGAACGGAAAAAAAGAGAAGAAGAGAGAAGGAGAACAAGATTACATAGAGAGAGATGGCGATTACAACAACGACATCGACAAAGTTTGTGGATATTGTCTCACAAGAGTTGAGAAAAAAAAATAACCTAACCGAATCATAGTATTATATATAGGGATAACTTTGTTTCCTAACCTTTACAAACATTTCATTATCAGATCCTAACCCAGGCCAAAGTCTGGTCTCAATTCCTAACATAATAGGTTTGGAATTTCTCAGAAACTATAAAAAACCGTCTAAACTCACGATTCCGTCAACTCATCCAAGCGTTGTCGTTGTTGGCGTACATTACCCATGGTGCCTTCCTCGACGTTGAACTTATCCTCGTTCTCAAGCAACCGAACTCAATGCTCGACGAGTTGACAGAATCGTGAGTTTGAACGGCTTTTTATAGTTTCTGAGAAATTCCAAACGTATTATGTTAGGAATTGAGACCAAACGTTGGCCTGGGTTAGGATCTGATATTGAAACGTTTGTAAAGGTTAGGAAACATAGTTTTCCCTTATATATTATAATCACAAATACATCATTTTGAAAATACATGGGACATAATAACTAGTTTTCATAAAAAAATTATAATTGAAGTTTCATCTTATTTTAATTATATCGGTCTCATACTATTAATAATCACTCAAATAAATTATAATAAAAAATTTGACCAACCAAAACTGAAGGGTGAAAACATAGATAATAAGAAAAGTGCACGCTTTGTTAGGGTTAGTCGCAACAGACCCCTAAGAGCCCCCTCTCTCGCGCAGCAACAGTACGGTCATGGCTATGGTCATGGCCTTTGCCATGGTCTTGCTCCTCTCTTCCACGCATACTCTCTACTGCCCCTTCTCCGACTCTGGGGCATGGCGACCGACTCACCTCAGCATCAAACTTTAACGTCGTCTTCTCCGTCGGTGTCTTTGAAGCCGTTGCAGCCGACACCTCGGATGTCGCGGGCGCACCGTCGCCGTCGTTCCCGGCTTATGTCCGGAACCATGGTGTTGGCTCCCCTCCGCCACCAACATCTTGTCTCCCGGCTTATGTCCGACTCATCTCTCCCGCCACAGACCCGGCCTTCTGTCACGCCCCAATTTCAGAGATCCGAACTCGGGACGCGAACATTTAAAAACATAAAAACACTCGAACCTGTTTTGAATAAAAGCTTTGACATTTCCATTTACTTCTCAAAACAATAGTATTTACAATACAAAACGTCCCAACACGTGGACATGGCACAATATCCGTCACTAGACTCAACAAAAATAAAGACCCGACTCCGCTCCAAGCTCCACGATCTTCAAGAGCTAACCCAGTCCGTCCGGTGATCAGTACTTGTAGGAAAAGCAGCTAGGGGTGAGCGTTCGCTCACCTCCACGGATAACAGACTGACTATGACATAATTAGCAGATAAAGACAGTAACACCAAGACCAAAACCAACGCCCAAAACCAACACCAAAAACCAAGACCAAAACCAACACCAACTCAAGGACTCAAACTTGTAAAGTAAAACCGACACAGCCAACAATGACCTTCCCCAAAGACACGAACACGGATCAGACTAGCCGAAGAATGCTCAGAACCTGCCGAGCCTCGTACACGGATCAGGCCAGCCGAAGAATGCTCGTAACCTGCCAGGACCCGGTCACGGATCAGGCTAGCCGAAGAATGCTCATAACCTTTCGGGATCCGGACACGGAACAGGCTAGCCGAAAAATGCTCAGAACCTGTCGAGGCTCGAGTTTGGTCAGGCCAGCCAGAGAATGCTCGTAACCTGCCAAAATCCACCCCACTCCCCGACACACAGTCGGGTCGGGCAAACACAACCACAAACACAAGCAAGTTCAACAAACAGGCACTCAGGGCCACTCAAGACACCTCAACAGTCAAGACTCGGGTTCAACAACCCCACGGGCCATCATGGCCTTCCAAGACACAACCATAAATACACAGGCTCTCATGGCCACCCAAACACCAAATTAAATAACACGGCTCTCATGGCCACCCATACACCAAATTAAATACACGGGCTCTCATGGCCACCCAAACACCAATTCAAATAACACGGCTCTCATGGCCACCCAAGACAGAAATTAAACAGTCAACCTCCGGGCATGGTCATATGCCTCCAGTGATTCTAATATCGCTAAGTTCTCTATTTCTACGATACTACTAAGTGTCACATGCTTTCTCAGTAATCGCTACGTTCCCGTATCATGCATTTCTAATATTTAAATAAACCTAAACAACCCACAACACCCCGGTGTCACATGCAATTCTACTGTTAACTTTCCCTAATCAGGGCCGAGATCCGGCTACTTTTCCCTACCTCGTATATAAATCCAAAAGCGCTCCAATAAACCCCGAAGCAATCCCAATCACTCGCCGAGCTTCCCTTTGCCTCGGTCCGCAGCACGATCTAAAAGAACACAAATTTAACTCACTTTTAAACTAGTACGAACAGACCGAAATTAAATAAACTCAACGCCCAAACGTAACCCCGACAATGTCGATAAAGGACCCTTATAGGCCCGATTCGCCCGACATGGCGAATCTGCCCGGGTTTTGTAAATTGCTTTCCGGGGCTCCCCTTCGATCGGAGCCGGACTCTAAATTTAACCCGAAGCCACAATTTAATAACGGTTCTGCCGTTAAGTTAAAGGTTACAATTAGTCCAATTTAAATCCAACAGTTGTCGTTTACACTCGAGCGGGATAAAAGTGGGATTTACGACGGATCGGGTTCGAGCACCCGTGCACCGAACTCAGATTTGATCTAAACCCAGTTAAAACCATTTTTAACTTAAAACCGTCTTTGAAACTCCTTTGCTTTATTTAATTCCGACTTTGATTTTAAAACAACGATTTCCTTCTGCTCGTTTCCAAACTCGATATGTTGGTCCAAAACCCTTATAAAGTCGATCTGATTTCGTTTCCCCCTTTTCGATTTAATCTTAACTCAAGTCTAATCCTAACAACCGACTTTCGTTTTAAAACCCGATTAACTTAACCCGATCTAGTTTTATCGATAACAATTTTACGTCCGAACAATAAAGATCTAACCTTTATTCTAAAACTGATTTTCATTTCAACATTCAGTTTAAACCCTTCTTTTTCACACTTAAACAGATCCAAAAACGTAAAGAACATAATAACAATAACTTAAAATTTGTTGTTCTTCTTTACAAATCTTCACATTTCAGACTTACAATAAAACCCAATATTCCTTTAAACAAACCGAGATCACGTTTCTTGTTCTGTTCCTCTCCATTTCCAAAGTTTCATTCCGTCCCAACCAGATCCAGAACAGAGCGTTCTATCACCGATCGGATCTGAACGAACTCGGGAAAGGGAAAATAAAAGAAGAGGGACGAGATCGGTAGCGGCGGTGTACGGCGAGAAGTTCGCCTCGGGTCCAGACGACTCGGTCCCGTTCCAGATCTGACGAGCTCGCCGGCGACGGCGGTAGCTCGGTGGCGAGTTAGGGCTCGGGACGGGGAGGTCGGAGACGGTGATGGCGTTGGGAGCTCAGGACGAGGGTGGCCGGAGCTGGTGGTGGACGGTCGGAGTTTGGTGAGGAAGACGAAAGAGAGAGAGATAGGGAGGTCGGGGACGGTGAAGGCGTGGGCTGGCCGGAGCGGTAACGGGGTCGGGATGGAGGAGAAGAGGATGGGACGAGGGTCGTGAGGGAGGTGGCGGCCGGAAACGGTGGTGGACGGAGAGGGTTCGGCGAGGAAGACGAAGGAGGCGAGAGGACGGGTCGAGAGGATCGAAGGAGAGGGAGGGTTTGAGAGGAGAGAAGGGAGGCTGTGTGCAAAAGTGATGCTGAAACCCTAGGGTTTCAGCCTTTTAACGGGTGTGGGTTTGGGCCGGCCACTTTGGGCCTCAGAGGACAACCGGACCGAGAGGCTGGCTGGGCTGGGTTGGGCCTGCGCGCCTGGTCTGGTCCAGACCTGCTCCTTTCCTTTTTTTTTGCACTTGTTTCAAAAACCTACCTTAAGGTTTTCGGATTGTAATTTAATACCCTAAAGAAACGAAGCGGGTTTTACACCTTCTCCCTGACATCCACCACCGCCCCTGCACCCATCGGGATATCTGAAGTTGTCGCAGCCGCCGCCTCATCTCTCCCGCCATAGGCCCAACCTTCTCCCTGACATCCACCACCGCCCCTGCACCCATCGGGTTATCTGAAGTTGCCGCAGCCGCCGCCTCCCGTCATAGCTATCACCGTCGAGGTCCATCAGCTCCTTTGGTCTCCTTTCTAGCTTCCTCCGTCTTTTGTCCTAGCCCATGGGGCACCAATCTAATACCGCCAGGGACGGTTATTTTATGAAAAGAATTGCGAGTATTTTACATGCTCTATGTTTGTTCTTGGTGGTCAAAGAGTTTCTGACGCATATTATCGTAACTGAAACATTTGATCAATGAAAACAATTTTAGCTCAAAAAAAAAAGGTACACCGAATGGGTAAGAATGTAATTTTGTCTATCATTCCCAATCCCAGCACAGAAGCAAACAAAACAGGGAGCAAAGTTGCGTTTATATACAGAGACAATGAAGAAAAATGGAGGTTGTGGAGATTGTGGTCCTCACACTCTCACTCTCCTTTTCATTCATCTCTTTTTCCATATAATCCCACCACCACAGGCACACTCCTCTTCTTCAATCTCTGTCACAGACCAGCATATGATTCACTCTTAATTTCAGCAACAAAGACAGCAATGGACATAGGCACTGGCGATGGAGGCAATCAGAGGATGAAGCTGAAGAGGGAGATGGATACAGACTACGAGAAGGCGGGTTCGTGGGACGAGGACAAGAAGAAGAAAGGGGCTTTTCTGGGACCTGGGGCTGTGAAGAAAGGCTCCGCCGCTGCTTGTGGTGGTGCGATGAGGTGTTGCCAGGCGGAGAAGTGTACGGCTGATCTGAGGGACGCCAAGCAGTACCACCGGAGGCATAAGGTGTGTGAGCACCATGCCAAGGCCCACGCCGTCCTTGTGGGTGGAATCAGACAGCGGTTTTGCCAGCAATGTAGTAGGTAATTAAATTGAAGCTTGCTTTTTTATCTTCTTTCAGTTTCATGGTTTGGGGATTTATGTGCTCTGCTTCTACATAGATGATCTTGTGTTTCTGCCATGTGGGTCTTTACTTTTTCTTGTCAGTAACTGTTACAGCTCCCAAAGGGATCTCCTTTTTTCTCAGATCATAAGGCTAAAGATCAATTTTTAGAAATAGTATATCATTCAGACAAGTATTGGAACATGAAAGTTAGAGGCATTAAGTTTGGTTTAAACTATGTTTGATTAGAACACTAGTTACCACTCCTGGATGATGTTGTTATTACATAGAAAACATAACCTGGACCTGTCACAGTTGTAATTAAGTAGTTTCGATTGGTCTGTTTGTTGAGCACATGAGGGAAAGAAATGGAAATGTTTGTAGTTGTATATAGACTTAATTAGGAGTGAAGTGATGAGTTTGGGATGTGATCGTGCAGGTTCCATGAGCTATTAGAGTTCGATGAAGCCAAAAGGAGTTGTCGGAGGCGGTTGGCAGGGCACAACGAGAGGCGTAGGAAGAGCGCGGCGGAGTCGCATGTGGAAGGGAAGGAAGTGGTTGATGAAAGGGGGAGGATTAAGATAACCATTCAGGAGAATATGACTACCTCGTATAAGCATTTCCAGATCAGATGATTAAGATCATAACTACCTATTACCTAGTACCTGCTCTCTCTCTTCTGTCATCCTAGGAAGGAAGGATCTTATGTAATGCTCTCTACTAATTTAATTGTCCACGTTTGCTTTTGCTGGGGAAATACAAAACTCATTCTGTAAGCTTCTTTCACCCCAAGTCACTCTTTGCTTATTGTCTTTCTTATTTTTACCGAGCCCGAATGGTTCATCTACAAGTTTTTATAACATGTTAAAACTCACATAACCTAAAGGTTCAAGTTTGTATCAAAACAGGGCCGGCCAAATACTTTTAGGGGGTTTAAGAGCATACACATCGAAGCGGGCAGATAGGGGGGCATGAGGAAGAAGCAGCTGCACCAGAGTTCTAGGTTCGCGCTCCCCTTGATGTGGGGAGGTGTGGGCTCGGAGCGCGATCCCGCGCCTTGTGTGGGAGGGTCCGGAGCGCGGGGCAGATTTCTGCCTCACGCCTCGCCCTCCTTTTCTCTGTTGCTGACACGCGTCCCTCTTTTTTTTTCATATTATATATAAATCATTTTTTAATTTATAAAATCTTTTATTTTAAAAAAACTGTTTTTAATTTAAAAAAAATAGTTTTTAATTTAAAAAATCAGTATTTTAATTTTAAAAAAAATCATTTTTTTAATTTAAAAAATCATTTTTCTATTCGATAAAAAAATGTCCGACGACGAGTTGTAACAAAATTTCAATTTTCATTATCCATTTTAGTTATTTAATTGTATTTATTAATTAGTTTTGCATTTTTGTTAATTAATTAAATAATTAATTAATCTTATATATTTTATTTCAATATTATTTAGTATTTTGTTAATTAAATATGATTTTAAAAAATCCAGCAAAAGCATAATTAATTATCCAGTCAGCACTTCAAGAGGAGCATGATCCCCCTACTTGCTTCTCTTGATGTGGAACACTCTTAATTTTAGAGGGGCATGAGCACAATTCATCCCAGTCAGTAGCACTCTGCTCCTTGCCTCCTGCTCCCCTTGATGTACATGCTCTAAGCGAACAATTATATCAGACTCATCATTTTTTACAAAACGTCTTTAAAACAAGTTATGCTGATAAAAAGTCTTTAAAACAAGTTGAATAAATAAGTTTTCTCCCTTTTTTTTGACTAAAAAATAAACGGCAATAGAAGCGCATTAGGGAAACCCCTGACCACAATAAAAGAGTGATTACATGGTATTAAACCCCGTAGGTCTTTCTACACATAACTCTGAGACAAATGAACCGACACATGTTGTTTTTTTTAAAGCCATAAAGGCCAACTGAAACGAAAAAGAAACTACAACGAAATTGATGACTGTTGCTCAAGGTAGTGCCTAGCTACTGCATACTCTGTAGAGTGCGACCGAACCTGTTGTCATCAACTTCAAAGGGAGGCAGAGCTCTTCCTAGGGACGCCTTCCCAGGGCCAGTCCCTAGAGCGCTGGATTCCTTTCATTCCTCCATGCAGGACTGTTTCCCCGCTCGGTCCTAATCATCTCGGGGATCCCCAGCGGAACCCCGTTTCAATCCCCCACCTCCTGCTCCACGACTAGACTCAGTTCTAGCTCAAAGTCTAGTTCTATCTCTATGCCCAGGCGGGTGTAGGGGATCGGCTCTACTGCTACCGGATGGTTGGCCGATCACCAATTTCTTACAACTCGGATCAACTAACCGGGTCTGGGAGACGCTCCGAGGGCTCACACCCTGAGGTGCAGTAGTCGAGGATATTATCGCCCCCTACCGCGAGACAAAGGACCATGAGGTGCAGAAGTCGAGGACAATGGTCGGCGAGATATCTGACCCTCCCAATATGTTGCATACGTCTTAGGTTGATGGTCCCTCTAATACTCCAAGATGGAGGAGTCGAACCTGGGAGTACCTACCATCTCTCGATAACATTCAACCACCATGTGACCAATCATGCCACAATTAAAATAAAACACAAGGAGTTTTGTATAGGTAAGAGTGACATAAACCGGATTGAGAAATTCCCATAATCGAAGCAGAATCTGACGGCGAAGAGTGCACTCCACAAGGTGCCAAAATATGACCTTCAATGTGTTGGGTCTCGAGGTAGGGTTGGAGATGAACCAACTCGCAGCGGAAAATCAATGAAAACCAAGAGACAATTAAAACCATGAAACAACTAACAAAGAATGGATTAACAAGAGAAAAATTCAACACTAGTTCTTACCAAAACAAGAACACCGGTTAACGAATGATTGGCTTGAGTCTCCAAGACGCCTACGTATCCACATGGGAATCAAAGCCACGTAGTTCTTCTCTTTGAGGACTCAAGAACACAAAAATGGAGGTGGAAACTAGCCAAACCCGAAATGGCCATGGAAGAGGAAGAGAAAAAGTGTTTCCTATTCTTGTCTTGTGTTTGTTATGTTGAAAAAAGATGACTTAAACATAACAAAACCCATACTTGTCCAACTAAAGGCATGGGACAAGTATGATGTCAAGTAAGGTGTAAATAGGACAAAGTATGGCAAGACAAGATTGGGTTAGGTGGTGAATCACCAACACCTTAATCCTTGTCTTGCTTACTTAGTACTAATTAATCAAGACTTGATTAATTAGTTCCATGGGCCTTGGTTGCATGGGCCTTTCATGGGCCTCTTGGAACATGGCCCGTGGCCATTTCCAACGAGGTCCCGTCATTCGCTCATCACCTCCATGCCTTCCATACCGGAAATGTCCAACATTATCCGACGCAATCAATCCCAAGACTCCAAGCCTTGTCTCGATCCGTAAAGTCCTATTCACTTACGGGCACATGACCCAAAACCCATTTTTGGTCCTGTCCCGAGACAACTCCCTTTTGGCCATTCTCCATAAATGTGTCAATGAGTTTCATCCTCCGGTGTGACCCTTAGGTTTATGCATGTCAATAGATCAACGTAAAATCCCATTTTACTTGATCCTATTTAAGTGGCAACTAACGAGACTTTAGTATTGCCTGACACTACATAACGAATCGACCCTGTCGATTCTAACCTTTCCGTCGTCCCTGTCATTATCCTTTTATCTCCGATATCCTGATTGAGATAAGGCATAGAGCCGTCATCCTTATTATTCTCAATCACCGTTCCTTGATATGTGAGATGACTGAAGATATGATACCCAGTATCATGTGCATGGCCATGCTATTCTTCCAGTCACTCTCGATCAAGCGGTCGAGAACCGATATCTTTCCCATACCTTAGTACGAGGGATAAATCCCTTAGCCGTCTTTCGTGTCACTCATGTAGCCCGTCCCCAAGCCAATCCTGGCCGTTATGGAAGCCCTGTTACGAACAACGTTAGGCTCAGGTCAAACTCAGTTGTTGACTACATAGCGATCACAAAGACTCCTTGGTCTAAGGATACATGACAAGCTACAACACTGAATATGTTCATGACTTAATCTATGGCACATATTCAGGGCGGGTCGTCCAATATCATGTCCCACATGATATCTATGATCAGACTCCGGAATCACATTCCAATGACTAACAGAACGTAAGCCATAAAGAGCCATCTTTCATACTAGTCGCTTATAGTGAAGCTTTGTTGACTAGGGACCCATCGAGTGTGATCTATCTCGATCTATGGTTCTATTCGCATGGTGGGCATAGATCAGAGCACACATCGATATATTACTCCAACACATAAGTAATATAAAGCCGCTTTAATTTTATTGCTAACGATGATATATACATTTGGACATTTAGGATTGAACTACGGGCACTAAGACTAACAATCTCCCACTTGCCCTAGTTCCAATCTAAACTCCAATATGTCCCCATCGACTTTACATGTCTAACATGTTCAGGCAGTGACACTGCCTTAGTCAAAGGGTTGGCTATGTTATCATCTGTTGCAATATCGGTTATCTTCACTTCACCTCAGTTCAGTATTTATCTGATGAGGTGGATACGCCGCAGTACATGTTTGGATTTGTTATACGATCTAGGCTTTTAGCTTGCGCAATGGCCCTTGTGTTGTCGCAAGATGGATTCACCGGGCTGGATGGGTTTTTAATTACACCCAGCCCTGCCATGAATTTCCAAATCCACATAGCCTCCTTAGCTGCCTCTACAGCATCCATGTACTTGGCCTCTGTCGTAGATTCGGCAATGATATCTTGCTTTACGCTGTCCCAGCTAAAGCTCTGCCATTCAGCGTAAACACATATCCTGATTGACTTCTAAAGTCATCTGGATTTGTCTTGGAAAACTAGCGTCTACTCATCCTTCGACGACTAGTTCAGCATCATCTTTCCCCCGGGTTAGAATGATGTCTACTGGTACAACATAAGGCTTACGAGACGTCTGGTCTCATACATGTCATGGCATATATGATCGATCCTGCCCCCAGGCGCATAGGATTTTCATCATCCTTTTCAGCTCATCAGGTGTCTTAGGACACTGAGTCTTGCTGAGATGAATGCCATGACTAGTGGGTAAGAGTCCTTTCTTTGAATCGAGCATTAAGAACCTACTCAATGCCTTGTTCACATAGGTTCCCTGACTTAAATCCAAGACCATCTTGGTGCGATCTCTACATATCTTAATCCTTAAGATATAAGAAGCATCGCCTAAGTCCTTTATTGAAAAACACTTCCTCAACCAAGCTTTAGTCTCGTGCAAGGTTGGGATGTCGTTTTCAATGAGAACCAGAAAGGTAATCTTGCTCCCACTAGCCTTCTTATAAACGCAAGATTCATCCTCGTTCTTGATTAAGCCAAATCCAATTACAGCTTCATCAAAACGAAGGATCCAACTCCGAGAAGTTCGTTTCAATCCATAAATGGATTTCAACAACTTATAAATCTTTCCTTTATTCTTCGGATCGTCAAAACCTTTGGGCCGAGACATACAAACGTACTCAGTCAAATTTCCATTTAGGAAAGCGGTTTTGACATCCACTTTCCATATCTCGTAATTATGATACGCAGTTATGTCAAGAAGAATTTGGATCGATTTTGACCATAGCCACTAAGGAGAAGGTTTCCTCATAGTCAATCCATTGGATCTGCCTATAACCTTTCGCCACCAGTTGAGCTTTGTAGGTCAGAGGGTTGCCGTCCATGTCCATCTTCACCTTGAAGATCCATTTGCATCCTATGGTCCTCAACAAGTTTTCCCACAAAGCCAACCACTCCTTTGAAAAATTTGGAGCGTATAAATTAATCAAACTAATTTCCGAGTCATCTTTCAACACACGTCCATGCCAAACAAGATAGATTCAAATGGCTCTTGTGCTTTCCATGCTGAACATATATTTCTGCCACAACGTGGTTGTTCCCCTGAAGCTCCTAAAGCTGGAATGAGATTGAAAGTCCAATCGGTCGAAAGGCCACAACTCTTTAAGAATTTCCCATTCAATTCTTTCATTTCAACTCCTAAAAAAATACACAATCCGACTTTTCTTTCACCATTACACTCTTGATGCTTCTCCTCTTGTGAGGAGAATTTTCTCCTCTCACATTCCACGAGAGAAGCTTCATCTGATGTCACTGTGTTAAAGCTTCGACGCCCCTGTTTGTGCTGATTACCATACCTTCCCACTTCCCCTCGTAATCACTGATATCCCCACCTTTCGAAATTGTTGCACCAGACAATTCCATGTCTAGGTTTTCAAACTGATCAAGGACAAACTCATCTGAAGAAATTGCCTTATTACCACTCTTTTTATAGTTTCCCATACTTTCGTACTCCTTTCCACACTTCAATTTGGGGTGATCGCTTGGACTTGATTGGTAGCCACTGCCTTTTGTTTATTTTTTTCAATCGCTTCTCCTTCCTTTTTTTTCCACGCAAAGAATTTGCTTCCAAGTCATCAAAGCCCTTTTCCTTGACTTCTTCCGCATTAGGCCCAACAACGATCTGACCCAAAACTGTAATCATTCTTTCTGAAGAAAGGTAATTGGAAGAAATCTAAATTCCCGGGTTAATGTTGCGATTTGCCAAGACCTACACTTACTCATGGAATGTAAAACCCCAATCATTCAAAAGGGTAATATTTTGAAATAAGAAACGTTGGGGAAGATTTTTGCAACAAGTAAAAATTTAAGAAAGAAAATCAAAAAAAAAAAAGAAAACACATTTGGTGGACTGAAATGAGAATTGGGCCAGGCTTGGGCCCAACCAGAGGCGAGCCCAAGCCCGCACGCCAGACCGAGCCCATCTCTCGCGCACAGTCCAACCCTAACAACAAAATGGTTGAGCGCCGCTTCGGTTACCATTTGCTCGGCACGCTCCCCTAGGCGTCTTCTTCCTCCCGACCAATCTCTCTCACGTCTCCCTTCGCGAACCGGAGCTCGAACCTTCGTCGTCTCTTCTCCGACCACCCCAGCTCCCTCTTGTCCTGGTTCTCCACCTTCACCTGCTCCTGCTTCTTCACCGGCCTTCCCTACCCATCAAAACCCAGGCAACGCCCAATCTCTCGCTACCTCTCGTTCTCTCTTCGCACACCAGAGCTCACAGCTCACGGCATCGCCGCCCACCTTCTCCGACCTTCATCTCCAATTCCTTCTCCTGCTTCTCCACCTCCGGCTTCAACCCGCGACCAAACCCCTGCCAGAAAACCTCCTCCTTCAACCTTCTTCTTCTCCTTCCTTCGAAACCCTCGACAGAACTCGAGCCCCGCCGTGTTTCTCCAGAAAAGGTGAGCCATCTCGACCTCGCCATGCCTCTTCCACCTCTCCTTCCCGAGAATCGATCTTGTATGGCTTCGTCTGGCCGCGATTTGGGGCCGGAGAGGTTTGCCGGAACTCTCAGATCTCAGATCTGAGATTTCCTCATCGGCGAGCCCCTTTGGCCGTCAGATCTGGCCAAGGAACCTAGAGTTTCGCCCCGGCCACCCTTCCCTCGAGTTTTCGAGCTTCAGACGCCTCCTACGCCGTCAAAATCGTCGTCGAGTTCCCGCCGCTGCTGGATTCGCCGGAACCCTAGTCTCGTTCATCGTCGTTCCCAGCTCAGACTGGACGAGACCAAGAGTTGGGACTCGGGCCTGGATTCAATTGGGCCTTGGGCCTGAACTGGTTTGAGCCTCGAGCCTGAACCCAGTTCGGGCCTCGGCCCGGACTGAATCTGGACTCGGGTCCGGACTCGGGTCTGGATCCGGGTCTGGGTCGGGCATGGGTCGGACTGGGTCTGGACCTGGATCCGGACGGTTTCCAGATTCGGGCCGGGTTTCGGGTCGGACTCGGGTCGGTCGGGTCTGGACAGAAAGATTAAATTAATATTAATTAATTTGACTTCACCTTGGACTAATATCAGATACTTCTCGGACTTATCGTTTTAATTAAAAAGACGAACTAGTAATTGAAACAACTGTTCGATCTGGACCCAAACTGATATTGGACCTTTTATCTGTTAAACCCAGAGCTTGGACTTCGCCCAAGAAGATGGAGTCGGCCCGGTCATCAACAGCTAGGAGTATTATTAGAGGAAGACCAAAAGGTAGGGGAAATACTGAACTCCTCGTGCAATTCAATACTTAGTATGCCTATTAAGTTAATAAAATCGGAAAGGTCCTAGATTGCATATAGGATGCGAATAACTAGAATAATCGTCTTTCAATTACTAATAACCGGACGTGTCTAGTATGCATGCATAGGATGTGAACAACTAGTTTAACTCGCTTTCAATACTTGGGAAATTGCTTTACTGGTAGAGATGTCGTGATGAGCCCTCGGATTAGTTGTGTTTGCCTCACATGCATTGTCTGCTTAGTTTAAGATGAATTAAGGGCCTAACGAAACTAGATAAATTGAATGATTAATTGAATGCTCGAATGATTGAATGATTGAATGATTGATTGAATGCTTGAATGATTTAATGACTGATTGGATGCTTGAGTGATTGAATGATTGAACGGATGATCGAGTATGACTGATTGTGCCAAACGGTACGATCGGGTGATCGATGGACCGGTGGATCGTGACTGGTAAGTGTAAGGGGTAAATGGATATCTTTGGTGTGTTGTGATGACAGTGTGATTCGATAAGCGTTGGTTGTTTGATGTGTTATTGTGTGGTACTCTTATTCGTGTTCTTAAGATGTTTGGTTGTTTGGTATGATACTTACACCGGGGGGGGGGGGGGGGGGGGGGGGCTAATCCGGTAGTATCATAACCATGGAATATTGGTTACTGGACCATGCGGGGCATTAGTTGGTTAATCCTGCTGGATATTGATTGGAGGACCCTGCGGGGCATTGGTTGGTTAATTCTGTGGGATATTGATTGGAGGACCCTACGGGGCATTGGTTGGTTAATCCTGCGGGATATTGATTGGAGAACCCTGCGGGGCATTGGTTATTGGACCCTGCAGGACATTGATTATTGGACCATGCGGGGCATTGGTGGTGGACCCTGCGGGGCAATTGGATGGTTTATCCTGCGGGGAATGGTTACCTGTTGTTTCACCCAAGTGTATGCGTCCTGCAGGAGCACTACATTGGTTCCCTATGACATATGGTCCTTTGGAGGCATTTACGAGAATCCCGATGATAAGCGTCCCTCTGGGATTGTTTCCGGTGCCCCGATGCATGTGCCTCCTCTGGACCGAGTGAAAATCTGATATGACACGAATACTCTTGTGGATCGGAGTATGGGATCCGATGTGACACAAAGAGTATTGTGGATTGGAGGGTGGCGACTTCATGTCCCACGGCATTACTTAAACGCTCTATCTTCTATTGATTGTCAATAAATGCATTGTTTACTTTATTTTCTATGATTGTTACTGGCTCTTTGAAAGCGTTAAATACCCGTTTATTTCCGTATTTCAACATCTTCTTAGTTCTCCGTATCATTGAAGACCGAACGAAATTTTGAATTTCTATTTGTTAAACTTAAAGACCGTTATCCTTAAGAATGTGATGTTGTTCTTATCTGGCTTAGGTTAAAACATCATTTTGATTAAAAGTATTAATCGCAACATGTATTGTCTTGCTAAAGCTATTTTATTACTAAATCGGAGGTTAAACTGTTTACCTATTTTCCCTACTGAGCGTAAGCTCACCCCTATTTGTTTGATTGACTGTTTTTACAAGCGTACCTGTTGAGTAGTGGACTCGAGGCTCGGGAGCTTCTGTGCGTCCGGGTGCTTTTGTCTTTAGAGACGATTATGGTCCTATTTTGTTTACGAACCTTATGTTTAGATAATTTATTATGGAACTTTTACTTGAGATATTTGATGGAAACTAAACTTGGAGGATTATATTCAATTTGAGATGCTTTTATTATTATATTTTGTTTTATCTTCAAGTCACGTCTCGAGTCCGGTCAATACCGGATTTGGGGTGTGACATGGAATCCACACCATCTATACTTTCCATAATTGGTCTCCACCACGTTCCGTCCAACTCCGACAACAATTTAGTCGGAACAACTACTGTCGACACCACTTCTAATTCCGTCTGAAAGATGATTTCATCGATCAACAGATCGATCTGTTTGGATTTTAGTTTGGTTCGACTCTTACTAAACATAAAAAAAATTCCCAAAAGTGGTTTCGCTCTCTCCTTCCATAGATGAGCCCAAGGCTTCAAAGGTTTCTAAACTCCAGTCGTGAAACGGGACACCTTCCACTGAAACCCAACCGTGAAAACCATAATGAAGCGAGCTTAAAGCATCTCCCTCCAGTATCTGGAACCATCGTTGAAACCATCTTTAGTTCGTTTCCTTCATCGCTTAGCCGAACTTAAACTCTACACAATTTAGGAGGAAGACTCTGTTTCCAAAATCCCTGATATCCACATTGAATATCTCTTCTCTATCTAAGGCTTCTCTGATCGTTTTGGCCTCAAAATTTTCATCGCTAGTCCCAGCACACCTTCCTTTAACATTTGGGCCTTCTCTAGTAAGTAATGACCCATAACCATCGAGGGAGAAATAGTTCTTGAGGTCACCAAGTTGGGTGTGTGAACCGTGCGTTTCAAGGTTTTCTGCAGTTTCATCCTTCTATATCGTTCTCCTTCTTGTCTTTCCCAGACAACCAATAATCTCTTGCCACTAAGGACTCTTCCGTTGAGATTTTGGATCATTGCTATCGCTCCAACCCTTGATTTAGCAGTTATGAATCCAAATCGATCACCTTTGGTGTTCGTCTTAGGCTAAGATAACCTCGCTCCACCCTACCAAACTCCTCGAAGGTATGAATTAGCCATATCTCCTTGGCTACGATCGGTATGCCACATACAAACAACTTCACGCTCTTACCCGGAGTTTTAAGCCTCAATGGTGCTGATGGGGTCTCCTCTGCCCTCGATGGTGTCACAACTTGCGATGCCAACTTCCAGACCCCGATCCCTTCAACCAAAATGTCCTTGTAAAGAGTTGAGGGAGAAGAGTTCCTTTCCGCCGATCCACTGCCTTCGATTGCCTCTCCGATCACTCCCTTCGTTGCTCCTTCTTTTCTCTCAATTGAACCTTGTTAATAATTGCATTACTACGGAAGGCAATCACTTCTTTTTATTTAGATTTCAAACAATTAATACAACATACACCTGTCGTTCAAAAAATACAAAAACAAAAATCTTGTACGAAACAATAACTTTTACGATTCTCATCTCGTTTAACTAGACAAATTGACATATGTAAAATTTACTTGGTAAAAATGTCAACCGATTATTAAATTAAAACACGACACTACTTTAAACCAAGATGACCAGAAAGCCCCTTATTACTGATCCTCTTCGCAGGTCCTAAGGAGAAGCCACCCGGACCGTCGTCTCTTGCACAACACCTGCCGTCTCTGAAGCCGGTAGCGGTGTCTCCACCCCCTTGACCTCCTCCTCGGTCTCTGATCGATTGATTCTCATTTACTTTATTTGTTCTTCTTTGCAAAGTTAATGATCAATGATCGACGATTCAAGGATTTTTCCCAATGAGTCAGAGACTTTTATCGAGAGGAATCCCTGTGTCACATCTACCTAGTGGCGGTGCCACATAATGCCCAGGGGGCACGTGCCCCCCCCCCCCCCCCCCCACCCAATTTTTTTTTTTTCAAAAATACTCTTGATTCCTTCTAAATTTTGTAGTTGTGTCCCCCCTCACTTTTTTTTACAGTCCCGTATTGACACTGAAAACTTTCGGTGCCCCCTCACTAAAAGAGCTAGCTCCGCCACTGCATCTACCATCGTTGTTATCCTCATACACATCTCTCTGGTATTGATGAAGTCGGGTTCGATTTTCACCCGGACTATACGGGTCCTTTTCAGTGGGCTGAGCGGCGATTGAGCCACACCTTGAGCAGTCTTCACCAGTTTTGCAATCAGTTTTGCCAGTTTATCCGTAGATTAAAATTCATAAACCTGTATTGTTTTCCATTACTTTTTCAAAACGAAAGCCTTGCTCCCGAGTTTGTTAAGAGAACCTCGAACAAAATTTTGTCACTTCGTTTTATGCATGTTCTTCAGTGATCAGAAAATCTTTTCAACACACTACAATATATTCTGAATTCTGATCATTAATGAAATTTTCTTTTGCAAAAAAAAGAAAGAAAAAAAAAAGAGCCGTCCACCGAAGTCAAGTCAGCAATAGGCAAAATTTTCTTGCCGTAACATCTGATTCTCAGCAGCCCATTAATATTTATATTTAATTATTTAAACTCAAAATTAGGAAGGAGAAAAAAAATAGTTCTTTCTTCAAATCTCCCCATCTTGATATTCTTCTTCCTCCTCGGGGTCTCATCTTGGTAGAGCTCGCAAATCCCAAACCAGCACTCGCCAATGCCTGCCCACAAGCGCTCCCTGTCCGAGAATCGTGACGACCAAGACCCTGCACTCCAACACCGCCACGCCAAGCAGCTCCGCCACGAACCAGAATTCGACGACGAAGAACCGGGCAAAGAGCACCAGCTACGGAGCCACGAAGAAGATGAGGAAGTCGAGGAGGATGATGAAGAAGGTGGGTCGCTTCTCTTCCTGTCTTCACGGCTCTTTTCTGTGCTGTTTTGTGCATAGAGCATAGTTGGGTTGGTGTAAATAAATTTGATTTCGATGCGTATCGGTCTCGATTGATTGGAGTGATTTGCAATGTTTTTCAGATTCTGAGGTCAGTGCATCTTCCGGGACCGACGAGAAACCAGAGTAATTCATCTCTTCTTCACCTTCGATTCACAGCTGTTTGTGGCTCTTTCTTTCTTTCTTTCTCTCTTCGTGGTTCTGTCTCGTCACATCGGTTTTGGTGGAGTTATGGATCGCTTGTGATTTTTCCGCTTGTGGGTTTTGGTCAATTGTTCGTAAAGTGAAATGGGTTTTGTTTTCGCGGAACATTGGTTTTGTGTTTGTGTGTGTTTCTGGCTATGCAGTTTGTTTTGTTGTTTCCTGCATTGGTTCTTCTGTTCTTGTTCCGCTAGATTCGATACGTGAGAGGTGATTGCATGTGGTGTTCATGTCCTTGTTCGTGATTCTGGGTTTTTGATCTTCATGTTCGGATGCTTAAATGAAAGAAAAAAAACCTGTTTTGTTTCTCTCTGGATATATATCTAGTGATGCACATCTAGTATTTTTTCATGCCCAGCTCTTAATTTTCTTGTCTTAGCCGTGGAAATTCTTCACAGTTGCTTTGGCTTAAATGTCATGTTTGTGAACTTACTGTGGAGTGTCATAGAATGCTCAATTTTGGTAAGATCAATGTTCAGTCATCTGGCTGCTGAAGTTCGCTGGGCAAGTCAAACATTAGACATAAATTAGTGGGAGTTTGGTTAAAGTCAATGATAAAGCAGAGTTCTTAGTTACCTGATGGAGCTTAGATATCCTGGTTGCCATGTGAATCCTTTCACTTTTTGATTATAAGTGTTACTTATCTGTATTAGAAAAATGAGGCCTTTCTACGTGTTAGATCCCCTATATGGGTTCAGTTGAATTCTTGCTCTATAGTCCTTTCTCTTATAGCCTAATCCAATCATAAATAATTATTATGATAAGTAATAGCTGCATTTTCTTGTTTCTGCACAACCTTACCAAAATAGATTTAAGGGAAAACTATGTTTCCTAACCTTTACAAACGTTTCATTATCAGATCCTAACCCAGGCTAACGTTTGGTCTCAATTCCTAACATAATAGGTTTGGAATTTCTCAGAAACTATAAAAAGCCGTCCAAACTCACGATTCCGTCAACTCGTCGAGCATTGGGTTCGGTTGCTTGAGAACGAGGATAAGTTCAATGTCGAGGAAGGCACCATGGGTAATGTACGCCAACAACAACAACACTTGGATGAGTTGACGGAATCGTGAGTTTGGACGGCTTTTTATAGTTTCTGAGAAATTCCAAACCTATTATGTTAGGAATTGAGACCAAACGTTTGCTTGGGTTAGGATCTGATAATGAAACGTTTGTAAAGGTTAGGAAACAAAGTTATCCCTAGATTTAATTATTTTGTAAAAGTGAATGAACACTACATTTAATGTGCCAGGTAAGGCCGGCCGGCTTGACTGAGCACAACTTGCAATAGCTTGTTTCTGCCAGTCAGGCTTAGTTATTGTGATTTTGTTACTAGATTTGGCTAACAAGACTTATGATAAGCATACTGCCCAAAAATGAATTGTGATGGGAGGGAGGGCAATCAACAATTATATGTGTACAATAAGAGCTTTCGTTAGTAGTTTGTGCTGGAACCTTTTCTTTTATGCTGACAAGCTGAACTTATACATTATACTGGAGACATAGACTCAAAAGCATGCATACTCATATTTCATAAACAATGTGGGTCTGTTCTAGTATTGTTTACTTAAATTTCCTTGATAAAAAGTTGGGCAATATTGATTTGATTTGAAAAACTGTTTCTGAATGTATCACCTACTGTCTCGTGGTGCAAGTAGTATTCTCTCAACCATATACGGTATGTTCATGTGTTTGTACCGATTTGCCAAGTTTTTCATTATTTTTTATTTCTGGAAAACATACAGTCTAATATCATACATTTGAAACTGGTTCAAACACAAAGGAGAGTGTCGTTAAACGTTCAAAATCCAAAACAAGCCTCAGTTAAGTAGAAGATGTTGTGGGGGATGTGACTAAGGATTCATATAAGATAATAAGTATGAGGTCCCTGGTTCCAATCCCCACACTTGCAGTTATTGCTGATAAAAAAAAGTTGAAGATAGACATTGGCGAGCAAGCTGTCCTGATCCAACCGCTAGCTTGCGAGCATTGTGCTCCTCTTGTATTTGTTTATCTTGAGTAAAACAAGAATCTAACTTTGTAATCCTGCTTTTCTGTACAGATTTGTCATTGTGGATCTGCCAGAAGTTCGGAAGGATGTACAGTGCCCAATATGTTTAGGTATTATTTCATTTAAGTCCTTGCAGTAGAAAAGTTAAAGGGTTAATTGTCCAAAACTACATTAAAGTTTTGTCCACAAACGGATGCATGCATAAAGTTTTGTCCACGTTGTATGGTGCTTTGAAGTTTTGTCCACGCATTTGTGGGTGCATTGAAGTTCTGTCCACGCTTTTGTGATGCTTTGTGGGTGCATTATGTATTGCTCACAAATCTATTGAATCCGGGAAGCACTGCCCAGACCATCATTCTGAATATTCCCATTACGTCAAAACTTAAAAAGTCGTGGACAAAACTTCAGTGCACCCACAAAGTGTGGACAAAACGTTATGCATGCATCCGTTTGTGGACAAAACTTTAATGTAGTTTTGGACAATTAACCCAAAGGGAAATATTATAACCTGAAGTCTAATCCAAGCTGTTTCGCATGTTCCAACTATGATATGGCCGAATGTTTGTAACAAGTTTCGTTTCAATTAGTTGATTTCATATAATTACTAGACAGTGAACTTATAATTTGAAATTCAGTAACTTCCTACTTTTGTGATTCTATACTCAGTTCTTGGATGAATTTATTCAGTATATTGGGTCTCTAGTTCTTCATGATTTATGAACACTTGCATGCCCTGTAAAATTGAATTCATAAGCTACATTCTGATATCTTCATATCAATCTTGTATAGAAACATTGACAATGCCTTGTGAATGGACAGGGATCATTAAGAAAACTCGAACTGTTATGGAATGCCTGCATCGCTTTTGCCGTGAGTGCATTAACAAATCAATGCGTCTGGGGTATGTAATGGAAGTGTCTCACTTCTATGCTTACTGTGCTTGCCATGTCAGCTCAGTGTTTTTTTTTAATGTCTTATTTGTGACTATTGGGAATGGTTAAAGTTTATGACAGTGTCATGTGTATATTACTCTGATTTCGATTAACGGATTGGTGCCTTTTTCCAGGAACAATGAATGTCCTACTTGTCGTACACATTGTGCCAGTCGGCGTTCTCTGAGAGATGACCCTAACTATGATGCTCTTATTGCAGCTCTATATCCAGATATTGATCAATATGACAAGGAGGTACAATTTTAGTTTCTTTTCCCTTTCTTTTCTAGTACTTGGTTACTCAAACACTGAACTGCTTTGAGTGCCAAATGACTCAGGAATTAGTTTTTCATGAAGAGGAGAGGACTCGCAATAAACAGGTCAGACCTAAGGTTTTTTTTGTTCCTACTTAAGTGTATGTCATCATATCTGTAACTATGTCTATGCATGGTTTTCTTGAATACATCATTGTTTCTTCATCCGGTCTGATCAAGACATTAATTGTCACAAACCCCTGATTATTTCTTTTATCGTAGCCATTGTCAATACCAGCATGCTTAAACAATATGAATGTATGTGGGATGCACCAGATACCACGTTAATTTGCCCCGCCAGAGTTAACTAAAAAAAATAGCTTCTTGACATTCATCATGGCCATATCTGCTGCTAACTAATCTGATGCCACTCATATTTGTCTTGTTGAAGTTCCTACTTTATCATCATCTTGATCACTTCTGCTGAGTAGTTTATTTTATTTTGTCGTGCTTTACATAGTACTGTTTCTCGCGAATTGGACATATCTTTCTCACATGTTTGGGATTCTGAGCTTGCTCTTATGCAGCATGTTACTAGAGTTGTAATGTGAGGATGGATACACAGATAAAACTCCATGGCTTTCAGTAATTAAACTGCATTCCTGTTGCTGTGCACAATTACTAAAGGATTTCTTGGTTACCAATGAAAATTTGGAACTTTCAATCTTGTTCTTATATGATTTGCTAGGTATCAACTGCATTACATGGAGTTCTTTCTTGTATATATATATATATATATGCCAATAGATAAAGACTTTTAAGAACTGCCATAGTTTGCAGAATATGTTCTTGTCTCTGCTTCAGATGTTTCTTCTTGCTACAATATGTGTTCATCCATGATTTGCTGGACAGATTCAAGAAGCTATTGCCCAAATTTCTCAAAAACAGACAGAAGCTCTGGTTAAAAGACGAGTTTTGGGTAAAGATACAACAGGTGCATTTACCACAAGATCACAGCGCCGAAATGCTCAATCAAGAAGGAATAACTACAGAGGATCTGAAGACAATGAGGATGAAAATGATAACAATGAAGCTAAATATTCATCTTCTACTGATGAACTCTGTACAGAAGTCAGACATCGAAGGCAAAATAGGAGACATCCAGGAGCTCGCCTGCCCCGGCCTTCTCCATCAGCTGCCAATTCAGATGGCATATGGAGCTCAGAAATGCTTGGTTGGGGTAGGGGCGGTACTCGGAGTCATACACGCCATAGTGGCTCCAACAGTAAGAGTTCTCGGATCAGTAGGTTATCAAAGTTGGCTGATTATCTAAGGAGCACTGAAGTAAACTCTGATGAGGTATAATATAACATTGTTAAACTATTTCTTGAGTTGATATTAAGATTAATTCACCTGACATGGATCATTTGCTGATTGCATGTTCTTTTTTTATTTGGCATGGATTCTTTATGCAAGCTTTAAATTTTGCTATTAATTTGTCTTATATTTGCAGTCAGATGTTCATGTCATGCTTGTTTCTTCTGATACAAAAAGAACACCAAATTTACAGCAGCCTTGCCTTCGCTGCCAACCATGTTTGTCTATCAGACACCTATGTGAAGTAAGATTTCTCTCCTGCTACTTTATGTGTGATTATTCGGTCATATCTATATTAGAAACCTCAGTGATACATGTGGAGCTGGTAAAGCAGGGATCTGAGAGGCTATCCCCACTCAATATTTAAATGTTTTCTCTAATTGAGTGTTTTATCTAACTTGGTTTGCGCATATTGAATTGAGCACAGTATATTGCTAGCAAAATAGCATTGCAAACTGAAGATATTGAAGTGTTGGCAGTGAAAGGGAATGATAATGTATATCATGACAAGTTGATCCTGAACCCTTCAACCTTGACGAGTGATCCAGATCCTGTTTCACTTCTTGTGAATGATTGCAAAGATAGGCTGCAAACTCTTGAAGTGCAAGAAGCTTTGTCAGTACTTAAAACCAATTTTGCTTCCATCAACCATCATTTGGTGAGTACACATTCCATGTATTTCCTTCATATATACCATGTATTACCATTGTTAAGTTTGAGTCTTGGTATGAGGATAAAGGAGTGTTGATATACATATTCTATATTTACTAAATGGTATACTCTGTAGAAATGTAAATTTTTGGGCTTTTGTTTTTACTTGAAAGAGTGTATTGACTAAATCCATTTGTTTTCTTATATACTATATTTCATTTGGGTATGAAGTTTCAAACAACTAATTGGTTTGTCTTTCTTCTGTTACAGTTTCTAGCATATCGGCAAAAAGAGACTAATTAATGTTGTAAGATGACTACTGTGAGAACTCAATTCAAGCAGTTGTTCCTGTTGCAGTTTTGAAGATGCAGGATTATCGAGAGAACGACAACATCACTGTCAGTCAGTACCTGGTTAGGACATAGTTTGAAGATGTAGACTGAATTCATTCTATTGTTTCTGTTAATGTTAAATTCAATCACTTCGATTCCAGAATAAATGTAAATTTCTATTATACCAATACTACCAGAAAAGAGGATTGTTGTCTTAAAGTTACTAATTACTATACATATAACAAATGAGAATATTAGATTTTAGTTCCTCGATCTATAAGAATTTTTTTTTCTGTCAGTTCATAGCACGAGCCATGGTAGACAATAAAATCGACATCCCTAAGACTGTCTGTATTTGGTCGAGTTCCTTCAACAAACTTTCGAAAGCAATTTCACGTTCTTTTACCCCGCCTGCTGGAATCTGGAGTAACTCGCGAATACCTTCACAAACCTGCATGAAGAGAATCAAGAGATATTAGAAATGAGAAAGGTATTAATATGGGAGGCATTTGGTGAAGGACCTTCATCATTTGGTATTCAGTATACATCTCACTCTGAATATCTTACACATGTGAGCTCATTTTATTGGTTTCAGTGGTCAAATTCTAAACTTAAGAGATTAATCATAATGCAATGTGAAGATCAGAACGATGGGATGACAAAGAATTAAAAGAGATTAGTAGTACGAATAAGCATACCAGCTTGATTTGGGCTTTAATTGATGCTATGAGGTGAGTGTACTCCTCAATTTGCCTGTACATGGTTACTCTACATAATGAATTATGTGTGATCCAGAGAGATAGTAGACAAAAACTTTCAAGTTTCAAGAGATGGAAGAGAGCTGTACTTGGCTAATCTTTCTTCCCTCAGTGATATATAATTCAGAGCTTCAGACCAGGAGAACTCCACATGGAATCCAAGTCCAACATCCACAAAAATGTGTTTTGTGTCAGGCCTGAAACAAGCAAAAACAATGAGGGAAGAAAGATCAACTTCTCGGCAAAAAATAATGAACTGTTGTGAGAATGCAGAGCAAATACAGTCTCAAAATGGAAACACTTATTCATATATAATATATGAACAGGATTTGAATATAATGCATGCATGACATATGCAAAAAGGCACCAAAAATGTAACCGTGGATACTTACACCTCAGCTTGCATATATACTTCAGATCCAAGGTTGACCATTGTCCTAAAACTTGTCACACTGTTTTTCTCCAAATTTTCAATATTCCTTCGCAAATCTGAGCTACAAGTTTAAGGTTAAGTGAAACACAGACGTAAAAGGATTGCAAATGAGGATGTAAGGAAAAGGCACATTCCTCTCATTGACATTACTAATGGTGACCTTATTTAGCTGGATAGCTAGATGTGAGTGAGACGATCAATTAGTATAATATAAGCACTGCTATGAATAAATTCATTGTTTTAGAAATGATACAACACTTTCTGCTGTTCAAAGACCTTGTCCCTGTAAAGAAAAAGAAGGAAAAATAGCGAGGATGCTATAAGCCATAATGCGAAGTGACTTGATTGCAAATTGCAAATTAGAATAAACAGACTAATGAAGCTAGTGTACAAGGATCTCTAATGTTTGATTATAAAACAAAGATAAAACAAAAAGCATCAATAATACTAATAAAAATGGAGGTTCTGCTCTAATATTCTGAGGATGACACCAAACTGGAAGGAGCTGCCATACAATTTTGATATACTATGTACGATTAAGTAAAGGCAATCGATACACATAATAAGCTCAAATAAGGTAGGCATATCCATGACACAAAAGATATACCTTTGAGCAATAGCATGAACAAGATCTGGTTTCAAGCGGCGATCAACAAAATCCTCATATTTCTGCACTTTCTCCTGGCGAACACTTCCCATCTCAGTCCTGCTACACAATTACATTTACGTAAAACTAGGATCCCCACCGAGAATTCACTCCACTTCAGAATGGTATTAAATAGCAGCCATTACCAGTACAACCAGCCACCCAAATACAGTAGTCACTAAATAACAAGTCTACAACCCTCCTTAGCACCCTGACTTCTACTCCATCTCAGACTGAAAACTGAAAAGAAAGCTTTGAATTCAGAACCATTGATTTCATTCTTGCTACATAAAGTTCATAGTTAGGGTATGCATACCATAACAAGCTAGGTTAATTCAAGAGCTCCAACTTCCAATAGTTGACACGCAAATCTCAAACAATAAAACTATCTTCAGGTTTTTGAATCGAATGCAAGCATCCCGACATAAATGGAACTTTGGCTACATACCCAGTACCGAAAATCAGTGCAAAAAGAAAAAAAACGTATAACCAATCAATCTACTATTTTTTCAACTACCCATTCACATTTTTTGCTTGAAAAGATTGACCCAAAATTCGATTACACTGGCCGATTGGACGGTTCGCCGGAATTTTCTCCGGCAGCTATCAAGCAACCTTCCTCCTTATCTCAAAGTAGCCACAAATCCGAAGTAAGTCTCGGGTTTATTGTAGCTTAGAGAGAAAAATAATGCTTACGTGTTCGCATCTGGCTGTAGGAGAGGCGAATGAAGGTTGCGCCGAGCCATTGGCCGGCGGTCGGAAAGTTGAGATGGGTAGGTCGAGACGAGACACGAGACGCGGTGGAGAACTAGTGTGTGTGCACTGGTGCGTTTTACAAGGAGAACAAAGACCGAAGAAGGCTAAGGCTGTGGTTATTATGGAGGAACGTCGAGGTTATTTTTGGTATATCACGTCTATAGCTTATTCTGAATGTACCATATACATACATACACAGCAGTTTCCATTTTATACTTACAAATAAAATTTCAAAAGAAATATTCGTGGGATTAGACACTAGAGTGTTTGTTTGAAAGGAGATTCATTAATAATTAATAAACCTTACAGAGAGATACCTTACAGATACAGCAGCACAAGTGTTGCATCCACTGGTTGTTCTCGGAAATCCGGGAGACGACCAGTGAGATGATAGCTCTCGAAAAAGACGACTCAGCGTCTAGACAACTAAAAACCAAATTTTTCTTTCTTGTCGACGATCCAAACCGACCCGTCGATAGAGAGACCCAACTGGCAACGCCACCAAAGGTAGCAACAACACCTACCGGAGATCTTCTATTCAAAGACGGGTCTTTAACGGTAAAATTCCGGTAGGGTGACTTCATGGAAAACAAAACATACAGACAAACTAATAAAACAACAACATTGAAACGGAAAAACTCGGGGCCGGCCTCCGATGGTCGGGGCTGAGATCGAAGCGAAGGGGGAGGCGGACGACGCCAACGATGCAGAACTGATCCGCTTAGGGCAGGTGCACGGGATAGGCCGGCTGAGCGCGGTAAAGCAGGAGCATGTCGGCTCGGACTGCGACGCTCCGGCAGCATGTGGGAGCAGATCTGGTCGTCCGACCGGAACAGAGTGACGGGGAGGCTCCTCCGTAGTAGATCTCGAAATATTGTTGTTGGGGGATAAGGCCGGACGGGAGAACTGGTGGCTGGCATACGTCGTCGTCGGGGAAAGGGGTTGGTGGACAGGTTGGGTTGGGAGGACATGCAGGTAAGGGTGAGTCGAGAAGGGAGATCCGGTCGGATAAGGGACAAGATTGGTCGAAGCAAAACAAAAGGATGGGGAAGCAGATCAGAGTCGGTCTGTGGGTGAGCTGTCCGGAGGGGGTGGTGGGGAAAGAAAAAAGGGAACAGTGGAGGCGGGGAGGGGATGGGAAGAGGGGCGGCGGTGGTTGTCGGAGAGACCGGCCAAAACCGAGGGGGACGAAGGGGACGAAGGTCAGTCGACGGCGGGTAGCGGAGGTTGGCCGGCGAGGCTTGGGGGTCAGCTAAGGGATGCGAAAGGACCGGTGAAGTCGCCAGATCTGGCCGGGGTAAGGACGGCGGACGGTGGAGGGGCGTGAAGACAACGACGAGGGCGGCCAGTAACGTCCGGGGAAGGCAAAAGAGTTGGGGGAGGAGAGGTCGGAGCCACTGTGACCGCCGGTGGCGGCTGTGTCTTCTGCAAAAGGGGCTATGTCTTAGGGTTTCCCGCGAGAGAGAAAGGGTCTCAGATTTAGTTTGACTACTTTTTAGACACTAGAGTGTTGCATAAACGGATCAAGGTCAATCGTATAAAATTAAAAGTATATAAGAAGACAATATATGTGTCAACAAAAAGCTCTATCAGGGTTTTGATATCTCCTCCTTGCAAGCCGCTTAAACTTAGCCGATTATTGTCCTATCGGCGTTGTTTCGGTTCCTATACTCCGTTTTCATGGCGCTCATCTCACCCTCTCAATTCCTCTCGACTCGGGTTGGGGAGGAACTTATCCCGGGGCGGCGATCTCCCTCGCCAATGTCCTTCGACCTCCGGTGACTACGCCCCATCCGCCTCTGCACTCTCCGTCGTCTTCTAATCGATCATCTTCGTTGCTGAATCCGCCGCTGGCGTCTCTAAAGCCGCCGCCGCCGTCGCGTCCATCTACCTGACCGTCACCACCTCACCCTCCTCGACCACTCTCTTGGTTCTGGTTCCAGCTAATCGAGGGGGTCGCTTTTATTTTGCTTGATTTCGTTTTTGCAGGGTCAAAAACTTGCGAGCAGAGATTCAGGGACTGGCAAACGGGTATCAAGGACTGACCCTGGGAAGGGTCCCTGGTCGATACTTTGCCTCCCACCACTATTGTTGAAGTCCTTGGCCAGTTTTCGGAGCATGAATTCTAGTACCACATTCTCACCCCTCGTATTCTACCATTGCCTCTATGGCATCCAAATACCGTTTATGACGTTTCTAATGAAAAAAGGATCAGTGAATCATTTCTCTTTTGTCTAACCTTAGTGGCCAGGAAGTATGTTTCACTGACGTACATCGATGTTCTGATAAATTATTTATAAAATTGCACCTTTCGCTAAAAAAATGAAGACAATATATGTTTTGATTTTTTTTACTATACATTTCACAAATCGATTTTAGCCCAAAATGATTCTATCTTATTATCTTGTGAATAATTTTTTTAAAATAAATAGATTTTTTTATATCATAATGTATGAATTTATTGGAGAGAAATATAATAGTATATGTTACAAAAATACATGTAATAAGATATGCATAATAATAATTCTTACTGATTTAATAAAAAAAGGTTGTTGACACTTTTTCAACCAGTTATCTTAGACATTCAACATCCTTGAAAACGAAAATTCGTGATTTTTTAATAATGTTTTATTTATAAATATTCATCACACAAATAGAAAATAAATTCATTTATATTACATATGATCACAAACGTGACTCTTCTTTTCCTTCCATGAAGTTTAGGATTTTCAAGTGATTCAATGGAGTCGATACTTTGCAGCAAATCGGGCAGCAACCATTAGTCGAACGGTGAAGGGATGGAAGCGAGGACGGTGGGTGTACCATCTCCGGCGTCTCCAGCCTCACGATCTCGTGACACAAGTCGGTCTCCTGTCGTCCAATCATCGACTTCTGGTGATGCGATGAGGCAAGGGAGGCTAGATCTCATCTTCTCCGCCAATAGGATGGTGGAAAATGGATCTCAGGAAATCCCTAGAGGGAAAGGGGTTCGACGAACACAGGGCAGTTTGGTGGAGGCTTTGCGTGGTCTCGTGCGACGAACCCTGATCATGGGGCCGAGACCACGGTATCGGAATATCACTCAAGCAACGAAAATACTGAATCCGGTGGAGGTTGCATGGTCGGGACTCGTGGTCTTAGAATACATGGGGTTTTTCATTGGGGGCAAACCGACACGGTGGAGGTAGAGACGAAGGAAACCGACACAGAGCTATTGGTGGAGTACGAAGGACGTCTCCCGGAAGACCCTCTACTGCCGGTGCCGGAACCTTTTGGGGGCGCGATGATGCCTTAGGCGGAACGCTGGGAAGGACTTTGGCGGCGACGAGAACGAAAGGAGCACGCTAGGGTTTCGAAGCGGGGAATTGAGGATATGTGCCTTCATCTCCCTCTCATGGGCCGAGGTCTAGGTGGAATGGGTTGTACGGCCCGAGAAGATCAAGTTCGGGGTTTTGGGGTCCGAAATGGGGCGGGGAGGCCCATATCTTCGCTAGACTAGGGTGTTGGGCTGACCCGTACCACTTTGGTTGTGAGGGCGACCTGCGATCGAAATCGGGTCGAGGAGGATCCGGGTATAGGTTCGAACCGGAATCGGGGGGGTAACGCCTAAAACCCAAACATGACTGGGTGATCTTGGAGCAGAGGGAGCGACAATTGTAACGACGAGGACTTTAAGCACCATCGCCTCACCGAATGCATTTGAAGTGGTCCAATGAAGGGTTGGTCAGAATCACCGCCTCACTGGACGTAAGGCGGCAGAGGTTCTACCAAGATATGGTATGGTACTCCCTTCCACTCTCGGATACCAGCAATCCCGCGTTATGGAGCCCTACTCTCTTACCATTCTAAAGAGGACGACACACGCTGGCATCCCAGAAGAGTATCTAGTCTGTCACAGTATCTCTCCAAAAATGGGTCCACTCTACCCTAGCTTCTAATCCAGATTTGTTGTATCGGTGTCGATGGACGTTGGCATAACACCCCCTTCTGAACGTCTCAGCGAAGCGGTTCAGTGCCTTGAGCTAGTTCATTTTACGTTTCGATTCTTTACTTTTAGTTTTAATCTTTTAGTTCTTTATTTTTGGTGTTTGGTGGTTTTTTTGCCTCTCATCATATTGTATTTATAATATCAAATCGTTTTTCTATCAAAAAATAATAATTCATTTGTATTAGGCAATGTTGTAAAAATCCCCGCCTGGAGGCGCCTAGGCCCTGCCTAGGCGCTGAAATGGGCTCTGCCGACCCGATTTATTCTACTAGGGCGCTCCAGGCCGTTTGGGCGCAATATCACCGATTAATCCCCGATTCGGCCGATTAATTACCGCCTGACCGTTTAATTGAGCGGGTCGATCAGACGTCGGGTCGGATTCGTAGTTAAAAAAACAGTTTCTAACCTTCAGCAAACCAAGTGAAACCATAAAATTATGCTAGTTGATGGTCATACTTATTGATATTCTTTTAAGAATTGTATAATACTTTAGTTTAGTAGACTATTTATGTTTTTTAATATATTTAATGTTCGATATTATTAATATTTTTATATAGTACAATATAAATTTTGATAATATATAATAAAAAATAATAAAATAATAATCCGATTAATCTCCGATTAATCCCCGCCTAGCGTCTAGGACCCATTCCCGCCCGATTAGCGCCTAACGTTTTTTACAACCTTGATATTAGGTGAACCAATTGAAATGAGAAAAAGAGAAACTGCATATTAATGCCGTTTTTTTGTAGAAGAAAAAGAAAGTCAGATACAGTAAAGGACGAAAATACCCCAAGTAGGCCTGTCCACCGAGCCAACATGTGTTGCTTTTCCTCGCGAACCTCTTGCCGTAGCATCTCACTCTGAACTCTTCTTCTTGCTTCTTCCTCCTCTCCCTCGTCCTTCTCTCCCCATCCCATCGAGCTGAGATCGCTCCGCATTCGAAGAATCAACGGTTAAAAATGCCTGCCCACAAGCGCTCTTCGCCTGACAATCATGAAGACGAAGATCCCGTGCAAAACCACCACGCCAAGCAGCCACGCGACGCACCAGAATTCGAAGGAGGAGAAGCTGAACCAGAGGACCTACAGGATCTCCAGCGCCACCAAGGGGAAGATGAAGTTGAAGAAGAAGGTGGGTCGCCGTATTTTCCGTGCTTTCTGCCTCCAAAGCTTCCCTTCTGTTTGTGTGTGTATGTATATACACGTGATTCGTATGTGTATGTATATGCAACTTGGGTTTGTTGTGAAATTGATTTAGATGTGATGGGTCACAATTGATTCGAACGATTGCGATGTTTTCAGATTCTGAGAGCAACAGCGGCAGCACATCTCCTAGCAGTGACGAGAAACCAGAGTACTCTCTCCCTTACGCTTCTTCAGGCTTACTGCTTTACTTCTTCTGTGTTCAGATTGATGGGTTGCGAACATGTTCATAGCTCTATTTTGCTGTTTTACTTTGGTTGCCGAGAATAGTTGAGCATTTACCGACTTTTCTGACGATGGGTTTCATTTTGCTTGAAAGGGGATGAGGTTTGCTTGGGATTCAAATGTTGATGCTGGGTGGTGTTTTTTTGTGTTTGTTCATCTTGACATTTATTTCCTGTTTTTGGATTTAATGCACATACAAGAGGTGATCTTGTATGATTCATGTCTTCCTGCTTGTCACTAAAATTCACATCAGCCATAGTACAATGGTTCATAGTTCCTTTTGTTCAGGATGATATGATTTTCTGTCTCCACTTGTCACGGGAATCCCATCAATGTTGTAGAGTTCTTGAAGTATATATTGTGATTGATTTTTTTCAGTGGGACTGTGATCTGTTGCTAGAAGAGCAACATGGAGTATTTTGAAATCATGACTAGAAAAAAAAAACTTATAAAAGGGTTGAACTTTGTGAATTTTCTACCAGCAACATTGTACTTTGTAGCCTGATTCCTTCTAAAGAATGTAGAAGATACAGTGGCTCCTGTTTAGAGTGTGCTTACATGATTGAGGCTGAACCTTGAGTTTTTCAGCTTTCGGACTAGTCATCAACATGAAGATTAAATATAGATAGATTTTCTTTTCGACTCTCACCATGTCTTTCTGAACATCCAGCTGTTGATCTTGTGAACCTTGTACACCTTTCTATTTGTTATGTAAGAGTAGAAACTAAAAAAAGTTCTCTTCACTTTTCTTTGCAGATTCATCTCCGTAGAACTATCCAATATTCGTAAAGATGTACAGTGTCCTATTTGCTTAGGTAATTCTTGTTTTGAATCCTCTTCATCTCAACTATTATTATTTTAGTATTGTGTCCTGGAGATATGATGTATATTGTGTTCAGGATTATAAGCATGTATATTAAACTAAGGGGAGAAAGAAATATCAGTTCTAAGGCCATCTGCTGATTTTTAAGAGGTTTATGGTCGAATTAAAATTGGATAGCTTTTGGCTGCAGTTAAGCAGATTCTTTTTGTCATCATTCTTGAGTTAGTATGTAAGTACTGATATGTGTTGCAAACTACTCCCTATCCAAGAAATAGGATTAAAAATTGAATTCACAATGAAGACTTGCAGTGTTTACAAAAGCCTGTCAAAGGGAAAGGGTATGCATGAGCCTCTTATTAAATGAATAATGTTACGAATGAGAGTTTCTTTGTTTTTTTCACTGAAGGCTATAAAATTTTATCAATGTCATCTATTTCTTGCTAGAGTCAATTGGAGGTATGCCAAAATTCCTATTGTTTTGCACAATATTTGCTTCCAGATAATCAGATAGCAAGAGATGTAACCAAACTGGCCTACAAAAGGCTTCTGCAGAGCTGTTTGCATTCAGATCTCCTGTACAGATCCCTCCTTTTCTCTGCTTGCATAAACTGCCCTAAGCAGCAAGGCCATACTTTTATGCATTTGTAGACAAGGCATGTACATTCACATGCGTATTTCTACATACTTGCTGACTTATTCATATATAAACACCTGTATGTATTTATATGCAAGCTTCGTTATATGCGTATACACAAACTTGCATATAGATCTGCAATCTGTAACAAATGTGACATGCATTTCAATACCATATGGCATTGCAGATACTTGTTAATTCTAGATTATTTTTTGTTTATAAGTTCAGATGCAATGCTAATGTTAGAGTGCATACTTATATACATAAAGCTCATTAAATTTTATAAACTTTACCTACATTCTCTTATGTTCACATTAGTCATTTAAAAAAACATCGTAAAGAAACATTGTTAACGTCATTTGCGTGGACAGGGATCATTAAGAAAACAAGAACTGTGATGGAATGCCTTCACCGCTTCTGCCGGGAATGCATTGACAAATCTATGCGTTTGGGGTATGTAATGAAAGCCTTTTAATTCTGTGTTTATCTTATTCATCTCATTTAGCATCTTTCATAGTTCCTTTACTTTTTTCTTGTCTAATACTGATTCTGTGAAGATATAAACTATTGCTTGTACGTTAAGCGGCAGTTCCTTACTGGGGTTGATATTTTGTTGCAGGAATAATGAATGTCCTGCTTGCCGCACACATTGTGCTAGTCGTCGTTCTTTGAGAGATGACCCAAACTATGATGCTCTAATTGGAGCCTTATACCCAGATATAGATAAATATGAGGAGCAGGTATCAGTTGGTCCTCATCTCTCTTTCACAATTTTATTTTTCCTGTGCATTTCTGCTAATCAACCACTGATTTGACGGATTTGATTATTTATTTCAGGAATTAGCTTTTCATGATGAGGAAAGGAACCGCAATAAACAGGTGAGAAATTTCTATGTCAACTTTTTGCTTATTCTTTCTTATATCTATATATGATAGTGAGTATAGTGATGCATAGTGAAGAAGCACGTACATAGAATAGTTTGGTTAACATCATCTACGTTTATAAAGGGAATGGAAAGATTGATGATAGCTCATCATGACCATATATCTGCATAATACTACTGTTATATTATAGGGATAATGGCAAAAAAATACCTTGTACTATTGATTTTTTGCAGGTTGGTACCCTTATTTTCAAATCGTTGCGGGTTGTGACCATGAACATATTTTGTTGCATTTTTTATCGAATTATTCTAAAATTACAATTTTGCCCTTTACAATTTAAATTAAAAAATAAAAGTCAAGATTTTAATTAACTCAAGTAGGTTAGTAGAATGAAAATTTTAATTATGATAATGGAATTTGGGTAGAATTTGAAAACCCCAAAAAATAGATTTTGTGTATTTGTTTTTCTACCTTATAATTTTATTAGAAAATTTCAAGGGTAAAATTGTCATTTAGGAATATATTTACACAAAGTGCAACAAAACATAAGTTCAGGGCCACAACCCGCAAAGATTTAAAGATAAGGGTACCAACCTACAAAAAAAACTATAGTACATGATACTTTTTTGCTATTATCCCTACATTATACTGAATTGTAACTGTTTGACATGTTGTCTTGTAACAGTAAAATTAATTGGGACCATTATAAATTCTGAGCTATATTTGGTCATTTACTAAACTGCATGTGCATATGGAGAAGTCAAATTTCTCAATATGCTGTGTAGCTTGCTTGACATTCTGTATTCTTCAATGATTTGCTGTGCAGATTCAGGCAGCCATTGCTGAAATTTCTCAAAGACAAACAGAAGCTCTGGCTAGAAGACGAGCTTTAGGTAAAGATGCAGCTGGTTCATATCTGGCACGACCACAGCGTAATCATCAAAATGCTCATTCAAGAAGAAGAAGAAACAGCAGAGATGCTGAGTTGTTGAGATATGAAAACAATGATGATGAACATGATAATAATGAAGGCAAAGGTTCATCTTCTACTGATGAACGTTCTACAACATTATATCAACAGCATTATAAGAGGAGACGTCCAAGAACTCGCCCCCCTCAATCTTCTTCATCAGCTGCTAATTCAGATGGTGGGTGCCTTGAAAATGATTTAGATTCAAGCCGAGAAATGCTGGTTTGGGGTAAGGGAGGAGCTCGTAGTCATACAAGAAATGGTATTTCTAGTGGTTCAAACCATAGAAATACCCAAAACAACCGCTTATCGAAGTTGGTTGGCTATCTTCGGAGCTTAGAGGAAAATAAGGAGGAGGTATAGGTTGAGGAGTTGGACCATTTTTAGAGTAACGGTTAAAAAAACATCAAGCCTAAAGATTCTTACTAACAGGTAATTAATTTCCAAGGGGACAGACCTAAATCATGAATGCAATGTGCTTTGGATCTTGCTCCCTGGAGTTTCTCCAGTGTCTTTTTTTTGTATTCTATAACTTGTAGGTGGATACAAGTTTCTCCAATATATGTAAATTGTGATTTATATATTGGGTTTGAATGATCTGTTATTAAATTTAGTATCTTTTGTTTGCAGTTGGATACAAAGTCCCAAGTTTGCAGCAGCCATAAGTTTGTCTCTTGAACATCTACTTTTGGATTGTGGCAACCTGGAGAAGTAGAGTTTTCTTGGTTGATAAATTTAACCATAGCTGAGCTGTAAATTCTGGATGAGCAAGAGAAAGGTAAATTATACATTTAAAAGGACCCCCCTCGGTGAGTTTACTTTTAGACGGGATGGTAAATTTAATAATATAACCAACGTTTAGCTGCAAATTCTGGACGAGCTTGATGAGCAAGAGACACTTGGCTGAACAGTTAAAAACCCTGCTTGATATTTCTAATTTGTAGAAATTATGTGCTTTGATTGTGATGATTTCTCATAACTGTAGAAAATGTTGTGTTATGTCAGACAAAAAGATAGTAGCAACCCATTTAGTTGCATAGGAACATCAGGTCACTATATATGTAAATGTAACGCACTTGAAGAATTCATTTCCATGATACAACTCATATTTGAACTTGATTTACTTTTGTCGAATTTGCCAGTGTTCCTATTACAGGGTTCAAGAGGTTCTTGAACAGTATCAAATTCTACCAAGACACCCTTTCACCTCATTTTAGCAGCAGCACTGGACGTTGCTGCACCCACAAATCTTCGCCTTTCCCTCGTTTCTAACACCTTTAGTTTTGGGGACTTTGGCTCTGTTACTTCCTTGGATGACCTATGAAGAAAACCAGATCTTGACAAATCAATATACATGGTATTGTATAACAACGGCATTGCAGAGAGGACAGTTACAAAGAAAATTACTTCTGGGGAAGAAAAGGCTGGCTGAACTTAGGTATAGGCCTTGCATGGGGAACCAACGTCCTTCTCAACTGTTTCAATGCCTTCTCTTCTTCCATCTGCAAATTACAACCCCATTTGAACTTAGAACATTCACACCACTAGCACTACTAATGAAGTGAACAAATGAGATTGATTAATACCATTCTTGCGGCGTCGTTCTCTTCTCTATATCTCTTGTACATCATTTCCTTATTCTTAATCTGTATTATATTACCAACTTGTTTCATAAGTACCCATTGAGAGAGGATAATATTTAATGAATACATAACGGGAAATAGATATACCTTTTTATCAAACTCTGCTCTATCCATGGCTCTATGATTCACATGGAGATTGAAATCCTCAACTTGGGTAAGGGGTCTGCGATCCTTCTCTGGAACTGGTATTGGGTCCCTGAGCAATGAAGAAAATTAATCTGAGCATAACTTGATGGTAAATAACTAGACCTGTTCATATTAGATATATATCTATTGAATAGTGTGCTTACTCTTTGAGAATTGGCTGGGCCTTAAACATCCTTCTTTGTGCTTCTTCCTTTTCCATCCTTTTCCTTTCCTCCAATTCTCGCTGTTGTTCTTCTTCATGTCTTACAAGGCTCTCCAACTGGAAAGGTTCTGGCCTTGTGGGTTGTTTGGGCTCTGGTTTTGGAGGAATCTGCATACAAGGCATTTATTGGTAGCATAGTAACAGTTAGCATCTGATCATCATCTCCATAATGAGAATCTTAGCAAGCGGTAAAAAAGGTCTTACAACAGGATAATCGGTTGTGTAAGGATATGGGTTAGCCTTGCGAATCCTAGCTTGTTCCTCTTCCCACTGCTTCTGCATAACTTCAGTGAAAAACTTCCTCTCCTTCTCAGCCCCTCTTTCCTGGAGTCATGAAAAGCAACACTAAAGCAACAGGAAGAAATAGGAGTAAAAATTCCATCAATAGTGAAAGGCCAAGCATGCCACTGTACCTCAGTTTGGAGATGGAATGGATTTGGTCTTGTGTTTCTTGGTATCTGATTGGCATGGCAAGGTTCCGAATTCAAAGAAAGCTAAGAAGAAGAAATAACATGGTGAGAAACAATATTTATCGATAACAGGAAGACTGATCAACAATATCCATTTTGATTGTTGTACCTTGTCGAATGAATCAACAACAGTAGCAGGAGGAGGCGGAATCCTCTCATTTGTTGCAAAATGGAATTCCCGAGGCTTGGTTATTTGCTTCTTTTCATTACAGAAAATTCCCAGGCCTCCTTTGCTTTCAAATATCTACATGGACAATGATAATTGATATCAATTAGAGAACAAGAACCAGCATTCTGAAGTAGAAATGAAAAGGGTGTGAAAGATACCTTTTTATTCAAAGGCTTGGCTCTGAATTTGGGAATTTTTTCAAGTTCCTCTAGCTCAAGTTCAGAAGAACTTTTCACGTTTAGTGGACGAGCCCTCTGTGACGTATGGAGGACTGGGGATTTGGGATTAGTTAAACATGGTTTCCATTGATTATGCTGCTGGAAATGAAACACAAAAAAATCATTAGTGTTTGCAAGGATGAAGAATGATGAAAAGAAGCTCTCTTGGCTGAGGTGATAAACGAACTGCATACCTGATGAGACTTCTCAGTTGAAGCCACTGATGCTGATTCTGCATTCTGATTTGCCCTTTCCATTGTCACCAGATGGAACTCCTGAAACAATTACAACCGTCCCATAATTAGCATACAAGCTACATTTGTTTATCTAGTGTGATCCAGTTTGTAGTAAGGTACCTGAAACTGCGGAGGCTGAGGTACAGTTTTTGGTAATGCAGGTAACGTTGGAGCTTTTAGTATCTGTATAAACATATACAAACACATATTAAGTGATGGTAAACAAGTGAAAAGGAGAAATATGTTGCTGGTAGCAGCAGTTGGTCTAGCCCGGTGCAGCATAAAATACACGGGCTTTTGTCCAGAAAAGATCCTAAAAACAGAGAAGACAAACAGTGCTAATAACCAATCTGTAGTTACTACATAGCTGTAGGAGCTAAAGAGCAACAACAGCTATCAGCTCTTCACTTTATATTGCAACTCAAAATCCCACTATTCAAACTTAGGAAACTCTGACTCATACATCCTCAGATTCTCTACATAATCAACTATGAAAGTAGAATATAAACTTTCACACCTTCTTGTTCAGTGGCCGAGCTTTGAATTTCGGAATCTTAGCCATCATTTCTTCCTCAAGCTCAACAGTACTCTTTACTTTGACAGAACGAACCCGCTGAGATGTTTCAAAGTCAGGTTCCTTGGGCCTCGTCAATGTAAGCTTGGGCTTCACCTGGATGTCAGAAGTATAACAGCTAAGTACATGAATATAACCAGAAAAAAGAAAGAAACGAATGATGGTGGTCGTTGTTCACATACATGTGAAAGAGAACTGTTGGGCTTTGGGAGTGACAAGTCTCTCGTACTTGACTGGAACTTCCTCATCATCTCTGCCATTGAAACAAATGGCGCAGCTGGTTCACGCACATAGACCTTAATTGCAAAAACATTTGACAAGTCAGACACAAAATTACATTGAACTTCAGGTTTATACAGTCAACAATTTGGGAAAAACTGTAAACCTTTCTGTTCTCTTTGCTAGTTTTATCAGAAGCCTCGGAGCATAAGCTGGAACTGCCCTTACTAAGACCCAGTTTGGACTTGTGAGGCAAATTTTGGGGTTTGATATTTAGGATCTGCAAAGTTTGGCAAGGTGAGTAAAAGGAGAACCAAATGAGGCAAACATGAACAAGTATGTAGCAGCTACAAGTAAAAGAAGTAGATAATAAGTACCTGTCTAGACTTTCCGCCATCCAGCTTCTGACGCTTTATGGCTTGATTTTCTTGAGCAAGAATGGGAGTCCCAGCAGTGATCTTTGAGTTTGTATCCCTACACAAACATAAAGGTCATAACACTCAGTTAAGCTCAGTAGCATATGATTAGCTTTCTGAGACAAACCATGATTTGTGAAGATGCTAACAAACCTTCTAACACTAGATGCCTTGACGCCTTTTGCTCGTGATGATTGTAACTTATTTTTTGGCTCAAATGCTGATGGGTTCTTTAACAAACTAGCTATCCTTCTAGCAGTCTGCTGCTTCTTGGAATTGGTTACCGGTTCTCCTTTTCTAGCCGTTACCTGAGCATTTGGAGTGCAACAATCTTTGGTTCCAATTTGAACTGAGGAGATGCTTTTGTCCTTACTATCAGTGAGTTCAGTGCTCACAAGGGATGAAGTTCTTCTGTCGAGAGAAACTTCAATCAGCATGAAGCAAAGGCAAAATGTGTAGAAATGAAATGACAATTTTGAGACTCAGAGTACCAACCATACCTTCCAATTTGTTGAGTGCATGCAACATCTTCATTGCCTTGGTCTGCTCTACATGTATCCCTACTATCAGCAGAATTCTGAAAATGGCACGGTAATTAGAAAAGTATATAAACCATTAAAACAAAAATATACCAGGTTATAATTAATTACCCCATCACTGACAAGGCTCGTGGTGTTTTCATCTTTGGTATCACTGGGTGTTACTTCTTTCTTCATATCATCAGCTTTAGATGCATAGCTTGTGCCTGCTGAACATGATGCTTCCAAAGTCTGCAACAACATAACAATATTTACCCATCAATGTTTCCCGATAATTGGAGTTGGATAGGAGAGCTGAGATACATGGAATCATCATCACCTTTTGCATGTTGTCTGCTTCACTAAAATCACACAAGCTTTCCACTGTGACAGATCTACCAGCCTTGATTTTCGGCATAAAAGCTGCATATAGAGACCCATAACAGTTTTAGATGAATAGATATAATATGTCTGCTTCACTAATCAAGCATTCACGAGCTTAACCAAAATTCAACTATTTCATTATTAAGGAAATCATGTCGTATTAGTGACAACAGAGAAAATTACTTCATTAGTTGTATGTATTTTAATTTCTAATTATGATTTTTTTTCATTGCATCAAGACATATTACTAATCCACAACAAGAAGACTAAGCAGGAGATCACATTGAGATGCTAGCAGACAATTACTTTAAACCTCCCCCAAACCTGTTTGGTTGCTAAGGAACTGCACTCAGAACAACACCCTGTTCTGTTGCCAATAAACAGTGGCAAACTGGCATCATCTTCAATTCAGATTTCAACCTAACATAGTTTCATAAGTTTCAAGACCATAACTTTCCTACAGATTCTATTATAAAAATTCACCCCCAACCATTTCCCTCAAGTAAAAATAATCAAATGTCACTGCACGTACCCAATTCCACAGACCTAATTGAACTCAGTTTCATGGCCATAAACTTTCTATACTTGAGAACCATTTCGCTGAAGTGAATCAAATGCCACTCCGCACGCCCAATTCCCTATAAACCCTAACATGCGTTCCAGAAGGCTCAATTTGGATCATTTCAGTTGCAAATTTTAAATATTGATTAGTAGATCCTAATCAAAATCAAAGAACATCAATAAAAGATGCACATACGCGAAGGGGGCAGCAGATAGCCGTTTCGAACCACAGAACAAGAAAAAGAAGAAGAAGCGATTTGATTCCTTTCAAATTGAGCTTTAAAAGATTAAATCGAATAAATCTCAAATTCAGTTCATATAGCCCCAAAGAATGAATAGAAAATCTTAAGCAGCATGAAGAAGAGGCGCATACGCGAAGGGGCATAGGCTAGGGCAGTTTCAAACCAAAGCTCGGCCTTGCGAGCGTCCTGGTCGGTCTCGCCCCTGACAAAATCGAAGAACCTCGGCGCAGAGAACTCGTAGATCTCGTCTATCATCATCATCATCGTCCCGGAGCTAGACCCATCAACTTCAGCCATGGGCGATTAGTAGAGGAACAAAAGGGTCTGTGAGTGACAGAATGAGCACAAGAGATAGTGGAGGAGTTTATTTGAAATCAGTGTAACGGTCAAGTTTTTAATTTGGAGGCTACATGTCTCCAACGGCTATATTTAGTCTCCTCCCCTTTCTTCACTTGCTCGTACTTAAAGTTTTTTATACCCGTTTCCTTTCTGTGTTGTTCACTGGTACCGACTGTTGTAAAAGGCGGGCGTCTAGCCTGTTTAGGCGCTCAAAACGAAAAAAAGTCACGATTTGATTGAGTAGGGTGGAATGGGGTGGATTGGGCGGGACTCAGGAAGACGGGCATAGGCGGGCCGAGAGGGGCCTAGGCGGTGCGAATCCATGTATTTACATTTTTAGTTCATAACTTTCACATTGATGAACAAATGGTTCTAAGATGACAAAATTCACGTAATAATTTGCATATTCTATATATTTCAAAAGAAAAAAAAATAGAAATTGTTTTAAGTTAATCACATAAGATCTTGGTGTTGAGATGATCATTTTTTTAGCGAAAGGGGCAGGCATTTTTAAAACAAGAATAGAAGAGTCATTACGATGACCAAATCCCCCAAAAGTCTTTGGATAAAAAACCGTAAGACATAAGGACCATTAACCATACAATAAGAGACAATGTTAAGAAAGCATGAAAGTTGTTTGAAACTAAAGGGCATAAACTGACGGGGACCGCTCAAAGTAATGCCTAAACGTTGCTTGGTTCTTGGTGATGACTCTTTTCGTCGTGAGGAAGGCGACCAAACTTGAACTCAATAGTTTTAACGAGAGGTGAAGCTTGAGCTGGGGACCGATCCTTGAAGCCATGGCCATGAAATTCTATCATTCCTCTTGGTGGGGCTGTTATTCCGCCCTCGCTTGATCTTCACGCGGCTCTCTCGCGATGTCTCTCTTCTGGCCTAGACTCACAGATGGGCCCGACATCGTCGTAGATGGGATAGGCAGCTTCGCAAATGGGGACAAACCTTGGAAGGCCTATCTCTGAGACCCGCTTGGCATCTTGAGAAGGTGTACCGGCCAAGCTGAACTAGATATATATACACACTATCAAATTGCCATGAGCTTAACACAATTTGTTGCAAACCCAAAAGGTATACACTATCTTCCCTAATAGATAACTGTTAACCAAAAGTAAAGGTGTAATACAAGGGATTTTTCATATGTTTGCATCACATTTTTTTGTTGCTATGATCATACATATATATACCCAATATTGGATTTTGTTTTCAATTTTGACGGCTTACTTTTCCAAATTATTTTGGTTTGAGCATTTTTGCAATGAAGTTGATAAATTGATTGTCATTCCTTAAAAAAAATACTAGTGTATTTATATATAAATATCTGCACTTCTTTTCTTTGGTTTGGTCCATTGTTTTTTATCCTTGTTTTTTTATAAGCTCGAAATATTATTAGTAAGACTAATTCCAAAGAGGAATTAGAATGCCCTACTTCAAAAAGAAACAGGGAAGGGACCAACGATTACAAAGGGGCTCCAACAATGGGAGACAAAAGACATAACCTTTAAAAAGAAATAAAAACAAGGAACTGAAAAAAACAGAAAAACTCCGCCAAATCCTTGACACACGAGGTCAACGTCGGGTCTTCGCATCCTTCTTGGCAACCAACTCGAATTGAAATCCATGCATCAGTGCCCTATGACGATGCTACGACCTGAGCTTTTCCGAATCGCACTTGCTCAACTTGTTTCCCAATATCGACAAACGGATAAACCTTTCACGATAAGAGACCTTTGGTTTACACTGAAGGTCATAAAACTCCGTCAAGTGTTTAGGGGGACGCCTTACACGTGATGACTGTATGAGGACATCCTTCCACGGGGATGACTGACCCGTGGAAACGTCAACAGAATCAGCTGGTTCTGTTGAAAAGGACTCTGATCCAGGCCCGACATTAGGCCCAACTGATTTAGCTGAATCTGATCCAAATCTTTGAATAAGCCCTGAAATAGGCCCATCTGAATTGCTCTGGCCATACCCAACCAAATAAGTCCCACTCGTACGCCCATCCAACCCACCAATGCCGCCATCGAAAACCTTGTCTTCCTCGACTCGACCAATCTCTCTAGAATCAAGGTTAGAGACGATGGCAATCTCCCCACGCGATACGAGATCGAGAGAATCCCGCAATCCAACCTCAACCGTATCAGGAATTGACTTTGAAATCACATCCGTAACAGCCAGTGTAAGAACCGCCCCCGGTCGATCCCGGTCGAAACGGTGATTTCTAGACAGGTTTGACTTTCGGCCGGAAAAAGTCAACCGAAGACTCCGGAAGTCACTCGGGGCTTTTCCGGGGCCCAAAAAGCTTAGCCGTCATCACAATTGGCTTAGTTGGGCCATTTCCTTTCGTTTGAGTATAATATTGGGAAAAGTCAACTTTGGTCAAAACTGGACTTTTTATCGACTAAAGCCAAATTAATTAAAGTGATGGAATTTAATTTGGAGACTAATGGACCCTACTTGGACACATGTCCATAAAATATTGGAAGAGAGGAAAAGGGGTGGTCTTGGACCATTATACCCTCCTAAGGTCCTTTAAGTAGGAAAATATTTAAAGGGGCTTTTGGTCCTTTTTCAATTAGGTCTACTAAAGAAAAAGGGAGCAACAATTTCATCATTTATGCTAGTATTGGCCGACCATCTAGAGAGAAAAGAAGGAGAGGAAGAACAAGGGAGCCTTGAAGACGAAGAAGAAGAGAAAGGTGCCTCTTGATCCAAGTGTTCATCATCCCTTCTCCAAAACCCTCCCACCTTCTTCATCTCATCTTCCTAGAGGTATGTATGTTCTTAACTCTCCATTTCAAGCACTTCCATTCCTTGGGTTTTTCCTTGTTTTGCTAGAAGTTGTTGGATTTTGATTGGGTTGGTGCTAGATGTTGTTGTTGAGAAGTATTTGTTGGTGGTTGATTGAAATCCTTGGGTTTTATTGATTTTTGGAGTTGGAATTAGTTTGGATTGTTGAGTTTTTGATGATTCCTACCATGGGTAGAGGAGCTTTGGAGTTAATTATCTGTTTTGGGAGTTTTGGTTGACTGAAAATGGAGTTTGGAGGTGGTTTTTCGGGAAAAAGGGGCTGGAGGTTGAAGAAGGGCGAATCTGCCCAGAACTGCCACGGATCCGTGACGGATACCGTCATGGGAGGCGTCACGGCTCGGTGAAGGAGTCCGTGACGGAACACGTCACGGTTCCGTGACGTCATCCGTGATGGGTGGTGTCATGGCTCCGTGACCCATTCCGTGGCAGATCACTTTTGGGTTCTTTTGGGGTGTTTTTCATCAAATTCGATCTTTGTTATGAACTGGACTTTTGGGGATGTTTTTGGGACTTTACTTTCCTTTTGGTTAGACTTTAATTAGAGTTTACTTGTGTTCCAAGACCTTGGAATCGAGTTCAAGGGACGAAGACCACTCCGGAACCCGTGTGAAGAACGGCGGAGAGGCTAATCAAGCTTTACAACAGAGTATTATTAGAGGAAGACCACAAAGGTAGGGAAAGTCTTAACTTCTCATTTAAATAACGCTTAATATGCCTATTAGGTTAATAAAATTGGAAAGGTCCTAGAATTGCTTATAGGATGCGAATAACTAGAAAAAATGTCTTTCAATTATTAATAACCGGATGTGTCTAGTAAGCATGCTTAGGACGGAAATCACTAATGTAGCTCGCTTTCAATACTTGGGAATTGATTTACTGGTAGAAAGGCCATGATGAGCCATCGGATTAGTTGTGTTAGCTTCACATGCTTTGTTTGCTAGTCATTAGGATAATCAAGAGTCTAATGAAACTAGATTGAGTGCATGCTTGAATGCTTGAATGATCGAATGCATGCTTGAATGATTGAGTGTAATTGGTTGTGCTAAAGGATATGATCGGGTGAGTGATAGACCGATGGAGTGCGAATGGTAAGTATGATGGTAAGTGTAATTGTGGGTATGAATCCCGTGTGGTGTGTATTGATGAATCTGTGAATTACTAAGTTTGATCATGTTGATTTGTGGACCTTGCGGGGCATTGGTTATTGAGCCTGCGGGAAATGGTTATGGACCCTGCGGGGCATTGGTTATTGAGCCTGCGGGTAATGGTTATGGACCCTGCGGGGCATTGGTTATTGAGCCTGTGGGAAATGGTTATGGACCCTGCGGGGCATTGATTATTGGACCCTGCGGGGCATTGGTTACTGGACCCTGCGGGGCAATTGGATGGTTTACCATGCGGAGATTGATTACTTGTTGTTTCACCCGAGTGTATGCATCCTACGGGAGCAATACCTTGGTTCCCTATGACATATGGCCCTTTGGAGACGTTTCCGAGAATCCCGACGATAAGCGCCCTCAGGGGTTGTTACCGGTGTTCTCGACGTTATACGTCTTTGTGATGTTATGCGTCTCCTCTGCACCGAGAGAAAATCCGACATGACACAACGAGTATTGTGGATCGAAGGGTGGTGACTTCATGTGCCACGACATTAATTGGACGCCTGTTTTCTAATGTCTCTTTAAAGAAATGCATTAATTCCCTTATTTTCCTTCTATGATTATTGTTGACCCTTTGAAAGTGTTAAACACTCGGTTTGTCTCCGTATTTCATCACCTGTTGGTTTCTCGTTTTATTAAGATTTGAATAAACTTGTGAACTCCTATTTATTAAATTGAAAGGTCGCCTTGGTTATGCATTTTCCCTACTGTGCGTAAGCTCACCCCTATCTGTTTATAACTGTTTTACAGGTTTGCGTGATGAGTAGTGGACTCGAGGCTCGGGAGCTTCTATAGTCCAGGTGCTTGTCTCTAGAGGCGTTGGTCATATTTTTGGTCATGAACCTTTGTTAAGGAATTTATTACGAGTTTTATAAACCTTTTGTTAAAGAATTTATTATATGATTTGATTTTGGATATTCTGATTGTAGTAAAGTTGGAGGTTTTTTTATTGGCTTTATGGTATTTTATTGTTATAATTGCTTCTTCCTTAAGTCACGTGTCGAGTCCGGTCAAAACCGGATTTGGGGCGTGACAATTTTGTATCAGAGCCTGGTTTCATTTTGAACTGGTTTTCAAAACCTCGGACCGCACGTCAATTAGGTGGGTAGAGTTTGGGAGTCTCAGTCTTTAGTACTCAGTGACGTAGTCGGAATTATTCGATACGTAAAGTTGGGACGATAACAGTTCTTATGATTTGAACGCCTTGATAAAGGTTGGAACTTTTGATATTATGTGATTTGCTTTACGCGTGTCGTATGCTCTAATTGCTATGCCTCAGTGATTTGGGATGCCAATGGTTGAGATCAAGGTTGGTCCAACGAGTGGTGATCGAACTATTATGAATTGGTTGTTGAGTGAACCATTTGTTAATTGCATTGCCACCTTGGTTGGCCATTTCCTTAAATTCTCAATTTGAAGTATTGACTTGTTCAATGTTTGACGTGTTTAAGTGACCACCGTCCCTCGAGAATTAAAGTTGAAAGTTGACCCATATAGGGAAGTTTAAACAAATAAAGAGTAGAACCCGAGTATTCTTGCACTCTTTTTAACGGTGTTGTGTACTGATTGTATTGTGTACTTTGCGGAGCATGAGAACTCTGCGTACTGATTGTGTTGCGTACTTGGCTGAGCATGAGAACTCTGCGTACTGATTACTTTGTGAATTTGATTGGTAAAATGTCCCGCTTAAGCGGAGGGTTAGTGGAAAACACGAATAGGTCATGCCAAAATTTCTGTAGAACTGAAATGTTTGCACTATCACGGGTTGACTCAGGGGCGCCACTGTAGTCGAACGTGATGGTTGGATGTCAAGTGGTTACAACGAGATTCGGGTACGCCTGAATCGGGTTGTAACGACGCGATATCGACATGAAGGTTGAATAAAAGTTAAAGTGTTGAGAACTTGTGGAAAGGAAGGAAATGCTAAGTTTTGATGAAATTGATCATGTTACGATGCTAGACCCCACGGATTGGGAAGATACCCGACTGAGGGGTATGTCTGTTGCCTTGTGCCTTGTATGAATTACTTGAGACTATTCCTCCTGTGGGAGTTGACTGTTTGATTTGATTGAATCCTCCTGTGGGAATTGATTGATTGATTTGATTGAACTGTTGATTGTTGTTATGAGACGCATTGAGATGCGGCCTTGTCTGCCTATATATAAAGTATTATATATATCTACTGAGCCTAAGTGCTGTTTGGTCTTGTACGACCCTTGTGGGATGCGCGTGAACGCTCTTGTGTTTGATCGAACCGTTGTTCTAAACTGGGAACTGAACTTGTGCGTTATCCGTGTAGGCGGGTAGACAAAATGCCTCGTATGTACGTTCCGAGGGGTACCAGGAGCCGCCCAGCTAGGGGCCCGAGTCAGACACCTGCCCCTGAGCAGGCAAGGGCAGCTGACGCCCAGGGTGCTGCTTTCACAGAGCATCAGAGTTTTGAGGGTGGACCATCAGAGTTACCACCTAGGACTTCTCCAGTAGCTGAGACGACTCAGAAGACCCCTCTAGAGGAGGTGGTTCGTGCAGTGTTGGCAGCCATGAGCGCGCAACAAGGGACTGCAGCACCGGCACCAGAGCCCGTGCCTACTGCCGCAACAGTCACTAGTGAGAGGTCAGGCCAGCTTGACAGCTTCACGGCCCAGGCCCTCAGGGATTTTCGTAGACTCGGCACACCGGTCTACTCCGGGGGAGCAGACCACGAGGCAGCATCAGTATGGTTGGAGCGGGTTACCCGCAACCTCGATACCTCTGGAGTATCTGAGGGACATCTGAGAGTATCCTTCGCTACCTTTCAGCTCGAGGGAGAGGCCTACTATTGGTGGCAGTCAGTGCAGACTAGTGTTGGAGATGACTATCAGTTATTCAGCAGGTTGTTCCTGGAGCAGTACTTCCCTCGATCCAATCGAGATGACAGGCGCTAGCAGTTCCTGGAACTGCGTCAGAGAGGACTGAGCGTCTCTGAGTATGTAGTGAGATTTACTTCCTTAGCCCGCTTCGCACCGGAGCTCGTGCAGACTGAGGAGAGTCGCTGCAGGCGATTCGAGAACGGGCTCATCCCGTCGATTGCTGACAGGGTCATCGCCTTCAGGACCGATGTGTACTTTACACTCCTGGATCAGGCTTTAGCCATAGAGAGGCACTTCAGAGAGACCGCCAAAGTGCGAGAGATCAGGCCGAGGCCGAGTGGCTTCCTACGACAGTCTGAGAGGCGCGATCAGTGCAGACAGAGAGTTTCTGGACCCTTTCAGCCTCAGTTTCAGTCTGGAGGCATGCGCCGGACAGGGGCTGTAACTTTAGTTGGACCCGCCCCGTTGGCACAGCTATGTCCTCTGTGTGGGCAGCAGGGCCACCTAGCCCGAGACTGTCCGAGGGGCAACGGACCTGTAGAGTGACAAATTGGTTATCCACAGAGGGTTGGAGATAGACAGCGGGTTGATGAGAGGGCATGCTACCAGTTTGGCCAACAGGGGCACCTTGCCCATGTTTGTCCTGATCGAGTTGGAGGAGCGCTCGCGCCAAGACCTAAGCAGGCTCAAGCTCGTCAGGCACCTCCTGGTCGACCACGTCAGGCACATCATCAGAGAGCTCCGCGTCAGGCGGCGGGAGCAGCAGTTCAGAGACACCAGCCGAGGGCTGTACAGTAGGTGGCACTTCCACCACCACCGAGAGGAGGACCACCGACACGGCAGGGCCGAGTCTATGCAGTTACTGGTGCCAGAGTTGAGGGACCGTACGCCGGCCATGAGGCCACTCAGGGTACGTGTTTATTGTATAATTCGTGAGCATCTTTTCTGTCTGACACGGGAGCTTCCCATTCCTTCATTTCTTCTTCTTTTGTTGTTTCCTTGGTTTTGCGGGTGGAGACGTTGAATCGAACCCTTTGTTTGGATACCCCTGTTACTGGAGAGGTAGTGTTGAGGACCGTTTGTCGGGACTGCGCGATTAGGGTGGCGGATTGCCCCTTTATTGGTGACCTACTCGTCCTAGATATGACTGCTTTTGATGTGATTTTGGGCATGGACTGGCTCGCGAGATATCGAGCGACGATCGATTGCTATCGACGTCAGGTGACAGTGAGGTAAGGCGACTGAGTCATTACTTGTGCTTTGGGTAGCAAGAGCGGAGTCCTTCTGTTCGCTTTGACTACGGGAGTTGAGACGGAGATCGTGCAGGGTAGTAGAGACCTACCGAGGGTAGTGTGTGAGTTCCCGGATGTGTTCCTGGAAGAGCTATCAGGCTTTCCGCCAGCGCGCGAGATAGAGTTTCGGATCGACTTGATCTCAGGTACATCGCCGATCTCAATGACACCATATCGGTTTGCACCAGCTGAGTTAGTCGAGTTGAAGCGACAACTCGAAGAGCTGCAGTAGAAGGGTTTCATCCGCCCTAGTGTTTCTCCGTGGGGAGCACCCGCCCTCTTCGTGAAGAAGAAGGGTGGAGCATTGAGGATGTGCATCGATTACCGGAAGTTGAACCGGGTTACGGTGAAGAACCGCTATCCGATGCCGAGGATCTATGATCTGTTCAATCAATTGAGAGGAGCGACATGCTTCTCCAAGATTGATCTGAGATCAGGCTACTACCAGTTGAGGGTCCGAAAGGAGGATGTGGAGAAGACCGCATTCCAGACACGGTACGGACACTTTGAGTTTCTAGTGATGCCGTTCGGATTGACGAACGCGCCAGCAACCTTCATGGATTTGATGAATGGCATTTTCAGACCGCACCCGGACCAGTTTGTCGTAGTTTTTGTTGACGACATCTTGATTTATTTTCCTAGTGAGGAGGCACATGAGGAGCACTTGAGGATAGTATTGACCTTGCTACGTACTCACCAACTGTACGGGAACCTGGAGAAGTGCGAGTTCTGGCTTGCATAGGTGAAATTCCTCGGACATGTTGTGTCCCGAGATGGTATCCTAGTCGACCCAGTGAAGGTCGATGCAGTTTCAAAGTGGGAAAGGCCCAAGAATGTGTTTGAGATCCGTAGCTTTCTGGGATTGGCATGATATTATCGACGATTTGTGCAAGACTTCTCGCGTCTAGCAACGCCTATGACATCACTGACCCGCAAGGGAGTAGAGTTCCTTTGGACTGATGAGTGTGAGCACTCCTTTACCGAGCTAAAGGCTCGATTGACCACCGGTTCAGTGTTGATTGTCCCGAAGCGAGGAGTAGGTTATGATGTGTACTGCGACGCTTCAGGTGAGGGACTGGGTTGTGTGTTGATGCAGTCCGGGAAGATAGTTGCTTATGGCTCGAGACAATTGAAAGTACATGAGTGCAACTACCCGACCCATGATCTAGAGCTGCCAGCAGTGGTATTTGCTCTGAAGAGCTGGAGACTCTATCTGTACGGTGAGCGTTTCAGGGTGTTCTCGGATCACAAGAGCCTCAAGTATATTTTCTCCCAGCGCGACCTGAACATGCGCCAAAGGAGATGGATGGAGTTACTTGAGGAGTACGACTTCGAGCTGCTCTATCATCCGGGCAAGGCGAATGTCGTCGCCGACGCCCTGAACAGGAAGTCGATTCATTGCGTTGCCAGCATGGCTGTCCGAGAGTGGGACATGCTGGAGGAGTTTAGCTCATTCAGACTTGAGCTAGAGGAGGTCACGGATGGTATGACTTGTGTGCATTAGTGGCTCAGCCCACGTTGGTTGCTCGGGTGCTGGAGGCATAGGCCGAGGATGCCGAGACGGTGGGGATTCGTGAGAGACTGGTCGACGGTATTGAGATCGAGGGTTTGGAGTTGAGTGTTGATCAGAGTCTCCGTTATAGAGGACGATTATTTGTACCACGAGGTTATAGGGACATTGTGTTGAGAGAGTGTCATCACTCCCGTCTTGCTATGCACCCGGGTGACACCAAGATGTATAGAGACATCCGACGACAGTTCTGGTGGAGCGGGATGCGCAGAGCAGTTGCAGATTTTGTTTCGAGATGCCTCACCTGCTAGCAGGTGAAGGCTGAGCATCAGCGCCCCGCCGGCTTACTACAACCTTTACCGATCTCTGAGTGGAAGTGGGAGCACGTTACCATGGATTTTGTATGTGGATTGCCGAGGTCGCCTAAAGGGCACGATGTTATTTGGGTAGTGGTCGACCGACTGACCAATTCGGCACACTTTTTAGCCATGCGAATGACCGAAATTGTTGATGTGTTGAGCCGGTTATACGTTCGAGAGATTATTCGCCTTCACGGGGTACCAATGTCAGTTGTATCTGATAGGGATCCTCGCTTCACATCCAGATTTCGGGAGAGCTTGCAGAAGGCGTTGGGGACTGAGGTGCTGCTTAGTACAACTTATCACCCATAGACAGATGGACAGTCAGAGCGCACTATATAGATTTTAGAGGATATGCTTCGAGCTTGTGTACTGGACTTTCGGGGATCATGGGAGGATCACCTACCTTTAGCAGAGTTCGCTTACAACAACAGTTATCAGTCCATCATTAGGATGGCACCCTTTGAGGCTTTGTACGACAAACCATGTAGGTCGCCCGTGTGTTGGGCTGAGGTAGGGGACCAGAGTTTACTTGGGCCGGATATGGTCAGAGAGACGACCGAGAAGGTCGCATTGATTAGAGAGCGGTTGAAGACCGCACAGAGTCGCCAGAAGAGCTATGCAGACAGACGTCGCAGACCGCTTGAGTTCTCGGTCGGAGACCATGTATTTCTGAGGGTGAGCCCGAAGAAGGGTCTACTGCAGTTCAACCGCGGCGGGGGCAAGCTGTCACCGTGATTCATTGGACCATTTGAGATCTTGGATAGAGTTGGAGCCTGTCACGCCCCAAATCCGGTTTTGCCCAGACTCGAGACGTGACTAAAGATTTACAGTAAAACAAAAATAATGAAATAAAATAAAGTTTCCAAATGATATAAATCCTTCAAAATGTAAAGAGTCACAACTCAAACGGTAAAACACAATATCCAACATAAAAGAGTACACGTCTCTAAAACTAGCTAAACCCTCAAGCTCCCAAGCTCCGAGAGTCCGGCTAATACTGCTCCCGCTCAACACCTGAAACACCACAAAGACAGGAGGGGTGAGCTTACGCTCAGTAGGGAAAATGCATAACCAAGTCACCTTTTTAGTTTAAAAAAAACAGGAGTTCACAAGTTCATTCAAATCTTAATAAAACGAGAAACCAAACCGATGATGAAATACGGAGGCAAACCAAATGTTTAACAATTTCAAAGAGTCAATAATGATCGTAGGAAAATAAGAGAATCAATGCATTTCTTAAATACTCAATAGAAGATTGAACGTTCAAGTAATGTCGTGGGACATGAAGTCACCACCCTCCGATCCACAATACTCGTTGTGTCATCCCTCGGTCTAGAGGAGACGCATAACGTCGCAATGACGTATAACGTCGAGAGTGCCGGAAACATCCCTAGGAGGACGCATATCATCGGGATTCTCGGAAACGTATCCAAAGGACCATATGTCATCGGGATGAGTAGAATAATGTCGTGGGACATGTAGTCGTCACCCTCCGATTCACAATACTCTCTATGTCATATTGGATTTTCCCTCGGTCCAGAGGAGACGCATAATGTCGCAGAGACGTATAACGTCGAGAATGCCGGAAACATCCCTAGGAGGACACATATCATCGGGATTCTCGGAAACGTCTCCAAAGGACCATATGTCATAGGGAACCAAGGTAATGCTCCCGTAGGAAGCATACACTCAGGTGAAATAACAAGTAATCAATCCCCGCAGGGTAAAACCGTCCAATTTCCCCGCAGGGTCCAGTGTCCAATGCTCGTAGGCTCAATAACCAATGCCCCGCAGGGTCCATAACCGTTATCCCGCAGGATCTGCCAAATAATGCCCCGCAGGGTCCAGTGTCCAATGCCCGCAAGCTCAATAACCAATGCCCCGCATGGTCCATAACCGTTATCCCGCAGGATCTGCCAAACAATGCCCCGCATGGTCCATAACCGTTGTCCCGCAGGATCTGCCAAACAATGCCCCGCAGGGTCTACCAATCAATATCTCGCAGGATCTACCAAACAATGCCCCGCAGGGTCCATAACCAATCATAGAAATACACACGTTCATCAACACACCACACAAGATTCATACTCATAATTACACTTACCATCACTTACCACTTGCTCTCCACCGGTCAATCGATCACCTGATCGTGCCTCCTTGGCACAACTAGTCATACTCGATCAACCATTCAATCATTTAAGCATTCAATCAATCAACCAATGATTCAAGCATTCAAGTTCAACATTCAAACATTCAAGCATGCATTCGATCTAGTTTCATTAGACTCTTGATTATCCTAATGACTAGCAAACAGGCATGTGAAGCTAACACACAACTAATCCGAGGGCTCATCACGGCCTCTCTACCAGTAAATCAATTCCCAAGTATTGAAAGCGAGCTACACTAGTGATTCACGTCCTAAGCATGCTTGTTAGACACATCCGGTTATTATTAATTGGAAGTCATTTATTCTAGTTATTCGCATCTTATATGCAATTCTAGGACCTTTCCATTTTTATTAACCTAATAGGTATACTAAGCGTTAATTAACGAGAAGTTAAGACTTTCCCTACCTTGTGGTCTTCCTCTAATAATACTCTGCTGTAAAGTCGATTAGCCCCTCCTCCATTCTTCATACGGGTTCTGGAGTGGTCTTCGTCTTCTCGGGCGAAGTCCAAGTCTGAGTTTTTAACAGTTAAACTTACAATCAGATCCGGTACGGTACAAGATAAATTCAACACGTTGCATTTTAGACTCGAACGGGATAAAAGCGGGATTACGACGAATCGGTTTCGAGTACTCGAGCCCCGAGCACAGGACCCAGTGCACGTTTCCCGGGGTACGGTTCCCGATACACAGATCCCGAGGTACGGTTTTCGAGGTACATGTTTCGTGGCACGATTCCCGAGGTGTCGATTCAGCGTTCCATTTTGTCCCATTCCAAGTCCGTTTTTCAGTTCATATTTAAAACCGTTTTTAAATTAAACCACATCCGAAACAAAACTCAGTTTTTTTATCTTCAATCCGATTTGGTTTTAAACCCTTTTCAATTTTAATTCCATTAAAATATCTGTACAAACTTGCCAGATCTGAACTTTGCTTGGGGAAAGAAAACGAAGTGGAGAAGGAACTCGGGTTGAACTCCGACCGACCACCGGCGACGCCGTTGTCGGCCGAGGTTCCTCGGGCCGAGAACTCACCGTAAAGAAGGGGGGGGGGGAGACGGCGAAGGGAATAAGGCGACGCTTTGGATCCGTAGTCGAGCGGGGAGAGGGAGAGAGGTCGGAGGCGAAGACGACGACGACGGCTCGGGCGAGAACGGTGACGAAGGTGGCTCGGGTTTATGAGGATGACGACGGCTGAACGGAGAGAAGAAGGTGGAAAGGGCGACGCTCGAGGTCGGGGAGAAGAGGGAGCTCCGTGGCTGAGCGAGGGAGGGAGGGGAAGGTGTGAGGGGAGTGGCCGGAGATGGAGAGACCCGGTCGCCGGAAAATGTTCAATCAAGCCTCCAACACCTCTAAAACGTCTCCAACAATTACCCCAACACCAAAACCACCTAAAACTAGTAGTTTTACACAAACCCTAACAATTGAAAAACAACAAAACGGGAATCGGTTCGGTGCTTACTCAAGAGGAGAACGAGGGGAACGAGATTGCTCCTTGCCTTGAGACGATCCAAAGGTTCGATAAACTCAAAACCCTAGATTTTCCTCTCTTCTCTCTTCTTCGTCTTCTTCTCCTTCTCTCTCTAAACCCTCTCTTCCTTTCTATTTCAAACAACTAACTCAATTTGTCTTTTTTTTTCTCTTTTTAATACACATGGCCGGCCACCTTATGTCCCCTCATCTTTTCCCCCCAAAACTAACACCACCACAAAGTGGACAAGTGTCAAGGTGGGTCCCACACCTTTTTGTAAAATATCTACTTGATATTTTCCAATCAGATTCGCGAAAATCGGACGTTTCGGGCCCGAACGGGCACTTTTCCCAAGAAATTACGAAACTTGACGGGCTACAAGGAAACGACTCAACTAAGACCGCTGTGACGACGGCTAAGCTTTTCGGATCCAAAACGGTCCTCGAATGGACCAAAACGTTGCTGGGTTGACTTTTCCAGCGAAAAGTCAACATTTCCCAAATTGATCAGAAAGTTGCCCTGAGTCCCCCGGAACTCACTTTGGTCAATAACGGGGTCAAATTAAGTCCGGTATGACACTCGGGGTCATTTTTGGTTCACTTAACTGCCAGTTTTAATTTTTTTAAATTTTCCTGTTTTTCGCAGGTTTGACTGGCGTTGACCGGGGGTGGTTATTACAATCTACCCCCCTTAAAGGAATTTCGTCCGCGAAATTTGAATAACGCTCATAAAAGGTATAATAAACACGTACCCTGATAGGTCTCGCGGTAGGTAGGGGATCCTGGGGCCCGGGAATCGGTAACTGCGTACACTCTTCCCTCTGGTGCCTGCTGCCTCTGACTCGGCGCACTAACTGCTGGATAACCATAGCTCCGCTGCTGTCTCGGAGCTAGCCCACTCGTCGACGGCTGCGAAAAACTCGACCGTTGGCTCTGACGAGGGCGCGACTGCTGTGATTGTCGCACTGTCGTTGCCCCCAACGACTCATAGCACTGGCCGATAGTGTGCCCAACGCGGCCACACCGGTGACACCTGGTCTCGTCGGCCCTCGGCCCCGTGTTCATCGGACACTCTCGCTGCATGTGGTCTAGCTGCCCGCAGCTAAAGCATCCCAGCTGACTGGCCCCACTGACGCCACCGACCCCTGCTGTCTCGATCCATCCTGATGAGCCTGTGGTCGGAAGGATCCCGTAGTCCTCTGTCTTCGCGGGTCTCGTGACTCGGACGGCCCTGCAAAGTTGGTCGGCCGCTGTCGGACCTCATGGGTCCTGTCTGCATCCCGGATACCCTGCTCCACCCTCGCTGTAGTGTCCACGAGATCTGTATACTTCCGCAGTCTCAAGGCGAGGACCCTGTCCCGAATCACCGGTCTCAGTCCCCCCTGAAACCGCAGGCAACGGTTCAGCTCGGTAGTCACCATCTCCGGCGCGAATCGGGTCAAGGCCGTGAATCTGGCCTCGTATTCCGCCACAGTCGACCCTCCCTGCTCCAGGTCTAGAAACTGCCGATGTCGCTCCAGCCGAGCCGACTCGGGAAAGTACTGTGCCAGAAACACCTCCTGCAAGATGTTGTAGTCGTATCCGACCATGTCCTTCACACGCCCCCACCAGTGGTAGGCGCTGTCTCTCAGCTGATGGGCCGCGAAGGACACCCTACGACGGCTATCCTTGACACCCGACGTATCCAGGTCTCGCGTGACCTGCTCTAGCCACCTCTCGGCTAGGTCGGGGTTCGGCTCCCCGACAAAAGTAGGTATCCCGAGCTTCAGGAAGTCTAGTAGTGCTCGGGATGTATGATCCTCTGTCTGACCGGGCCTCACTGGGACCGCGGCTGCCTCTGGGGCTGGTGAAGCCGACTCTCGGTTGGCGATGACCGCCAATAAGCTCTGGACTGTCCTGGTCAGCTCATCCAGGGCAGTCATGACGGGTGGGTCTGCGACCGACGGGACGCTGGGCGTGCCCGTAGAAGGTCCCGCATCGCTCCTCCTGTCCTCACCGACAAGAGTACCCTGCGCCTCGGCGTACTCGGCGGGCTCAACGGTGGGCACCCGTCCTGGTGTCCCCGCTGACCGTCCTCGCCTGCCTCTCGAGGGCGCTCGTCCCCGTGCCACTGCTGCTCTTCCTCGTCTGCCACGAGCCATCAGCAGGTATCCTCTGCACGGATACACGCAAACGTTCAGTTTGCGAACTCAAATAAAGACAACCAGCTCGAACACACTAACGTTCACACGGTCTACGTCTACCCCAACGTACTTGTTACTAAACGCCACACCGTTCACGCTAAACATACTTTAAATATAATAACACGCAGGCGGAACCTCAAATTTAACCACACAAACGTACAACCAGCCCCTATCTAGTCCTTTATGCACTTACTTATAACTTTCCGAAACCAAACCAGTGTTCGCTACTCGTCCCTTGCGGGAAAGTAGTAAAGGGGATGAGCGTGATGCTCACCTCCACGGACACCCGTTCGATTATGGCATACTAGTAACGCACCAAAGACTTACCACTCTAGTCAGGGCAAACCACCATCACAAAACTGAAGCCAAACGTCACACTGCTCACGCTATTATAATAGTACGTAAGCGAAAAACTCAACAACAAACCAACCGTGCACCAGGCCTACGGCCTCTACAACCCACAACCGCGAACCCAAACACGTAAGACCAACGCTCAAACCGCACGAACGTGAACCGAGTCACACCACCGCAAACCTAAACGCACAATGAAACAAAACAACCAAGAAAAACAAAGACGGCTCACAGGACCAGGCCGGTACACGGCCCCTGCCGTGCCACTCTCCGGGCCGGGAACCACGCCTTTCTGGACCCCATACCGGGCCGGCGATCACGCCTTGCCGGACAACTTACCGGGCCGGCGTCCAAGTCTTGCCGGACCCCCTGCCGGGCCGGCGTCCAGCCCTTTCCGGACCAGATTCCGGGCCGATAGCCAGCCCTTGCCGGACCCCATTCTGGGCCGGCAGCCAGCTCCTGCCGTGCCTCGTTTTGGGCCGGCACCAAGGTCCTTCCATTCCACCTACCGTGTCAAACCAGTGACTCCTATCTCATAGCGATGATGAATCCGCCCTACCTACACCCGCTGTGTCTACCCTAGGGTATTTGTAACTCTACCGGCTAATAACGACCCGTACACTAGTACGTCGCAGACAACGACCACCAAACACATAACACAGTTACGACAACTCCAGACCGACCTCAAACACAAGCCAACACGGCCAAGTAATAACAATACACGCCCACCGGGCCAACCAACACCGAACTACGCCCACCGGGCCAAACACAATCAAACACACACGCCCACGATGTCAAACAAAATCAAAACACGCCCACCGGGCCAACCAACTTACACACACGCCCACAAGGCCAATCAAAATCAAATACGCCCGCCGGGCCAACCAATTTTAAAACCTTCTCCACTTCATTTTTAAAACCTCATACTTGACATCACGCAGTTACAACCCGGTCCAGGCGTCCCCGAACTACGTTGTACCGACTTGACGTCAACACCGTCACGTTCGACTACAGGAGCGCTCCTGAGTCGACCCGCGACAGTTTAAAAACGTTTCAAGCAGCAACCACAATCAGCAAGCCAGCAATAAAACACTGCACGTACACACAAACACAAGCAGGACTCACAACACAACGGGTCTACGCACGGTTCCCGACCTGCGTACCCAACGTACGACGGGACTTTACCGACTCGACTCTCCCCACCTAATTGACGTACAGTCCGAGGTGTGAAACCTCGAGCTCTGATACCAAGCTGTCACGCCCCAATTTGAGTAAACCGAACTCGGGACGCGAACGTTTTTAAAATCATAAAAAACACTTGGAACCTGTTTTCATTAAATCACTTTAAAATACAGTTTAGTTCAACGAAATAATAATTACAACTTAAAACACGTCTCAACAAGTGGACAAAAACGAGGTACACGTCACTAGACTCAAAACACCCAGAAACCCGCTTCAAGCTCTTCAAGCTTCAGAAGCTCACCTAGTCCAGCCTGCGAACGGTACATGTAGGAAAAACAGCTAGGGGTGAGCGTTCGCTCACCACCACGGATAACAGACTGAATACGGAATAATTAGCAGACAATGCCGGTAACACCAAAAACGAGGTCAACACCGGGGAACACTGTCCCCAACCCAAGTACTCTGACTGAACATACCCTCACTGTTTCCTTCCTTGACCAACTCAACACTCTGACATACAAGTAGACCCGACACAACGATCACGACCTGTTCCAAGGACTCAAAAGAAACTACACAACACCAAACAAGATCACAAAGGATCTCACACCAAACAAGATCACAAAGGATCGCAAACCAGCTGCCAAGAACGCTCACACCCTCCCGAGACTCTAACTCGGTCAGGCCAACCCAAGAATGCTTGCAACTTACCGAGACTCTAACTCGTAAGCCAGCCGGAAAATGCTTGCAACTTACCGAGACTCTAACTCGTAAGCCAGCCAAAGAATGCTTGCAACTTACCGAGACTCTAACTCGTAAGTCAGCCAAAGTATGCTCACAAACCCAAACCACACACGCGCGGCCAGGACCCCTTTATTGGCGGGCGGGCCCCCTACCTCGTCTGAACATGCAGATGCGTGTGCTCGTGAACCCCCGTTTCATGAAGCGGGCCCCCAACCTCAGGTAACCACAATCACAATCACAATCACAAACACAATCACAAGCAAGTTCAACAACCAGTAACAACATAGGTTCAACACTCATAGGCACTCATGGCCACCAAGACACCAACAGTAAAACTCGGACTCAACAGCCCCACAAGCACTCACAGCCTCCCAAGACACACCAACAGTAAAACACGGACTCAACAGCCCCACAGGCACTCACGGCCTCCCAAGACACCAAAGGTAAAGACACGGGTTCAACAACCCCACGGACACTCATGGCCTCCCAAAACACCAAAGGTAAAGACACGGGTTCAACGACCCCACGGGCACTCATGGCCACCCAAAACTCAACGATGAAACACGCTCGCAACTTACCGAGACTCTAACTCGTAAGCCAGCTAAAAAACCAAGGATAAAGACACGGGTTCAACAACCCCACGGGCACTCATGGCCACCCAAAGCTCAACAATAAAACACGCTCGCAACTTACCGAGACTCTAACTCGTAAGCCAGCTAAAACACCAACAGTAAAGTACGGGCTCTCATGGCCACCCAAACACGAATAATAACACGGGCTCTCATGGCCACCCAAGACTCAACAATAATAATAGGGGCTCTCAAGGCCACCCAAAACTCGATAATAATACACAGGCTCTCAAGGCCACCCAAGACACCAAAGATCAATCAACCTCCAGCTTAACCAAAGCCTCCAACAGTCCTAATATCAACAGTTTCTCAATCAACCTCCGGGCATGGTCATATGCCTCCAGTACTCCTAATAACGCTAAGTTCTCTGCTCCTACGACACTACTAAGTGTCACATGCTTTTCTCATATTCGCTACGTTCCCGTATCATGCTTTTCTAATATTTAAATAAACCTATTCAACCCACGACACCCCGGTGTCACATGCAATTCTACTGTTAACTTTCCCCAGTCAGGGCCGAGATCCGGCTACTTTTCCCTACCTCGTGTATAACTCCAAAAGCGCTCCACTAAACCTCGATGTGATCCCAGTCACTCACCGAGCTTCCCTTTGCCTCGGTCCGCAACACGATCTAAAAGAACACACATTTAAGGCACTTTTAAACTATTACGAAAAACCCGAAATTCAATAAACTTAACGTCCAAACGTAACCCCGATAATGCCGATCACTCCCAAACTTCCCAATTACTCGACATTGTCGATAAAGGACCCGTAAAGGCCCGATTCGCCCGACATGGCGAATCTGCCCGGGTTTTGTAAATTGCCTTCCGGGGCTCCAAAAGCCCCCGTTTTCGTTTCTACGGTCTTAGTATAGTTCAAGGGTCCCAATGTACTTGACGGAATTGAATTCCGACTTCCGTGTCAATTAATTGACGTTTAAAGTTTCTAAACCCGATAAATTACAACTTCTCCAATTTAATTCCAAATTTCGATTCGGTTAAGGATAATTGGTCCGGGGAACGTTTTAAACCTCCCGAACACTAAACCCGAGCACCCGAGCACGTGGGCCCCACCCGGACCAACCTAGCCGTGGGCCCTAGGGCTTAAATGAGGCTCGGCCACCATGGTGGTGGCCGGCCCTAGCTCCGGCCAGCCACCTCCTATGGTGGCCGGCCACCCCCCATGGTGGCCGGGGCTTCTCCCGAGCCCCCGGTCGCCGGAAAACGTTCAATCAAGCCTTCAACACCTCTAAAACGTCTCCAACAATTACCCCAACACCAAAACCACCTTAAACTAATATTTTTACACAAACCCTAACAATTGAAAAACAACAAAACGGGAATCGGTTCAGTGCTTACTCAAGAGGAGAACAAGGGGAACGAGATTGCTCCTTGCCTTGAGACGATCCAAAGGTTCGATAAACTCAAAACCCTAGATTTCCCTCTCTTCTCTCTTCTTCTTCTTCTCCTTCTCTCTCTAAACCCTCTCTTCCTTTCTATTTCAAACAACTAACTCAATTTATCTTTTTTTTCTCTTTTTAATACACATGGCCGGCCACCTTATGTCCCCTCATCTTTTCCCCCCAAAACTAACACCACCACAAAGTGGACAAGTGTCAAGGTGGGTCCCACACCTTTTTGTAAAATATCTACTTGATATTTTCCAATCAGATTCGCGAAAATCGGACGTTTCGGGCCCGAACGGGCACTTTTCCCAAGAAATTACGAAACTTGACGGGCTACAAGGAAACGGATCAACTAAGACCGCTGCGACGACGGCTAAGCTTTTCGGATCCAAAAAGGTCCTCGAATGGACCAAAACGTTGCTCGGTTGACTTTTCCAGCGAAAAGTCAACATTTCCCAAATTGATCAGAAAGTTGCCCTGAGTCCCTCGGAACTCACTTTGGTCAATAACAGGGTCAACATAAGTCCGGTATGAAACTCGGGGTTATTTTTGGTTCACTTAACTGCCAGTCTTAAAATTTTTAAATTTTCCTATTTTTCGCAGGTTTGATTGGCGTTGACCGGGAGTGGTTATTACAGACCCTACTTGGACACATGTCCATAAAAGATTGGAAGAGAGGAAAAGGGGTGGTCTTGGACCATTATACCCTCCTAAGGGCCTTTAAGTGGGAAAATATCTAAAGGGGCTTTTGGTCCTTTTCCAATTAGGTCTACTAAAGAAAAAGGGAGCAACAATTTCATCATTTATGCTAGTATTGGCCAACCATCTAGAGAGAAAAGAAGGAGAGGAAGAACAAGGGAGCCTTGAAGAAGAAGAAGAAGAAGAGAAAGGTGCCTCTTGATCCAAGTGTTCATCATCCCTTCTCCAAAACCCTCCCACCTTCTTCATCTCATCTTCCTAGAGGTATGTATGTTCTTAACTCTCCATTCCAAGCACTTCCATTCCTTGGGTTTTTTCTTGTTTTGCTAGAAGTTGTTGGATTTTAATTGGGTTGGTGCTAGATGTTGTTGTTGAGAAATATTTGTTGGTGGTTGATTGAAATCCTTGGGTTTTATTGATTTTTGGAGTTGGAATTAGTTTGGATTGTTGAGGTTTTGATGATTCCTACCATGGGTAGAGGAGCTTTGGAGTTAATTATCTGTTTTGGAAGTTTTGGTTGACTTAAAATGGAGTTTGGAGGTGGTTTTTCGGGAAAAAGGGGCTGGAGGTTGAAGAAGGGCGAATCTGCCCAGAACTGCCACGGATCCGTGACGGATACCGTCATGGGAGGCGTCACGGCTCGGTGAAGGAGTCTGTGACGGCACACGTCACGGTTCCGTGACGTCATCCGTGATGGGTGGTGTCACGACTCTGTGACCCATTCTGTGGCAGATCAGTTTTGGGTTCTTTTGGGGTGTTTTTCATCAAATTCGATCTTTGTTATGAACTGGACTTTTGGGGATGTTTTTGTGACTTTACTTGCCTTTTGGTTAGACTTTAATTAGAGTTTACTTGTGTTCCAAGACCTTGGAATCGAGTTTCAGGGACGAAGACCACTCCGGAACCCGTGTGAAGAACGGCGGAGAGGCTAATCGAGCTTTACAGCAGAGTATTATTAGAGGAAGACCACAAGGTAGGGAAAGTCTTAACTTCTCATTTAAATAACGCTTAGTATGCCTATTAGGTTAATAAAATTGGAAAGGTCCTAGAATTGCTTATAGGATGCGAATAACTAGAATAAATGTCTTTCAATTATTAATAACCGGATGTGTCTAGTAAGCATGCTTAGGACGGAAATCACTAATGTAGCTCGCTTTCAATACTTGGGAATTGATTTACTGGTAGAGAGGCCGTGATGAGCCCTCGGATTAGTTGTGTTAGCTTCACATGCTTTGTTTGCTAGTCATTAGGATAATCAAGAGTCTAATGAAACTAGATTGAATGCATGCTTGAATGCTTGAATGATCGAATGCATGCTTGAATGATTGAGTGTAATTGGTTGTGCTAAAGGATATGATCGGGTGAGTGATAGACCGATGGAGTGCGAATGGTAAGATGATGGTAAGTGTAATTGTGGGTATGAATCTCGTGTGGTGTGTATTGATGAATCTGTGAATTACTAAGTTTGATCATGTTGATTTGTGGACCCTGCGGGGCATTGGTTATTGAGTCTACGGGCAATGGTTATGGACCATGCGGGGCATTGGTTATTGAGCCTGCGGGCAATGGTTATGGACCCTGCAGGGCATTGATTATCGGACCCTGCGGGGCATTGATTATTGGACCCTGCGGGGCATTGGTTACTGGACCCTGCGGGGCAATTGGATGGTTTACCCTACGGGGATCGATTACTTGTTGTTTCACCCGAGTGTATGCATCCTACGGGAGCAAAACCTTGGTTCCCTATGACATATGGCCCTTTGGAGACGTTTCCGAGAATCCCGACGATAAACGCCCTCAGGGATTGTTACCGGTGTTCTCGACATTATACGTCTTTGTGATGTTATGCGTCTCCTCTGGACCGAGGGAAAATCCGACATGACACAACGAGTACTGTGGATCGGGGGTGGTGACTTCATGTGCCACGACATTAATTGGACGCCTGTTTTCTAATGTCTCTTTAAAGAAATGCATTAATTCCCTTATTTTCCTTCTATGATTATTGTTGACCCTTTGAAAGTGTTAAACACTCGGTTTGTCTCTGTATTTCATCACCTGTTGGTTTCTCGTTTTATTAAGATTTGAATAAACTTTTGAACTCCTATTTATTAAACTGAAAGGTCGCCTTGATTATGCATTTTCCCTACTGAGCGTAAGCTCACCCCTATCTGTTTATGACTGTTTTACAGGTTTGCGTGATGAGTAGTGGACTCGAGGCTCGGGAGCTTCTATGGTCGTTTTGGTACCTTGACGAACAGGATCGTACCGAAAGGGCTAAACAAGTTTCGTGTCCAATCCCCCGTCGATTCGAAAGGTAAACAATTCACAAAGGCCTTATCCTCTAATTCAATGAAGCTACCACTCACTGTCTTAGGCCGACGAACAACCCTTGTTGTCGGTTGCTTCACAGCCGGAACTTGTGGCTCGGATACCGGTTGCTTCACAGCCACTTGTGGCTCGGTATCAACACGAAGGGAAGAGTCTCGTACCGCGTTGATTTCTGCCACAGAGCCAGAGTTTGCTGCTGCCGCTCGCCTCCTTCTTCGAACATGGCCATGATCCGAAACAACTTTCTCTACCTTCGACAACTTTCGGACCTTAACCCGGTGTTTCTTTGTTGAAACAACAACAGTCATCGACTCTGAAATCGTCAATACATGATTCAACGCCGTCACTATAGCACCCAACGCCACAGTCACCTCCACCAAGAGCCCATGGACTTTGGTTCTCCGGCGAGGTTGCGACATCGAGAGAGAAGGAGCCATTGCGGTCTCACTTTTATTTTTTACGAAGGACATTGTTGAATGCATGCCAAATTGCAAGCCAAAGTTACAAATCCTCCGGAGCAAGTGTATTTGGATGCAATAGTTGAGCGTATTTTTATCTTTTTTTTAATTCACTGATCACTGGTAAATTAAACTTTCATGTTTTTTCGTTAACGATAGTTTTTTATTGAGAAATAAAGATCTATAGAGTTTTTAGAATGTTCAACCATCAAGAAAAAATTGTCTTCCATTTGGATGAAAATTGTTTTATCTATAAAAACAAATTTAGATTGAGATCAAAATTGGGCCTAATTTATGTTAAAATTTGATTTCAAAATAAAAAGTATAATACCTTCGCTTGATTAGATTTCATCGCATAGTAACATGTCTTTAATTTTATAGGGCATTTTTTTCATCGGACGCTTTAAATGACTTATTTAATTTTATGAGGCTTTTTCTGATAAGAGGTTTTAAGCGGTTGCTTAAAACTTAAGTCGACCCTGATGTTAAACATATATAGTGTAATTAATCTCAAACGTGACACTTAAACAAAAAAAGACACGAGGCCGAGAATCAGGACTAACTCAAAGAGTTTTCCGAACAATCATCACCAAATTCTGGAGCACAAACATTGCATGGAGCCTCTGAAACGACCTAAACGTACCAAACACCTACTTACAGTTAGAGCGTATATATATACAACCAAATTTAACAAACAAATTAAAGCAGCAAAAAAAGGAGGAGAAAATGGGTCGTGTGGTCGGATTGTTGATGAGCATGCTCGTGCTACTGTCAGAGTCATCAATGGCGGATCATTACCCAGGGTGCAGCGCGGTTCAAGAGTACATGCTCGTGTGTTCGGACTTCCTGAGCGGCAAGAGCCACCACATACCAGCAAGCTGTTGCGACCATGTTCAGACCCTCAATAACTTGGTCCACATGTGCTTGAGTCCACAGTCAATCTGCTACTGCATCGAGGACTTGGTCTCCAAGCTTTCCTCTCCTTTCGTCAACTCTCGGGTCAACGCCCTCCCCAAGAAATGCAACACACATCTCAGCTTTCCCATCTCCAACCGCATGGACTGCTCCAGGTCCACAATCTCAAACCCAACCGTTGACTTAATTTATTATACTGTTTAATTACTAATTAACTGTATTGTGTATATATATATGTGTCTTTTTGGTTACCTTTGTGCAGGGTTCATAAGAGGAGCAGAGGTTGTTGAGATGTAACAAGAGGTTTAAGGATGAGTCAATAAGGTTACTGGACCAGCAAGAATAACATGCAACATTGCTTATGTATGGAAGTATATGTGTTTGATCAGTGGATAATAATTATGAGATTATTGTTTTAACACATCGTTAATTAATTAAATGAATTGGATTGACTAGACATACACATGCATGTGCAGAATGGACAAGGTAGGCTGGGTATTTAAAAGACTCAAAACAAACAAACGGTTGCTTTCTGGGAAATAAATGATTCCATTGATTGATCAACAAAGCTTGAACCACTTGTAGTATAGTTGGCATGTCATTGGACCCTCACCAGCGCATAATTTCAAATTGAACATTTAAGACTTGATGGCTACACTACTGTTTGGATGGGTTATATCGGATACAAAGTCCATTTGCTTCCCCTCTTCACTGTTAAATTGCTTAAATATATTTTAAAGGTTAAGTTTGAATTCTATTTTATTATTCAGTAAGAAATAGTCAAATTTAAATATATATTACATGATTAATGAATTGAACTTAAACAAACTCGTTTATACGTCGACATGTTTACCATCTTATGTATTGTGCTTTAACTATTATTGTTTTGGAGGCACGTGAAATATTACAAAAAAAAAATTATTTATAGAAGGAACAAAAAAAAACTTAAGGGGATGCGCTCTCTGTGCAGCCTCCTCCCCTCCCACCCCCTCCCCTTCCTTGCTCCACCATGAAATCTCTTGAAGGCGCTCCACACACCCATTTATGGGTCCATTCTACCCATTTATGGGTTTTACTTTTTTGTTTTTGTCTTTTTTTTGCAGTCGATCTATCCTCACAGGCCGCCGTCCATCGTTCAATCCGTGCCATGGTCTTTCCCTCGTTTCGCGCTACCGTTCTAGCATCGCCGAACTGGCCCCGCCCTCGAGCCAGTAGCCACCGTGGCCCCCCTTCCGTTCTCTGGAAGACGGGCTTCACGCGCCGCCTTCCATCTGCAACGGCCTACCGCCTCGGGGCCACCCCTCGCCGGCGTGGGCCTGCTACTCCCTAGATGGATCTGGAATCCGGGAGGAAGGACGATAGATCGGGGTCTGACTCCACGGCATCCGAAGTCGGGACCCTCGATCTCGGACAAATCGTGGCGGATCGACTCGTTGCTCTCGCCTCCCGCACTACTTTGAAAGATCCGGGCGACTCAAGACGAAGATTGGCCGATACCAGATCGCTCCAATGACACGGGGCCTAGAAGAACTGGCTTCGCAGACTTGGTGGTTTGTTCTTTCGATCATGTACTAATTTTCTATTCTGTTTTAGGTCGAATAATTTGCTGTTTAGACATTCTGTTGCTTAGGATCTTTCAGTTCAAGTCTCGTTGTTTTGAGACGATAACTGTTTTAGGCCGAATAATTGGGACGGTTGTAAGGAGTTGTCTTGAGTTGTTGCCCACATTTCAAGTGGGCTAATATTATGGGTCCATGAGCGCCGGACTTGCTACGGTCGGCCCGGACAAATATCTGTAACCCCAGGCGGTCACGCCTCATCCTGTTTGATTGCCATTTGGCATTAATGAAAGTCTCCGGTTACCCGTTTCAAAAAAAATGAACCTTTTTTTTTTGTATAGGTGATATTTAGTTACTGTTATTTTTAATATTCTATTAAAATGCCTTTAAATCCAAAAGAAAAAAAAAACTTTTGGGAAGGTATAAAGCGGCAGCCGTAGCCTTTGGCCGACCTTGTTAATAAGTCAAAAGTATAATACGGGACTCGACATTACCTTAACTCACTTTGTCCTACATGGGACCAACCAGGACACCTAACATAAACCTCACCTGCACAATGTTTGTATCGATCTTTGCTGAAACTAAATCATCACAAAGAGAAAGAAAAATACCAAAGCCTTGATGTTCCATAACCATATGGATATGAGTCACTTCTCTTCATCTTTATGCCTATTTTTTCTTCTAAACCTTTTCTTGTCCTTCAACTCCGTAAGCTCTGAAGTAAGAGGGAACGAGACAGATAGGCTAGCCTTACTCGATTTTAAGGCGAAAATAACCCATGACCCTCTTGGTGTGATGAGCTCATGGAACAACTCAGCCCATTTTTGCCAGTGGCCTGGTGTTACCTGTGGCCACAGGCACAAAAGAGTCACTGATTTGGACCTCCGATCAAGCAGCCTGGCTGGTTCCATATCTCCACAGATATGGAACTTAAGCTTCCTCAGAGGACTTCACCTCCAATCCAACCGCTTCCATGGCGAGCTCCCTCCAGAAGTAGGCGGTTTGCGCAGACTGGAAATGCTCAACTTGAACAACAATTCAATTGCTGGAGGCATTCCTGGCAACTTATCAAGCTGCACAGACCTCACTGTCATTGGCTTGGCTCACAATAAGCTTGTAGGGAAGCTTCCCATGGAGCTCGGTATGCTCAAAAACCTCCAGGTACTTGTTGCTGATGATAATGAACTCGTAGGGGACATCCCTTCCTCGTTCGGGAACTTAACGTTCCTCACAACACTCTCTCTGGCAACAAATCACTTAGGAGGGACAATCCCTCCTGCTCTTGGCCAGCTGAGATATCTCTCGTTTTTCGAATTGGGTGTTAATAGATTCATTGGCACAATCCCTTCATCGATCTTCAATCTCTCCCTCATAGACACATTTGATGTACAGCAAAACCAGCTTCATGGCACTCTGCCCTCGGATTTGGGCTTCACTCTACCAAAGCTCATGTTCTTTAACATTCTGTCCAACCACTTCAGTGGGTCAATCCCTCCTTCCATATCCAATGCCTCGAATCTTGTCCACTTGTTTCTTTATACCAACAACTTTACAGGGGAAGTCCCACATCTGCAGAACCTTCCCAATCTGCAAAGGCTCAGCTTGACCACTAACCATCTTGGAAGTGGAAAAGCCGATGACTTGAGCTTCATCTCCTCTCTGACAAATGCCACTAACTTGCTTAAACTGTCTTTGAACGATAACAATTTCGGGGGAGTGATTCCTGAAACCATAGGCAACTTGTCAACCACACTAACGTTTTTGTTACTAGACAATAACCAAATCACCGGGACAATTCCTTGCGGTATAGGGAACCTTGTAAACATAACGAGACTCGAGTTGTGGGGAAACAAGCTCTCTGGTAGCATACCTGAATGTGTGGGAAAGCTTAAGAAGCTAGAAGTTCTTTTTCTAAACAACAATGGATTCACCGGACGAATCCCAAACTTTCTTGGAGATTTTGTTTACTTAAACTCACTTGACTTAGGAAGAAACAAGCTTCAAGGTAGCATCCCTTCAGTCCTAGGGAACTGTCAGAGATTGATGTTGTTAGACCTTTCCGTTAACAACATAAGTGGTACCATACCCTCACAACTGTTCACTCTCTCTTCCTTGTCGATCGCGCTTGTCTTGTCACAAAACAAACTGTCCGGTGGTCTTCCCTTGGAAGTTGGAAATCTCAACAACCTTGGAATGCTAAATGTCTCTGACAACTTGTTGTCAGGTGAAATTCCTAGTAGCCTTGGCAGTTGTGTGCGTTTAGAAGTTTTAGGCATGGGTGGAAATCTCTTCAATGGAACCATTCCTTCATCTTTCAGCTCTCTCAGAGGTCTGCAGAATCTAGACCTTTCCCGCAACAACTTATCAGGAAAAATCCCCGGTTATTTTGAGAGCTTCATTGGGCTAAAGAATCTCAACTTGTCCTACAATAGCTTTGTCGGGATGGTTCCACAAGAAGGCGTCTTCAAAAACTCAAGTGCAACATCATTGGAGGGAAATGGTATGCTCTGTGGAGGAGTTTCAGAGCTTCATTTGCCAAAATGCAGAACCAACAAGCCCAAGAACTTGAAGGTGAAGTACCTAATCATGGCTGTTTTGTTATTGTTTCTTGGAGCGCTGGTGGCCTTTGGTGTTGTCTTTTTCTGCTGCCTCAGGAAGAAAAAGAACAGAACCGCATCGAGCATTTTGGATAATTCCATGTTCCAAATGTCTTACCGGACTCTTTTCGAAGCCACTGATGGGTTCTCCTCAGCTAACTTGATTGGACAAGGCGGTTTTGGTTCTGTATACAAAGGAAGTCTAGACAACGAGAACCTTGTTGCTGTCAAGGTATTTAACGTCCTAAAGAGAGGAGCTTCCAAGAGCTTCTCAGCTGAGTGTGCAGCGTTGAGAAACATCAGGCATCGAAATCTTGTCAAGGTGGTGACCGCTTGCTCCAGCATTGATGGTCAGGGAAATGATTTCAAGGCCATAGTCTACGAGTTCATGGTCAATGGAAGCTTGGATGATTGGCTGCATCAAATTCCTCCGACCACTCAAGTAACAAGTAAGCTGAGTTTTCTCCAGAGGCTGAACATGGCCATTGATGTAGCTGCGGCATTAGATTATCTCCATAATCAATTCCACACAACAATAGTTCACTGTGATCTCAAGCCTAGCAATGTTCTTCTGGACGATGACATGACAGCACACGTTAGCGACTTTGGGCTAATGAAGTTCTTTTCTGATGATTCCCCTGCAAATCATGAAAATTCAACCGGAGTAAGAGGAACTATTGGCTACACAGCTCCAGGTAAACAACCTTTTCAGATATACAACACAAGTTTGTTATTGATATATCCGAGGTTACAAGTTTTTGACCCGTTGGTTTGTCAACAACGTTGTAGAGTATGGCATGGGAAGCGAGGTTTCTACTCTTGGTGATATGTATAGCTATGGTATCTTCCTACTCGAGATGTTCACGGGAAAAAGGCCTACAGACGACATGTTTAATGTCGGCACAAACCTTCGCAGCTATGTTAAGAAGGCAAAAGTGGAGGAGGTTGCAGATCCGACACTAGTTCAAGGAACAGAGGATGGTGAGACAGACATTGAAGAATTGAGGGAGTCATTGGTTTTGATATTTGGAATTGGAGTGGCATGTTCGGAAGAATTGCCGAGAGAGAGAATGGGCATCAGGGATGCTTCGGTAAAGCTCGTTGTCATCAGAGACAAACTTATACGTAGTGGAAACAAAACATGTGATCAAAAAGCCACCGAGAAGCTATACAGTAAACACTAGTCCCATTCTCTTGTTTGTGTGAAGATAGATTTGTGTATTCTCTCTAGAGCTAAATTGTGTATAACATGCTTTTCTTGATATGAACTAATTCAATTACTTTGCCTCATTTTTAGTGTATAGTTATATGTTTTTGATGATTTTAATGAGCGTGGAAAATTTGGAGTTGCGTGAAAATTGGTGTAAGTTTGATATTAGGATTCAAGTTGGCCGATTTGTACAAATTAGTTTAATTGTTTGGTTTGCTGAACGTAATTGTAAGCAAATGGGCCTGGGCCGGGGGTTCATGGGAGATGCACGACGGGCTAGGGGTCTGGATCAGGGCTGGACGCCGCGAGATGGGCTGGGCCAAAAGCCGAGTTGGGCCCATGGAGGGGACGACGAGGTGGCCCGATGGGAAGCGATATACGGTGTGGGTCGAGTCAGTGGTGATGGGCCGGGTGGACTGCGAAGCGGACCGGGTGAGCGGGGCGGAGCTGGGGCCGGGTCGGGACAGTTTCGCGGATACGACCCGTACCCATTTGGTCGCCCGACCCAGGTGGTTCAGGTGGATCTGGTACCCATGGATAACCCAGTTGGTCTACAAAAGGGAAATTGGTGCTCTTCAGGGGAACAGGTCGGGGATTTGGGTTCCCAAATGGGCGCTATGAGGATCAAGGAGGTCGTGGTGCCGGTCTAAGAGGTCGTTGGACGGGGAAATTCGTATAAATTCGCGTTGGCAGCTAAGGTCCTGACATCCAGGAAGATTTTCTAGAAATCTGTGGTAGCGCGAATGGAGGATGTATGGGGGATGAAGGTCGAGGCTAAACCTCTGGAGGGTGGTCTGGTCGCTTTTTTCTTCCGAACAGCTAAGGAGAGGGAAAGAGTTCTATTGGGAGAACCGCGGTCCTTTTGGGACTCACTGGTCCTGTTTACGGATCTAAGGGCCACATGCAAGTCAAGGACCTGGAGTTCCATCATTTCTCGGTCTGGGCGCGAGTATCGAATCTACCGGTGGGGGCATGGACGAGAGACGTGGGATTCAGAGTGGGGAACACGCTGGGGGTATGCCAAGGAGTGGATGTGGACAAGGAGGGTCTCTGCTGGGGGGACTTTATGAAGATCAGAATCAGGGTGGACATTAGAGTACCTCTGCAGAGTCAACTCTGGTTTAGCCTATCCGTATCCCAGGTAAGAACTCGACTGAGTATTTCCTATGAGCATTTACCTGAGCACTGTTTTGGTTGTTGCTGTGCGGGTCATCTATTTTCGTTCTTCCCGGTTATTGTGGGAGTTAGGGGGTCTTCGCTGAAGGCGCCGGGGGACCCAAGATCGGCGCTGGAGAAAGCAAAACATGGAAAGGCCACCCCAGGGACGAACTGGACTTATATGGGTGGTAAAGGGAAGGGGGCCCTAATCATATGGAACCAAGGACGCCTCCAAGGCAGCAGGAAAAGGGGAGGTGGGGATGTCACGAAGAAATGGACGAGGAGGTACCGGTGGGATGGCTACCAGTGAGCCGTCACCGTCGATGTTTGGAAAGAAGAGGGCGGAGAGGGAGGAGGACCCTACAGAGGAAGAAGAATCATCGGCGTCGGATGGGGCATCATATGTAGCGGCGGGGGGCTTCAAGCACCCTCACCTCCAGGAATGAGTGCTGAAGGGTCTAGGGAGGGTTTGGTCGACTGTACCTTCTCCCTGGAACATAGGTGGCATTGGTACCACCAACAGTTGATGAGTTACTTCTCTACCATTTCGGAGTCAACAATCCCACGTTCAGAAGCCCTACCACTATTAGTCAAGGGAGGACGACGCACGCTGACTTACCGGGGGAGTAATCGGTCCACCACTGCAAAATTATCATCTGATCTGCTCGATCAGTTTCTTATGGTAGGAGCATACTGTATCGGTGTCTCTGGATGCTACCGCAGTCCCACCCCTCCAACCGCCCTTATACCCATGAGCAACATTTACTATTCAGCAATTGTCTTTCAGTTTATGTTAGTTTTCTTGGTTTGTATGGTGCTATCCGTATTAGCGGTCACCAGAATGCTTTAAATTTATAATATCATCTTTCTACCTCAAAAATAAATCATAAAAATACCATGAAAACAAACTAATGTGTTTAAGGCCCTCAATGTGTTTAATGGAGTTTAAGCAAAACAAACTATAATCTTTGCCAATACATATAATTGATACTCTACCATTCAGCAAAACAAACTATGATACTCTATCAACACATATAGTTGACAAAAGCGAGTTTAAGAACCTCGATGTGTTTTACTTTCACAAAAGCAAGCTTTTATTAAATAAATTACCTTTGGATCATCCAAATACCTTTCTTATCAGGGTTCGAGCAATCGGGATCAAAATCAAAACCCTTGAAATCGTAGTAATTCAGGCAGAAACAAAAAAACTAATGTTTTCTTTTAATCAATCAAAATACCTAATATAGTAAACCTTTGAATCAATTAAAGTAAAATCGAACCTCACCTTAAGCTTCTGTGCCGTACAACATGAGGATGAACCAACAACCAGCAAAAATCATCGAAACCTCAATGGGAAAGATGAAGAGTTTCAGACCTCTCCTTTCATTCCTCTTGACATGTCTGCTTCTCAGCCCTCTCTTGATCATCTCGGGGTTCCTCAACAGACCCATTCTTCACTCCCTCAGTACCAGTCGCAGCTATAGTGCCAGCTCTAGCTCCAACTCCAAGTCTAGCCCTATCTCTATGCCCAGGCAAACCTGAGATTTCGGTTTCCTGGATGCCAGAAAGCTAGCCGGCCAGAAAGTTTTTCCATCCTGGATCCACATTCCAAGTCTGGATGATGTCCCGAAGGCCTGCACCCTTAAGTATAGTGTCTGGGGATACAATTAGGCCCCTTCCCGAAGTAAGGCACCCCTAGGTACAATGCCCGGGGACACATGCCCAGTCTTCATTGGTTGACCCCGACACCCCTGGTTACCACAATTAGTCGCATATGGCTTGGCGACCCTATCCTATTTGAATTCCAACATGGAGGAGTCTAACCGCGGGCCGCCAACAATCTCCCAGTTGCACTCGTGGACTATATGTCCGATCAGCCCACAGTTATAACAGAACGAGGGTAACTTCGTGTATGTGAGCGAGACTCGAACCGAATATGGGAAGTTGTAAGAACCGCCCCCGGTCGAATCGGTGAATTTTGGCAAAAGTTGACTTTCCGCTGGAAAAGTCAACCGATGACTCCGGGAGTCATTCGGGACCTTTCCGGGACCCAAAAAGCTTAGTCGTCGTTACGGTTAACTTCGTTGGGTCGTTTCCTTTCTAATGACTCCTTTTGTGAAAAAGTCAATTGTAGGTCAAACGGGGTCTAATTAGAGACTAAATCGAATTAATTTAAATGTGTTGGAATTATTAAGGGTAAAGGTGGACCCCACATGGACACTTGTCCATGGTGGTTTGGAGGAGAAGAAATGGGTCTAGAAAGACCCATTTACCCTCATATGGGCCAAAAGAGAAGGAAGGGAGCTAAGGGACAAGGTGGTCTTTTCTACCTTAGGTTAAAGAGGCATCAAGGAGCACTTTCAGCCCATTTTGCTAGTGTTGGCCGAAAATTCCAAGAGAGGAGGGAGAGAGAAAAACACCATTGAAGCTTGAAGAAGAAGAAGAAAGAAAAGAAAAGGGAGACCTTGGCTTGGTTTTCATCTCAAATCTCCTCAAAAACATCATATTCCTCTTCCTCTCTCTAATTCCTAAGGTAAGCCTTCAATCAAAACTCATTTTTATGAGGTTTAAGTTATGGGTTTGATAGAAAAAGACATGAACTAGGATGGGTTTCCATGGGTGTGGGTTGTTTTTTTGTTTAGATGATTGATTTATGGAGAAAAGTGGGAGATTTTGATAGAAATCAATTAGGTGTTTGTTGTTTTGATGAAAACCAACATGGGTATTGAAGTATTGAGGTGTATGGGACTGATTTGGAGGTTTTTGGATGATAAAAATGGAGTTTTGGGGGTTTGATTTCGTGGAGAAGAAGATGGAGGAAGAAGAAGGACAGAGCTGTCAGACCCGTCACGGATCCGTGACGGGAACCGTGATGGAGGCCGTGACGGCACACGTCAAGACTCCGTGACGTCACCCGTGACGATGAGCATCACAGTTCCGTGACCCGAACCATCACGGAGCCCGTCAAGGCTCCGTGACTCGAACCGTGGTAGATCAAAATTGGGCCTTTTGGGGTCCATATTGGTGATTTTCGAGTAATTAGGAAGGTTATCTATGACCGAGCCAATTGGAGGTAATTGGGAATGTTTTCTCTTTAAACCTCCCTTGAATTATTGTTGATTCTCGTATTACTTTGTGATCTTAGACATTGTTCCCGAGCACGACAGAGGAGGCTACTAGGCGATTCGCGTTGGCTTGCGTTTGGATATCGATTGAGGTAGGGAAAAGTAGCGAATACCGGTTTAATTACGGAAAGTTACTAGAATTGCATATAGGTTAAGTAATCGAATAATTGTAGAATCACATGTAGGATGTGAATAACTAGGGTAGTCTTTTATATGATGGAACCACTTGCGGGCCAGGTCGTGCCTGTAGGTGTGGGAATTGATGTGTTGTAGTATCACATGTGGGTCTCTGGTTAGGCCCGTAAGATTGTGTGCTAATTGTGGTGTTGATGTTTGGTAGATTATCATAACTCGTATGTGATATGTTTTGGTGTTAAACTAAGGATCATGTATACTCCGTTAACGCTCCATCCATTTTTGGACGGAATATGTTAGTTATTAACATTTTCCATTAGTCATATGTTGTCTTATAAAAAAGTTGAACTCCACAAGTGCTGTTCTGATAACGAAAGTCAAATAACCGGTGTGTAGCGGAGTTTCCCTTTTTTTTTTTAATATTGAGGCTTCTCAAATGGTCGGTAATGAAAAAACTTCACCGACGATCTAAGGTCAAAGATTCAAACATCGGTAATGTTTAGAGCGGGTTTATGTTTTGTTGTTTTAATAAACGTAAATTGTTGTAAAGATTTGCAGAACAAAACTAAAGCAAGCAATCTAAATCTAAGAAGTTGGAGCGACCAATCGGTGTGACGTGGAAAATCGAAGAACAGAAAACGAAGCTGTGGCGTGGTAATTCCGACCACTGACTTGAAAGCAAATAGTCCGGTCTGACCGTGGTGGCGATCAGCAGCAGTTGCTCTAGCTCTGCCCAGTAGTGCGCCCACTCGCTCTACCGGAAGTGGAAACAGCCTGTGATTTATAGCTGAAGGATGTAGGGGTATAAAGGACAAAAGTGCAACAAGTATTCAAAATAAACTCAGATAATATTTGTCCAAAAGAAATAGGTTTATTTTAGACCGCCTCCTAGAGGCTCCACCCAAGCCCAGACAGACAGCAGCAATTGCGAGGACCAAATCGGCCCAAATTGAATAGGGCCACCTAAAGGCCTGTTGAGCAGAGATGAGAAAAAGTGTAATGTAAACACAACTACCAGCTTGTAAGCTTCCGATGTGGTACCCTTGTAAAACCACAAAGCTCCAAGTTGGAGCCATTTTCCAACATGTTTGTCGGTCAAAAAATGCTCTGCAGTAGTGAAAGGCTCTTTAATAATAAGATGGTTAGGGGAAAAATTGACGTGACAGAAAGGGGGTGGTACAGACGACAAATGAAGAAAATAGAGTGAGACAAAGAAGAGGGTCCAGAAAAATTGCTGTACTCAGCTTGTATTGTCAAGCTTTTCAGGAACTTCCAAAAAATATTCTTAACTTCGTTATATATTTTTCCGGGAGCTTTCCTTGCAATATTCATAACTTGGTTATATATTTTTCCGGGAACTTTCCTAGCGATTCAAACTTCATTATATAAGCTTTGGGCACTTCGTTTGTGTGAAGTATCATTGCAGTGATTCGTACACAGTGAGACTATATAGTGAGTATATTGTTCAAAGAAAAAGGGAAATGATCCCTGATGGAAAGTTGAAAAGCTGGAGAGAGTATTATGTCGAATTTTGCACGAGCACCAAATATATCTCAGGTAACAGTTTACTAAATATTGAATTCGTATGGTTTACAAAATATCACATTCTACTGCATAATTTTTAGGGATATGTATAAATTTTCCTGAGGTTTGATGTAGAGTGCGTAACGGAAAAATGAGTTCTTTATCGAACTCGTTGATTCATGAAAAATACCGAACAAGATAGTTATCAATTTTGTTGATTCAAGAGAATACCAAAATGGATAGGTTGAGTAGGAACTCGTTTTTGTGTTTATTAATCAAAATCTGAATTACAATAATAGCTCTCACGTGCTTAAATAAAAAATTAAAACCTCAAAGTCCGAATACAAGAACTATTTGCACTGCTGACCATCCGCATTTCCTATTTCATCTTTGGCCTTCCCTATCCAGTGCTGCTCTACTATTTGTGGTGGTTTGAGTGAAACTAAATATAATATTGAAAACTACATTGTTTACTGTCCATATTTAGGTAAATAACTATATTCCTTTGAGAAAGTACGGATCAGAGCAATTTCGTTCAAAATCATAGCTTATATTACAGTACAAACACTATAAATTAATAATCCTGAGATCATCAAAACTATTAATTAAAAAGTTATTAATTTATGTTATTAATTTAACACCGTATTACCAAATCGGGACCATGTAAAATTATTATTTTAAAGAGTTTATTAAATAATCTAGTTTTCATTATAATTGCTTGACTCCTCCGAAAAAAGTTACCACCAGATTATTAATCAAGCAAACAGTGCACTAGTTGATTAAATGAATATTTAATATTTGTTTGAAATATATAATACTTATTTTATATTTCTAGTTATAAATTATATGTTTTCATTATTGATTTTGGAGAAAAATAAAAATCTTCATAATTAAATTTGTAATTTCATTTAAATAAAAGGTTAATTACAATTATATACTCTCAAATTGGCATGATTATCTAATACATATCCTCATATTTTTTAACTGATGCATACTCTCATATTCCTACGTTAACGATTTACTCCATTCCGTCCAACTCTGTTAGTCTTTTGTTGCATAATGACAAATATAATCTCAACTACCTTCTAATATTAGACAATCCTACCATTCATTAGCATTTTAATTTTTTCTTTCCAAAACCAACCCTAAATCAATTTTGTAATTCAAAGATTAGTTTTATTTTTCAAAAATCCCATTTTAATTTCAAAAATCATTTTTACTTTTCAAAAAGCATATTTTTCTTTAACAAAATCAGTTTTATTTTATTTTTCAATTTTCTATTTTTGATTCTAAATCTTTATTTACAATTTTCAGATTTTAATTTAAAAAAATATATATAAATCTATTTTTGTCTTTCAAAAATTAGGTTTTAATCTAATTTTTATTCATTTTTTTTCACTTTTTAAAATCATTATTTATTTAAAAAATAGGTTTTAATTATTTTAAAATCACAATTTTGTTTTCAATATCTTTTTATAAAATCAGTTTTTAATTATTTAGTTTCACCTTCAGCATCAAATGCCTCCCCTTTCCTCTCTTCTTTTACAAATCAAACACAATCTCCATGAATCACGTGAGACCCTCACCACCACCAACAATACATATCATCTTATTCCAATTCATGCCAACCATCAAATCACCTAGTAGAACTGTAAAATTGAAACTTCAAGATACACCAAAATGAAAACCTACAGACATGTGCTTGAGGACGAAGAAGAGTCGAAGTCGGATTCGAGACAACTATACCCTTCAGATCTGCTTGTTGTGGTGGAGGCGTGAGGGAGATGAGGTAGCACGAGGAAGTGGACGAGAGGTGGAGGACTTGGCCTCGTCGGCGAGAGAATTTGAAGCGTAGTTGAGGCGTGTCTCGCCGGTGGTTGTGGGCGGTGGGGAGAAGGGATAGCGTGGAGGAGGAGTGAAATTGATGATTTACACTAGATTTGCTGATGCATTTGTGAAATTTGAATTTGATTTGCTCTTAATTTGTTGATGCACGTGTGTCCCATAGTGACGAGGTTTATTATGGAATTTATGCTTCTTAATAAATGTTGATTGGATGTTGAATTAATTAAATTCAGATTAAAATAATAAATACTAAAAAAATTGAAACAAAATAATAATAAAAAAAATAACTAAATGGAACGAAATAAAATAACTAAATGGAAATAAACTTGAAGTTTTATTCGTCCCCTAAATATTATAACCAAAAAAAATTAAAGTTGAAGTATACATCAGTTGTCCTTGAGCATACGAATATGAGCCTTGACCTCAGCACATGAATCCCACAACTCACACAATAATGTTGCATGTCGTTCCATCTCCGGTAGAGTTAAATTTGAAACATTACAGAGATGCATTTCGTTGTATTGATTAAAGAGTTTGTGCCATTTTGTGGTCAACATGAACACTTTGTTTGCCTTCTCGGACTTTGCTCGGTCCACCTCTGGTTGTGCTCGAGCCGCCTCTGTCCATGCTCGATCTATGGTCGCCACTACTTCGGCTTCCTCTTGGACTCCCTTCCCCTTCCTCTTCGTGGACTTCTTGCCTAATGGTCGATCTTCACGTGGAGGGGCACTTCGGTTACTAGCTCCCTCATTCGGATCGATAGATACCCAATCCGATTGGGACTTACCACTGAGAGTGTAGTATTGTCATCATCGGTGGGAGGAAAATTGGGTGGGGTTGAGCTGTAAGCCCCATATTCATCCAACCGTTGTCTCCGTACACCGATCGTGGCTTCCTCCGCCGTAAACCTCTCCTCGAACTTATGAATGTCGTACCAATGGTCGAGGCCGAACACATTTGGTTCGTCAGGATTCGTTGTGTCATAATAGGTTTTCTTGGCAATCTTGGTATAGCCTGCATCGTTGTAACCACTTAGACAGCTTTCCCTCAACTTCATCAAAATATTGTGGTACCTCCACACCCGAGGGAAATGTCTGTTCCAGTGATTCTTGATTTTCTTCCAATCTAAACGATTGTGATGATCCCCTCGTTGTACAGTTAGGCAATTTGCCCCCAAAAGGTACCTCCATCTTGATGGTTTCCCTTTGATGCATCTCTCGTTGTTCCTAGCCAAACACGGATGAGGTGTATGTCGGCTTCGTGCGTCCATTTTATTCTATACCCTTTGGTTTATTGGGAAGGGCCGGCAGAGGACGATTGAAACCAAAGGAAATCAAACATAACATATTTTTTCTTATAAAAAATTGTTTGAGAGTGTGTTAGTAGGATTTCTCTTGTAAATTTTATGTGGTATCCTATTATTATAATTTTCCTTTCATACATTCTTGATATACTTGCAAAACAACTCTATAATCTCGTTTGGTTTGAACTCAAATAACGTTATGTAGTTTTTAGTTTAAAATAAAAGAGTCTAATATCGAATATATGATATAGGTCTGGCTGTAATCCAAAGATTTTTGAGCTATACGGTGGTAGGTGTGCTTGTATCATATCTAACGGAAGGTGAAGTTACACAACCCCTTGTTTTAGCGGCTGTTCTCTCATATCTGGGTGAGGGGTTGTCAGAATTCCTTCTCATTTTTATGACTGCTACCTCAAGCTCCCACGGGTCTACCTCAAGCTCCCACGGGTCTTATCTGGGACTGATTTTTTATTCAAGCTTGGCATATGGTCTGGTAAGTGATGTATATTCATTTGTTCTTTTGTGTGGCAGGGGATAATATCATCTAACTATCTTTCATTCTTGTTTAGTATTGCTTAATTAGTCTCAATTCTAAAATATTCTTGACACCACCAACTAACTTTTTTTTTTGAGGTAACACCCCCAACTAACTTAATGATTAATAAATAAGAAATTAACCACAATATATCTTCTTCTTCTTTTTTATCAAAATGGATATATTATAAATGTTTAACGGATGGGTGCATATTTGCCCCATCTGAGTATTGAATCAACTTATAATTGAAAGACGAAGCATAAAATGAAAAAACAGGAAAGTACTGAACAGGAAAATAAAGTTGCTCTTGATTTGTGGGTTGCCTGGGGTACGAGACTGCTCTAGCGTCTGACGACACCGATACAATATTAGCCGAGCAGAAGGCACTGATCGAGCAAATGCAGTGATAGCGGAGGTGCTGGTGGTGGACTGTAAACTCCTCCGGGTTGTCAGCGTGCGTCGTTCTCCCTTGAATGATAGTTGTAGGGCTCCTAAACTCGGGATTGTTGACCTACGAGCTGATAGGGAAGTTCATTTTCGGCCTTTGGTGGAATCATTGTCACCTTACGTCCAGAGGGGCGGTATAGCCGACCAACCCCCCTCTAGACCACCTTGGATTCATTTCATGAGGCGATGGTGCTTAGGCCCCCCGCCGCTGTTTGTGATGCTACGTCCGAGCCAGTAGAGCCCTCTAACTCTCGTGCCTCATCCTCCCTCTCGAGGCGTTCCCGCCCCGATAATGTCAGCACAGAATTTCGAGGTGCCCATTCCGCTCTTTCATCATCCTGTATCACAGGAGGTTGACCTGTCTCCGACTGTCCTTGCCCTGAACCTTCGGCCCCTGATTGACAATTAGCCTAGAAGGGTCTGCTACCTTAGTCCCATGTAGTTCCAATTCGTCATCGGAATCGGCTTCCCATGCTTCGCTTTTTCCAGAGCTGACTGAGGATCAGCCGGGGACCTCAGCGATGACCCCTTCTGGCCACCCTCTACCGGACAAGCCAGGAAGAGGTGACCCGCGCAGCTGCAGCCAAAACAGTGGTCCGGGAGGTTTTCATATGTCACAACTAGCAAGGTACGTACCTGAGAGTCCGGGAGACAGAACCACAACTGACTTTGAAGGGGAACTCGCATGTCCACACGAACCCTGATACGCATGTAATCCCCCATCATAGACCTTCCTTGTCTACATCCACTGCTTGATATATCCCTAGAGTTGATCCCACCCTGAACCCCACTGCCCTGTTCCAGGCTCTCACCGGGAGGTTTGATACTCTCGCCCAGACAGAGAAGTGAGTAAACTGGATATTCGCCGGACACATGTGTGCCCTGAGATCCGCAAAGAAGACCAGAGAATCCCATAACGCCCAAGGCTCCCCTTGGAGCACCTTCTCCCTCTCCTTAGCGATTTGAAAGAAAAACGTTACAATACCCTCCTCCAAAGGTCTTGCCTCCACCTTTATTCCCCAGATGTCCTCCATTCTAGCCACTAAAGACCTCCAATAAAATTTTCGAGTAGTCATTACCTTAGCCGCCAGAGCAAAAGAGAAATTTGGCCCGCCTCCCACTACCTCCATGTGCGAGACGATGACCTCCTTGATGCTCATTTATCCCATCTGCCTGTCCAACGCCCCCATAGGCTCCACATTGTTTAGATCCGGTATATCCTGTAGGTAGCTCGGGATGGTGGCCTGCCCACCATCTACGCCATCACCCCCGACTCACTCCGGCGAGCACCCAGTCTTACTGAGTCCTCCGTCGTCGCCGAGAACGTCATGATGCCATCCTCTTTTCCGGTCTATGTCACCCACGGCGATGTATTCGAGGACTACACCCCCTACGAACGCGGCGTCTCGATTTCCTCCGCCGTCTTCGCTGCGTCACCCGTGGCTGCCTCCATAATCGGCTCCCGGAGCCATTCCGAAGCATCACCGGACTCACTGGACAATTTGGCTGCCGAAGTCGCCATAGTTTTCGAAAGAGAATCGCAATAACCCTAAACCCTAGAGGAGAGAAGCGACTGCATTTAAAATTTCTTTATTTCATAGAGGTGTAATCAATTAGTATATGTTTTCACGACAATATATCTAATTCACTCATTTCAATTCTCTTTATTCCTCACTTAAAATCCCTTAGATGTGTTTGAAGTTTAGAACATGTCAATCGAAATGTTAATTTTTTTCTTTTTGAAAGGATAATATCTTCCTCGTGTCCCTTCTCTCTCCCTCATCTTCGGTATCGAGCTCTTTCAGCTCCCTTCGCTCGTGCACTGCTTGCCTCGTCGGATTTTCCCTGTATCTCGGCTCTCGGTTTTGAGGGCTCTCTCTACCGGCCGGGCTTGCTTCGTGCTCAGATATTGGAGCGCTTCTCTCTCTCCATCGCGAGTTGTGTCCCTCGTCTTCTTATTAAGGCATCGTTGGCTCCCACTACTCAATCCTTGCATGTGTGTTGCAGATAGAGTTGGGGTTCGTCTCTGTGATTGCTGCTGGCGGTTCTGTGTTTGCCGGCTGTGTGTGCCGGCGTGTGGAGTGTCTCTCTAGCTCTTTTCTTTCAGTGGTTCTGGTTTTGGCTTCTCCTCTCGGCCTTTTCTGCGGACAACATGCAACCTACATCTCCCAAGTGTTGGGAAAATGACTCTTTATGCCTTTGTTCTTTTTGGCCAAAGCCCCATATCGGTAATGTGGGACTCCTTTGGTGAGCTTATATTAGCTGCCTTCTTTATCTTTGTTCAAGACTTATGGGGATGGATCAAACTAGGCCTCGCGCACCGCCATCGTCGTTTGGGCCGGGCTCGAGTTCGAGTTCGGTGGAGCCTCTACGGGGCGGGCTAAAGCAAGACAAATATTTTCAAAACTTTTTCTGCACGTCAGTGATCGAGATTATCACGCACGGCTACTCTGTTTTCTGCACGTCATCCTGGTTGGTCTTTCAAGTTTATGCTTGTTTTAAGGGTTAATTTCATCTCAGTATCCTAATAAATTCTCATTTTCATCTCAGTACTCTAACTTTGTTTTGTGGCATCTCAGTACCCTAAAACGAAAATAATTCTATTTTAGTAACCGTCGTTAATTTTCCATCCAAATTTGGATGGAAAATGGTCATGTGCCTTACACATGACCCTGGATTTCTAAAAATACCCAAAATACCATTAAAAATTCAAAAAACCTAAATTACACTCACAATACATCACCATCTCTCATCACAACTCCACCGCCGCCCACCCCAACCACATCACCCCCTCTTCTCTGCTCGTCGCACTCCACCACATCCCACTACACCCCTCCCGGCTCGCATCCACCACCCTCATCTCATCCATCGCCGCCCTCCACCCCTAGAAATTATGGAGCAGAACCCCCTCGCCCGCTGGAACTCGTGGAGCAGAATCCCCTCAAGCTTGAGCTCTCTATTTTCTCTCCTCACTAGCGACTTGGTTATGGCCACCGGTGGTGGCTTCAACTCCATCCTCCCCTCGAGCTTGAGCTCTCTCTACGTTCTCTCTGGGTGATCCTACACGACCACACCGAGCTTGACGACTCCGGGTTAGGTTGGAATTTGGGTAGATGAGGTCCAGAGCTCGGGTGGAACTGTGTTGATTTTGATTTTTTTTCCAGATTTGAGATGAAGAACACCAAAATGCTCATCCTCTTTATTGATTTTTTTTCTCTATCTAAGATGAACACCAAAACGTGGTACTGTTCCAGATCTGAGATGAAAAAAATTTGATTTTGATTTTGATTAGGTTGTTAGTTTTTTTTTGGAGAGATGAACCTCAAAAAGTCCTTGGGTAGTTTTATGGAATTTTAAGAATTGATGAAAATAATAAAGAAGAAGAAGAAGAAAGGGGTAGTAAATTGAAAAGGAAAAAAGTATAAACAAATTAAATAAGATATAAATTAAATTTCTAAAAAGTTTTAAAAAATAATAATTTAAAAAGAATAAGTGAATTAAAAAGTATTTTTATATATTTTTTAAATTTAATTTAAAATGAAAACTAATTTTCTTTTAAAAAGTAAAATCTGATTTTTTAAATTAAAAAAACAATTTTATAAAAAAAATGGATTTTAAAAAGTAAAAACTAATTTTTTGTAAGAAAATATAATTTTTATAAAATAAAAAACTATTTTTTAAAAATAAAATAAATAAAATGGAATTTTGAAAATCAATGGCATATTTTTTAAATTTTAATTGTTAGTGAGGGGTATTTTGGACTTTTCAAGTGTTTGGATGGAAAATTAACGGTGGGTACTAAAATAAAATTATTTTCATTTTAGGGTATTGAAATGTCACAAAACAAAGTTTGGTTACTGAGATGAAAATGAGAATTTTCTAGGGTACTGAGATGACATTAACCCTTGTTTTAATTAGTTCATTTATGTTCTAAAATTCGTTACAGTTCTGCATATACTATTCCAACATCAAGTTGTTCCGAATTTGTTCGGGAGTTTTGGATGTGTAGAGGGGACATTTTGGTATTTCCGTTTCCATCCCCATGTTGTAGGGGTGTTGTTCCGGGGAGTGATTGGCTGTGTTTTGGTGTTGGGAAGAGGGAGGAAGGCAACGCTTCAGTGTCTGGACAGAGGAGCAGGTGCATTGGATTGGTTGAGTTTTGGTGTTGGCTATGTTTGTCGGGTTTTGGCCTCTAAAGTAATGTTTGCCTTTCCAGTGGTTTCCTGTTTTTGACTAATGGCATTGGTTTTAGGGGTCTTCGTGCCCTGTCCTAAGCATGAGGAAGTCCCAAATGATCAGTAATTGGGATTGTTCGTTCCTTGTTTGTCCCTACTAGAGGAAGTCTCGATGGTTCTATTTCAGGAATCGGGTCCGATCTTTTGGTGGTTTTGAGGTCCTCAAGTTGCGAGGATGTCTGGTATCTTTTAAGGGACTATTCGGTTGTGCAAGACAATTGTAGTGGAACAAGGGTAGACTCGAGCTTTTTTTTGTCTTGTGGTTGTTGTGTCTCTGTTGCTGTTTTTGTTTTGGTAGGCTATGTTCCTATGGTTTGGGTTAGACCCGTTTTCATGCTCCCGTATATTGAGTTCTTTCTTGTAACTGTTTTCTTGATCTTTGACCTTCAGATCCTCTCCGTCTTGGAGAGTACATCTCTTTAAATAAAATCTGAGCTTATTAGAAGAAAAGAAAAAAGTATATAAGTGTTTTGCAAATATCTAGAACATATTAATTTTTAAAATTACAAAAATACCATTTTTTAACCCTCCATCAGTGATAAATTTTAGGGAAAACTTGTATCATTTTATATTTCCAAACATAAAAAACAAATTATGTCACATCGTAATTTGAAATTAGGGCACATGTCTTCAAAACTGTTTTCTACAAAATGTAATTTGAAGATTTGCTGTTGGGGCACATAGGAAAGTGACATATTTGATGGATTTTGTAAACTTTTCCTTTAATTTATTTGCTCTATGTATGCGGGGAACGAAAAGTTAAGTGCATATATAATGTTTCTAATGATTTGCAGGGACTGCTGTTGCTATGCCTAATCAAAATGGTGTTATCTTCAAGGATCCAAATCTAAACCGTGTTTTCATGGGTGTAGTAGTTATATTGATATACGGGGGAGCAAGTGGATCGAAGCCTATTTTGGACAACTTTGCCAGGGCACAATTACGGGTCCATGAGGCGAGATCAGGTCCGGAAATCAAGCACGACAGATTGAAAGCTCGATTCAAAGTGTGGAGGATTGTGGCATGGTTGTTGGCACTTGCGCTCTTATTCCCAACATCCGATTTGGGTTGGGATAAGTTGTTTATTGTTTCGGTGTCCTTGTTGGCATTCTCGTGCGCTGGGTTCCTCTCGGGCGCTTCCAGTTACCATACCATAGACCCGGTACTGAACCCTCTTAGTGTGGTCAACCGCGTTGTCAGGTCTGCCATCTCCAAGCGGCATTTTGAGTATCCCAATAGTAGTGATGGTTTCTTCCAGAGTCCTTTTGTATCAACCTCGTACCATGACACGTTCTTCCATCAGGGAAATGAAAACGAGCTCTACTTGCTGCCTCACGTGCGGTTTTGCAGATGGGCGGACAGAGCCGCCATTAGGGAGCCCCCCTCGTTGGTTTCTCCCGAACAACATGAAACAATGTGTAGAACCGTAACGCGGGTGTACGATACCAAGCATGTTCTCGCATTGGTTCCCGTATGGGTGGCGCTCTTAGGGTTCGGCGTGGCCCGAGCCACATGCAATAGTTTCTTCGTCGTGCAAGCTGGAAACCTATCCAACGGTCGTGACATAATCCTCCCGACCCTCCTCGTAATCAACACTGTCGCAAAGGAATCAGTCTCCTACCTGTGGGACTTTATTTTAGAATGGCTCGACCTAAGTCTAACCATCCAAAGAAGGTACAATTTCTTGAAAGCGAGGATTGTTTTGGGAACTTTCTTAATTGTCGTTAGCCTTTATGAGGCGCAGTTAGTGGACGACAAGGAAACAATGCTATTGAGCCTGTTCCCCCAATTTTGCTTGTCAGGGATCGCAGAAGGTCTTGCTCTGGACGGGTTGGCTGACTTTCACAATTACCGCGTACCTGCATCGATGAGAGGTTATGGTGACGCATTAAACGGTCTTCTTAAGGGGCTCGGGAATCTTCTCAGCATTCCATGTCTCATCATTTTCAGAGCTTCATCTTTTGCTGGTGAAAGCTTCGACTCTAGTGATCTGCCCTTGTATTACAGTAAAATAGCAGTCTTGAGCTTAATATCTTATGTGGCCGCGTATGTTCTTCTAGGATTTGGGTATGCTTATGACAGTGTCATAGCTGAAAATGGATTGTTAGACTCGGGAGCATTCTTCATGGAGGATGTATCAGAGCAAGAAAGGCGTCTCTATGGTCAAGTTCTTGCTCCTTTTCATATTGACCCCGACAATCGTCGTCCAAATTCAGAGTTGGAGATGGTGTGATAGTCAATGTTACCCTCTATATAGTTGTTTGATGCTATAAGACCAAGTTACGTTGGGTTAAGTGTATTAAAAGTTTGCTAGATTTTCTTTTTTATATGTTAAGGTAAACCTTCTCTTTAATCCAAGAACTGGGAACAGATAGATGATATGTATCTCTTTCTAAGATATATTTTAGGGATAATCTTACCGCAGTATCCTAAATCTTTCACATTTCATTTAGAGTACTCTAAATTTTTTTTGTGTCACCTGAGTACCCTAAACTTTTATTAATTTATTTAGAGTACCCTAAATCTTTTTTGTGTCAACTCGGTACCCTAAACTTTCATTAATTCCATTTTAGTACCCACCGTTAACTTTACATATGATTTTCCATCCAAAACAGGTAAAATGACCATACTACCCCTCACCAACAACCAAAATTATGGTAAAGTTAACCGTGGGTACTAAAATGAAATTAATGAAAGTTTATGGTACTAAAATAGAATTAATAAAATTTTAGGGTATTGAGGTGACACAAAAATGATTTAGGGTATTCTAAATGAAATATGAAAGATTTAGGGTACTGAGATGACACAAAAAAGATTTAAGATACTCTAAATAAAATATGAAAGATTTAGCGTACTGAAGTGTAATTAACCTATATTTTTTAAGTGAAGGATCATATGATAATGGGGTAACTTGTTGATGAGTAAGAAACTTCATAAGTCATAATTACGATTTAAGAATTGATCATAGTACAATGAGATTACATGACGTTTTTTCTCTGATAATTAAGTCCACCACACTAGTACAATGAGATTACGATATGTTTTCAGTTTACACAAAGATCTAACCAATTGTTGATTCAGTGGATGAACTAACTTTAGTCGTGTATGCATTACATCTTACATGACGTTTTCTTTAAATTGCCTCTCAAATAAGTTGACTAAAGTTTCTTTTCACAGTTGACCACTTCAATCGAAGAACAATTTTGTAAGACGAGTCCTATTTTTCATATGAATAGTATAATCTATATTATAAATGAAATGAACGGTTTTAATTTCCTAATTTATAAACTGATGTTACAAAGATATCACGAACATCATTTTATGTATAGTTCATCTCATATAAGTTGCCATACTTTTGAACCCCAAACACATAAAAGTTAATGTGTTTTTTTTCTTTATATGTATACTTTAATACTGCTTATGAGTGGTTATTGGCTATCTAATCACAACCGAACGGGTGGGAAATCAAAAAGAACGGGATTTGGTCAACTGGGTGCACCTTACACCCTCAATATTTAGTCGATGAATTGTGTTCCATCGAGGAAGTTAAATTTCAGGGTCGACAAAATCCTATTTCGTCAAGGAAGGTGATTTCCCAATCAAACGACAACATACTGGTACAGTCTAGTTATTTTTTGGCTGAGTTTCGGAGTAAAAACGACACCGTATTGATACATTTGAGGGTTCATAAAATCTCAAATCATCATTCATAACAGTGTTCTAAAAATACTGACTAGGCCCCGCCTAAACACCCGTCTAAGCGTCATCTTCTTATTGGTTGACCCGATTAATCTGATTCATTCTTAAAAAAACTTAATCGTCCGACTATTGACTAACGATTTTTAGAACTTTGATTAATAATGTTAGGTCACGAATCATGATGTACACAAAGCAAGGGAATATTATACCTGAACTAACAGTTTAACGAAATCAAAAGGTTTGGGCAATAAGCGAGACGCCTAGCAGAGAATTTACATGTTGGATAATCATAAACAATTGCATAAGAGTCGCAAGCTTTAGTCAAATATTCTACTGTTCTGGCTATAGCTAGTCAGTTATGTGAACTTAGAGCAGGCACAACGGAATGCAGCCGCTCCTCGCTCCGCGCGCGTCGGGACGGAGGGACGCTGGCCGTTCTGCTGTAGACGCAAAAAATCGCGGTCCCGCTCCCCAAACACGCGGTCCCGCTCCCCGTCCCTCGCTCCTCGCTCCCCTGACGCTGGCCGGTCCTCGCGCCCTCGCTCCTCGCTCCCTCTGCTGTCGTGGTCGTCTCCTGTGCCGCCACGTGGCACAACCGAGTCAGACCGTTTGCAACGGTCGGCTATAACGGCTCTTTTTTTTAATTCAAAAATCAGATAAAATGAACCCTATAAATACCCAACCTCATTCCTCATTTTTGTCACACCATTCTCTACTTTCACTCTTTCATTCTCACTTCCTACTCGCTATTTTTGAAAATGTCCGACGACGAGGTTATGTCTGGCGCTGAGGAGATGACGTACGAGGAGCTGGCACCCCGGATGCCGACGTATGAGGATATGGCAGCCCAACTGCCGACATATGAGGAGATGGCAGCCCAAATGCGGCCAGTTGAGCGACGATTCCGGCGGATGATGGAGAGGCACATGCAGAAAGTAATGCCAAGGATCCAGAGGGCCATCCGTGGGGAACCAATGCGCCGAGAGATTAAAAGAGGTCGTTTGGAAGCCCACATCCAACTGATGGCGAACTATTTTGACGAACAACCCCTATATGGCCCTGAAATGTTCAGGCGTCGGTTCCGTATGTGCATACCACTTTTCCAACGGATTATGAACGCGGTGAAGGCTCACGACAGCTACTTCAAACATAGGAAGGACGCTGCCTCACGACCGGGCTTATCAACGGAGTAGAAGTGCATCGCCGCTATACGGATGCTTGTGTATGGGTCTGCGGCCGATTCATTGGACGAAACTCTGCGCATGGGGGTAAGCACCATACTTGAATGTTTACGTAAGTTTTGCAAGGCCGTTATTGAGGTATTCGGAGCAGAGTATCAGCGTACACCCACACCGGCTGACATGGACCGCTTACTCCGAGAAGGGTACAACCAAGGGTTCCCGGAATGGCGGGGAGTCTTGACTGTATGCATTGGACGTGGAAGAACTGCACAACCGAAGACCAGGGAGCCCATGGACGGGGAGGTCACCACGGGGAAAAGACGATTATGCTTGAAGTTGTAGCGTCCAGTGATTTATGGATTTGGCATGCATTTTTCGGGATGGATGGATCGAACGACGACATCAACGTCCTCAACAACAGCCACTTATTCCAAGACGCTTACTACGGCCGTGAGCTAGCTGTGGAGTACTATATCAACGGGCATCGGTACGACCGACCTTATTACTTGGTGGACGGCATTTACCCAACATGGGAACGGTTCGTGAAGACTATTCGGCATCCCTTCGAGCCCAAAGAGAAGTTGTTTGCTAAATGCCATGAAGGTGCTCGAAAAGATATTGAATGGGCTTTTGGAGTACTTCAAGCAAGGTGGCACATCATTTCCCGTCCCGCTCGCTCTTGGAGCCCACACCTTTTGGACTATTCGCGATTCACAGTACGCGATTCACTAAATTGTGAACCGTGAATTGGTATCATTGTACGTGCTCTTAATAACAATAAATCTCTGAACATGATATATCAAGGAATAACTCAAGATTCATGTTAAGGAAAATGAAGCAACGGCGTACCCATATCAACGCTTTTTAGCAGAGAGAAAGAAATGCATTAACAAAACAAATGGTGTGGCTCTCGGGTAGAAAACCAAAAACCACCAAACCAAAGTCCAATTAAGGTCCGAATGGAAAAGCTAAATGAAACTTTAAGACTAACTTGTAAATCATATCCCAAGTTCGATCAGGACTGGTGTCACGCCCCAAATCCGGTTTTTGACCGAATTCGAGACACGACTTACGATAAAAGGTAAATACGTGATGAACATAAATAAACGGGTCTCAAAAGCAAATTAACGTTTCAAAGATTCAACGAGTCAACAACTCGATAATAAAAACAAGTCAAAAACAGTAACAAGACTATAGGTCTCTAGACACTAGCCCGAATCCCCGTCAGCTCCCTAGCTCCGAGAATCCTGCTAGTACAGGTCCCGCTCAACACCTGAAACACAACAAGTAAGGGGGTGAGCTTACGCTCAGTATACAAAGTAGTTAAGAATCTGAATCTCAGTTCATCACCACGGATAACCGTCCAATTATGGCATACTAGAAAGCATCACGGTTAAAAGTCAAATTAAGCGATTACTCCAAGACCACAATTGGCCTTCACTCAGGCACAACCCGTAAAACAACTCACAACGAACCGAACTCATACCACTATCCAATAGTTAGAGCTAGTGTGACCGTTGATTAGAATATCATGTTTTATTGATCATGCATATAGAAATATGAGTCAACGTCACAAATGTCGAAGAGTTTGATATTGGATTACCCGTCTTGAGAATACTCCATAAAACACGGGACATGAGTATCTCTCAACTACCAAAGTAGATCTTAATCCTACGACCATGACATCACCATATTATTATATGTGTTGATTTATATCTTGTTATAACCAAAAGCTACTCCTTATAAGAGAGTTATTTAGGTTGTGTTCATATATGTGTACGCACATATGAGGTATATGGGTGGTGGTCATATGAATTTGTCACTTGAATTTATGCAAGTTATATATCATTAGAGCCCATCTTGATGATTGCCACATACAATTCGAACTCAAAATCAAGGGAACGGTGGATTGAACAAAAAAGGATGATGCTATATGCCTTTTATTCACTCATGATATCGTCAAAACGACAAAGGATGAAATCACTTATGGTAACATGATTTGACAAAGACAAAGTTGAGACTTTGTATGAGTTGTGTAGTTATTGGCTTTGCTAGGAGTTAGTCATAACTTGTGAATGAAATGATGATTTTAGTCTCACTGACAACGTCATACGAATCCTAAAGGATCACATGTACTTATTTCTTAACAATATCATATGATTTTAGTCTCACTGACAACGTCATATGAATCCTTGTCGATGGGTGTTTTCCTGCCGTAAGTGAAGCCGAACACTACAGTAGTGTAGAGGGTTAAATCTCATGTACTTATTTTTTATATTTATTTTTCGGATAAAAAACTTGTTGAATTGGTGGCTATCTCAAGTACATACTTGTTTATTTGGTATTTTCATCTCAAAATAAACTAGACGGATAGTAAATACATGAGATTTGACTTTTTATCAGATATATACGTAAGAAATATATCACGTTGAATCAGTTTTTATTTATTGACTTTTTATCGGGTATAGTTGTGTACTTCCCCGGACTTCAACTAGAAAAGGGTTGAATGAAAGCATGCTAATTTTTTGAAGGGGTTACTCGATGTCTGTACCCTCATCTTTTTTTTATTACTAAATCCTAATCCAAGCAGACGTTTGTTCTGATGTGGTAACGTTGACCGCAAACTGTTGCATTTTTCGTCCGTAAGTTTAACGACCGTTAAATGAGTAACAGGAAAAAATTATAGGTCAGGGTTATGATATAAGAATGAACGATTGGTTTATGTTATGACATCAAATTTTCTCATGTCATTTTAGGAAAGTTTTAGAGCACGTGATAAACATGCGACATGTGTTTTACGGGTCAGTCACATTTAACAGATTTTGATACTTTTTAAGAATTAATTTGTAAAACTTTTTATTATATAACATTTTTCATACGGTTTGAAAATGCCTTATGGTTATCCCTTTTTGAATTAGAAGAATGGAATTAATTAGCCGCTGCCTCATCACATAGCACAGATGTCAGGAAACCCATAGGGCAAGAAAGTAGAACCATCCACCCAAAGGTAACATCATCAACACTCAAAGTAAAATCCAAAACCCATTTTGAAGCCCAATATTAATAGAGAAGCATCCACACAGCAAAGCTCCGAGTTCGCGAGAACTCGCCACATACACCCCATTGCATGCTGATCCCAAATGCTACGCGGCCACGCGCCCCCTCCTCTCCCCATACCACTCCCTCTTCTCTCCTCAACCTACCCTATATATTCTTCCTCTTCTTGTTCCTTTCTCAATCATCCCTCACTTTCTCTCTCTCACTTTCTCACTTGCCAAACATGACTAGCAACAACAACATCAGTATCAGTAGTGGAGTTTGTACCAACAGCAAGTACTATACTCATCTTCTCTCTCCCAAGAAGAGCATTATTCGTGATGTTGTTGATGTCCCTCCGAGGAAGCTCCTCACCCGGCCGCCGCCCCTCGACGGCGACAACATGATGTTGTCCCCGAGGTTCGAGACCCTCCTGCAGAGGTTCCTACCTTGCAACGGCGGTGACGACGACGACGCCGACCCTTACGCCTCCGACCACTTCCGCATGTTCGAGTTCAAGGTCCGGCGCTGCACCCGCAGCCGGAGCCACGACTGGACCGACTGCCCTTTCGCCCACCCGGGCGAGAAGGCACGCCGCAGGGACCCCAGGCGGTACCACTACTCCGGCACCGTCTGCTCCGAGTACCGCCGCGGAGGGTGCAGCCGCGGCGACAACTGCGAGTTCGCGCACGGCGTGTTCGAGTGCTGGCTCCACCCCGCCAGGTACCGCACCGAGGCATGCAAGGACGGCAGGAACTGCAAGCGGAAGGTGTGCTTCTTCGCCCACACGGCGCGTGAGCTCCGCGTCCTCCCCCTCCACTCGCCGGAGACCTCTCCGGCCTCCGCCAAGTACCGCAACGGCAATAACAATAACAATAACAATAACCACTGCTGCTTGTTCTGCTGCCACTCCGCCACCAACTCCTCACCAACCTCCACGCTCTTGGGCATGTCCCACCTGTCCTCGCCGCCGCTCTCGCCGCCTCAGTCCCCGATCAACCACCGCTCCCTCAGCGGCCTGTCTCCCTTCTCCCGCTTCCTCAATTCGGACCACGCGACCGGCGTGAGCGTGGGCGTGGGCCCACATTTTCACTCGAACAACAACAACAACAACGCAGCGGCCTACAAGGAGGCGCTCAACGGGCTGATGTGCTCTCTGGAGGCCATGAAGTTCAGCGATGCCGCCACGTGCTCACCTGTCTCGGTGGGAGATAATAATTACAGGAATGCCCCTTGGGTTGACGGACTCGAAGATCATCACCAGTTCATTCTTTCGCCGTCAACCTCGAATGTCTCAAATATGTCCAATAATAATATTGCTTCTCCATCTGGCTCTGGCTCTGATCAATACAAGATCAACGACAACGGTTGGTCTTGTGATCCTGATCCTGATCTCGGGTGGGTCAATGACCTTCTGATGTAGATCGATCCAACGGTGAAGATGATTTGCAAGGAAGTTATTGTATATACGGCCCTTGAGATCAAGCATGGCAGGCCCAGCGACCATGACCGCATAAGTTTGCGTCATTCGGTGTTTATTATTTTGATTATGATTAATTACTATTGTTATTGTTAATTGTCTTTCGTCTTAGCTCGTTTCGAGCTTGTTCATGTCAACCAAATGTATTTTTAAGGTTTTTATTTAAATGAATTTGAATAATTTGGCTATGTATGACGAATATGATATGATTTGGTGTTTGTAGTTTTGGATGAATTTTTTTATCATGTGCGCATGTAATGTTTAATGATTTCGAGATCTTTTTGGGTGAAACTAGGGAAGGAATAAGAAGATTTAGGGCAAACTGAGGGGATGAGGTGGCAACCATGATATCTTCATCGTCCACGTGGCGAGCATGCAGAGACCTGCAGGGGTTTCAAGGTTTTAATTCATTGTTATTAGTCCTCTGCTTCCTTTAGAGTTTAGAATGGGGTAGTTTTTTTTTTTTTTTTTTGAGAAGGATAGGTCCAATATTTATCAAACATGGTGAAGTGTGGTTCAATCGAGATCTAACTATAATCAAATCGCTCTTTGGTTGGAGGGTATCGAAGCTTACTTGTCCATTCCTTGAATTTTAGTACATGAGATTAAATTTGGATCCAGACACATGCATGAGTACATGAAATCAATGAAATTAGGTTAGTATATTTTTTTAGATAAACAGGTGCATATTATAGAATATAGACTATACAAAAATGTACAAATTAAAACGGACACACCAATTAATATAAAAAAAGTATGGATAAAACGGTCCTAATATTATGGTACCTGACAGAACATAAAAATGTTCAAATTATCGAATCTCTTTACTGAAATGTTCGGAAGGAGATATTGAGGTAACGCTTGACGACATCGATACAGCGGATCCAAACAGAAGTTAGGGTCAGCACTGAGGTGGACTGTATTCTCCTTTGGGTTGTCAGTGTGCGTTGTCCTCCCTAGAATGATATATTAGAGATGTGAAACGCGAGGTTGCTGACCTCCGAGTGGGTAGGAGAGTACAGTATCAGGACTTGGTGGGACCACTACCACCTTACGTTCGGTGGGACGATGATTGGTCGACCCCCTATTGGACCACGAACTCCTTTTTCACCGAGGTGAGTATACAATTTGCTCTTACTAATCGTGTAGACCCCAATGGACCTCCATGACTTCCCGACAAACAAGTGGTTGGGACTACTAGTCCCGACCTACAAGTGAGTGGTCTTACAAAACCCGTCCCACGACCCGTTGGATCTCCATCTCCATGTTCTTGTCCGACCCGAGGCCCTATCAATGCAGTTGGAACCCTAGGACCCGACACCGGCTACTACCGCCGCCAGCTACGCACGTCGTGACCCTCTTCCCTTTCTTCCCAACGCAAGTCGTAAGACTCCCCCACAGCCCGATCTCGATTGACACTACCGGACCCTTCATCATCCTCTTTTGCCACTGATTTTCACCCTATCCCTTGCGACGCCGGAGTGTGCTCCTCAGTCTGCTCCACACCCATGAAGAGGTGACCAACCTCTCAGCCCCGCCTTTGGAGGAGAAATTGGTCGAGTCTCGTCGTCCCAAGCCACTGCTCTAGCCTGCATTGTGCAAAAGGAATGTTTTATCCAATGAAAGCAAATAATATAGAGCAAGAGATAGGAGGAGAGTAGCGTATCCGAAGACGAACTACAACTAGACCTCCAAAATAACCTGATAAAACTGGTCTTTGAGTGACCAAACACTTTTTTCACCATATAACAGACTCAAACAACGTAGAACGAGTAACAGAAATAAAAGACACTAGCGACAAAACTTGAAATAGAAATTGAAACCAAAAACCATATCCAGCTAGACATGAGCTCACCCATCATAAGCTGTAAACTTGTGGATCCACCAACTTGACTATTAGGTGTCGGGGAGACGCGTGTAGTGTGAGAAGGGATCACGTGATATAGTTGAGAGCCCCAATGTGGGGCGGGTTGCCCATTCTCTGATGTAGCCCATTCTAAAAGGGACTCATGGACTCTAACAGGGTTGTTGTACAACTCTCGCCTAAATTCCTTTTATTCTTCCTCATTCGTCTATCTTACGAAAGAGGGGAATTATTTGCTCCCAAGTAAGTCATTTGTTGGAGTTGTGTTGTGACCATACCTTAGAGACAAGGTCGATAACGGATTATTATCCGAACGAGTAACAAATACCTTCTCTATACCTCGAACAACGATCTCTATCTCAAAAACAAAGATAAAAGGTGCGGTTAAAAGAGCTAGCTCAGTGCCACCATTAGTGGTTGGTTTTGTTCAAGTAACGTGTTACCGTTAAAACTTCAAGAACTTATTGGACCAGTGAAAAAGTCTGAAGCCAATAATCAAAGGCCGATCTAAAAGTAAATAAAGGGATTAGGTGTTACATTTCATTATTGTTGTCTCATACTTGTACATATGTGTCCCAATTAGTCATCAACTCTTTAGCATGCATGTGGGCATGGTGTTGAGTCACCTACACTGAAATTAAAGTTCTGGAACTATCCCCACATGATAGTCTAGAAATGGGGTTGATGCATGTGCCAATATATACTGTTATATAAATAATATGCTCAAACTAGAAACACACATCTGTCACCGCATACATTAGTACCACCACCTTTATTTTTACAGTTTTGTGTTAAGTGGCAACAATCCAAACAGGCCACATCCACAAAAAAGCAGACTTTGATTCTCACACTTCCCATAACCATCAATCGAGAAACAAAACAAACCTACAGACGAGATGACGAGACAGGAGCGGATATATAGGGTTATAGGGTATGTCGTGGCATACTCTAGTCCTCAAAAGGTATATATAATCGTAGAATTTTTAGATACCTTCGATTTGATATCTTACGGGCCTAAATCGGAGTTCATATGAAAAAGTTACGGTCATTTTAAGTAGTGGTTGGGGCCTCACGATTTCGCGGTGCTGGTCGTCGTGAGGAGTTGGGCTTTGAGCTTTGTTTGAAGAAATTTTCAGTTTTGAGGGAGGGGTAGGGGGTTTTCGGTCTGTATTTCTCGGAGGTGTGTGCTCATTTGGCGGCGGGTTATGTTGTGGTTGATTGGGCTGATTCACGGTCGGGGTGAAGTTCTTCGATTTGTTCTGTTTTGGACTTCTTCGTTCGTATTTTGGGCAATTAGACCTGGTTAAGTTGGTGTGTATTGTTTTAGTTTCGACCTTTTTAGGTTTTGTCTGAGTTGCTGCCCTTATTGGCCTGTTGTTCATCATGTTAGACAATTTGGTTCTGAGACCAATGTTTTAGTTCTCCCCTTGTTGGGACGTTCTGAGGTCATTCTTATTGTGCTCTTTGGTTGTAATTTTCACTTGAGGACTTGATCCTTGCCTTTTCCTAAAACTTCTTTAGGGGATGGTTATTATAAAAAATTGCTGATAAAAAAAAATAAATTTAAGATCTGCATTGCACGTAGTTTGCACGTAGTTTGCATGTGAGTGTAGTTTCCATTTATTTATTTTACCGCATTTAGCAATGGTCGATGGCATACCCTAAATTATATTTCTAGATCCGCCTATGTAGTACAAACTCGTCGTTTTCTGGAACACACTCCAAACCTGTGATCGTTGGCGGATAGGATTTGTCCTGGTGGCAAGTTCCTTGAGTGCTCGTGTATGGGTAGCCGGCGGCAGAGCTGAGTCTGTTGGATATCATGAACTCGAAGACGTCCCCCCTGGTACCGAACTTGCAGTTATCGTGGCCGCTCGAGACACATTCGACAAGCTCCTTCTCCGATAGGGCCACCAGCTTGTCTGTTTCGATCTGTGCCAGTCCTTCCGTGCATGCAATAGCTGAAAAAACCCAGCAACTCCCTATATTTTGATTTTTGTAACAACGTCAAGTTAGAAAGATCCTCAAACAAGGACATGTATAAAATGATTGAGATACTTACCACATCGTCCTTGATTTTTTACGGGTGTTACAGCTCCTTTTGTTCTCCAATCAATGGAGTCGGGCACCACTGTGACATTATCGTATTTGAAAGAAGTTACCAGCTTGTTCGGTCTTGTGCGACCCCTGGTTCTAGTTGCCTTGAACTCTTTGTTGGTGAGATCGGTGAACTGGTTGATGCCCAGCTTGTATGACTTGTTCTTGCTGTTGGACGACTCGATGTAGGCCACATTGTCCTTGAATATCCGGAAACGCATCTCCTTCTCTGCAGAGCTATCGTAGGCGCAGTCGTAACTTGACATCCACTGCTCAAACTTCAGCTTCATGTCAAAGTCATCCTCTTGGAGGGCTTGACAAGTCAAAGCTCCAAAGAGGAACAACATTCCCAAGCATAAACAACGACACTTGTTCCTGGAAGTCATTGTTGGATACACAAAGAGCTTCTTGAGCTGTTCAAACATACCCAAGTTAACTTCTTAACTTTCATAATTTGTAATGCAAAAATCAATTAAACGTGCACACCATAAAGGAAAGAGAGAGAGAGAGAGCAAGGAAAACTATTCCAAAGAAATTAAGTTCAGTGATCTAAATCTAACACAAAAATGATGTTTGGTAATCCAAGCGCTATTTGGCTTATCGGAAAACCTTGAAGATAGGGATGGACCTCTTACGAGTCTAATTTTTCTAATTTGATTTGTTTACAAGTTAAGGAACAAAGTGTAGATCACACTTTAAACATAAGCTTTCTAGTTTAAAACCAAAACATCTCCACATTCAAACATGATCGACAAGTCAACAAAGAATTATAGATGACCCTAAGACATTGGTAAGAAATGGAATACAAAAGAAATAATTACAATACATGAAATTCAAAGGTCAACTCTTCATAATTAATATTTGACACAATAATCTTTACTAAGCTTCTCTTTTTATCAGCATATATGGATTATGTTTTGACCACCTCTAACTAATTAACTACATCTTATCTAATACATGTGTATTACATTAATAAGGTAGTAATTACAATGGTTGACAAGATTAATATTCATATTGAGTCCTCCTTCCTTCCGCAGTTTGTTGGGTCTTTCATGGGACTGTACTTCTGCGGTCTATCACTTGTTGGGTAACATGCTGTCATTGCAAGACCACATTGACCTTGTGATGCGGAAACATCTCTTTTCATGAGCATGTATACTTGCATGCCCCGGTTTAGGCCCCAAGAGTTCTTCATGATCTAATATATGGTCCCATCAGCACTTGTTCCATACCCAACAACCATCAAGGAATGGTCTAACTTGGTACCACACTCTCCATGGAACACACCATTTGAATATTGCTTGAAGTCGCTTCTTGAGACAACTGCTACAGAAACCGGCTGGTTTAACACGGCATTTAGTAGTGCATGGGCGGATTTAGAGGGTTATAAGGTATGGCATGGCATACCATAGTCTCCAAAAGGTATATATAATCGTAGAGTTTTCATATACCTTCGATTTGATATCGTAGGGCCTTAATCGGAGTTCATATGAAAAAGTTATGGTCATTTTAAGATTCGCATTGCACGTAGTTTGCATGTGAGTGTAGTTTCCATTTATTTATTTTACCGCATTTAAGAATGGTCGATGGCATACCCTAAATTATATTTCTAGATCCGTCAATGTGATGAGAGTATGTTGTTTGGACTCAAAACATATTGTAATTCAAAAAATATAATTACAAAAAATATTATATATTTTTGAGATATCCAACGTATCAATCAGTAATAAGTATTGATAAATTCAATTGATCGTGAAACTTGTCGATAGTCATTGACGAGTAATCATGTTTTAAACTCATTAATGGTAGTTGGTCAACTTTTACTGAAATGTCCATTAGTGGTACCCGTGAATGTGTAAATTTGTTGTGTTCCTTAATTATTTACATGATTCCACATTGACATTGATGATGAATCTAATGCCCGTTATGGGTTTTGGGTGGACTGAATTGATTGGAATTACAATCATCCATGTGGGTGGGTTTATGACACTTGATAGTTCCATTAAGCATTTAGGATACAGTGGTTCTAGAGACGTAATTGAGAGCAATGAATGCAGGATTGATTCAAAAAGGTGAACATTGGGGAAGCAATGAATACAAGGAGATGGGGGATTAGGACAAGGCACATAATTTGTTTCCTAGGAGGGCTACTTATCTGAAAGACAGCTATGAAAATAAAGAGAGAGCCCATAAGGGTCTGTCTCTTTATTTCCCATTTTAAGTAGAGAGGCCATTGCACCTTTGCACTATTGGGTTAGGTTAGTTAGGGATGGCAACAGAAAACCAAACCTTGACGGAGACCTCATGTCTCCGATCGAAAGGCGGGAGTGTAAGGATATTTCGAGGATTAAGATGGGATGAAAATAATTTCGATGCAGACCAAGATTGGAGAATGTAAAACCATCTCAAACCCCCATGTTGCCATTACTGAGGTAGGTGGTGATTTCTCTCATTACAAGGAAGAGATGTTGGAGGTGGGGGAAGCAAAGGCACTGCCCATGACTGTGAGATTGGTAGGTCTTTGGGGTCCCCCCCCCACCTGCCACTATTCACCTCTTGAGGTCACATTTTTTCAATTCAATGCCATTGTGTAGGACAAGGTGCCCCATGCTCTTGCACTGCCCCTGATAGTGGCTGAGACGGACTAACCTAAGCATGAACAGCACTTGTAGATTTGGAACTTGATTCTCTTTCAAATAGGGCCAGTTGGGAAACAAATAGGTCTGGTCCCGCATCTCTAGAGTCTCTATTCTTGTACTCTTCTATTACCCCGAAAGAGGTTTTAATTTAAATTTGTTTTCCTGATAACAAAAATGAGGTCTCCATTGTCAGGCTCTTGGTCGAGCTCGGTAAATGGAAGCTTTATTGATGAATTGAAGATGGATTACAGACGGCTCTGACTCTCTCTCTCTACAGTCAAGCTCGCTCTCTAACCTCTCTCTCTGCAACTCAATAGCAACAATGAAGAAGATGAAGACAGTATTGAAGACTCGGAGCTTTATACCTCAGCTCAGGACATGCCACGTAGGCGTAACAGACTCTCAACCCCTAACTAACTGACACGACGCGTAACGGCTCGGTCGTCGCTCCAGCTGGCACGTTGACTGACGCGTGGCTCTCAGAGACGCTGCGTTCCATTAAGCCCAACGACACCGTTTGGGTCGTCTTCCTCGCGCGGTCCTGACATTGCCCCCCCCCCCCCCCCCCAGAAGAGGCTTGTCCCCAAGCCTCGTCATTGAATGTTCGGCCCGGAAAGTTCGCCCGGAGCCATGTGATGTCTTCCCAGGTGGCGTTCTCCGGGAGCGCATCTGACCATTGCACCAATTTCTGGACCATTGCTTGATTGTTCCGTTTGACTGAGCGAGTCTGCAAAATTCGCACGGGCTCGACCTTGAGTTGGCCCGTGGTTGTGGTCTCCGGCAGAGAAGTGGCCACAGCGTGGCGGGGTCCCACTTGCTTCTTGAGGAGGGCATGGAACGTTGGGTGAATTCGTGAAGACTCTGGCAACCGTAAAGTGTAAGCCACAGTGCCGACCTTGGCTATGATCTCGAATGGCCCGAAGTACCTGGCTGTTAGCTTCAAGTTCCGGCGGAGAGCCACGGTTGTTTGACGGCATGGCTGGAGCCGGAGGAACACCCAGTCGCCCACCGCGAAGTGTCTCTTTGTCCGGTGCTTGTCTGCCTGAGCCTTCGCGCGGTCTCGCGCCACCGCTAAGTTGTCTCGCACTAAAGCCCAGACGGCGTGGTGGTTGGTAGCAAAGGACTCAACGGCGGCCACATTGGTGGAGAACCCAGAGGCGGGCGGCGACGGTGGTTCGTGCCCGTACAGAACTTCGAAGGGTGTCGCTCGAATTGCCGTGTGGTACGATGTGTTGTACCAGTACTCTGCCAAGCTCAGACAACGGGACCATTGTTGAGGTAGCTGGTGCGTCGTGAGTCGGAGGAAATTCTCAAGACACTGGTTCACGCGCTCGGTTTGCCCGTCCGTTTGTGAATGATACGCCGTGGAGAGATGCAGCTTCGACCCGAGCAACCTGAAGAGTTCTCGCCAAGATTGGCTAAGGAAGATACGGTCCCGGTCGGAGACCATGGTGCGAGGAGCACCGTGTAGCTTGTACACGTTGTCCAGGAAGGCCTTGGCCACTTGCTCGGCGCTGTACGGGTGCTTCAGACCGATGAAATGACTGAACTTGGAGAAACGATCCACTACTACCAGAATTGAGTCGAAGCCGCCGGACTTCGGAAGGCCGTCAATAAAATCGAGACCAATATCGTGCCATGGTCGCGTGGGAAGCGGTAGCGGCTGAAGGAGTCTAGGGTAAGCAACACCCTCTGTTTTGCAGCGTTGGCACGTATCACAGTCTCCGACGAAGGCTTTAACATCACGGTGCAGGTGAGGCCACCAAAAGTACAGGCTTACCCGTTTGGTCGTCGCTCGCACGCCGGAGTGGCCCCCCAGGGGCGAGTCGTGCAGGGCTCTGAGGACCTTGGTGCGTACGGCCCCGTTCCTTCCGACGTACAGTTTGTCGTTGACGGAGAGCACGCCATGCCTCTGCTCGTATTCCGGCATTGATTGGGGTGCTATGGTGAGCCTCTGCAACAGACCTTGAGCTTCCTCGTTTCCCTCATAGCTCGTGACTAGCTCGGCCATCCACGAGGGAACCACTACGGCTAGCTCCTTGTGTTCCTCTGTTGGCCGGCGGGACAGTGCGTCGGCGACCCTGTTCTTGGCTCCGGGTTTATACTCAATTCGATACCGCAGTCCGAGCATCTTCGCGAGCCACTTGTGCTGGAAGCTCGTGACAAGCCTTTGTTCCATGAGGAACTTGAGGCTCTGTTGATCGATGCGTAAGATGAATTCTCCCTGCTGGAGATATTGACGCCATTTCTGTACCGCCAGAATCATCGCGAGCATCTCCTTCTCGTAAGTGGAGAGTCCGGCTGCTCGAGGGCCCAAGGTCTTGCTTATAAATGCCAGTGGCCGTCCCTCTTGCATCAGCACCGCCCCCACACCGGCGTCTGAAGCATCCGTCTCAACAACGAATGTCTTGGTGAAGTCTGGCAAGGCCAACACTGGCGCCGTGCTCAAGGCATGTTTAAGGCGCTGGAAGCTCTTTTCCTCTGTTGCTGTCCACCGGAACCTGACTGATTTCTTCAGAAGCTCTGTCATTGGCCGCGCCATGGGCCCGCACCCTTCTACGAATCGACGGTAGTACCCAGATAGTCCTAGGAAGCCCCTCACCTCCCTGACACACTTCAGAGTTGGCCAGTCCACGACCGCCTGCACCTTAGCTGGGTCTATTGCGACTCCATCGCCGGAAATGTGGTGGCCCAGGTACTCGACGGTGGACACTCCAAAGGAGCACTTCGAAAGCTTGGCGTACAGCTTTTCTCGTCTAAGAATATCGAACACGATCCTCAGATGCTCCCGATGTTCTTCTTGGTTCCTGCTGTACACCAGGATATCATCGAAGAACACTAGCACGAACTTGCGGAGCTGTTCCTTAAAGACGATGTTCATGAGGCTCTGGAAGCTCTCCGGAGCATTGGTCAGCCCAAAGGGCATTACCCGGAATTCGTAGTGACCGTCATGAGTGCGAAATGCCGTCTTGTGTTCATCCTCCTCCGCCATGCGGATTTGGTGGTAGCCAGCTCTTAGGTCGATTTTCGAGAACACTGAGCTTCCAGCGAGTTCATCCAGTAACTCGTCGACCGTGGGAATCGAAAACCGATCCTTGATCGTGATATCGTTCAATGCTCTGTAGTCAATGCAGAAGCGCCATGACCCATCTTTCTTTTTCACGAGTAGAACTGGGAATGAGTATGGACTGGAGCTCTTGGTGATAATGCCTGTGTCGAGCATCTCACGCACCATCGCCTCTACTGTATCCTTTTGCTCTTTGTTGTACCTGTAAGGTCTGACGGCCGGTGGTGATGCTCCGGTGATGATGGGGATGTGGTGGTCGTGATCGCGATGGGGAGGTAGTTCTGTGGGAACCTGGAACACGTCTTGGTTGTCTCGGAGGCACTGTCTCAACACTGGATCATCGACCTTTCCCATGCTCTGTTCTTCGTTCAATTTGCAGAGCTGGCCCAAATACACAGTCTGGCCCTTCTTAGCTTCCTTGAACAAGCTTTTTGGGCTCATTCCCCTTCCGGCCTTGAGTTCCTTCTGTTCCTCGAGCACTCTCAACTGGTCGCCCACCTTGATTGTGATGGTTCGGTTGATGAAATTAAAGGTGACTGGGTTAACGGACTTCATCCAGTCGATGCCCAATACCAGCTCACACTCTCCCATTGGCATGACTAGGCATTGCCATGTGAACGAGCAATTTCCCAGGGTCCAGGTCAACACACTGTGGCTCGTACAGGCGAATTTCTTCCTGTTACCCAATCGGATGTGCGTCTCCGGCGTGGGTTGCACTGCGATGGCTAGCTTGTGCGCTGTGTGTTCGTCCAAGAAGCAAGTCGTGGCGCCAGTGTCAACCAGGGTCTAGAGGTTGCCCCTTGCTACCCTGGCTGTAACTCTTAGTGCCTGACTGTGGCTTCCGTCCAGAGCTCGTAAGGTTTCTTCTCGGACAGCCGGTTCCGGCACGTCTGTGAGGTACAGGCTTGCCGACCGTTCCGCTGCCCAATCCATGGCTTCTTCCTCATTCAAGGTTTCCTCCTCCCGTTCCTCAATGATCGGCTCTTCATCTCTGGACAGCATGAACAGTTGTTGTCGATTGGGGCAGACATGAGCTCGTGTGTACCTTGCTGGGCATGTGTAGCACAGTCCTTGCCGACGTCGCTCCTCACAGTATTCTGAATTGATATTTCGGACTGGCAATGACCCTCTGTTGTTGCTCGGAACTGGTGCCGGTCCACGTTGTTGGGGCGCGGGTGCGTTGACGGTCCGGTTATCATCTCTGGCTGGGCCGTTGACCATGGTTGGCCTTACTCTGGTGCTCGGATCCGGCGGACGGACCGCTCCATTCCCCCAGCGTGCCCCTGCTCTCTGTTCTTCCATTCTTGCGAGGAACATCGCTCTCCCCAGAGAATCTGGTTCGAGCATGGTGACCCCGGCTCTCAGATGAGTCTTGAGGCCACTGATGAAATTGGCCACGAAGAACTCCTCCGTCAGCCAGGGGTTCCGTGCGATCATTGTTCCCCGCGCGGCATCGAAGTGTTCCTCATACTCCACCACTGAGCCTTCTGCTGCAAGTATTTGAAAATGGCGAAGATGTCTTCAGAGCGTCCGTCTTCGAACTTCCAGGTGAGGTCCTGCAACAGTTGTTCCCATGCGATATGGCGTTGGCTACGCTGGTAATCTTGGAACTAGATCTCTGCTCTGCCGGCGAAGTGCATTCCGGCCAGTCGCACCTTGAATTCCTTTGGCACTGCACATAAGAAGAAATAGTTTGTGCATTTTCTGATCCAAGATTGAACACCGTTACCGTCAAATACAGGAAACTGGATCTGAGCCAACCTGAATTGAAGCGTGCCGTTCTCCCGCCTCAGATCACCGCCTCCTCGGTGTCTATCCTCATCTTCCCGGGGACGGAACTCCTGTTCGTCGTATCGCCGGTGGTAGTGTTGGTGATCCCGGCGTTCATGTCCGATCTCGTCTCTGAACTGGAGATCGTCCCGTGTACGAGCGTCGCCGTGCCTTGCGGCCCTGTCTCGTGCCGGTGGAAGTGTGTCTCTGAGATCTTGTGTCGGAACCCGTCGTGTTGGCTCCGTGGACGGTGCTCTGCGCGGTGGTGCTGCCCTGGCTGGCTCTCTGAGCTCCGGCGGTGTGGTACGCCGTGGAGGCTCGCCTGACCGTTCTCGCGTGACCGGAGGTGGTGATCGGCGCGGTGTCTCTGCGAGTGGTGGCTCTGTGTCTTCCCGGCGGTCAATGCTCTCCCGTGGTGTTGGTGTGGTTCGCTGCTCCATGCTCTCCACGCGTCCGTTCAGATTGAGCAGCATCGTGTTCATCGTTCTCAGCACGGTGGAGATTTCGCCGAGCTGTCCTTCAGTCCGGTCTGCTATGCCCGCCGCTGCTGCCATCTGCGGTTGGAGTGTCTCAAGCTGCTCCGTGAGGTTCTGCACCGGAGCGATGCTCGCCTCCGCCGCTCGCCGTGCAACTTCGCTCAGATCTGTAGCTCGTGTCATCGTTCCGTGGTCGGTGGCTCTGATACCACTTTGTCAGGCTCTTGCTCGAGCTCGGTAAATGGAAGCTTTATTGATGAATTGAAGATGGATTACAGACGGCTCTGACTCTCTCTCTCTCTACAGTCAAGCTCGCTCTCTAATTTCTCTCTCTGCAGCTCAGTAGCAACAATGAAGAAGATGATGACAGTATTGAAGACTCGGAGCTTTATACCTCAGCTCAGGACATGCCACGTAGGCGTAACAGACTCTCGACCCCTAACTAACTGACACGACGCGTAACGGCTCGGTCGTCGCTCCAGCTGGCACGTTGACTGACGCGTGGCTCTCAGAGACATTGCGTTCCATTAAGCCCAACGACACCGTTTGGGTCGTCTTCCTCGCGCGGTCCTGACATCCATCCACAACACATTTCACCTGTACTAAGGTTGTATTCTCATTAGGGGGTCGATAATTATCTTATTGCTCGGTCCCGTTAATGCTAACCAGTGAAGCAACTTCTGCGCATACTCAATATAGGTCTTGAGATCACCAGCCTGTGCAAATCTGTGACACTACATGAACAAGACAAGACAAACATGACCAATCACACACTTTATGGTTCAACTTTACAGTGACACTACACTTTTCCGTGTAGCAACAGATTGCTAGGTTTTGCAAACGGGTTTTCATTTCTCTTCTTCGTCCCCACCTACTGTAAAATCATGACATGCCAGCATCAAGATAAGAGAACAACGGTTAGTTCCATCACCATAACAGGCCGAGCCAAAGACTTTATAGGTCACCAAGCTGTGGAGGAAACTTAGCAGAAAGAAGAAACCAGAAATGAAAGTTCACCAACTAGTAGTTGAGCCCAAAAGCAAAAGGGTACTCTCTAGCCCACAATCTTAGTAATGAAGATAATTAACTTGCAAGCTCAGCTGCTCTTGCACAAGGTACAATTATCAATAATTACATTGGTTGAATCCTTCTCTTACATGTGTAAGTGTGGGCTGGGGGGCTGATTAAGAGCCACTTGCAGTAAAATTTAATTCTGCTGGTCTACTTTCAACCTCATAAAAATGATTCAACCTCGGCTATGACACTAGTAAGTAGTAACAGCTATACAAAGCGAGCAAAATTTCAGCTGTCCTTGCAATTTCTTGAGTAGCTCGAAGAAGACAATCTAGCATGTGATTGGAAAGACTCGAATGGAGGTCCAGATGTAGAAGACCTTCGGGTTGCATTAGGAGAATCAGATAGTAGAGGTTCATAAAATGGGCTCCTGTTCTTAGATGGAGATACTGATGGGGAAGAAACTTCCTTCTCTACCAACTTTGGAGAAGGCTCAATACTCCCCAGAGACAAAATAGGCCCACCCAAACGTTCGGCCTGCTGAAGCAAATTGATTTTGCTAGGTGTGTATGTGTACCTGAAGTACTTTATAGCTAAAATCGGACCCATCCCCGCTGCAACAGTGAGCTGTAATGGAGAATTATAAAGTTGTAGTTTGTCAGCATAGAAGCTTAGCACTGAAGAAAACATAAATATGGCTCCACCATTTTCTCAGATCACCACCAACCAGGCATCAAATCAAGCCATGGAGGGTAATGAATGGGTGGTTTACATCAGTGAATATAAACCACCCCTTATTCCTTGATTGGGCATAATCAGCTATAGCTACAGTTCACTCCATTGTAACACACATGATAAACCAACACTAGTCATTTCAAGGTACCAAAACAGAGGTAATGGAGAGAATCTTACACTCATTGTTATCCAATAAGACGGTTGCCTACAGAGTCGGAACATGATTGTATACAACCCGGATGATGGTAAACCGCTCACAATCCAGTTGATGATATAGAAGCCAACCAAGTTTCCCCAAATGGCCAAGAATTGCAATATTGTAAAGGAACTGCATGTGTCAAGCAATCAAAAGTTTGTATGAGGCAAGGGTTAGAAGTATTGAATTCCTAACATATGTAACTATATATATGCTACTTGAGAGTTGGGATAAGGGATTTGTTTAGATTATATATGTCAGAATGAACTCTTCGGTAAATGCTTACTTTGTTTCTAATGCCACGACAAAAGCTTGCAACCAAATACATCCAGAGAGAGCCACCATCGCAACTTCCTCCATTTCACTCTTCTCGTAGGCAAATGCATGTATACTGATTACAAATACCACAATTGCCTGCAAATCAAGTGCACTATCAAGATAATAGGCAAGTATGTGAGAGAAAATATGCATAGCACGGCAAATTCAGAACTAATGATGTTTCATGATGAACTCAGAAAATATTGTTTGTAATGATACAAAACTTGCTGCAATATTACCGAACAATGGTTTATACATCTTATCTAAGCGTAAAAATCTCATGAGTTAGAAATGGATGTATATGTAAACCATGATGATGCTGGGGAACAATGTATTACAACTCACAAGCACCTATACTTAAACTCAAAAATACTCTGCTGACATTACGGATGTAAAAGTCATTATTTTTTTATTCAGCAAAGTACAAGTCATTGTTAGTACTTTTATATTTTGAAAGAAAATGATTACCCAGAAATCATTCCGTGCAATAGCAATTTTCACATTGACATGTCACCCATTAATGTGCATTTCACTCTAGCTAGATAAATGTTCGCAAAAATTCAAAACTTTGTTGCATCTTGCTATCTCAAGTAACTCGACTAGATGTTGACATGAACTGAATAATTGAATTTTTTTTGGCAATTTGTAGAGTTGATGTGAGGTCCAAACAAACTTTTGGATCATCAACAGTCTATAGATTCGGGTTGACCTCCCAATTACACGACAATTTAGTGATTTCAACTCTAAAAAAATTAAGATGAGTTCATGATTGCACAACAATGGAACTATAAAACAGGTAGCCCTTACATGATATAGAGAACGACCAAACCATCCAGCGAATGTACTAGGGTTTAAAAGCCTGGACAAAAATGATATATGTCAGTTCATGGCCATTGATGAACAAGGGGACCTATGAGATCATGCGAAGCCAAGAAATGAATAGCTTCCACTTTAAATTAAAGGGTAACCTCAAAAACATGCCTTCGAACGAACTTTGATAGCACAAACATGCTGTGAAGACCTTTCTTTCTCAAAAACATGCTTATACCTTTCGTTTATTATAAAAAAATAACGACTTATGTTTATTTTTTATTTTTCCATTACTTTGGATAGAAAAGGAATTGTGTTCGGCACATGGTCTTTATATTTATCATAAAAACCGAATTTTTTCCTATTTCTCTTATTTAAATAACATCCGAAGAAAATATTGAACACTCAGTATGGCAATATCCAATATTTAGACTAGAGGAATAGGGACAATTTCGGTATTTATGATAAATATAAAGACTGTGTCGAGCACATGTTTGTTTTCCATCCAAAATAACGGGAAAATAAAAAATTAAACGTAAGTCGCTACTTTTTGATAACAAACGAAAGGTATAAGCATGTTTGTGAGAAAAAAGGTCACCACAGCATGTTTGTGCTAACAATGATCGTTTGAGGGCATGTTTTTGAGGTTTCCCGTTAAATTAAATATATTGGTATGAGTGACAGGATAAGATCCGAACCTCCCAGCTTGGCAGTAGAATAAAATCTGTGGATGCTGCATCACAGTTTCTTCACTAAGATCTTTGTCAAGGACACTGACTAAAACAGGGATGCTAGTATAGAAAACATTGTAAGCCATCAAGCTAACAGAGTTGAAAAGACTGGTGCCTGAAACACCTGAAATAAATGAGAAACTGGAAGTGCTCCAATGTCAGTGCATTAAAGAACGAGAAGTTGGAGAGATTCAATGCATTGCAGCAGAGCATAGAGACTCACAAGATTTGGATGAAACAGATGACGAGGGATTTGTAGAAGGAATACTGGGACAAAAAAGCTGTACGATTGTATGAGTACCGCCCATGAACAAGAATCAATCGTTTAAGAAACTTGAACTCTGTAAACGAGGAAAATAAATCATAAGGCTTTATATCCAAATGTCATAGCATAAATCCCATGGATATTTAACAAGTAATACGATCTTCACAAATGCATATGAAAATGTAAACAGTTAAGACAGGATATTAGATTTTATGTTCTGGGGTACAGGAAAAGATTGTGACAAGAAATTTTTACTTAGTCGAGCTGTATTAAATGTTTCATAAATGAACACTGACCAGAGAATTCAATGTTTCTGAGCCTCTTTGGAAACCCATAGATGACAACTTCAATGGTTTTCGCGATTAAGGTTTCACAGAAAGTTTCTCATTTTCAAATTTTAACAACGTCATACAGTATAAACTCTAAAGTTTCCAAAACTTTTGAAATGTCTGATCAAAATTACTAACATGGGGAATCGGATCAAGTTCTGGATAAATGTAACTGTTGAAAAAAAAATAGTTCTTCGGCAAACTACAGCGCAGTGGCGACGCAACGACATGAAGTTCAAATTTCAAATTTATTCTTTGTTCACGTGCAAGACTCGTTATCCGACTTGCACGTGAGGGGGAGTGTTAGAGTTTAGTTTATTTCCAGTTACAAGTATTTCCTATTCCTAGTTTAGTTTGATTTCCTATGTTACCAACACAATGAACTATGAATATGTGAAACCACTACATATATCTAGAGTACTTTCTAACCAAGTACATCGGTAGTGCATGCACAAACACTCATAACATATTTATTTAGAAAGAAACGTTGTATGAAGGCAGATCTTACTTCCAATGCTATAATCAGCCGCCCTTGCTGCCTGCATTCCTTCTCTTCCACTAATACCAACCCCAATATCGGCTTGTTGTATCATCCTCACATCATTCCCTCCATCTCCAATAGCCAGTGTTCTGTAGTCACATAATTTTAGGAGCTCCACAAGCTGCAAAACAAACATTAAATAATTATTCTTTTGCACAAAAAAGAAAGGCTACTTAGGAAACAAAAACAAATATGAGTTGTTTTTGAAAAGGCAAACATATACACCATGACAACATCTGTCTTCTGCGGCACGCTGATATGGTAACTCTTACAAGAATACCGAGCTTCATCAAAATTCCCATTTCATCTTCTATGCTAATTAAAAAATTCAAATGCTGTAATAAGCATAAAGCAGAAGTGATTCCAGGACACTTAACATTACAAGGTCATAGACTCAAGAATGAAAATACTGCAATAACTTCAAACTTCAAGGTCTTGAGAAATAGTGTATCAACTTGCTATTTTGCATATGAAGTATTAGCAATTAGAGACAATTTTATAGTATTATGGGGTGTTTGTATCAAATGAATGAAAGGGGTCCCTGAAGGACTGTATCTTTTAGGGCCAGGATTGAAACATCAATTTAATGATGTGTCTGGTTATGCTCTATTAAGGAATCATTAAAAAACACCCAGGGATACTCTTTCATATAAGAAAATTGCAGAAAGTGGATAAACGTATAAGAGAATTCTACTATCAGATAAATGTTACCTATTTGGTTCCCCGTTATTTTACTTTCTGGTTATGTTTGAAATGTTGTCCTATATGGCTATATACGCCCCACTACTACTGAGAACCTTCACTAATAACGAAAAAAAAGAATATAACTGATAAGTGTAACATAAAGTAAAAAAGGGAGCTTGCATACACGATAAAAAAAATGAACATACTCTGAAATAGATAAAACTGATACGACAGGTTTTAAACTTAGCATCCTAAAATAGGTAGAAATAAAAAGGAATACAGGAACAAGAATATAAGGACCTGAAAGCCCACCTGTGCTTTTTGTGATGGTGTCACACGACAACAGATAGCAGTTCTTGACAATATTGCTAATTCAGTAAAAGCTTTCCGGTAATGTGTGAGTGCAATTTCAAGTGACCAGCCGTCAACAACAAATGCCACATCCTTTTGAGAAAGAAAAAAAGAGTTGGTGATTCCTAAAGTATTGCAAGGAATTTGGATTCGTAATAGAACTTACCACACAAGCAGAGCATTTAAGTTGTTTACCTTGGGTTCTGAAGTAGTTATCCTCATTGTTAGCAATACCCTGTCCAAGTTTCTACAAACTTCATCTTTTGTTCTCCCATCAATTAACAGAAGCTGACCTTTTGGCTCTGTCAGAAAGGCAATAATAAGAACATGAAATCTAATGCATTGTAGATATGATCGCTTTCTCTGTAGTGCATGCATATTTATTCTAATTTTAAAATCGGTACTTTTGAGTATTTCAGTACATCTCCCTGAAGGCAAGCAATGGACAGAATAAATAAATATTAACCTGGGGAAATAAAATTGCATGAAAGAGCAATCTGTATGGCAGTGTTCTGCTTATCTCCTGTTAGCATCCAAAAATGTATTCCTGCTTTTCTGAGTGTATGAATTGTTTCAGGTACACCATCCTGAGAAATTATTTGACAGAGAAGAAAGTTTGCACCTTAAAGTCACCCGGATGTAATATAGACATTCAACGACAAAAGACCAGTTGTAATACTAAATTGCTATAACAGTTGGACTCAAAAGCTCCAATAAAGCAATATTACCTGTAGACGATCCTCTATGGCAGTAACCCCAAGAACTTCAAGATCATGCTCTAACCTTTGGCAGACCTCGGCCAATCTCCACTGGAGAAGACGGAAGGTTGAAACACAATAAATAGCTGATAAGTGATAACCAGACTTGCCTGGATGGGGATTTAATAGAGTTCAAGAATAAAGAGAACATTATTTCATAGTATTTTTTACCTCCCTATCAACTAATGTGCTACCAGCTTCTCTAAACAGAGACGACCATTCCTGATATTCTTCTTCCTTCAACTCACGCCAAGCCAAGCACAAGGTTCGCAGCCCTAAATGTGAATATTGCTCCACAGCCTCAACAAAATTCCTTGTTTGTTGTCCTGCGGTAAAACTGGATGTTCATCCCTGTTGGTTTATATAAATATTGTGTGCATTAGGTAGATACAGTTCTTTCAATGTGGGTCGCATCAATACCACCTCACGTACAGGTCAGATGCAGAAGGTTACAAGACTCGCATATTAATATATTCTTTGTTTTACACGGAAATAGTATAACTAATAAAACAAATAAAATAAATGATGAGGATGATTTCTTACTAATCTACGGGTGCATCTATCTAATCACTTACCATTTATACACAAACAACTGACATAGTGGTATGTAGCAACAGAGTTTCATTTCAATCCCTTAGATAAGATACAAAAAAGAATTTTAATAGGCACCATGCTCAAGATGCGTAAAGCAGTTCTACACTCCTCATTCTACACGGGAAAATCAATAAGTGACAGATTATCAACACAGCATCAAAGAAGACAGAACAAGCCCCATCAACCCAAGAATTTGAAAGATGCCAATTTGCTTCCCAGATAACATAGCAAGAGGGCAAACAGCCAAACAGGCACCCCTTAATTTTTCCACGAGTTCTAACCCCATACATGATATGTACACCAGCACAATTTCATCTCAGGAAACCTCATGCTGGTATAGATGTGTTTGTTCCTTTGTTTACGTGTGCACATACAGAATGCAGACATAATTCACACAAATGAGCACAGAAGCAGAAAAAGGATAGAAGAGTTTGAAAAGAAGTTATTTACAGAAAGAAAACAGTTGACAAAACTGAGTTTATATGTACGTTCTACAATTAACTGTATGTGAAACTTGAATTTGGAACAGCATCCATAATATCAATAATCTTGTAATACTTCCAGCTACCCAATTAGCATAAGAAAAAGAAGCACCAGGAAGTTGACTACCAGAAGGTGCATAAGGAAGAATCGCTTCATCTGCTCCTTTTGACAAAAGAACAATCTTTCCACTCTGACAATCTCTCAACACAACTGACATTCTTTTCCTATCAGAAGTGAACTCCAGAGTTTCTAGTAGTTCATATTGGATAGCTGAAGCATTGAACTTTATCTCTGCAAACATATCATGTGAAAAATAAATTGTTTCATCTCCACTCTTAGCGGCATTGTTTCATTTATGATCAAATGCAAATGACTAATACCAAGAACATTTGAACTTCTATCAGTAAAAACCATGTGCAACTGAGCAGCAGCATAAACAAGAGCATCCTCATCCTGAGATTGAGCTTTGTATGAGACAGCTCCAGTTTTGCTATATAGGAAAACATAAGTATAAGAACAAAGATCACTAACTGTTCCAAAGTAAGCAGCCAATCAAGAAATTACCTAAATTATGCAACCAAAAGATAAGCTTGAATTACCTCGTAATAGGAACGACTGTATTACATACAGCCATAACTGTAAGAAACCGCACAACATCAGGGGAGCTACATGCAATAGCCTTTAGCAGATCCTCATCTGTGCACCAAATGGTGGAACTCTTTAGAAGTTATACAGGTCTTGCAATATATGAGTTCTTTAATGCATGAAACAAAGACTACACATAAGTGAGAAATTGGCCCTCCCAGACCCCACAATGGTGGAAGTCCCTCTTTGGGCTATCCCTTTCCATAAATGAGCCAGGCACATATGTTATTTGTTTTGATTGCAGTAAGCCCGTCTAACAGTGAAGAAAACACAGAAGGAAAAATGCAACCGGTACAAGACAGAAACTCAAACCTTTCAAGGCGTCCCCACTCTCATTTCCATAGAAAATACCATTGATAAAGCATCTTCTAAAGATCATTTTATTTTCAGTAAGTGTTCCAGTTTTGTCGGTTAAAATGTACTCAACCTGACCCAGGTCCTCACTTATTGCTGTGCTGCCACATACAACAAATGTCTTAAAGATATGTGCATGATAACTTATTGAAAAGAGTACTCCTCAATCATTTATCTTACTTTGTAGCATGCGATGGAGTACCGGTTTCTGTATCAAACATCTGATTGTCCCAATCAATAAACTTCGCATATAAGCTCTTGACAAGATCCAGAGACACCTGGCACATACCAACAGCCAGTATTTATACACTAGGCAACCTGGATTTGATGTTCAAGCTGTTTCTGAATCTGATCATGTTAACCAAGCTATCATTAGATATGACTTTCAATGTCTACTGGATCTGGCACAGCCCACATTTGGATGACATAGAATAGACACATTCTTATGAGTTATGTTTTCAGCACATTGGGATTTGTATGGTACATGGGTTTACTCTTTTCCCTCTGATGAATACATGCTATGAAGCACTGTATCGAAATATTGGCAAAGACGTTGCCTTAGGCTTGTAAATTCTTTTGCAAACTGACTCTCCTTGATTTTAGCACCTTTTCCCCTAGATAAGCTTAGACCCTGAAAATCTTATAATACAATGCCCTTATAGAGACCTTGTGTCGAAGCAACTAAAAATTGTGGGATATTTAATGGCTTACTTTGATAGATATGGGTATCATGATGGAACAGAGAAGCTCAAATCGAAGCGGGATGACCAGTAGCTCATACCATGGGCCTTCATCCGGGTATAAAACATACCATTGCTACAAAAAATCGACACGTTTACATCAATATATTCGCTGAAAGCTAATTCCTAGAACATGAAAATATAAATGGCCAACCAATAGCAAACAATATAATAGGCAGGTACACAAGAAAAACAATATAAATACAGAATATGCCAGAGCTAATAAAACAGCACCAAAACCACAAGGAAACTTTAAAAACTGTCACCCCTCGTTGATGTTGGGTTCCTGTTGACATTGAATGAATATATGCTTGTGTGTTCGCGTGAGATAGTAACTAGCTCATGCTTGGATGTATCTTGTTATGTGATGTGTGGTTTTGGCTTGAACACGAGCAGAATGTTTTAGTTTCATAGGTAGGCTACATAGTTCAAACCCTACAATCATAAAAACTTTTGCTATCTGACAGAGTAAGAGTTCTCATTGGCATCATTAATCAACTTATTAGAGGACCAATCCAACCCAAAAGCTCGAACTAATGGGTGGAGGCACTAATATGCTTATCAAGTGTTCAATTTGTCCATACACTTTCTATGTGGGACTTATATTTCAACACTCCCCCTCACGTGTAGGACTGGGCATCTACACGTGGGCCATAGCAGGACTGGACATCTGACCGGAGACCACAGGGTGGAGGTGACAAACGGGTCAAAGGCCGAACCAGGCTTTGATACCATATTAGAGGACCAACCCAGTTAAAAGCTCAAGCTGATAGTTGAAAGCCCAATTATAGTTATATTCTAACAAAACTTATTGGGGAATCTTAACAGAAATAATGAGAAAAAACGTGATGCTTAAATAGAGTTTATACATGTTATAGAAGCAAAATTCTTACTGAGAAAATCTTTGTTTTCTTTCATTGAGAGTAATAGGAAATTAATAACTTGAGTATGTAAACAACACAAGCATACAAGTTGTGAGAAACCTTTCTGGCTTCAGTCTCTTTCCAGACATTTCCTGCTATGCCTAGAACGATGACAACCACAATTTGAAAAACAAATATAGCTCCAGTCAGCTTGTCAATAATGGCATCAACAGCTGTAAGCTTTGGTTCAGGTATACCCCTACTCATACCAAGCTTGGTTTCATTGCCTGAAAATACAGCATAAATATATATTTAATACGTGCTGAAACCAGTCATATATACCATCACAGAGATAAGATCATTCAGTTTTTTCCAGAAAATACATGTTTTAAGAGTAACAATCAGGCACAAGAAAGAAAACATTTAGAAAAAGCATGTCAGGATATAAAAAGTATAGCACAGCAGACCAATTGTAATGCAAGTTTTTTTTGTGATTCCTTATTTCTAGTACATCTACATTTATGATTCCTTATTCTTAATATATATCATTATTTGTAGTACATCTACATGTTATGTATGTTCTATGATGTAGCTGTGAACATTTCTTTATGATTTAAACTTAGGTTATTTGTGCTAGTTTGTTAGATCTTACAGTTGTGTAGAACAGGAAATGGTTACTACATAGACAAAGGTGTGTCATTCTTGCCTCATACAAGATGTGCCACAGCCACATAACATAAGAAAGCAATAGTGAGACAACGAAATACAATTTCAATTTCTGAGTGTTGTGAATGATTTCCCGTATCAGCTTGTAATGAAGACCAATCCCCATAAGCTTAACGGTACAGCATCTGCAACATATTTATATGTGCTCCTTGGAATCTAAAATATAATACATAAAATTGATTATAAATGCTCAAGCATATTTTACTACAAAGTCAAAGCATTGATGGTAAAAAATACCTTATTGCCCTAAGCAAGAAATAAATTTGTCAACCTTGCATCTCATCTTGCATGTGGGTCAGTGTGTGTATACAAAACGATTATAATCATTCAGGAGCAGAAAGTAGAACTACTAAAACTAGATAAAATCAATTTCAAATCTGCCCACTAGCAAGGCTTAATGGGAATAATAAAACTAGCAAGACTAGTTGTTATCATTCAGTGACAAGTATAGACTTATTTATCCATTAATGGTAACGGTCTCCATAAAAATCAGAGCACATTCAGACCAGATTCAACAGTATACAGCATGTAAATTACCAATGTTATTTGCACTTGACTTTGACATTTATATAAGAACTTGCCTGTGTAGACAGCCACTCCACAAGCCCGTTCGGTGTTCCGCAAGTAACACGATTGAAGAATTGTGTTCTTTATAGTTAAAGGGCATAAATCATTATCTATAAATGGAGGAAACAGACGCAGATTCGCATCAAATCTGGTGATGTCCTTATCTGGATGTGGACACTCAATCATACCCTGACACACACACACAAAAAAGCAAGACAAACAATAATTATAATAAAGAAAATTGAGATGGAAGTATCACGAAGTTTTCTGATACTGCATAAGCATACCTTAATTTTGTGCAAAAGCTCAAAATCAATCCCGATGCAAGCAGCAGGTATGACCCTTGTCTTCAGATCAGTTTCACCATCCAGGGCAGATGTCTAACAAACATGAACCAATGGAAAACTGTAAAAGATATAAGGTTTCTAAACAACTTTAAAAAAAAATAACAGCTTGAAAAACTCAAAACATTCACACTGACCATGAATTTGACTAAAAAAAATAGGAAGCAATAAATTATATTTATATGGAGAATTTTATGAATTAGAGCTATGACAGGAGTTTATGAATTAATGTTTCAACTCTGAATGTCTACATACTTGAACAGACTCCCGGGTTATTCCATTAAAGAGGCCAAAACTATATAAAAAGAACAAGGCCACTTTTGGTTCATATGGAGAATTTTTCTTGTCATCACATTTGATAAGTGAGTAACACAATTTGAAAAGGAAAGAAGGCATAAGTTAGGCAAACAACGGCTAAGTTCCACAATAACCTTAAACTTCACTAATTGTCAGTCAAAAGATAGAACTAGAAATTACCTCTACATAACACATGCCTTGTGGGTCAGAGGAACCAATCAGAACAAGATCACATGGCACTTCATCATTATCACGAAGCCATACTATATTACCTACATGAATGTCCTGTGCTTTGATCTACAATTAAAAATTGCCATCACAGGAAAAAGATGCAAAACGCAGTTAGTTTCACAAAACTTAAGGAAAAGAAAGAACGGGTATGTGTTGAGGATTAAGAAACTGAGATAACTATGATAAATGATTAACTTAATATAAAACTGATAAAAAAATCAAAAAATAGCCATCCCATTCAAGGGATTTTTAAGTAAGATACAGATGAGTTGAAAACTTTAAGAACTTTATCATGTATGTATAGTGTAGTTTCTGATGACACGCCTCTTCAATTTAAAACAATGGCAGAGGTTAATGCGGGGACTAGACATATGAAACAAGTTATTAAAACTAAGGTTACTATGCAAATGCCATTTTGGCCTGTTGGGTAATCTAACTAAGATATTGTAGTTTCTGACAATGAATTCCTGACCAGCACATCTCTTTCCCTGATTCCTCTTAACTTAATAAAGATATAATATAAGTTTTCGACAGTTAGTACCCTGGCTCCACCTTGCTTTCAATCATATCTTATCACTTAATAAACACATGCTCACACTTGAGGGACATGGAAGTACGCCTTTTCCGATCATTATACTAATCCGTGTGGATACCTAATTTTTTTTCACCAGAGTCAACAGACAGGAAAGTTGGAACCCCATTACAGTAAGAAATCACTAATTTAATGATAGCTACTAATCAAGTCAGTCTACTAAATCGAAAGTCCACAACACATTTAAGTCATGCATGTTAACTCATGCATAATAGCCCTCTTCTGAGTAAGAATTTTTCAGATAAGTAGCAGAACAAACTTATGTTAAATAAAAAGGAGGAAATGCAAGGATTGAAAGACAAAAATGATATTAATGTTATTTGCCAGTTCATCCTCTAATTTTCTCTTCTGATAGAAACATGAAGTAAAGATTCTTATTAAGTAAACCGTGGGTTTGCCAGTGTCACTGGAGCCATTTATTATTCAAAATATTCTATTTATTAGCAGCCAACAAACAAACACATAACCAACAAGAAGAGAGCAAAAAGAGAAGAAGAATATTTCATACATGCTTCTTGATACCGTCTTTAACAATCCAGACTTTTTTCTCATTTGCTTTCTTGTCTGATAGATATCTATTGTAATCATCCCATGCCTCTTTTGTTGCTGAGACTGCAAAAATGAATAATAGGGGACCCCATGTACTAGCAGGATTTACTGGAGTGATAAGTGGCCATAGCTGAAGGCAGGCAATCAATAAAAAATACTGGTTCATAAAACGGCTGAAACATGAAAGAAATTTGTTAGAAAAGGGAAGGAGCTAGAAGAGCAGAAGCTAAAAAATAGGATACAGCACAGCATTAAATAACCTGAACGGCAGTATGATTTTGATGTATTTTAAGACAAAAACAATAGTAATGCACCTTCAATCAATTTTAAGACATAATTGACCGGGCATCGAAACCATGGCTCATTCATTGGCTTGTGAGTATAGACAAAATTTTGAAGAAACTTGAATCGAGACAATATACTGAATGACAATTATAGCAAGAGTCTACAAAAATTAACATCATTGGATCAAGGGTTACCTGAATTGTTCCCATAAGTTTTTAGGGATGAAGTTCAATAAAGTATACTTTCTGTTTGATATCCGGTTGTCACAGTAAAGATCATGTAATGGTTCGTCATTGCTGATGTAAACATATCGCTTCATGGTTGGCTTATAACTGTATCAAGAGGGTGAACATTTTCTTTCCAATATCACTACAGGCTCAACAGCTTTTAGGAATCCTGTGACGAGGAATGAAGTTCAGATTGTCATATCCTACAAACAAAATGAGACCATGGGATGAGACGTGTACATGCTTCGCGTATGTCAGCTATAAAATACAACCATATGTGAACTAGTTAATTAGGAGAAGGAAACTAAGTTTGTAATATCAGAATAAATCTGCATGACTAACAACAATTTGGCCAAGTGGTGAAGAACAATGCTTCCATGTAAGCAAGGTCTCAGGTTCAAGTACAGGTACACATACATGCACAACAACAAAAATATCCATATATAAATATCAATCTGCATGTATTGATATTGATGGCATCAAAGCAAACATCTTCCTCCTCGGCTACACATGCAAAACGGCATGTGGATGGTTACACCGTGGTGCACAGTTGTAAGACGGGAGGCCCATTTCTGAGAAAGCATTCACTAGATAGAACGTGATGAGATTACAAGTTACAACTAAATAAGCTTGTGTATGTGTGAATGGATGGGGGAAACAGTATATTGATAGTTTAAATCACGTTATTAAAACTTCAACCAGCATATTTTCATAGAAGAAAAATGTCAACAACAGGATAGAACTCACTCTAAGCCTCATTCCATCAATTTTTGGTGTTTCAGATGTCCGCATGTTAAAACTTCAACCACTCTACAAAATAATTGTACTGAGCTGACCTGAGTAGAAATTTCAGCTTTCTTCAGCGAAACTCAGAGTGATGTTATCCTAAATCATCTCAATTATTTCATTTTTCCATAACTAAAACTAGTTTACCAAAATGCCACCAAGTTATTAATATTGTTCACCATGCTCTAGCTCAAGTGCAATAACTAACAAAGTTGATAGAAGGAACTCAGATAAAAATATATATACATATGTATAGCTTCCAGATTCCTCAGCATTATCACGACCATTGCCAATTAAGGAGTCAGAATCTACACTCATAAACCTCTGATGGAATGTACATTCCATTTCCATCTTCTCACAAATCGAAAATACAAAAGACTAGTAGATCATGAAACCTCCGTAACCATACCAAATACATACAAACATTGATGTGCTCGTCAATTTCTATATCTAGCCACTGAAATGGATACCAATCTGATCAAAACTCGATCGAATTTCTACAATAACCTAAATGGAAAAAATGTGATTCGGATCCTAATTTCTACGAATAGTTACGATTCCAAAAAGATCGTACATACCATTTTTGTTCGTCTTCTTCCTCCTCTTCCTCTGGTCGCGGCCTAGCTCCTCTGTCTCCGTTTTCCAGTTTGAAGACCGGACTCAGCGGAGGCAGTGATATGATACGGACACCTGCATTGACTACCATGTGGAGGTGCAGCATCCATATCTTACTCCTGACGTGTCAATGTAACCTTATCCCTGAAACAATGCTACTTTAGCTTTAAAAAAATGGATGGCTTGGCTTCTGCATCAATTTTTATCTGAAAAATAATAAATAAAAAAGCTCCCTAACTGTTTTAACTAGATTTTTCGCAATATATTATAAAAATAAAATCAAATAGTTTTTTTTAATATGAATTGGGATGGGCATTACATTCAAAATAAACCAATTGAAAACCATGGTAATCGTATAACCCTTATTTTCTCTCCATTAGTTGATATGACTAAAGTCGACAAAAAAAGATGAGTATTTTCTCTCCATCCGTTGATATGACTAAAGTCGACAAAAAAAGATGAGATAGAAGCCTCGGGTACCAAGAATTAAAGGTCCGACTCCTATCTCGATCTATTAGAACACTCCCGATGCTTAATGCTCGAAACAGAGAAGAGGGTAAAGCCTAATCGTAGCAACGAGCTGAAACACTTATGTTCAAAGGCAGCCTTAACGTTCTCATCGGCCACCCCGCACCGCAATAGAAGAACACAACATCAAGTTTGAGATCAACCTCTTTGATACCTGACGGCTCTACCTCCACGAGGTTCGTGACTCCCAAGCCAAGGCCAAAAGCATCAACTATGAGGTGATGATCTATATTCGATCATACGAAAATAAGTTTTAGTTATTAATAAATTTGCATAACGAATTGTCATTGATTTATGGATTTGATAATTACACATGTAATATATGATAATTCAATAACATTGCTTCGATAAATTGTAGCTCCAATTGTATGAGAGATATGTTCTAACTGCTAACTATGTGACATTTTCGGGTGGAATAAGATTGTGCCAGTATAAGTACTATATAATATATGTTATGCCTATAACAATATATGTTTCAAGTAATCGATTGTACGGGATCTTCTTTCTATATTATACCGCACGACTATAACGTTTAGAGATCCATATCTTCCTATACAAACCAATACTTAAACGATGATTTTTTTTTATAAGTTAAATTTTATTGATAAAAAACTTGTTCCTAGAAGAAACGGGCCGAGAGAAATACAATAACAAAAAAAAACTTTGAAAAGAGCTAAAAGGATTAAGCCCGAAAAAACAAGCTACCAAAAACAAACCCAGACCAATGAACATTTTCTCAGGAGACCAAGAAACAGACGCCTCACTCGGACCAATGAGCAGTACCTTAGGGTAAACTAAGTGAATCTTTTGGTCCCAAAAAGACTACGTAATTCGTGACCCAAACGAGGACAAGTGAAACCTAACCTGACACCTGAACAGAAACACATCGAACCTGAAAGACCAATCAACAAGTCAAAACAAAATACATAAACGATAATTAATATCCTAAAGTAATAGTCATTATCATGGATTATAAATATACACCACAGCTTATGGTGCTTGAACATTTGATAAACTTAGACGTTACTACTTGTAACATTTTACATTGAAATAACACTGTCTGATATAGTATACACAATTATTGAGATCATGATAAATTATTTGTTGATGGGAATGTCATGATTGATATGTTTATGTAGTGTTGACTTGTATTTTCTCTACATGAATCGAAACTCAAAAAATTATTAAGAACTTAATACATAATTCATTCCTACATAAAATAACCCACTAGACTCATTACATTTCCACAATTTTACACATGTAGAAGGTGAAAACAATAACCAGAATATAGATAAATGTTTTTACCTTAGATTTGTTGATTCACATTACAAAAGTCAATGTCATATAAAAAATCCCTGCAGTTTTCTCTCTCTAGAGAACTCTCCCAACCCAAACCCTAGAACGCCGCCCGTCCTCCTTCTTCTCCACCGTTGTTAATCGTGGCCTCATGCCATGATTTTTGCCGGTGGAGAACCCCATTTCTCCTCCTTTTTCCCTTTCCCCCCTCTATTTCGTTCCTTCTTCTTCTTTGGGCTTCGCCCTTTCTCCTTTTCCCTTTTCAGATCTGCCTCTGCTTCGAGATCTGAGGGGCGGTGGAGTGCTATGAGGTTCTCTCCGGCGCTCCGGCTTTCTCTACTTGGCTTCTCCGTGTTCCCGGCTCTCTTGGTGACCTGCTCTCTCGGCCGGTGGCGTCCCATGCCATTTCCTCAGTGGGACTTGTTTCCTTGTGGCTTTCGACTTGGATCGTGCTGGTTTTGGCTGGATCTCCTCTTGGTGGGGAGGAGTTTTGAAGCCTTGAGTTGTCGGTTCTCGTTCCGACCTTGGGCGGTCAGACCTAGGGTTTGGTGCTTCAGTTCTCGGCAGCGCTCCTTCGGTGGTGGCCTCCTCTTCAGATCCAGGTGCGGAGTTCAGATCTAGTCGTGGGTTAACTTTCTACTGGTGGGTCGCTGCGGATCTGGTGTTTGTGCCTCTGCTGCTGTGGCTTCCGTTTGTTGGCGGCTTCGTTCTTCACTTTCAAGCCCTGTGACCCTTCGGCTCTGTTGCTTGGAGTGCATTTCGGCCGGTCCCTCTCGCCTATCTCCGGTTTGGTAGAAATACTGACTTCTTAAACGTTTCTCGGAGTTTCCCGGCAATGTGAAGAGGTCAAGCCGCGTAGTCAGGTTTTGGGTGGCTGGTTGTAAGTTCTGCAATCAAAGGCATTTCTCCCACTCTTGTTAGAACTATCTCTTTCCCTCCCCTGTAATGCTTTCTCAAGGTTCAAGCTTCTCTTCTTCTCGAACTCTATTCTGGTTCGAGCTCGTCGGTTCGGAGTGACCTCCGGCGAGTTCTTGGAGCGATGTTGGCCCTCTTCTGAATTTTAACCTTGGGTCAGCATGGCATCAGGGCTAGTCTCAGCCGATAGTGGGGCTGGCCACCGGCATCTTAGATCTGGTCGTCTCTATTTAGGGGATGGTTAGTCTAAGGAGCAGGGTCTGAGGTTTTTCTGCTTGGTTTGGGGATAGATTAGCATGTTAGTGGCCTTGGGTTCTTGATGTTTTCCTCCCCTTCAGTGCTTCAAGGTGTTCCTTTCTGTGGTTGTTTGTTGTTTGTATCTTGGTCTTGCCGGTGCTGACAGTTCTGGTTGTTATCTTGGGAGTTTGTTGTGTACCCTTTAGTTGTTGGTTGTGTTCCCTTATAAAATCGATTGTGATCGATTTGGGGTTCATTTTTTGCGAGGTTGTAGCAGTCCTTGTAATCCTTTTTCTCTTCAAAAGAGGATTATAAAATTTCAATATGCATTGCCGATAAAAAAAAAACCAATGTCATATACAGGGGAAAGACAATATAACTTTACAAATAAGATATTGGGATAACGTCCAGAGGTATTTGTTTTTGGACTTTTATTCACACATTAACACTTGTGGACTATACCTTTTTTAGATGTAATAATAGGTTTTTCTGATTTTGGGGTGCACGCCCACCAGTATCACGCAAGAGCCACATGAATTTTATAGACCAAGGTATTGACAGTGATCTTGTGATGAGATCAATTATGATCTCAGTCACAAGATTTCGGGTTCCTAATTTATTTGCTTCCTTATTTATTGATATGGTATTCATTAGACAAATCTTGTATTCCTTTTTTGGCCTTACATCTCTTTGTATAAATACGTAGTGCATTGAGCAATGAAAAATAAGTTCGGATATAATATCTTATTTTTACATGGTATCAGAGCTAGTTCGGCCCACGGCCCATTTGTCACCTCCACCATGTGGTCTCCGGTCCATATGTAGATGTCCAGTCTTGTTATGGCCCACGTGTAGATGTCCAGTCCTACATGTGAGGGTGAGTGTTGAAGTATAAACCCACATCGAGAAAATATAAGGATAAAATGCTACTTATAAAGGCTAGGGCCACACCCAACTAACAAGATTGACCTTTTAGTTGTGGAAGCCCGACCTGATATAAGTAGCCCGTTTTAAACAAAATTTACATGCTCGTACAACGCCTTCCTCCATGGGGATCTGCAGGAGGAGGTCTATATGAAAGTTCCACTGGTTTTTTCTAGACAGGGGGAGCAGCGGGTTTTCCGCCTACTCAAATCTCTCTATGGGCTCAAACAAGCATCCCGTAACTGGTACCAAAAGTTTACAGAGTCTATTATCGCACTTGGTTACAAACCTTTAGCTGCAGATCACTCTCTCTTCACTTTTGTTGCCCCTGATTCGTTTGTTGTTTTTCTTATTTATGTGGATGATTTGGTCATTACCGGTAAGATGCCATCCATATTCAACAGCTCAAGGAACACTTGAACCAATAGTTCAAGATCAAGGATTTGGGAAAATTGAAGTATTTCCTTGGCCTCGAGGTGGCACGCTCCCCTTTAGGGATTATCCTCTCTCAACGAAAATATACTCTCGACATCTTGGCCGATAGTGGATTCACTAGTTGTAAGCCATCATCCTTTCCAGTCACACAACAACACCGTCTCTCAGCGGACAATGGACCTCTCTGTGAGGATAGTGGCCAATATCGTCGTTTGGTAAGTCGTTTGTTGTATTTGACCATCACTCGACCAGATATTAGTTATGTTGTACACATTTTGAGTCAATTTATGCACGCCCCTCGCCAACCTCATATGGATGCAGCTTATCATGTTCTTTGCTATCTCAAGAGCAGTCTTGGGCAAGGGTTGCTCTTCTCGGCCGATAATCCGCTAACCCTGCGAGCGTATTGTGATGTTGATTGGGCAGGATGCCCTGATACTCGTAAGTCTACCACTGGATATATCATGTTCCTTGGGTCATCTCCAGTTTCTTGGCGATCTAAGAAACAGACTGTGGTATCTTGTTCATCGGCAGAGGCCGAATATAGAGTCATGGCAGCCGCTAGTCGAGAGATAGTTTGGTTGCGATAACTTCTCGCTGACTTACAAATCACCCAGAAAGAAACAGTCCCACTATTTTGTGATAACCATGCGACTATACACATTGCTTCAAATCTAGTCTTCCATGAACGAACGAAGCACATAGAAATTGACTGCCATTTTGTCCATCAACAACTCCAAGCTAGTGTGCTTCGACCTCAACCCATCCCTAGCCGCCATCAACTTGCAGACATCTTCACCAAGGGTTTGGGACGTGACCGCTTCCATGAGCTTCTTTGCAAGTTGGGCATTGTTAACCTCCATGCTCCAACTTGAGGGGTAGTATTGACGGTGATCTTGTGATGAGATCAATTATGATCTCAGTCACAAGATTTCGGGTTCCTAATTTATTTGCTTCCTTATTTATTGATATGGTATTCATTAGAAAAATCTTGTATTCCTTTTTTGGCCTTACATCTCTTTGTATAAATACGTAGTACATTGAGCAATGAAAAATAAGTTCGGATATAATATCTTATTTTTACACGAGGAATGTGGTAGTAAGAAGATGCTTATGGAATAGATGGGCATAGATTAGAGCACAAACTTAATCATCACCTCTTTGCCTCCCGCTGATATCATTTGACCATCCCAAGAGTTGATCTGTGCTATAATTCAGTCACACACAAACTGAAGGCTTTGTCCTTTCTTCCGTCCAAACATGTTTGGGACCTCTAAATACATTGATGCCTGAGAAATTTCCTGGATGCCCAAGGTAGTGCAGCAAAGGAGTCTGTTGGCCAGGATCGTGTTCGTAATAGAAAAGATCGAAGACTTTTTCTTATTGATCACTTGACCCGACAACTGCTAAATGTATGGAGGATACCCTGTAAGTATTCAACTTCTTTCATGTCCGCCCTGTAGAAAATATAATAGTCATCTGCAAAGAAGATATGAGATATAACTGGTGCTCTCCTTGCCACTGATACTCCGTGTAGCTTGCCATCTCTTTCTACATGTGTTAGTAATCTGGACAACCCGTCCATGCAGAATAAAAAGAGATAGGGGACAACGGATCACCTTGTCTAATTTCCCGACCAGCCTTAAAAGCCTTAGTTTGTTTACCCCCGCCTTGATTGTGTATAGAATGGATTTCATAAAAGTCAAAATCAATTCTCTCCATTCTGGTCCAAATCCAAACGCCTTCATCATAGCCAAAATAAAAGGTCATTCAACCCGATCATACGCTTTACTCATGTCTAGTTGAGTGCCATAAACTTGTTCACACCCTGTGTTCTTCTTCGTAGAGAATGGATTATCTCATATGATATAAACACGTTATCTTGTATGGAACGGTCTGGCACAAAAGCCCTTTGGTGTACCAAAATAATTGGGTCCAGTAACAGCTTCAATCTATTTGCAAGGACCTTCGATAAAACCCGAAATATAACATTGCACAGAGTTATGGGGCGTAAATCAATTATTCTTTTCGGGTCCTTATTCTTTAGTATGAGAAACAAAGTTGGTAGTTGACGTCAGGGTCTATATTGCTTGTTTCCATTGCCTGAGCAACAAATTTGACTACTTCTTTACTCAGTGTCGACCAAAAGTGCTGATAGAAAAGGGGATTGAGTCCGTCCAGGCCCGGGGACTTATTTGGTCCCATCTGAAACACGGTCGTCCAAAACTCCTCAATCTCAACCCGTGCCCCCAAAACCACATTTTGTTCGGCCGTAATCAAACTCGAGACATTACGACAACACCTCCACCCATTCCGGTCCTGTCGTGAAAATCTTCTCGAAATAGCCCACCAAAAAATATTGCATTCCCGTATTCCACGTTACTGTGGTGCCTTCATCTGTCTCAAGAACCTTGACGTTATTCTGCTTTGTTGTTTCCTGGTAGCAGCCATAAAAAATTTGTATTTCTATCCCCCTCGGACAACCAATGTTGTTTTGCCCGTTGTCGCCAGAACATATCTTGTTTAGATAAAGCTTGTTCATCTGCTTTTGTATGGCCAAACGGAAATTACTACCCGCTCGATCTCACCTATCATTCAGTTCTTGGAGTCGTTGCTAACATCACCGAATTGTGTTGGCTGTTTTTCTGTATATAGTCTGACCCCAAACATCGAGTGGCTTGCCGATTTTTGTTATATTTGTCTTAATATGTCGACCACCAGGTCGTGCCCATTCTTAATGAACTATTCCACCACATTCATGTTCCTCAATCCAGGCATTTTCAAAGTGAAATTGCCTCTCCCTTCGATTTCTTTGTACCTGTACCAGATGTAAAATATAGGAAGGTGATTCGTGGTAGTATACCCTACATTTTATAATCGTGCTTGGGGGAATCGGTCAAGCATAGTTGAATTCATAAAAGCCCTATACAGTCTGACTTTCAAATTAATAAGAGGATTTTGGCCTTTCCGCCACGTAAATTGGTACCCCCCTCCCCCCCCCCCCCCATCGAAATTTCATGGACCCCAATATCACTGACAACGTGCTGAAAACTCTGAATAAGAGAGATAGGGTACGACCTCCCCCCTTTTCTCGTCCGGATGGAGAATTCCGTTAAAATCTCCCATTAGTAACCAATCTCGTATCTGCGTATCTCGAGGCAACGATCATAACATGTTCCAAGTCCGATCCTGGAATTGTCTATTCGGTTCGGCATGTAAGCGGAAAGGTGGTTTTTTTCAAAAGTTACCTGCACATCAATATGGGTCTGCTCTGTAGCCAACACCTGCATGTTACACTTGTCCGGCCACAGTAACATTACTCCCCCCTTTCTACCTTCAGTCGGTCAATCTGTCCCCCCATGGAAGTCGAGGTTACGGCAAAGCAAGGCTAACTGGGAACGTGATCGACTCTCCTTGGACTAGTAAGTCTCATTAAGAATAGAATGTCTGGTTTAAATTTTCGAACCAGATCACACATTTTTTGTTTATGGTGATCGGATCACATGCCATACACACGACCATAACACCTCTCCCACAACAATCAAAATAGTAACAGCCCAAAAAAGACAATAACGGTCAGCCAAAAACCAGGTGAATAAAAACAAGATCGAAAGAAAACATGTACGTACCCGTGCCAATCTCGAAAGAGGTTCAACGAAGGGCACAAGAGCAGGTTACAAGAGGGTCGGTGTGTACGTAACAGCGTGGCGATCAAAACCCCCAAAACAAGAAACAATATTAGACTCCGTGGGGAAGAACGGTGGTCGGAAGAGTTTCCCGATCGCTAAAACCCTATAGACAGCTAGAGGTTCTTAGACTTTTTGTTTCGATTAATTATAATAATTATATACGTATGATAACATAATTTATTTATTTTTTGAGTAAAACGAGGTAATATATAAGTTAAACGTGTTTACAAAACGACAAACACAGAAACAAAGAAATTGAAGCTAACAATAGAACATAAAGTAAAATCGCTTTAAAAGAGTCAAAACTTGTCTGGAGGGTATTACTGCGACATCGTCTTTCCATCACCGATACAACGGCTCCAAACTGATTGGTACGGGCCGAGCAGGCCCAATGTTGAGATTTCATGATCCGATCCAGCCCCGCCTTGTGTCCCTTGTCCCGCCCCGACTCTCTGACCCGGTCCAACACCTGCCCGACTCCCATTGGGCCCATATCAGGCCTTGGGTTACCGCACAAGCTCGTCCCGAACCCAACACCACATGGGTCCATCTCTTAACGAAGCCCAACCCGACCATCAGAAGACCCAAGCCCAACGCATATGTCGGCCCGTTCCCCTCCATGGTCAGACCCACCCTCGAGATCCAAGCCCGGCTCCTCGGTTCCTCCTGTTAAACCCTATCGGCATCGGTTTCCAGCCGCCGCTTCCAGGTCCTCGCCTCCCATTGCTTCGGCCAATCCTTCCCCTTCACCAATGAGACAAACTCGTCGAGCCAGGCAAGGGCACGACCTTGACGCCGGAGTCCATCGCCGCAGGCCTTACCTGTATTCCAACAAATGCCCCTGAGTCTTTCGGCCACCCAGGTTTCTCCCTACCGTCGGTCGATCTCCCTCCTCCCTACACGCCGAGAAGACGAGATGTTCACATTCCGCGCCACCTCATCCGAGACCGGTGAGCTTAGGCGAGGAGGTACTTGAGCAGATGGGGTAGCAGAGGCTGTCGCTGATGCCCCACTCTTCTTCCCTTCGCTCTTGTGGTGGCGTTGATGTTCCGAATCCGAGTAAGAAGACATCGCCGCCAACCTTCGAAAAACTCCTAGTATCAACTAGAGAGTCGCGTTCATGTGATACATTTTCAATTTGATATCAAAATAGACTCATATGATAACATAATAATATACGCAGGATAACTCCGAACAAAACAAGTACAATGCACGATATACAACAATAGTATGCATTATACTTCATAGATAATGATAATCTAATAAATAAACTCGATTTCGATATATAACTCAAGTGTATACCATCTAGTGATTTGTTTCCCTCCATTTGTATGTATCGTGTATACGATAATACATTAAAAGTAGGAATCTGATTCTTGATCCATTCCTAAACATTTAATTATACTTACGTAACCTGAATTACTTTGAAATGAAATAAAGTATCGGTATGGTTCGGGGCATTGCCTTGGATGAAGGTGGTTTTAGATAAGGATGTTGTCAGAAGGAGAAGACACAAAGTTGCTGGATTCATTTAGCGGCAAGAAAAAATGGATCAACATGCCACTGAAATTCCCATGTGTCGAAACTCGAAAGTAAATGGATAACCTTAGCTAACCCAAACTCATTTCCATCCTCCTCGTCCGTTATACAGTACCCAAATTTATATCAAAACGTATTTAATCAAATAGATAAATATTTGATTTCAAAATCATAATTTATTTTCATTACTCATATCATTTTTAATAACCATTAACAAATTCAAAATCTTAAAAGCAGATTAAAAATATGACAACTTCATGTAGATGCTCTAGCCCCCATCAGTTTAACCTGTCTCATATATGTTTTTTCCTGTCTGGGAAGATTGACTGACACGTATAAATACAAAACAGACGTGACATTTACAAAAACCCACTATATCCCACGCGAAACACTCTTGTCTCAATACTCAATAGGAGTAGGGTCAGAATCAACCTAGCTACCCTTATCAACTGCTCGAGGATCGTGCCTAAATCTTCAGGTTCTCTAGTGAACCGTTCATCACCGAACCACCTCGACTTGCTGAGTAGGGCACGTGGTGTCTAATCCGATGATAGGAGAGACCGAGGATCGTAGCGTAGAAGAGGTGAAGGAGACAACACGGGGGTTAAGGTGGAGGACGCGTCCATTTAAAGGTTTTACCACGTGCCGAGTCCTTAGTGGCAAAGATGGGCCGAACTCATCAAACTTTCGGTTCGTTAGAGCGATTCAATTTACTGAAAGAGACGGCGATGCGGTGGATGTTACTGACAGTTGTGCCTTGTTAGAATTGGTCCTCATCTAACCTCTATCTCAAACCCCCAACCCCGAACAATAGCGTTTGTGTCCCACGCTCCACATATTCAATAACACATCCGTTTATTTGTGGTATATTAATTTGGAAGGAGTTACCTCAAAAAAAAAATTGGAAGGAGTAACGTACAGTCGAGAGACAAGAAGCGCGTGGGAAGGGTGAGATTGAGGTGGAAGAAGGGCCCAAGAAAGCGGCTAAGCCGGCACACACGTAATTAAGTCACCCTCGTGTCTCTGCCGCCTGTCTCGAAATTGCCGCTTATGCCACGTAACCTAGACACCATCATCATAATGTCTCTCTTTATCCTGGGCGGCGCCTATACTTCAGTCAACCCCCTCGTTGACTGCGCCCTCACTTTCTCTCTCCTAATTTTATCTCTCTAACTTCGTCCTATATATACTGACCCCGTTCCTCATTCTCCCACCTCCCAACCAAACACCAAACACAGTCGAGACCGAAAGAAAAATTATTGATTCGTTCTACGTTTCCAAATGGCTCCCAGGACCAGCAACGACGTCGTTCCGAAGACCGGAAATAGCGGCAAGGAGATGCACTACCGGGGTGTGAGGAAGAGGCCGTGGGGTCGGTACGCTGCCGAGATTCGCGATCCCGGCAAGAAGAGCCGCGTCTGGCTCGGCACCTTCGACACCGCCGAGGAGGCCGCAAGAGCCTATGACGCCGCCGCACGCGAATTCCGCGGCGCCAAGGCCAAGACCAATTTCATTCTCCCGGAAGATAACTTGCAGCCTTCCCGAAAGGGCGCCGAGGATCTGAGCCCCAGCCAGAGCAGCACCGTCGAGTCATCCAGTCGCGACGCGCCTGTACCGGAGCGTGATTACACGCGCAACCAAATCGGCGGTGGAGGTTTCGTGGGGACGGGAATGGCTCGGTTCCCTTTCCTTCACCAGCCATCGCACGTGGTTGCTTGCGGCGGTGGGTCGGTGATGGATGGAATGGGTGTGAGCCTTGCGCGGCCGGTTTTGTTTTTGAGCGAGCTGGCGAGGCCGGACTTGATGAGCCGCGTGTACCCTGTGAGGTTCGAGCCAAGTGCGGTGGAGATGAACACGGGGGTCGGTACCAGTGGGGTCCAGAGTGAATCGGACTCATCGTCAGTCGTTGATTACCAGCCCAGGAGAGGCCTTGATCTCGATCTCAATGAGCTGCCACCGTTGGATGCTTAATTACCCAACTGTTGGGATCTGTTTCCCCCCTGATCTCAGGGCTGTAGAATTCCACAGGATTTCAATCAACCCCTTCAACGGTGTTGATCCGTCGGATGTAAATGAATTAGTCTTCTCATATTTTATGTTTTTTTTCAACAGCTAGATATGTAAAAAGGAATGATCACACAAGTTATGTAACTGCTTCAATCACAAAGAATTTAAATTCAGCATACCTATTTCTACAAACCATTTAATGTCGTCATCTTTATATTTGCATTGTTTAGTTATACAGAAATAGCATTAAAATAGATATTCCAAATTCTAGATCTAAGTTGGTGAGGGATCGCGGTTGCGGGGTATTCTGATGTATGATACCTCTATCTTGTAATTTCAGAAGGACAAATTGGTAAAAATCGTATGGACAGATAGGTCTAAAAACCCGCCGTCGATTATATCCCAGTCTTTGGGAAGGTATTCCCGAGCACTGTATCTAAGGGCTCCTCGCCTCGAGGAAGGAGCCCGTGTGTTTCTCCGAACACTGTATCTAATCATATAGGGCCTCGGGTTAACACCCAGTCTGAGAAAGTGGATCCCGATTGAAAAATTTTGACGACCGACCAGCTCTTTGGTGGCAGGGTAACTGAAGTTTCAGCGCTCATTCCGTTTGGACACGGAGGTAATGAAGGAACTGCTATTGGAGGGGTGAAGAGGATTGCTCCTGATGTTCTCCGAGATGATCAGACGAGCGCTGAGAAACAGTCTCGGCAGGAAGGATGTTCGCTTACTCAGACTTTAGGGACTCATTCTGGGAGGGGTCTCTGGTTAAAGCTTTGTCTCCTACTACTACTGATGCAGTCCATACTCATGACTTAGAGCAAGATTTCCAGTACCATCTTCTTATCCCCATCTTTTTTTCTGCTTATGTAGTGTTTCAGTCGGTTAAAGGTGTTGACCGCCGGCGAGTTTCATAGAAGCCATCTGTTAGGATTGGTATGGTAATTCGGATATGTCTCAGCCGTTAGTGGTGTTGGCCACCGACTTTTAGTTATTGTCCTTTGATGCGCAGTTCTATAGAGATGGGAGTCGGTTCAGCAAACCATAGATAGGGTTTAGATTTTCTCCGGTGAGGTTCGACCGTTGGATTTTACTCCCCAGGACTTCATGGTGGTCACTTTTGGGTACTCAAGACCCGTTTTCCATATTCAGAGCTTCAGGATTTCAGACCCTACTTTGTTTTTGGGAGTATTTCAACTGTATTCGATTTTTCAGGGCTTCATGGTAGTAAAATCTAGTTTTTAAAACTTATTCATATGTAGGCTGCGCCCTACTTTCATTTGTGGTACCGTCCGAAGATGAAGGCTGCGACCTTCTAGGGGGTGGGGTTTTCAGTTCATTCCCCTGGGGTTTCATTGTGTGGTATTCTTTTTTGTGCCTTGATCTGTAGTGAAAGATCGGTCATGTACTCCTCTACTTCCTTGCTGGAGGTTTTAATCTAAATTAGTCTTGCTGATAAAAAAAAAGTACCATTTGTGATCGTTCTAATACTTTAAATAACTGTGAACATTTTGTTCTGTGTTTACTTTTATTTAGTGGACGTACGTAGTTGAGTTCTAAGTTTATAATATTATATTTTTCTGTATACAAAAATAGAAGTAACTGTAATTAACTCTATCTCTATCCTCTTATCAGACTTCCCGATATAAATAAATAAACGGTCCAGGAATTCCGTGTTGGCCGGGCACCATGTCTTAAGCCGGGACCCAGAAGAAAACCGTGTAGAGAGTACAAGATGTGCGGTCAGTCCAGGTGGAGGGCACGTGTACTCTCTGCCGTCCAGATTTTAAAATTTTAATTTAATTTAGAAAAAATGGTTGAAAGAAGAGAAGGAAGTGGATTGAAATGGAGAGTCGAACCGTCGCTGCCGGTTTCGGTGAGCCTGGCACGCGTCCGCCGAATCTCCATACTTTCGATTCGGTCAATCCGAATCGTTCTATATCCGACTAGTGCATGCATGAACTCCAATCAGAGAAAGTAAGCATATTATAATATAAACTTTAATCATCTAGTTCTGTCCCTCTAGCACAAAAAGACTTGCGGGGTATGGGTTTGGTTTAGGATGATTGATGTGCTTTTCCGTGGGACCCACTTTCTTTAGACAACAATTTCAAATTTGTATTATTTCGCTGACACGTGTTGTCAGTAACTGTGCTCAGGGAAAACTTGTAAAGTTACGAAAATAATTGTGCACGTGTATCAGGCTATCAGCCATCAGCTACTCGTATAATAATACTGTACTGTATTACGTACAAGCGTGTCCAAGCCAGGTCAAAGGGGGTTAGAGCATCTCATCTCTACCATTATCTAAACACTACTTACCTTCTTTGCTAAGTGCAGACAATTAGTAAGTGAGGTGGACTTTTACAAGCGGCTTTCCCCTTTTCGTCCCCGCCGGTGTATCAATGGTGATCCTGGATTTGTTCAATATGATGGATCTGTGTATGGTTCTATGGTTTGGTTGTTTGTACGTGTATCATAAAGATGGAAGCTCGCCGTCAAGGTCGACCTACGTTGGCAAACTAGGAGGTGGGCTCGCAAGTCAGGGTGAACGACATAGTAGGGAAGGTAATTTCGTGTCCCCTTTCGTCATCCTAATCCCGGTTTTTCAATTAGAAATCTTCGATTGGTAGACCGATCGTTGCTTTAGAGTAGATCGGATCCATCCGCTGCTTGTTGTAACCCTTTCCCGTCGAGTATTGAACTCCGGGTGGATTGGTTGGTACAGATCTTTCGGTCTGGTATAACCCCCACCGTCGACAGCCTCTGCCCCTTGTTCTGAACCTCGGGAATTGTCATCCGGGACGAGGCTCATCGGTGGGATAGGGGACGGGGTTGGGTATATGGAGGAGGTGCTACTGTTGGGAGGGGACACCCCGGTGGAGAAAGGGTTCGGTGAACAGGGGATCCGTTTCGGCTACGGAGGCGAGTCGGGGAGGTGGAAACAGCGGCCGGGGAAGAAACCGCCGAGGGTTTCGAAGGACCGACCATTGGGCTTGGGTCTCATGGGTGGGCCTATCCATGGGAGAACTGGCCTCATATAGGAGAGGCGAGATGGGCTTGGGCCAAAGGTGTAAGTGCTCGGATGATATCTAATCCGATGCGAACTCTGAGCACTAACTTAAAGGGACCGGTGGGGTCCAATGGATTGACTGTCCAACAAGCGAGGGGCAAAACACACCTTCGCCTCAATCAATGAGGATGTCACGCCCCAAATCCGGTTTTGACCGAACTCGAGACGTGAACTAAAAGTAATAATAATAAATGCAAATTTAAACGAAATAGATTCCAAAATTTAGTTCAAACCAAAATTTTCGACAACACGAGTCAAATGCTCGAAATCCAAGTAATAAGAAGTTGAGTACAAAAAGGAAAGTACGTCGCTAGACCAGCCCAACTAGGACTCTCGCTAAGCTTCCAAGCTCCGAGACATCCTCTAAATCTGATCGTGATCAAAACATGTAGAACAGTAGAAATAGGGGGTGAGATTTCGCTCAGTAGGAAAAAGTAGTAAAGAGAGTGAGCTATTACTCAACACCACGGATACCCGTCCGATTATGGCATACTAATAAGACAATATCACGAATTATTTAAACAAGTAACCTAAAGACAACGCTTGACCCCACTCGGGAGCAACCCGTAAATCAAACTCGACACTGAACCGACACTCATACATTTATTCTCAACCATGCCCTTAGCACCCGTCACCTAAACAATTCTCAATGGACAACGACCACGATTATCTCATAACCGTCAACGCGTGCGAACTCGCACGACAATACAATGAACCTAGATATAAATGCATTCAAATCACAAAGGATCACATAACAGGCATAAGTAATCACAGCAACCAAAAAAAATCAACACACAGAGTAATATCATTAGCAACCACTTCCACACTCTTAGTATCCCAGAGCAATGCGCCGACTTCTCATAGCCCGGCTCAACCATATCGTACCGAACTCGACATCGGCCTAGACATCTTCTCGAAACACACAACATCGGGGTACAACTCATAACATACCGGACCGGAATCCTCTGTCGATCGGGTATCTTCCCGTAGCACGAGGTACAAATCACATCACACATACCGTACCGGAACACTCAGCATCGGCCTAGGTATCCTATACCAGAATCCTCTTCGGTATAAACATTGATCTGGAATACCATCCTCGGCTCTAGATATCATGTACCGGAATCCTCTATGGCACAGATATCGCACCGGAACCAATCCTCGGCCTAGATATCCTATACCGGAATCCTCTACGGTATAGATATCGTACCGGAACACCGTCCCCAGCCTAGATATCCTATACCGGAATCCTCCACGGTATAGATATCAGACCGGAACACCGTCCTCAAACATTTCATGCCAAACATCTCATACCAGCATACCATACCGAACAATTCTTACCGAACACACCATATCGTCTATCATTCACCCGATCATATCACAAGACAATAACTCACACTAATATTCACCACGTTCTCATAGCATATCCTGATCCTTAATTTACAATGGAGCATACCACATATCAAACATTACGAACAACTAATCACAGACAAGCGCAACCAACACACAATTCTACGGGCACGACCTGGCCCACATGCGATTCTACAGCACAACAAGTCCTACACCTACGGGCACGACCTGGCCTGCAAGTGGTTCCATATGTTAAACGATTACCCTAGTTATTCACATCCTACATGTGATTCTATAATTATTCCGGTTGTTCATATCCTATATGCATTCTAGTAACTTTCCGCAATTAAACCGGTATTCGCTACTTTTCCCTACCTCAACCGCTATCCAACACGAGCAATCGCGAGTCGCCTAGTAGCCTCCTCCGCCGTGCTCGGGAACAACGTCTAAGATCACAAGTAATACGAGAATTAATAATAATTCAAGGATGGTTTAAAGAGAAAATCATCCCAAACTAACCCCCAATACGCGCGGTCATAGATAACCTTCCTAATTACCCGAAAAAAACAAAATGGACCTAAAAGGTCCATTTCTGATCCATCACGATTCGGGTCAAGGAGCCTTGATGGCTTCGTTACGGTCAAGGTCACAAAACCGTGACCTGCGCCGTCACGGTTAACGTCATGGAACCGTGACGGGTGCCGTCACGGTCTTCGTCACGGAGCTGTGACGCACTCCATCACGCTCCCCGTCACGGATCCGTGACGGGTCCGAACAGGTTCGTCCTTCTTCTTCCTCCAGCTTCTTCTCCACGAGTTCAACCCCTCAAAACTCCATTGTTAACTTCCAAAACCTCCAAAATCAGTCCCAAAAACCTCAATACTCCAAGACCCATAGTGGGTTTCATCAAAACAACAAAAACCCACATGATTTCTATCAAAAACTTCCACTACCACAATTCCTTCATTTAAACATCAAAACCTTAAACCCATGGAAACCCAAGCCTAGTTCATGCTTTTTCTATCAAACCCACAACCCTAACTTCATCAAAATGAGATTTGATTGAGGGCTTAACTTGGGGAATGAAGAAAGGATGAGAAATCTAGAAGAATTGAAGTCTTTTGGTGGAGAAATCAATCAAAGCTCTCTCTTTTCTTCCCTTCTTCTTCTCTTCTTCAATGGGAGCTCATTTCTCTCTCTCTCTCTATGAAATTCAGCCAAGGCACAAAATGTGCTGAATTTTTGGCTCATGTGGCCTTTAACCTAAGTTAGAAGAGACCATTTTGCCCCTCTTGCTCCATTTCTTCTCATTTGGCCAAAATGAGGGCAATTGGGTCTTTCTCCACCATTTTCTTCTCCTCTAAGACACATGGACATGTGTCCATGTGGGGTCCACCTCTACCCATAATTATTTCAGCCCATTTAATTAAATTCGATAAAATTCCTAATTTGACCTAGTTTGACCCGGATTCGACTCCTTCGCAAAATTACATATTTGAAAGGAAACGACCCAACTAAGCTAACCGTAACGACGAATAAGCTTTTTGGGTCCCGGAAAGGTCCTGAATGACTCCCAGAGTCATCGGTTGACTTTTCCGATGGAAAGTCAACTTTTGCCAAATTTCACCGGTGTCGACCGGGGGCGGTTCTTACAGAGGACTTCGTGGTCCAGTGGGGGGTTTTCCGGTAATACCGCCTCACTGGACGTAAGGTGGCATCGATTCCATCAAATATCGGTGCATCATTCTTCAATCAGATCGGGAACCAGCAATTTCACGTTTTTAAAGGCCATTATTATCATCAGAGGGGGGACGACGTCTGTTGGCTCCTTAGGAGGATGCCAAGTCAAATTGAGTCATTTCAGTCCCTGGTTACAGGACTATCCGGGGAGTCACTCTTGGGATTCAGGATTCTAATGGAGCACAATTCAGAGTTGACTTATGCCTGATCGGAGCAACAATCCTCAACACTAGGCCTGCTCGGCCCATGCCACTCAATTTGGTACCGCTGTATCGGTGTTCACCGGACGCTTTCTCAGCATCGCATGTGACGATACCGCAATATTCTCTTCCAGACGACCACTGATCTCTATAAAGCGACTTTACTTTAACTTCTATTGTTATTTCAATTCCACTGCATTTCAGTATTTCTTTCTTGTAAGCACTTTTCAATTATAATACTATATTGTTAATTCTCAAAAAAAAATATCTAAACATACTTACAGATAGAAACTGTTGTGACGTAGAAAAAAAGGTATTTTCTAATAATGTTTAAAAAAATTTCTATAATAATAATATTAAATTAGAATAGACTTATTATATTTATTATTTTATTTATTTAAGTGATCTACAAAGTAATCTATTATTTTACCTTTTTAGCATACAAACAAGTTTTATTGATATGAAAACAGATAGGTCATAAACACCGTACAAGAGTGGAAATAAGTTAATAGGATAAGGTCCAGTTTCAATGACAGACGAACCATTGATCTTATTCTAAAAAATCAAGTTAATACCACGAATATATTAGGGGGTGGTTCCATATTCCAACCGTACTTGGTGCAGCTTATCCATGACGTTTTCCCCGTCTTGACTTGATCGTACCCGTTATGTCGTAATAGTCGATCAAGGAGTGTATTAGGGAAATGAGGAGCATGAGAATCACGGATTGCTGATTCACGCGGGCCGAGATGTAGCTCCTCAATTGCATCCCGTGAGCCACTAACCAACTCATGGCGACCCGCGAGGCTCGTCGTCTTGCCTCGCTGCAAACCCATCAGTGCAAATCTCCTTCGTGTTTTTCGTGGAGCTCGTGCTGCTATGGGTGAAAGTGTCGGACTCATCCGTTCCTGATGAGAAGGAGAAGTACAACTGAGGCTTTGAGGCCCGATGGGTAACCCGACCTTGGGGGGGGGATGAGTACCAACAAGTCAGTAGTTCGCATCCCGTCGACTACCCGACGAAAGGAAGCGATCCTCACTCGGGGGGTCCGTCATCTTACAAATGTCCACCATTATACGGATTCACAACATTGTTGCAGCCCTTAGTGATGATCGGGTGGACTTCCCATCTTTCTGTTGGGCCATTTTAAACGGATCATGGAGAATCTATTCGTGAAAGTGGATCAGATTCTATGGATAAGCTTCG